>JAUIMM010000105.1:1200000-1797500 GCA_031769625.1 Taudactylus pleione
GGCGAGGACGTTGTACCGAGGGAATAGTCTGGACCTAAAGGTGTAGGATAGAAGAACCCGGAAGAGGGGAGGTGGCAGGAACTGGAGTATGTAACTAGGCGTGCCAGCGACTTGTGACATGAAAATGCCTGGACGCCGACAGAGAAAAGGCTATATAGAACAAGATCATTTTTCATAGTGATTATTAAAAATAAATGATTAAAGTCCACATAAAAAGTATAGTTTGAACTTTGGATTTTACTCCAGAAATATTATTCCTCCACCCCTTAGGAATTGTACTTACTTGATATATATGCATAACAAGCATACAATTTTCTACCAGTTTTTATACAGTCGGCGATTAGTAACCTTTAGTGAAAACATATGTAAGGGTATTTTTTCCAAAAGTGTTAATTTGTTTTTTCAAATCAGTGAGCATATATGTTGTCCATCTTCGTTTTATGTGAAAACTAGAAATATTGTTGATACGGATGTTTGTTTTGTTACTTTGTTCTAAATATCATACAAAATTAGCACTTATACAATGATTGCCATAAAAACAAGGTTATACAATGATAAGATACAGTGTAAGCACTATGATTTGGCAAGTTTCTGAAGCTGTGAGACCAGGCTTGGACTGGTCTGGTCTGGTGGGAAGCAGGGTAAATCACCGACAAGCACCACTGCTTTAGGGCTTGACCCACTACCATCATGGACAGGGTCAATGCAGGGGCGGACTCGTTCCTCTCTAACGGTCATGGACCACCACTTTTAATTTTAAGAAAGAAAAAAAAAGTATTTTAAAGTGCAGACACCCTCCCACTGTCCCCTCTCCATTTACATACTGCTGCCGTAATGCAGAGTAGTTTCCAGATCAGGTGAAGGTGTCTGCTGTGCTCTAATTGACTGAGTGACGGATCATTCAGTCACTCAGCCAAGCACAGACCTGCCCCATCCTACACTGCCGGGAATGGAGGAAGCTGCAGGTCTCAGGAGGCTGCTGCAGAGGAGACTGTAGGCAGCACAAAGGAAGAAGTGTGTGTGTATGGTAGAGCGAGTGTGTGAGAGTCAGTGTGTTAGAATGTGTGCGAGAGGCACAGGGCATACGTCAGATTCTGAGAGAGGCACAGAGCGTGCATGAGCAGGGCTAAGAAATTATTACTGTAATAAAGGTAGCAGAATTAAAAAATAAATAAGAGGCATAAATTATATATTCAAAATATACTAAAGTGAACATTATATTTATTATATATTATACCTATGAAGACACATTTTTAAAACCTAATTGGGCACATATGATTACAGGTTGAGTATTCCGAAATACGGAATATTCTGAAATACGGAATTATTTTGGCATGACTGAGATAATTAGACCTAAGGCACAAATTATTAAAAATATTGTACAAAATGACCTTCAGGCTGTGTGTATAAGGTGTATATGAAACATAAATGAATTTAATTTCTGTACACAAACTTTGCTTGAGCCACAAAATTATTTAAAATATTGTATAAAATGACTTGCAGGCTGTGTGTATAAGGTGTATATGATACATGAATGCATTCTGTGTGTAGATTTGGGTCCCATTCCCAAGATATTTCATTATGATATGCAAATATTCCAAAATACGGAATATTCCGTTATCCAAAATACCCCTGGTCCCAAGCATTTTGGATATGGGAGACTCAACCTGTACTATATAACATCTAGAACATATTACTACTATTATTCTACTGAAAGGGGCACATAGTAGTAGTAGACTACAAGCAGGTACATATTATATTATTAGACTAAAGGTGGCACAGACTATTGTTATTCTACAAAAGTGGGCATATTATTAGACTAAACGTGTGACATATAAAATGCTTTATGCTGCCCATACACCTACACGACCAACATAAGATCAGATTCATCATACGATTTTCCTACGATTCCCCGTAGCTCCCCGGCAGCATGTTTGTTGTATTTCTTTAGCACACAATCTGTCGTAAGATCGATCCGGTGTCTCACAGGCTCATAAGGGAAACAGTCATTGCAATGACTTGAATTGCTGCACGTTGGATCGCATGAACAAAATAAACGGCACAATCTGAACACGATGTGCTGCACATCTGACCAGAAGATCCGATTATAGGATCTTATCTTACTAAAATAATACACGATTTTCACAAGATCCATCTTATGACTCATCGAAAATCGGGCAATTGGCCCGAAATCGTGCAGGTGTATGGCCAGCATTAGGCTAATTTGGGCAGAGTGTGGTGGACACAGGAATCTGAGGCTGCATAATATTATGCCATGTCCTTTGAGGGATGACCACTTCCCTCCAGTTCACCACATCAACCTAATGGCTGGTCTCACACCTTCAGCGTGCCCCTTTCACTGCATTTCCCTTGTGGGCTCTTAATGCCCCAGTGCAACACTGTGTTGAACTTGATTTTAAGGCTTAAATATTTGTTGTTGAAGAGTTCTAGAGCAATTCTTTGTTTGTGCATTTAAGTAACAAAGGGGTCTATTTACTAAGCAGTGTTAGGAGACAGAGTGAAAAGTGATAAGTCTGTGACAAGGTGCCAGCCAATCAGCTCCCAACTGTCCCAAAGGGGTCTATTTACTAAGCTGTGTTAGGAGATAAAGTGAACAGTGATAAGGTACCAGCCAATCAGCTCCTAACTGCCATTTTTCAAACACAGCCTGTGACATGGCAGTTAGGAGCTGATTGGCTGGTATCTTATCACCATTCACTTTATCTCCTACCACAGCTTAGTAAATAGACCCCTAAGAACTGGATAAAGAATTGTGTTATTATTAAGTCAGTGCCTAGTGTTACATATAGGGAATTTCGTTAATCAAGAAAAAGGTAAGGAAGGATTGCAATCAAATAAACAGTATTCTGATGAACAGGTTACTTATAAGGTACAAACACTCAATAGGAACATTACTTACTTGTCCCGTAAAACTACACCCTCGATGCATGCACCAAAAAGGACAACAGTGCTGAAATCTGATGGTTATGTTAAGTAAACAAGGAAACATCATTTTTTTTTAAATCAGATTAATGTAGGTCCTGTCTGATTTGTGGGATAGCTTTTTACTAAGCTAACTGAAAGTACTCGTACAAACAAATTAGAGAACACTAATACTACAGGTTTCAGTTTTATGTACCCAATACCTATGCCTAAAATTATATACAATAATTCGCTTTTGGGTATTCCCAGTAGGATACAGACCAATGAAGTGGTTATTATGGCTAAAATGGTGCCTATGGGAATTGATTTTTGAGCATCTTTCAGGTCCCCCGATCGGTTACTTCCAGCCATAATACCTGTAGAAAGCAAACAAAAAAATGAAGTTTGCAGCACTGTAATACAGAGTAAGTACTTCAATTACTTGTAGCTTAAGTCAATTAAAACAAAAAACAGCCACACAGTCAATGGACAATTGTAACTACTATATATCTAAAACATTTAGAATTTAATTTACTTCAACATTTTATCATTCACGTGCGACTCCCTGACCCTTAGACTTCTAGTTCCTCTATGGAAACGCTATGCAATCATTCCCAATACTCTAAAGGTCTTATTTAGACTCAATAAAGAGGAAAAGTAATATTTACCAGGTGAGTGCCAAGCAGTCAAAGTCTGATTACCAGAGCCACGCTGACACGCACGCCCACAAGGACATGTCCACTTCAAAAGAAGCAGTGCCAAGCCTCATACTGGACAACCAATCAGTACATATGGAAATCATGTCACCGAGGTCACGTGGGGCGGACACCCACTACGTCACCTATCATTTTTTGATAGTAGGCTATTTAGCATTAGATTAGATGCACTTTGCACTTGGATATCCATTTTACTGTTTATTATAAGCTAGTATGTTAGGGACCTACCCTACAGACGTTACCTGGATATGGTGAGTAGGCCCATAACTTGGCCATGATTAAAACTTCTATTTATTGCAAAATTTTATTGCATAATGTATTTATATATAATCAGTAATTTGGAGTTGTGTACCAGTGATTTGTCTGTTTCTGTGCCACCCAAAACACAAACAGTTTCAGCATACAGTATAACTGGAATCAGTATGTAATACCGCCTGCCGCAAATCCCGACAGCGGAAGCCCGGCAGGGGTGAAGATCCAGACAGCTGATTTTGGTAAGTACCCCTTACCCCACCCTTTACCCTAACCCTCCCTTAGGTGTGCCTAACCCTAACCTCCCCCCTAGTGCCTAAACCTAACTCCCCTTCCCCGCAGCCTAAACCTAAGCCTCCCGCGGGGTGCCTAACCCTAACCTCCCCCCCGGGGGTCCCTAACCCCCCTTCCCCTAGCCTAAGCCTAACTCTCCCGGGGGGGTGCCTAACACTAAGTCACCCGGGAGGCCTAAACCCCCCCCCCCGCAGCTGTCCACGCCCGGCTTATCTTCGTTCGGTATGATGGGCGTTGGGCTCCCGGCGTAGGTCTGACAGGCGTCGGGATTTCGACGCCTGTCATTAGTATCTTGCCAGGATTTGAAAGTCGGCATTTCGACCATCGGCTTCCTGACTGCAACCCGTATAACTGTCTCTTAAAATGTAAATATAACATTTCACAGGAACTGATAAATTGCATTCATCCTTTCAAATAAGAGTATCTAGGCATAAAATCAGCTTTCCCAGTCTTAACACCTTCAGTTCTTAGGAAGTTCCACTATAAGGAAATTCTTCAAAACAAACATTGTTTTTCCCTAAAGCTGTTGGACAGTTTACATAGAGACACAACTTAGCCTCCCTAGCGTGCATTTAAAAAACAGTTTATTTAGTCAATATCTACCCTCCACTGCTAGGCTACGATAATTACCATATCAATCCCTAGGTGAGTATGTCTAAAGAGCAGTTTGTCTACAGATGTACAGTACATGGCGCCTTGCACCTACATTTCCCCTATTAGAGATGGTGCCGCGGCACGAGGGATAACCCCTTCAGTTCCGAGGCGGCCATTTTAGCCAGGTGTGGTCGGGTTCTGGCCAAACAAAGCTTATGGCTCAGACTCCCAATCCATTAGATCTATATTCTACAGAGACGTTAAGGCAATAAAGCCGACTATGGAACCTATGCTATAACAGCAAGCTGAGAAATTTGCAAACTGAAAAATCAACTGGCCCGCACTTTCACCCAGGTACAAACAAATGAACACATGCTGGGTGTGGCCTTCCATGAGATAGCCCATCAAGCAAAATATTAAAAATGGCATTATAAATCTTATCAACAACTCTGGAACAGAGTGGACGACCTTGGGAACCACTCACACCGCAATAATCTACCTTTAGTGGGCCTACCAGAGTCTATTAAATTTGACGCCTTACTGAACTTTGTTTCAGAAAAACTGTCTGCTCTTGTTCATTTTCCACCTGAATCTGGTCAACTAGTGATTGAGTGAGCACATTGTCTAGGTCCTACCAGAGATAACCCATCTGCCCGGCCTAGAGTGTACTGTATCTACTACCATAAAACATCTTTCGCATACTGTACTTCCTCCTATTATATCTTCTCAGTGGACTTTATTCCCATTCATTTTGATGGACACTCATGACCTCACTTTCCCCTGCTTCTATTATCTTTAGATTCTCCAACTTGGCCTTTCCGCTATCCAACCACAAGGTCCTATCAGCTTCACCTTACCTTATAAGCCGTGAAGAATAGAAGTCGGTAGGTGCGCTTTAGTATTCTGTACCAAGAGTTACAAATGGGAGCAGCTTACTGCCTAGGTAACCACTTAACCTATTAATGATATATAGTAAAAAATCAAATATAAAGATGTTCATGCAGTAAGCGCTCAAACCTGCAAAGTCTAATGATCCAGCTAGGTGCATGTGCATATGGTAGGCGGAAAAAAAAAGGCCGCCTTAGCTGGCCGAAACGCGTTGGAGACACCCAGGCAGTAACTACACATCAACCGCCATCCCAGACCGTGTGGAATCCGGGAGATAAGAAGAACAACACGCCGCACTCCTGCCGCCACCAGCCTTCCGGACTGTGCTCAGAGGGACCCCGGATCCCAGCGGTGTGAGTAGCCTCACCCCCCAGTAAGAGATCTCTGCCGTGCACAAACATGACCTGCGGCCGCTCCACCGGTTTGCCGCCGTGGACTTTACCCTCTGCTGCGGCGACTAGGTGGTGTTGTAGGTTAGCAAAAACCAGGTCAGCAACAGACACCGGAGGGCGCCGTCGGTCACAGCACAGGTAGCGGGGACTTACATCCCGGCTGCCGTGCTGTCCCTAGACTGTCAGCGCCTGGACCTTAGATCCGGTTTGACGAGGCTCTCCCCGCTGAGTTCTGGGGAACCCTGACCAGAAACTGGTCGGTGCGGGTCACGGTTACTGCAGAACCGTGGCCAGTGTTGGCACCATCACACCCCTGTTCAAACCTACCGGCCGCCACTCATTGACTGTACTGAAAGAAGATTTAAGTTTGTACAGATTCTGGGATTACATGCGCATCCAAGACTTTCTGGTACATTTCCAGTGACATATATCCATCCCCCACTTCACCTACTCCGTGACATTTTCTAATATCCCCTATGCCCCATTTGTACTCATTTGCACCTATTGTGTGGTATCTCTTTGCTACCACAAAGTTAATTTTCAGTCTTATGCATATTTGTGTATGCTTATTTGTTACTAGTATACCCACTTTATTTATGGGATTAAAACATAATTGATTTATGCTTACCTGCTTGCTTGCTACATGTTATAGTTTGTATACTGTGGCATTCAATTTAGACCGTACTCCTGCTTACGAGTTGTTAGTCAGAGGGGGTTTTTTTTTGCCTACCATATGCACATGCACCTAGCTAGATCATTAGACTTTGCAGGTTTGAGCGCTTACTGCATGAACATCTTTATGTTTGATTTTTTGCTATAACCTTATAAGCCAACACACACACAACCCACATTCAGTGGTGGATGATATGTCAGTTATGTGCGGCTGCAATTTCGAACAGATTTGCATGTGCGATAATAGTCCGTTTAAGCATTCTCCTAGTGGAGTAACGCAACTGACTAAATCCTGCAATGCATATCTGAGCAATGCTCAAGTCCGCTGGTGGAACCAACCACTCTACTATTGCACCATTGGGCGGAACATTGTCTCCTCGAGCAACCCTTGGCTAGTGCAGAGTCCTCCTTCTAACTTTCTCAGAATATGGCCACTGTGGTGCTGAGAAAGAGAACGCATGCATGTACACATGAAACAGCCTCTTTTTGAGTTTACCAGGCTACCTCCCTGTCTCTATCTTGAAACGCTCATGGATCGCAAGTGCTGTCTCTAATCACAGCGATGCGATGTCGTACGCAATGTGTACACCATTGCACACCTAGCTTTTCGCATGCGCAGTTAGCCAGACTTTCTTTGACTTTTTAAGCATGTAAAAAATTGCTAAACTGCACAAACATAGGCACTGCATCCACCTCTGAATCAGGACCACAATTTTTGACATTCCAAATCTTAACCATGGCAAACCAAGACCATCTGCTATCCACATAAGTGCTACTGGGCAACACTGTAGGAAGTCTCACTCCTATGCTGACTTACTCCAGTAAAAATTCACCCTTTCATCTTACAACACTGTCCTGTCACTTACCCAGCTAACACTCATACTTCACTATTATCAACCTAGTTATTTATTTATTTATTTTTTTACCCCAGTTACTTCTCTGCATACCTCCTCCCAATTTTTTCCTCAAAGCACAAATATTGCCTACTGTTTCAAGGACAAAACTAACACAATTTAATAACATTTTCCTCATGCCATTTCCCACTTGCACCACTCAATTCCCAATCCAAATTAAACTGAGACCGCACTCACAAATGTGATAAATTATCTACTTACAGAAAAGTCTAATGGCCCGTACACACAAAGCGATCAGACGATAACGATATCGCTGTCAGCTCGTCCTGCTCCCTCCCTGGTGTGCTGGATGATTGATATCGATCATCCAGCACACCACCAACTTACCAGTGACTATAGCGACCCATGATCAACGATCGCGGGTCCCTATAGTAACCTGCTCGATATCGAGCAGGTTGGCCAGCATGCACGGCCGATGGAGGATATTGCTAACGTCCATACATAACGATATCATTCAAATCGTGCATTTAAAACGCTGCGTATGTACGCAGCATTAGGGTGACCTCTCCATACTCATCCTTTGCTGCTTTTGACACTGTTCATCATCCTTTTATCCTGCAAAACCTTTGCTCCATTAGCCATCACATCACAGTTCTTTTCTGGTTAATTTCCTGCCTCTTTTCTAATGATCTCTCCCCTTCTGTACAATATATGTAACTAACTGTCTCTCTGCTACCTTAAAGTGAAGGTTCCCTAGCAACCTAGCCGACTACCTTGGTTTCATACTTGACTCCGCCCTCTGTTTTAGTAATCAAATCTGGTCTATCTCCCTGTCCTGTTGCCTCCACTTTAGTAAAAGCTCTACTTATTTCCTAAGATGCTATCATAACCTTAGCTACTCACACCTCTGCGTTACAGGACTGTAACGCCACACAAATCAATGTTGTCAATAATAATGATAAAAATAACAATGGTGCAGTTATATTTACAGAGATGCTGCATACAGACAGGCACTGACTGATAATGCTTTCAAATAATCTGACAATTCTTACCGGTCACAGAAGGGAAAAATATGCCGACAAGTACTGTAAATGTGGTAGTGATGTCTGCCAGGACATACAGATGAAGATTGCTCTTAGATCCTAGAACATCTACAGACAAGTTTTGGAATTTCTCAAGAATTGAACCTTTTTCTAGGTAAGTACTCCACAGGTTATCTGTGTATGTCAGAAAAGAGACAAACTTAGTAAAGTGCTAATATAAATAACAAAATAAAACAAAGCAAAAGAGGGAGACAAAATCTACAAGAAAGCATTTTGGGGAAAAAAAAAGTTTCAGTAATGGAGTTAGAACAGGAATATACAAGTTAAAGTGAACAGAATTGCTATCCATATCTAGGTCCTGTGCTACTCCGATGGCGCTGGACGTCTTCTTTTGCCGAAAATGCGTCTAATGCTGGGTACACACTACGCGATATGTCGCCCAATCCGGTGGATCGGAGCGACATATCAGGCACATCGGCCTATGTATACAAGCTATGTCGCTGATAATGTCCGTCATCAGCAACATGCAGGTAAGTCCGACGGACGACATCGTTAGCGAGTGCCATGCTGTTGGATGCAGCATGGCCCGAGTCGTCTCAGCCGGCATCGGCAAGTGTGTATGCACTTGCCAATGAGGGCACCCTGCCGGGTTCCATCTCTAATGGGGTCAGTACACACTAGACATCGTCTAGTGTATACCGGCCTTTAATTACAATGCAATGCGACTAAAACGCACCTTCAGACTGTGCTGATTAATTTGATATGCAACACTTTTAAATCTGTGTGCACCTGAGCCTCTGTATGAACCACAACAGAACTTGGGATGAAAAAGCTGCAGCCGCTATATTGTAGCGCTTCATATACACATTCAAAGACTAAGGCACATCGCATCTTAGATGCATTTTCAGCCAAAAAAAAAAGACACAAGAAGGATGCTCAGCGCTAGCATAGTCTAAAATGACCTTGTGCGCCGAGAGAGGCTTTTTAGTGCGACTGCAGATGTATAAGGACACATCTGTATATGATTTCTTCCAAAATGCCAGTTTCATTTTGCAAACAGTAATAGTATTAGATGCAATGGAAAAAAAGGTTGATACGAATTAAATGAATAAGCAGTAAAGTCCTTCCTTTGCAAAAGACAAGGAAAGAACATTTATTTTATATGAAAGAACAGTTATTGTTGATGCCCTATTGTAAACAAATTATATGCATAACATGTAGGTTTTGAAAGAAATGGTTTAACACTAAATTAGAACATCCATCAAAATGGAATGAAAATAATATTTTTATGATGTTTCTCTTTTTTACATTACAGTGACAACTATAAAGATTAGTTTCAATTGAAACATTACAAATGTGGTTACACATGGAATATGCATTAAACTTAGGGCCTAATTCAGACCCACTCGCAAGCGGGTCGATGTTGGCCCAGTGCGCATGCGCACGACGGACCCGGCTCCGTCGTGCGCATGCGCGAGACCCGGATAGCAACGGGCAATCTGTCGCTATGGGTCTCATACCAAAGGGGGCGTGCTGTCGATGGTGAGTGGCTGCCCAGACGGAGGCGTTCCTATGGGAACGCCTACCGTCTGGGGCCGGCCCCACTGACATCACAAGTGATGTCAGTGGGAGTGCCTTCAGCTCTGATAGAGCCGAAAGCACTCCAGGGCTTGCGGCAACGAGACCATACCACAAGGGTCTCGTCGCAAGCCCGATGGTCGCGATGGTCTTGACCATCGCAACCATCTTTTTGGCAGCTTGCTACAGCTGTGGGTGGTCACCCACAGCTATGCGAGCGGCCAGGAGGCCGCTCTAAAAAAAGAGAAGGACGGACCTGATTCAGAGCAAGCGCTCTGTCAGAGTGTCCGGCTCTGAATCAGGGCCTCAGTGTGAAATGAGCAAGTTAAGTTTGTTATATTAATTGTGATGAACATCCTACACTTTATACTTGCCTACTCTACTAAAATGTCTGGCAAACTCTAGCGTTTTGGAGAGTTCTCCTTGCTTCCCGGTAGAGAAAACCACCCATTCGGATCCTGTACATTTATCCAGTGAAGGAGGCAGATATGAGATGGTAATCATAGGATTTTTTTGTATCAGGTGGAGGAGCATTGCGAACAGTGGCGTAACTAGGGAGGTTGAGTGCCCTGGTCGCTGTCTGACCCGGCGTCGGGAGGGGGAGGAGGGGGGGGTCACCCCGTTGGCCGATGTTCAGGTCAGTGCGGACACCACTAACCTGAACGGCAGCACCACCCCTGCCGCCGGGTCCGACAGCTGCATTATATACTAAAACAAACACACCTCCGCCGATGCCGGGTAGTACATTCACTGACAGTGAGTGTACTACCTGGCGGCGGCGGTTTGTTTTAGCAGCCAGTAAGAGTCAGAGACTCTTATTGGCTGCTGCACCCAGGGCCGGCGCCGGACTGGAGGTCACTCATGAGTTCTGCCTTCCGGCTCTCGCAGTGGGTGAAGGGAAAGAGATGTCATGATGTCTCTCCCATAGTGCTGAGCAGAATGGGTGGAGCGGACAGTGGCGGGCGCAGGAGCGGGGATTCGGGTAAGTATAATTTGGTGTTCTGTATGTTTTATGTGTAAGGGGCACTACTACTGGGGGCACTGCATAAGGGGTACTACTACTGGGGGCACTGCATAAGGGGTACTACTACTGGGGGCACTACTACTGGGGGCACTGCATAAGGGGCGCTACTACATTGCATAAGGGCCATTGCTACTGGGGACATTGCATAAGGGGCACTGCTACTGGGGATGCTGCATAACAGACACTACTACTGTGGGCACTGCATGAGGGGACCTACTACATTGCATAAGGGGCACTACTACTAGGGGCATTGCATAAGGGGAACTAGTACTGGGGACACTGCATAAGGGGCACTACTACTGTAGGCACTGCATGAGGGGCACTACTAGTGTGGGCACTGCATGAGGGGCATTATTACATTGCATACGGGGCACTACTACTAGGGGCATTGCATAAGGGGCACTACTACTAGGGGCATTGCATAAGGGGCACTACTAATGGGGCAATAAGGTGCATATGGAATGGAATGTTCCTAGAGCGACAAGAAACGGTGGCATCATGTTGACACGGTCCCATTTTTCAATAGATATGCCCCCTTGTGGCATGTGGCCCGGACACTATTTTGGTGCGCACACAGTTGGGGGGGGGGGTTGGGCACCATTTTCCTTCTTGCTCATGGCACCAAATGCCCTAGTTACGCCATTGCATGTGAATCACATTAACATAATCATGCCACTCAGTTGACATTAATAGATTGGTTACAAGACCAAGATGTACAGTATATATCAATACATCCTTGGAAAAGCAGTTCTTCAAATATTTCCTCCACATTCATGATCAGGAGGTTTCCCCAGAAGTAAGCAGATGTGCCCACAAATCTATCCACCTCCAAAATTTTGATGTTAAGTGACCCGAGCCACTTAGTTATCACTTTTGCCTTATGGCAAGGTGCCCCATCATGCTGGAAAAGGCATTGTTCATCCCCAAACTGCTCTTAGATGCTTGGGAGAAGTTGCTCTTGGAGGATGTTTTGGTACTATTCTTTATTCATGGCTGTGTTCGTAAGCAAAATTGTGAGTGAGCCCACTCCCTTGGCTGAGAAGCAACCCCACACATGAATAGTCTCAGGATGTTTTACTGTTGGCATGACACAGGACTGATGGTAGCACTCACCTTTCCTTCTCCGGACAAGCATTTTTCCAGATGCCTCAAACAATCGGAATGGGAATTTATCAGAGAAAATGACTTTATCCCAGTCCTCAGCAGTCCAATCCCTGTACTTTTTACAGAATATCAGTCTGTCCCTGATGTTTTTCCTGGAGAGAAGTGGCTTCTTTGCTACCATTCTTGACACCAGGCCATCCTCAAAGTCTTCACCTCACTGTGCGTGCAGCTGCACTCACACCTGCCTGCTGCCATTCGGGAGCAAGCTCTGCACTGGTGGTGCCCTGACCCCGCAGATGAATCAACTGTAGGAGAAGGTCCTGGTGCTTGCTGGACATTCTTGGGCGCCCTGAAGCCTTCTTCACATCTATTGAACCTCTCTTCTTGAAGTTCTTGATAATCCGATAAATGGTTGATTTAGGTGCAATCTTACTAGCAGCAATAGCCTTGCCTGTAAAGTTCTTTTCATGCAAAGCAATGATGATTGCACGTGTTTCCTTGTAGGTAACCATGGTTAACAGAGGAAGAACAATGATTTCAAGCACCACCCTCCTTTTAAAGCTTCCAGTCTGTTATTCTAACTCAATCAGCATGACAGAGTGATCTCCAGCCTTGTCCTCGTCAACACACTCACCTGTGTTAACGAGAGAATCATTGACATGATGTCAGCTGGTCCTTTTGTGGCAGGGCTGAAATGCAGTGGAAATTTTGTTTTTGGGATTAAGTTCATTGTTATGGCAAAGAGTGAAGCTGCAATTAATTGCAATTCATCTGATCACTCATCAGGACATTCTGGAGTATATGCAAATTGCCATCATAAAAATTGAAGCAGCAGACTTTGTGAAAACCAATACTTGTGTAATTCTCAAAACTTTTAGCCATGGCTGTACATAATATGGAGTTTCAGGAGATGTAAAAATGTAAGTGCAGGGTGTTTCAGCCAAATGATGGCTTGCTTCACTGATAGTGACAGCTCTTTGGATCTCATATTGAGAGTCGACAGCAACTGATTCCAAATGCAAATGTCACACCTAGAATCAACTCCAGACCGTTTACATGCTTAATTGATAATGAAATAACAAGGGAATAGCCCACACCTGTCCATGAAATAGCTTTTGAGTTGATAGTCCCATTACTTTTGGCCCCTTAAAAAGTGGGAGGCACATATAGAAACCGTTGTAATTCCTACACCGTTCACTTGATTTGGAAGTAATTACCCGCAAATTAAATCTGAATGTCTGCAGTTAAAGCACATCTTGTTTGTTTCATTTCAAAGCCATTGTGGTGGTGAATAGAGGCCAAAATATGAAAATTCTGTCAATGTCCCAATATTTATGCACCTGACTGTAAGTATGTCAGCATTTCAGATGGAGATATTGTGAACATGTCTCCATTTTGCATATATCGACATATTCCATGTGGACAGAGTAAATGGCCACATGATGACTGAATCTTGTTAAATACATAAGCTATGTGTGTTGTCATAGAACAAATATATTGTACATATTATATATAGAACGAAAGTTTCATGAAAATAACATTTTAATTACACAAAATCGACATGCTGCACTTCTCAGGAATGTAATCAACAATTTACCCACATTAGACATTGAGGGGCAGTTGTACTAAGCTATGGAAAGTGATAAATTGGAAAGTGATAAACTGCCAACCAATGGGTGTGGTATAAGAGTGAGACAGTAATTAGATAGACAATTTCTAGATAGACCCCAGATGTTAGACAGTCAATAGGTCGACAGGTACAAAAGTCGACAGGTACAAATGGTCGACATGGTCAAAAGGTTTTTTTTTGTTTTTTAGCCCTAATCTTCACCCTAACTCTAACCCTCCCTCCTGGTGCCTAAACCTAACCGTCAGGGTAAGTGCCTGACCCTAACCCTCCCTTCTAGTGCCTAACCCTAACCATCTTGGTAAGTGCCTAACCGTAACCATGGGGGTAAGTGCCTAACCTTAACCATGGGGGTAAGTGCCTAACCCTAACCATGGGGGTAAGTGCCTATCCCTAACCATGTGGGTAAGTGCCTAACCCTAACCCTCCAGTAAGTGCCTAACCCTAAAAAAAACAAAAAAAAAAATGTGTCGATCATTTTTGTGTCGACCATTGTCATGTCGACCTTTTGTACATGCCGACCTATTGAATGTAGGCCCATTGTCTAACTAATTACTGTCTATCTACAGTCCGGAACCCCAACCAATCATCTCCTGTCATGTTACAAGGCTGTGTTTGAAAAATGACAGTTAGGAGCTGATGGGTTGGCAGTTTATCACTTTCCTGAGCTTATTACATCTGCCCCTAAATGTGTTCTAAGTGCCATTAGGCATATAATGAACATGCTGCAATTACAAGCACAGGATCCATAACATGCTTTTCAGATAGGTATCAGGCATGCAGAGTATACTTTTATCTTAGATTGACTTTTTCAAATATGTACAACCAACTAAACATGGCAAGTACTTTCTTTGAACATATTTTTAATTTACTTCCATGCAACAGAAAGGGTTACCATCCCATGCCTAGCAAATACAGAAAAATCAGTCTAATGCTGCCCATCCACTAGGCGATTAAACCTAGCAATGGAGTGATAACTATGGTCGTTATCGCTCCATCGCTTGGCAATCGCCCACAAATCGGGCAGTAACATGTTAAAAACGACCAGCGATGCGTGCGCCCGCTGGTCGTTTTTAACATCAAACATCGCCTGAACATGACGGTCAACCTGACGACCGCTGTCAGGTTCACATGTTCGGGGAGGATTGATCTGCATACACTGAACGTCTGAACGTTCAGTGTACGCAGTTCACCCCGCGGGAGACGACGGCGTCTTAATCGTGCCGTCGTCCCCCCATCCACTAGGGGAATTTGACAGGCGATAGCAAGATAACGACGTCGGTATCGTGCAATCGCTTGCAAATCGTCTACAAATCGGGCACTTTATAGTCGGAAACGACCAGCGATGCGCGCGTCCGCTGGTCGTTTCCGACATCAATCATTGGGCAAACATGCTGGTCAACCTGACGAGAACGTCAGGTTCAGCATATTGCCAGATGATTGATGAGCCTGCACTGAATGACTGCTCGTTCAGTGTAGGCTTATCACAGACATAGAAATGACAGCACGATTACAATGTCGTAAATCGTGCTGTCGTTTTGATGGTCTGCTAGTGGATGGGCAGCTTAAGTAGTGTAAACCTTTACATTTGAAAACTTAATATAATCAGTATGTGTGCAATGCAACAACTTGTGCTTGTGCGTGATGCTCAGAATGAGTTGCTTTGAGTCCCACAACTGAGGTATTACTGTATGTATCAAGAGTTGAATCTTGACAATAACAAGGCCACAATGGATCAAAAGTTATAATGTGCCATGAATAAAATTAGTGAGCACCCAATAGCGCTCTGTTTGAAGAAAGATGTATTATAACAACAGATACGTGCTCTTTTTCACCCTTCATTTAAAATACTGAGTTTAGGGGACAGATCACAGACATAAATAAGGGAAATTAGGATTTTGGGACTTACCAGTAAAATCCCTTTCTCCGATTTCACAGGGGACACTAGAGATCAAGACACTGGGGTATAGACGGGTGGATGAGTGCAGCTGGCATTTTAAATCTTTAAGTGCGAGTGACTCCTCCCCCTCTATCCCCCAGTAGCCCCAGTTAGAGAATTGGAGCCTGAGGAGTCGGAACAGAATCAGAAGACACAACTGAAAAGAAAAAAAATCAAACAAGGACGGCAAAAGCAGAATAGAAACATACATAACAACAGAATGTATTCAACATAAAAAAACAAAACACAATGGCAGGTAAAGCAGTGCTGGGAGGGCGTCCCGTGTCCCCTGTGGAATCGGAGAAAGGGATTTTACTGGTAAGTACCAAAATCCTATTTTCTCCTTCATCCACCAGGGGGCACTGGAGATCAAGACACTGGGGATGTCCCAAAGTTTCCCTCCCCCTGCAACCAAAAGTAGATTTGGAGGCCGCAAAGGTCAAATAACGAACAAAAGTGCGAATCATGAACCAGGGGAGCGCATGAAAGAACAAAGTTGCTGAGGTGCAATGTGTGCAGCCAAAGAAGAACCCACAACACAAGTGGAATGCGCAGAATAAAAAACAGGCGAAAGCCGAGCACAAGCAACATACGCCTGACGGATGGGCAAATGTATCCAAATGGCTAACAGCTGCATAGAAGCAGGCCAAGCACGATTAGCAGCACCATAAAAGACAAAGGGTTTGGAAAGGGTTTCGCACGGTCAACATAAAAATAAGATAAGGAAGCCAAAAAGAGAGCGCTCACAACACCGAGACCAGCCTGTCTGAAGCCAAGTCTCAAGCAGAGAAGACTGGAGGAACAGCAGAACCAAGTTAAGGTGTAGGGCGGGACAATGGAAGCTGTCCCTGGAGAATCCCCTTAAGAAAGATTGAAACTGAGGGAAAAAGTCCAGGCGGCGCTGAATATTGACAATGCAGGATCCTGAACTCTTGAGAGAACTGAGGAGTAACCCAGCATCCAGGTCCCGGTGAAGAAGGGAAGGAGACAAGATGACGGAAAGCAGTGGTGGGAAACCCCCACTCTTCACACCAGATCACATGAGAACACCAGATGCGATAATGAGCAGACGTAACTGGCTTGCGAGCTCTGAACATGGTGGAAACCACAGAGTCTGTAACCCCGCTACATTTAAAATAGCGGCCTACAACCTCGCCATGAAATGCAGGCACTGTAAGTCAGGCAATACAACTGACCTAGTCGGCCTCACAGATTTCCACTCCTGCAAAAACCCTCTCAAGATCGTCAAAACATAGGGGGCTGTCAACCGTAGAATGCGATTCGCCTCGGGCAAAGCCCTGACTGCGTTTCCTTCCCTGAAGGATGATAAACCCGATGGCAGCGGCGTTATCTGACAGGATACGAACAGGCCGACTTCGTGAAGAGAGGTAGCTTCCAGAAGAGGAGTGAAGATTACACAGTGTTTCAACACATCGATCTGGAGGGTCGATTCGGGAAGCGACCATCGACCCTGGAAGTGATTGTCCAGAAAAACCATTAAACGTTAGCGTATCACTCTAGCAAGGAGGGAAAATGGGTTTTTGATTCTTCCCGACAGTAGTGTAAGACTGTGAGCTGCATAAACACACGCGGTTTAAGGAGGTGAAAGAAACTGCAGCGGTAAGCTATTAGAAGCCAAGCTGAAAAGAAAGTAGCTGACAGTGCTTTACACACAGCGTGACAAGACGGGACCCGGTGCCGCTGCATCCCCAATCAGGTGAGCTGTCCGCTAGCTGTGACCCGGCCGGCCAACATCTACCTGACAGAGAGACGGGGGTTGACAGCAGATTCAAGCTGCTACTTTGGCTGTGACAAGACCATCTATATTGCCGTTCCCATATTCAGATATACAGCGCACCACTGACTTTGCTTATTTATCAATATAACCTTCAGAAGATATATAGTGATTGTGCTGTGAAAGTGTTAACTTGGCGCACTACAAGAACTATTCTGCCGGACCAATCCTAGAACCAATACTAATTACTTAGAATATACTGTTGGATTTACTGCGGTTAAACCTATTTAGAAGTGGACATTTTTAGAATGAATAATTAAGCTTATTCACCAAGTGCTGCAGTTGGTACTGAGGTGGCCACCAAGCACATTACTTAAGCCATGTGATAGCGTATTGGACTGAGAAATCGTTTTTTTATTCCCTATTGGATGATTATGTGTATCAAAAATATTATTTTATGTGATCGATATCTACAGGTAGCAGTTTGTTAGTGTTATTATACCTGATACATTTTATCTTTTTACAATCGTCTTTGTGAATAAATATAGTGTTAAATTAAAGAAGCCCTTTGTTTTTTGGATTATTCAAGTATATCATTTCAGCAATAGTGCGGTCTAGCCATGCAAGTGTTGTTTTTTCTATATGTGTCAGATATGCAACTGACACTTAGGAAGGTATTCAATTAGTTTTGCACCAGAGATAAAAATTACGCCTGCCGGACTTGTCGCCTATATTGCCTCTTTTGGCCGCGGAAACTTATTGTGCGCCTCCCCGCTATTTGCCCTATTCAATTCCAAAACACGCGAAAATGGCAACACGCAAAGTCAGAACAGGCGGAAAGTGGTGTCAGAATCGGGGAAATCGGCCTGAACCCCCGATAAAGATGCAGAAACATTTGGGATCAATGTAGTAGTGCCCGATTAGGAATAAGAAAACTGTTTGGAGTACTTAAGTTGGTACAATTGCCTCTAATTAGCGTCTTTGCACAAGTGGTGAAGAATGGTATAAAGCAGTATTTTTTGGAAAAAAAAATAGTCCTGGCAAATTTTGGGTACCTGAAAATGGGTGCTAGCATATTTTATTGTCTCTAAAGTGAAGTTTTAATAAAAGTGAAATTCCTGCGTCATAAAAGCACCTGCAATCCCAAAGACACTTGACCCCTTCTTAGAGCACCCCCAGAACCTTATTTCGCTAGTCTTTGAAGTTGTCCCCCCCCACTTTATGCTTTTTCGCCCCCAAAATGAAATTACTTTTTTGGGGTGTTAAGTATTTTCCTGGGATTTTTTGACGCAGTTGTCCTTTGGGGGCTGACCCAAGGGTTCTGAGTGGTTTCCCCATCTTTGCACCCCAAAATAAAAATTTTGCACTACTTTTCTCCTGCTATTCAGAGGTGAATCTTTTTCGCTTATTACATTGCATTGACTTTCTGCGTACGTTTCTGACAGGCGAAAGGACGCAATCCGCAATATTTTTTCGCGTCTAATTAAATACGGGCCTTAGTCCAGCTGCATTGCTTTAAGTAGATATACAAAATCTATCAATTCACAACAATAGTGGGTTTACTAATTCACTAATTTACTAGTTTAATTTACTAGTTTACTAATTCACTAAGTATGTGTATTTCTAAACACATATAGAAAAATTTATTCTATATTTTTATACATATATATAATTCTTCTAAGCGCCATGAACACTGAAGCACTCATGTTACACTGACCTGCTTCAGTACCAATTCATTTCTAAAACTTTAAATGGATGCACTGATATTCATGTATTTTTTTATATGTATTTTTCACTGATGTTGGATAAATATTATTGACTTTTGCTACAAAGGAAGCGCTGGTTGATTTTTTATGAATTTTTATGTGGAGACCAGCAGCACACACTTCCAATATAAGAATGCGGAGTGTGTGCTGCTGGTCTCCATTGAAACGAATATATATATATATATATATACAGACACACACACACCCGTTCAAAAGTTTGGGGTCACATAGAAATGTCATTTTTTAAAGAAAAGCACTGGTTTTTTTTTTTCAATGAAGATAACAATAAATTATTCAGATATACACTCTATGCATTGTTAATGTGGTAAATGACTATACTAGCTGCAAACGTCTGGTTTTTAAAGGAATATCTACATAGGTGTATAGAGGCCCATTTCCAGCAACCATCACTCCAGTGTTCTAATGGTACATTGTGTTTGCTAAGCGTGTTAGAAGACTAATGGATGATTAGAAAACCCTTGAAAACCTTTGTGCAATTATGTTAGCACAGCTGAAAATGGATTTGTTCGTTAGAGAAGCTATAAAACTGGCCTTCCTTTGAGCTAGTTAAGTATCTGGAGCATCACATTTGTGGGTTCGATTATACTTTCCAAATGGCCAGAAAAATAGAACTTTCATGTGAAACTCGACAGTCTATTCTTGTTCTTAGAAATGAAGGCTATTCCATGCGAGAAATTGCCAAGAAACTGAACATTTCCTACAACGGTGTGCACTACTCCCTTCAGAGAACAGCACAAACAGGCTCTAACCAGAGTAGAAAGAAGTGCGAGGCCCTGATGCACAACTGTGCAAGAAGACAAGACAACGCCAGTGTTAACGTCTACAGTGAAGAGGCGACTCCGGGATGCTGGCCTTCTAGGCAGAGTGTCCAAGAAAAAGCCATGTCTGAGACTGGCCAATAAAAGGAAAAAAAAGATTAATATGGGCAAAAGAACACAGACATAGGACAGAGGAAGATTGGAAAAAGTGTTACGGACAGACAAATTGAAGTTTGAGGTGTTTGGACCACACAGAAGAACATTTGTGAGACGCAGAACTAGTGAAAAGATGCTGGAAGAGTGCCTGACGCCATCTGTCAAGCATGGTGGAGGTAATGTGATGGTTTGGGGCTGCTTTGGTGCTGGTAAAGTGGGAGATTTGTACAAGGTCAAGGGGATTTTGAATAAGGAAGGCTATCGCTCCATTTTGCAATGCCATGCCATACCCTGTGGACAGCGCTTGATTGGAGCCAATTTCCTCCTCCAACAGGACAATGACCCAAAGCACACCTCCAAAGTATGCAAGAACAATTTAGGGAAGCAGCAGGCAGCTGGTATTCTGTCTGTAATGGAGTGGCGAGCGCAGTCATCAGATCTCAACCCCATTGAGTTGTTGTGGGAGCAGCCTGACCGTATGGTACGCAAGAAGAGCCAATCCACCTTATGGGAGGTGCTTCAGGAAGTGTGGGGTGATATTTCTTCAGATTACCTCAACAAATTAACAGCTAGAATGCCAAAGGTCTGCAATTCTGTAATTGCTGCAAAAGGAGCATTTTTTGATGAAAGCAAAGTTTGAAGGACATAATTATTATTTAAAAATAAAAATCATTATTTCTAACCTTGCCAATGTCTTGAGTATATGTTCTATTCATTGTGCAACTAACTTGATACATAGAAGTCAGTTTTCATGTAACACACGAAATTGGGTGACCCCAAACTTTTGAATGGTAGTTCGTGTATATACATATATATATATATATATATATATATATATACACACACACAGATATATATATATATATATCTATCTATCTCCTAGACGATCCAGTCGTAAGCCATGTTTGGGAGAAGGACTGCCACCCTAAGGTGAAAACCTTATGCTTCGATATTGGATGTTATAAATTCACTTATAGAGAAAACACTGTGTTCGAGCTCTGGTTTTAAAGGGGAAAGCGCAACGCAGTCCCTTTCTAAAATAAATATGAAGTAGAGTTTCTTGTATTTGGGGAAATCACAGGGCAATGTGGGAGAAAAACCTTGTGGCCGTGGTATCTCCCCAGCCAGGTAAGTATACTTGGGTACACATATAATCTTATAAAGGTAACTACCTATTATGTTAAACGCGAGTCACCAGGGAATCAAGCACATTAAGTCTTGATCGAGAGTTCTGGCTGAGTGTACTGTGAGATGGTTAAGTGGTCACATTGCCTGTGTCCACTAAAGGCGGCATATCCGATATTACGCCTGTACTATCCAAGGACAGAGAAGCAAATACTTATATACCAGGACCACCTCAATATGCCATTAAACATGCTGTAATAGCTGTAGCTCAATGCTGCTTACAATTATGTAGCTTATATAGGCATATTTGACACAGACATACAAAGTTACAGTGATACGTTACTCAACAATCTGCATAACTATTAGTGTAGAGCAGCCGTCTCCTTTCAATAACATTACCTGTCAGACAGGATCGGCATTCTCATGGTGGTGTGGCCGTAGGCCAAAACCCTGCAACAATCTTTACATATATACAAGTGCATACATTGCATTTAACAAACCTGTCCCAGGAAAAGAACCTGTGACAGAAATGCTCTGAAGCTGCAGTGCAAGCATGGTTTACACATACAGTTGTTAAGACTGTATAGATTTTTGCAGTCTGTGGGGCAGAGATTGTCTGTGTCCTTGGCAGCTGAGCCACTTAGCTCAGGTGTTTCTGCTAGTACAGAGAGCTTTAGTAAATAAAAACTCGGCAGCTGCTTAACTAAGTCATTAGGCAGCCTGCAACAACTGTTTACTGGGAGTGGGGGGGTTGTCTGAGCCCACTACCCAACAAGAACTACCTTGCATGCTAGTAATAAGCCCGGACAGCAGTACACTATACTGATAGTGTGTGCTAAAAGGCGGGTGTCCCACATGAGGGAGCGCGCCAATATAAAGAGGTAGCATAGCCTCTTTTTTAACATGACTTTTGGAATGGCCGGGATATGAGAGCCACGGCTGGAAACTCCCTCCGGTCCATTTGAGCGGGGTAGCGGAAGGGCCGCACAGACTCTAAGCCTTGCCGTGGTACTGAATAGCAGCTGACTGCGCTGGAGTGCAGTTCAGTGCTAACATGACCACTGATCGGCTGGGCGCGGTATCACAGTCCACATTTCTTCCCGCTGGCAATGGGTCGGCGTCCCCTGTATGACAGCGGCTACTGTGCTATTCCCCTGTACTGTAGCACTGATAAAAGGCACAGCTCACAACCTCCGGCTGTTAGCAAATTACTGTGTACAATCAGCAGCGCTTCTATAAGCCGCTCCTCCATCATGTACAAACACTGCCCCAATTATGTAAGTGCAAGGATGCTAAGGTATTAGCAGTGCTGGCGCTCCTGAAAAGGAGAGGTGGAAGATGGAGGCGTTGGAGTGGGGAAAGGGGGAAGAAACCGCAGTTTACTCCATATCAGTCCCCTGCTAGTCAGGGGAAAAGGCACACTTACCTTGCTGCTAGCGTCAGATCCTGCGGTGGGCAAAGTGACATTGATACAGCCTCTGTATTAGGCTGCAGCATGTCCTCCCTGAGCTGGTGTCAAGGTGCCTAGGACCCAGACACTCATTCTAAAATAACGGCGACGGGTCCCGCCTGATGCATTCATGTAGCAGGCTGACAGATGCTGACTTTTATTTATCAAATGAGTTGCAAAATGAATAGAACTTATAGTCAAGACATTGGCAAGGTTAGAAATAATGAATTTTATTTGAAATAATAATTTTGTCCTTCAAACTTTGCTTTCGTCAAAGAATGCTCCTTTTGCAGCAAATACAGCATTGCAGGCCTTTGGCATTCTAGCTGTTAATTTGTTGAGGTAATCTGAAGAAATTTCACCCCACGCTTCCTGAAGCACCTCCCACAAGTTGGATTGGCATGATGGTCACTTTGTGCGTACCATACGGTCAAGCTGCTCCCACAACAGCTCAATGGGGTTGAGATCTTGTGACTGCGCTGGCCACTCCATTACAGATAGAATACCAGCTGCCTGCTTCTTCACTAAATACTTCTTGCATAATTTGGAGGTGTGCTTTGGGTCATTGTCCTGTTGGAGGAGAAAATTGGCTCCAGTCAAGCGCTGTCCACAGGATATGGCATGGTGTTGCAAAATGGAGTGATAGCCTTCCTTATTCAAAATCCCTATTACCTTGTACAAATCTCCCACTTTACCAGCACGAAAGCAGCCCCAGACCATCACATTACCTCCACCATGCTTGACAGATGGCGTCAGGCACTCTTCCAGCATCTTTTCACTTGTTCTGTGTCTCACAAATGTTCTTCTGTGTGGTCCAAACACCTCAAACTTCAATTCATCTGTCCGTAACACTTATTTCCAATCTTCCTCTGTCCAATGTCTTGTGTTCTTTTGCCCATATTAATCTTTTCCTTTTATTGGCCAGTCTCAGACATGGCTTTTTCTTGGACACTCTGCCTAGAAGGCCAGCAACCCGGAGTCGCCTCTTCACTGTGGACGTTAACACTGGCGTTGTCTTGTCTTCTTGCACAGTTGTGCACCGGGGCCTCCCACTTCTCTTTCTACTCTGGTTAGAGCCTGTTTGTCCTGTTCTTTGAAGGGAGTAGCAGGGGCGTATCTACCCATATGCCAGGATGGCACTCGCCAGGGGCGCTGACCAAAGGGGGGGGCGCCGCCCGGCAGTGCCACCACTAGCAAAGGGGTGGACAAGTCCCTCGGCCCCACAAGTGTAGGGCAGACCGCAGTGAGAGCAGTCTGCCCTACACAGTTTACAAACAGCGGCGGCTGTGTGTTTGTAATAGCAGCAGAGTCTGCCTGACTCTCATTAGCTGATGCGTCGTCCGCGGAGGGAGCCGGCTGGAGCTCACTCATGAGCTCCGTGTTCCAGCTCCCCCCGCAGCTTGTGACGGGGGAGACGAAATACGTCATGACGTCTCTCCCATGCAGGAGAAGAGCGGGCCGGGACTCGGACAGCGGTGGTCGCGTCAGGAGCGGGGACCAGGTAAGTTGAATATTTTTTTTGTTCTTTGTGTGTGTGTGTGTGTAAGTCTGGTACTACAGGGGGGTGGGGGCACTGAAATAGGGGATGTCCGCTACGGCGGCACTTTATGGGGGGGTGCCCGCTACTGTATTGGGGTGGCCACTACTGGGGGCACTGTATGGGAGTGGCCACTACTGGGGGCACTGTAGAGGGGGTCTACAACTGGGAGCACTGTGTAGGGGACTACTACTGGGGGCACTCTTTGGGGGGGGCTACTACTGGGGGCAATGTATAGGGGGAACTACTACTGGGGGCAATGTATAGGGGGACCACTAGGTACTATTACTGGGGGCACTGTATAGGGGGGACTACTACTGGGTACTATTACTGGGGGCACTGTACAGGGGACTACTACTGGGGTCTACTACTGTTGGCGCTGTATAGGGGGGACTACTACTTGGGGCAATGCAGCACAGGGATTACTACTGGGGCCACTGCACAAGGGGGGTAGGGGGGCACCAGAACATTACATTGCCAGGGGCGCTTGGATCCCTAGATACACCCCTGGGGAGTAGTACATACCGTTGTAGAAAATGTTCAGTTTCTTGGCAATTTCTCGCATGGAATAGCCTTCATTTCTAAGAACAAGAAAAGACTGTCGAATTTCACATGAAAGTTCTTTTTTTCTGTCCATTTGGAGAGTATAATCGAATCCACAAATGTGATGCTCCAGATACTCAACTAGCTCAAAGGAATGTTATAGCTTCTCTAACAAGCAAACCCGTTTTCAGCTGTGCTAACATAATTGCTAACATAATTGCACAAGGGTTTTCAAATCATCCATTAGTCTTCTAACTCGCTAAGCAAACACAATGTACCATTAGAACACTGGAGTGATGGTTGCTGGAAATGGGCCTCTATACACCTATGTAGATATTCCTTTAAAAACCAGATGTTTGCAGCTAGTATAGTCATTTACCACATTAACAATGTATAGAGTGTATTTCTGATTAATTTAATGTTATCTTCATTGAAAAAAAAAAAAAAACACAGTGCCTCTCTTTCAAAAATAAGGAAATTTCCAGGTGACCCCAAACTTTTGAACGGTAGTGTATGTATATGTGTATATATATATATATATATATATATATTTTATTTTATTTTTTTTTGATTGCACATACGTGAAACAATTTAATATTGCACATTAGGGGCGTGGCCTAGCTGCTGAAAGTGAGGAAGCAGGAGACAGGAGCTCCTGCTTTTAAAAGCACAAATACAGTGCAAATCGGCTCCTTTTGGGGATACTATACAGCAGCCCTCTGCCCTGACATCCGCCTGTACCTCTGGACGTAGAGTGGCGTCTCTGGACCGCATCCCGACGCTCCCGCTTGCGGGGCCTACTATATTGCCAGAAGCCGCGGCCTCAATTTGCGGGACTCCCCGGTGGCCTCATACGAGGCGTTTCCGCGACCTCGCAGAAGATTTCAAGTGGGGTCATCTCTCTTCCCTACCTGCCGAGTGGCCTTCCCGGGTGCGATATCGGTGCTTCCCCGCACTGCTCCACGGCTGCCTGCTCACCTGTTAGGAGCCTTCCTGTTGCTGCTCCGTTGGCGGCCGCCATTTTGGAAGACGGGATCCGGTTCTGTGAGCGCTGCTCCCCACATCCCTCTCTGCTATACCCGCGGTGAGTGACCTGTCAGCTGGCCTGGGGTCTTTGCTCTCCCTCCTTTGCTGGGCTGGGTGCCTGAGAGCGGAGTGGTGCTCTTATAGTTCCTGAGGCATATGTAGCATTCTTTCTTCACTGACCACAGCTAAATTGGAACATTCATTTGTGTTTTTGCTCTCTCAACTCTCAATTCTGCATCCTCTGTTTTACATTTGAGTCTCCATCCTACTATCATTTTGCTGTGAATAACCATCAATACTCCTTTTTTTTTTATATTATTCTCCATTTTTGCTATATGGCTATGAGTGTATGAGATATCTAATGGTCTTCAACAGTGACATTCTACTGCCATCGTGTGGCTAATGTGATATATTGCTTCAAAAGGAATTTCCTATACTCCAATATCCCCACATGGAAGTGATAATTTTCTAATGTGAATATTTTCCCACCACCACCGCAACTACACACCACATAGCATATCCCCATTTCTCCAGAGATTACTTAGAAGCTGTTTTTTCAATTGGTCATATCCAGTAGACATGGGGCCTAAGAAGACTCCTAAACCAGCTAAAGGTATCCCTCCGGTGAGTTTTTTCAAGTCTGCATCTGCGACCCCCCCACTGCCGAAAGACTCCGTACAATCTCCACGACCGCGAATGCCACAAGATAAACCTGCTTCTTCCCCTTCAGCTTCATCCACACATGCTCCCTCAGATGATGCTTCTATGGACGAACCTATCACTGTGCGGCGCATGCTGCAGCTCTTAGGTGATCTTAAGAAAGATATCACAGCCGAATTATCTTCTACTGTTGGGGAATTGAAGCATGATGTTGCTGAACTAGGTGGTCGTACGGACCTTCTCGAAAATAAGATGGGAGAAGTAGTCGCCTCCCACAATGACTTAATATCCGCTCACGAAACTACCCAAGTGGAACTCTCTGCACTTCGGGACAAAATGGCTGACCTTGAAGACAGGGCTCGCAGAAATAATCTTAAAATCCGTGGAATTCCGGAGTCAATACAGTTTTCGGAGCTTCCCGAGTTTGCTGTGACCCTATTCCAGAAACTAATCCCAGACATGCCTTCTTCACAATTTCTTTTAGACCGTATCCATCGTCTCCCTAAAGCTCGCAATGCCCCTGATGCCTCTCCGCGAGACACTATTATGAGGATGCACTATTTCCACGTGAAGGAGCGTCTACTTCGAATATCTAGAGAGGCTGGGTCTTCCTCTGATGTATTGGGAAACTTACAAATTTTTGGTGATCTCTCCCCGACTACGTTAAATAAAAGACGATCGTTCTCGAGCATCACATCAGCTTTACGTCAAGCTCGAATACAATATAGATGGGGGTTTCCAACAAAACTCATTGTCACTTACGATGGATCTACAAAAGTACTATACTCCCCGGAAGACGGTATGAAGGCTCTGGACCTCTGGCGGATCCCATTCACTACGAAATCTACTGATCATATTCCTACAATCAGTTCTGATTGGCTCTTAGCAGGCAAAAACGGTTGACTTTTATGATCTGCATTCCTTTATCTTAATTTAGTCCTTGTGCCCATGTTTAGGATGTTTCCTGTATCGTGGTCGCTGGACACTTTGTTGAAGTTTTCTGGTTTAGGCAGTTTTTGAAACTCCAATTGTTTTTTCTATATGTTGCACAGTTATAGATTATGATAACTATCTTCTAAATTTTATTTATTTTCAATATTGATTGATGTAAGGTGTATATGCTTTAGTACCATTTTCTATGTCTATTATTGCTAAAAAAAAGTCTTATCTTTTTGTTTTTCCTTATATCTTTTAAGTGGTACTCGTTTTTTCAGATATATTTGGTGTGTGTTTGCTATGTTACTTTTGAGTGTTATTTGTTATTTTGTTCCCAGGTGGTGGGAAACGTGTCACTACCCCCGTGGTTCTACCATTTTCGCCACTCTGTTTAGTGGCCCCTGTGACTCCCGCCGTGGAGTCATTTCTATTCATGCTCTTTTCTATTTTCTTTTTTGTCCCAATTTACAGGCTCTATATTGCTTACCTTTTTTTGTATTATTATGCCAATGTTGATCAACCCAGGACAGATAGGATGTTCTTTCTCTGTTTACGCATGTCTTTAGATTTGTTAAAATGGTGAATCTTATGTCTATCAATGCTAAGGGTTTAAATTCCCCTCAGAAACGTAAGATTGCCCTCCGCTATTTTAGAACTCACAAAATGGATGTAATAGCGATTCAGGAAACCCATTTAGCTAAGGATGCCTCTCCCGCTTTTTCTGACCATCATTATCCATATGGATATTTTGCATCAGGTCCCACAAAGAAGAGGGGAGTGGCAATTCTTTTTCACCGCAACTGTAATTTTGTTTTAAAATCCCAAGTAGCAGACCCCTTGGGTAGATATCTTGTTTTGATGGGAGAGCTGGAGGGTAAAGCAGTTACTATAGCTTCTGTATATGCCCCAAATACTGGTCAACTGTCATTCATCAGGAAATTTTTCAGAATTACCCAGAGAGTGTGTTCGGGTCAGATTATCTTACTCGGCGATTTTAATTTAGTTCTAGACCCTTGTATGGATAAATCGAATAATATAGGAGGTGGCACCGCTACTGACCCTGCTGGTGTATCGGGGGCTTTTGGCCGGTCGATTCTGGAGTATGGTCTGTATGATGTCTGGCGGGCAATGCACCCTACGACCCGTGATTACACCTTTCTCTCTCGGGTTCATGGATCATATTCCAGGATCGACCTTGCTCTAATGGATAAATGGTCCCTCCAACAGATTAGAGGTGCAAATATTCTCCCTATCACATGGTCTGATCATGCCCCTTTGACAATTACGTGGGATTGTAGTGTATCTCTCCCCTCCAGTAGACCATGGAGGTTCAATAATTTTCTTTTATCCTCTACTGAGGGGAGGCAGGCCATTCAGTCTGCCCTATCAGAATACTTTCAACATAATAAACCCACGGATACTACTCCCTTTAATTTTTGGTGCGACTTTAAGGCAGTTCTTAGAGGATCAGTAATCCAAGTAGCATCTAGAATTAAGCGTCTAGAAGCTCAAAAACAAAAGGAAGTAGAAACTAGACTTCGGGACCTGGAAGACCAACATAAATCTGATCCTTCCAACTCTGTACTTTTCCAAAAAATCCTTAAAGTTAGAGGAGAATTAGAGATATACACTTTAAAAAAGATTAAATTCACAATTGATAGGATGAATCAAAGATTTTACGTGGATGGTAATAGAGCATCCCGACTTTTAGCCCGGAAGCTGAGAGGAAAAGTGGCTCGTGCTTCAGTTCGGAGTTTTGGAGCCAAATTGACCAACCCACTAGACATTTCTAATGCTTTTGCAGAGTATTACTCGCGTCTCTATAATTTGAAAGATGATGTACACACAGCTCAACCCACGTCAGAGACTATCTCTGCTTTTCTATCAGATCTTGCTCTGCCCTCCCTTACTGAACAGTCACTAGTTTCTTTAAATACCCCCTGGACAGAAGGAGAGCTGAAAAATGCCATCAAAGCCTTGAAACGTGATAAAGCACCTGGACCGGATGGCTTCTCTAACAATTTCTATATGGAATTTCAATCGGACCTTATTTCGGCGCAGATGGGGGTGTTTGAGGCGGGGACCAATTCAGGCTTATTTCCCCCTGAGATGCTTGAGGCTCGAATTATAACTATCCTTAAACCAGGCAAAGACCCCACCCATGCCCAAAATTATAGACCCATAGCTTTATTAAACACTGATATTAAATTATATGCGAAAATGGTAGCCAACAGACTAAATCCGTTACTCCCTGATTTGATTAACCCAGATCAGGTTGGTTTTGTGATGGGCCGACAAGCTCCAGATAACACACGAAGAGCCTTAAATGTCATTGAATATTTTTCACAGGTCGGGGACCCGCTTCTGGCACTTTCATTGGATGCCGAGAAAGCCTTTGATAGGCTGCACTGGGGTTTTGTGAAGGCTGTACTCTCCAAATTTGGTTTTACAGGATGGTTCTTAGATGCCATTCTTGCACTTTATAGTGCCCCTGGAGCACGTGTGTGTTGCAATGGTTTCTTATCTTCTTTGTTCCCTATAAGCAATGGTACCAGACAGGGCTGTCCTTTATCTCCCTTAATTTTTGTTCTAGCAATAGAACCTCTAGCAGAATATATCCGCACTTCCTCCCTTCTTCATGGCCCTTTTATAAACGGGTCACATCATAGAATTTGTCTTTTTGCGGACGATGTCCTTCTGTTTGTAACACATCCGGAAACCTCTCTTTCAAATTTACAACAGCTGCTTAATAGTTACTCTGCGGCCTCATATTATAAATTAAATACATCTAAAACGGAAGTATTAGCAATAAATGTCCCACCCCAGCTCCTGTACTCTCTTAAATCTCGTTATAATTACAATTGGCAAACACAGTCTCTCCGCTATCTCGGTATTTCTTTGTCAGCTAGAGAAGACACTCTCCTTGAATTTAATTATGGCCCCTTATTGAACCAATCTGTTATTTACACAAAAGATTGGATGAATCACGAGGTTTCCTGGATGGGCAGAATGTCGGCCGTCAAGATGACTCTTCTCCCCAAACTTATGTATTTATTTAGATCAATTCCCAGGACACTCCCTCTCTCATGGCTAAATAGATTTAATACAGTACTGAATAAATATATCTGGAATAATAAGAGAGCCAGGATTGCTAAGACATATCTGATGATGTCTAGATCATCAGGGGGTTTGACTTATCCCAATTTAGCTCTTTATCAAACAGCATGTCTGATCGATCAACTCAGTGACTGGTCAAATGTTCTCAATCCTAAACCTTGGGTTAAGTTGGAAAGTGATATGTTAGGCAAATTCCCCCTTGGTGATTTACTATGGGTTCCACCCAGCTCTAGAAAGTCCTTAAAAAATATGTCTAGAGCCACATTAGCTTCTTTAAAAGCGTGGGATAGTTTGTCTACCCTCCTACAATTTAACCTGCCATCTTTACATCTCTCTATTCAGGGCCTCTCACAATTAATTCCAAATTTAAATTTATCCTCTTGGCACCCCAAAGGTATTCGTACTCTTCATGATTTTTTTTATAAGTAACACTTTCCTTTTTTTTGCCCAATTACAAGCTAGGTTCTCTATCCCCTCTAGAGATTTTTACAAATTTCTTCAAATCAGACATTGGGTTCAATCTTTCTCACATTTAGTAGGGTTGACTGGTACAATCCCTTCTCATGTTTGTTCACGTATATTCTCAATTTCCCGTAAAAGGGGTATATCTTTCTGGTACTCTTTAATTCTAACAGCAGAAGAACCAGCTAAGATACCAGCTATTATTAAATGGGAAAATCATTTAAATATATGTTTAGACCCACATGTATGGTCCCAATTATTTTTTTCTATAGTCAAAATGTCTAGATGTATCTCTCATATTGAAATGTATATGAAACTATTTTATCGTATCTATTTGACCCCAGACAGATTACACAAAATTTGGCCTTCCCAATCTAGTTTATGTTGGCGTTCATGTGGTCAAACGGGTGAGATTCTCCATATTTTCTGGAGTTGCCCTGCTATGAGCCTTGATTCTGGTGGTTACTGGTTTGCGGCTGTCTTTGTCCCCAGCCACTGCTCTTTTACATATATTTCAGGAAGACGTTCCAGTTAACCATGGGTATTTTATCGGACATGTACTTATTGCTACTAGGGCAGCCATCGCTCAATTCTGGAAGCAAGATAAACCCCCCCCCTTTCCTTGATAAAGACTAAATTAAATCATAGTTTTTTGATGGAAACGCTGAATTGTCCATATTCTTCCTCTACTAATTCACCAATGATAAAATGGTTCAGTTGGCATGAGTTCAATATGGGGGGTCTATGCCTCCCAATAAACACAAATTGATACTCCAAGGTTCTGATATGTTCTCTATTTTGATTTGACTGCTGCAGTTATGGAGTGGTCTCTGTTATTAGTATACATTATCTACTACTTTTGAATGATATTTTATATTTGGTATAATATAATGTAATGTTTTATCTGTAATATTTTTTTTCTTTCTATTGTCTTATTTTAATGCCTGTATTCCCCATTCCTTTCTTTTTTTCTGTACCCCTCTTTTCTTTTTTCATTTGAAAAAAAAAATGTAACAAAATATTCAATAAAAATGAATGTTTAAAAAAAATATTGCACATTAAATATAAAATGTCACGTATAGTAATTAAGAATAGTGAAAATAAAATTACGTTTAATAACACACAGGATTGTATGTGGATTCACTGTCAGCAGATTTGCTGATGACAACATCAATAAAAAAGTTATAAAAATACTATAGCTGGAGATAGCTGCATATTTAATAGATAATTTACATGATACTAGTACTGTAGTATAATGTTTTGAACAAGTGACTTTGCTTCATTATGCTCAGAGATATAAAGATAAAGGTGCTTTAAATATATAAATCTATATTATTAATCCAAAGAAGCTGAAATTATTTAGAGTATCTTTGTTTAGTCTATTGGTGCGCACACACGGTACGATTAAAATGCATGATATGAACGATATCGATCATATCGTTATCGTTCATATCATGCATTATTTGTCCCCTTCCAACCCCAAAATGACCAGCGATGCGCAGGCACGGATGGACGATAATTGACCATCGCCTATGCATGCAGGCCAACCTGGTCGATATCGCCCTGGTTACATAGGTCGCTGGCCCGTCGTCGGTGGGTTGGTGGTATGCTGGATTATCGATATCGATCATCCAGCACACTGGGAAGGTGCAGGGCGATCAGTCAGTGATATCGTTATTGCTGACTGATCGTACAGTGTGTACGCACCATAAAACATAGGATCCTGAGGAGGGGGGAGACAGCGAAGTGACTGGTCTAAATATACTAGCAGTTAGAGGTCATTGAGAACACACAACCACAATACACACATGCAAACAGGGTTTACAGATGTAGTATGGCAGGGAAGACACTTACTTTACAAATATTTACACATTAATATACTTTTTCTGGGTAAGGTATTCCATGCTACATGTAAACATTTGTAGAGTCTTGCAAGAACACTGGGCCTCATTCAGAGCCGCTCGCAAGCGGCTCGTTGTTTATGGTCTGTGCATGTGCTGCATCCGGCGTGCGCATGCGTGAGCCCCGACGAGCGACTGAGCTTCAGTTGCTGCGGGGCTCGCTACAAGACGGGGCAGCTGTCGATGGTGAGTGACAGCTCAACCCATTTTGTAGGCGGGGAGTGGTAGGGCAAATGCAGGCGTTCCCAAAGGAACGCCTGGCGTTTGAGGGCGGATCCTACTGACATCACTAGTAATGTCAGTAGTGGACTTCCTGCTCTATTACAACTATTACATCGCAAGCCCGATGGTCGCGATAATCACAACGGAATCCAGGCCGCTCGCACAAACTGTGGGTGGTCACCCACAGCTTTGCGAGGGGCCAGGAGAAAAAAAAAAAAAAAAAACGCCCTGATTCAGAGCGAGGGGCTCTGAATCAGGCCCACTATGTTAATTCTATGAACATGTTAATTAGAGCAATTTATTTCCTTGTCAAATACATTTAAATTTGTCATTAAAACACCCAGCAAGTACAACAACTCAACAAAGTCCAGGTCTACAAATTTTTTTGTAGAATATTAGCATTTAATGTTAAAGAACACATACAGATGTGTCTTAAAGGCCATACGGCGCATAATGTCTTTTTCGGCCATTAATGCGTCTAAATTGCAATCTAATGCTACAAACCATTTGAGAGACTGCACTAATTAATTTGATGTGCAACATTTGTGTACATCTGGGTCTGTATACAAAGCACAACGGTACTCGGAGTGAAAAAAAAAAACAAACCCAGCAGCTGCTGCATTGTAACACTTCGTGTATAGCTTCAGACTCAGTTGCATACAACAGTTACAGTCTTGTGTAGTGGTTTGTCTCATCCGATTGCGACTAATGGCCGTATTCATTTTCGCCTGTTTTGAGTTTCCTCCGTATTCAATTTGGAAGATTTATCACCTAGGTGGAAAGTGAATGCAGTGTAATAGGCGAAAAAGTTTAGCCTATGAATAGCAGGTGGATAAAAGTGCAGAATTGCGGTTTCGGGGTACAACATTGCGGGAACCCCCGTGCAGCCTTAAGACAGTCTCCTAAAGGTAAACTGCGTCAAAAAAAGTTTAAAATTATTCGGGACACCCCAAAAAATTTATGTTTAATTTCGGGAGTAAAAAAAAAAAGGGAACAAAGTGCCAAACTATCGAAATTAATTCAGGTCGGGTCCCCATGTATGCGGCAAGTGTTTTCTTCATTGCGTGGACAAGCGGCAGGTGCAATTTTGCAGATTTGTAAAAATAGCTTTAGGGACTTAAAAAAATGCTTACCCCCATTTCATGTAACCCAAATTTGATAATTATTTTTTTGGGGGAAAATAACTATTCCTAAGTGCTATTCTTTATCACTTCTTCATAGCCGCAAAATTGCACCTTGCGCGGCTATTACAAACCCTGACTTCCTTCTGCAGGCAAAAATGAGGGTACCCATAGTGATCCCCCATGTCTGGACATCTTTAAGGGGGTCCCAGGCATATCTCCCTATACCACACCAGGATTGGACAACTGAATCACATGGCCGGAGGCAAGATGGCGGCGCCCATGCCGGGCGGAACGGAAACACCAGGCCTCACCAGCCCAGAGTGACAATGTGCCCGCACAGAATCATGCGCAGCCAATGCCCCTGCCAAACACCAGTGCCAGATGCCACAGTGACCTCACAGGTATTACCCGCCGACCACCATGCCGAAAAACCTTGGTCGTGACATCCCCGAGGTCTGGACATCTTTAGGGGGGGGTCCTACAATTATTTCCCGAAAATTCACGTATTTTTTCACCAATCCAAGTTTCGCCTGTTCCCGATTTCGCCTACTGTGGAATTGAATATGGGGAATAGCGGGCACGCGCGCAATACTTTTCCGCCTGGAAAACAGGCGAAGGAGGCGAAAAGTCCAGCAGGCGAAAAGTCTGCACTTTTTGCCTCAAATTGAATACGGGTCTAAGACAGATTTTTGGGTGAAAAAGATGCTGTGAGCAAGCCAAGTCGCACGGGATCTGATGTGCTGTGAAGGGCTGTTTGGCGCAACAGTACAGTGTATGAGAACACATCTGCAAGAGTGTATGAGGACACATCTGTAAGTTGTTCATTCCCTGTCAGTAATTGTATGTACAGTAAGTTTATTCCATGTTTATCTGTGTGCATAGCATGCTCAATGAATATAAATTAATTGCATGTGATTACATTAATCAGTTACTCCATTGTTAGCATGTTCCATGTCGTAAATATGTATGACTTCATTTCAAGCCTGGCAAGGGGTTCTGTGTATAACACAGGTGACAGCAATTATAAATTAGGTGGGAGGTCCAGGAGCAGAGCATTTTGTACCTGATGGAAAGAGTCATGTTAGAGGGTAGGTTAATGGTGACATGTATGACCACATACTGGGTTTTTTGTCATTCTATCACAAATCCTATCCGTAACCCTAATCCTCATGGAAAGGTCAGCATTTCCGTAAATGTCATCATTTTTAAGGAGTCCACATATATGTTGTCGCCATCATCATCTACTCTTGACATGTTAAATGGCAAAACAGTGACTGCATACCCTGGAAAGGTCAGTAACGGCCAAACAATACTTGCAGTTAATTTATTTCATGTATGAGATCATAAATAGCTTGTTCATACTAACGTGTAACATGCATCGTAAATGGATTAAAAACATAATACATTGGAACTGAAATAAAATAAATCACATTACAGAATTATAATCATTTATATTATAAAACATTTTCTATCCATTTTGTTGGATCATTCTTGTTTTCACTTTAGAGACTATTACTATTTTTATTTTCAAGTAAGTTAATTATTTAATAATAGGTTTATTACTCCTCACCTCTTAAAATCCCACTGGCGGCTCCAGGAATACCAGAAATTTCACTGACATTGTTATGAAGAAAATATTCATCACACGAGCTACTGGAAAAATTTGATGACCCACAGAAAAGTACTGACAAATTTGTAGCAACCGTCAGATTATCTATAGTTGTTGTCTTGGCACATATGTCAAATTGGTCTCTAGAAAGGGTTCTGTTGCCTAGCACACAAATTCTAACAAAAGAGAATTATCATCATTAGTATCTAATAAATTTTTTTTAAATCATTAGGATATTCATTAATTACCATTTAAAGTACATAGTCACTTCCCATAAAGTAAAGCCATTCATGATGCAAAGACCACACAAACATTTTCACATAAGGTGGTTTTCATGTGTAGCTTTTCTATAAAGAAATTCTCGCTCTCTGAGTCACTCTCCTAATGTCATAATTCTATGTCCCAAAGTAAATAGCTTACTGCACGGATACTCTGAACTAAGTGACATTACAGTAGGCCTCATTTAGATATGGATTACATACATTATCCAATTTTTGTGAGTCTGCGCATGCACACGACCAGCTCTATGCATGTGAAGAATGAATCCTGCGTCTTGGCATACAGTAACCCCCAGACACGTTTGGGGGTGAGGAAAGGGTGAAGCTGGCCTGCCTTCCCAGACGTATCGCCTGTTTCCTGGTAGTGTCGAGGTCAGGGTCTGCTTTGGTGGATGCAGATTTCCTGGCCCTGCAAGTAAACATGAGGTGGCCAGTCCGAGTAAGCTTCAGTTTATTCAGATGAGCGACGCAGGAAACATCGCGAATGATGGTTGCAATGTTGATATGATGCTGCATATATCGGACGCAGCACTCGGATCTGTAATGTCAGCTGGAGGGGTCTTTTTCCCTCAAATGCCACCTGCAGGCATTAGCATATTAGCTGTATGGTATAGCACAGTGGCTTCCCTGCGGTAGTGCTATATCATACATATCTGAATCAGGCCCATTGGCAGAATCCCATAGTGATGGATGGAAGGGGATGTATTACAAATGTGGTCCTGCATAGCCGTAGTAATCAACATAGGAGGATTAGGTTATTAGGAAGCATTTCTGAGGGTACAATCCCCACTGTTATCTCATGTCTAATCTGCATGATTCGGGGATGACAATGTGTTAAATACTGAACATACTGAAGCCTCTATCATTTTTATGATTCGGACACTGGGCTACTGTATCATCACATGCTGACTGGAGGTGAGACAAACATTTCATCAGATTCTTACCCTTGTCATAATTTTTTTCATCTTTAACCTGCTACCTCGCGGCACACGACCGTGGAAATGGCAGGAAAATCTTGCCAATACTATATCACATTTAAGTAAAAATCGTCACTAGCATATCTCTACTATTGCCACCCACATCTCTCTCCCATTGCCACCCTTTCACTGTCCTCTTAGCTCTCTCTTATACCCCTTTCAGACATACAACCCGGGAAATTTCCTGCTCAGATCCGGGAATTCCTCTTGTGCAAACACTACAGCGTCTGCCAGGGAAATTCCCAGGTAGACCCCTTTCAGACATAAGCAGGGTTTATTTAGTTTTTAATATTGCCTGCCTCTCCTCTGCCCTTCCTAGCCTATCCCCTCTCCGGCTGCCGCTGATGATGTCATCATCATGCAGCAGGCAGCCGACCAATCACTACAGGCATTTTATTATTATTAAATTATTTAAATGTGCCCTGGTGGTCCAGCGGGAGTGCGGGCGGCCCGCTGTGGCAGAGACCCTCCGGCGGGTGTCCCCGGTGTCCGGCGCTGGGGGTGGTGAGCAGCAGTGCTGAGCGTTCTATAGAACACTCTGCGCTGCCAACTCAAAGCAGCAGTGCTGAACGTCCGCACTGCCAACTCAAAGCAGCAGCGCCTGGCGTCCGATAGGATGCTCTGCACTGCCAACTCAAAGCAGCAGCGCCTGGCATCCTATAGGATGCTCTGCACTGCCAACTCAAAGCAGCAGTGCCTGGCGTCCTATAGGATGCTCTGCACTGCCAACTCAAAGCAGCAGCGCCTGGCGTCCTATAGGACGCTCTGCACTGCCAAATCAGTGTAAAAACGGCTTGGTACAGCCCGGGAGTAGTAAATTCCCGGGTAGCAACATTCAGATATAAGCAGGGTAATTTCCCGGGACTTAAGTCCCAGGAAATTCCCTGGTCGATTGAAGGGTCGGTACCTTTCAGACATACGCGGCAACCCGGGAATTTGGCTGAGGCAGGCCAAATTCCCAGGATTCTCGGCATGTCTGAAAGGGGTATTATTGTTATGCCTACCACCCTCATGTCTCTCAAAGCTACCTTCACTACCCCCTCTCGCTATCATTACTACTTTCAGGCACAAATGCTGCACATATATGTATTATAAAAGGGGAATATGGGAATTTATTGTTTGAGGTATATGATCATACCTCAATGTGTGTCTGCTGGAGTCAATGCTTAGGGCCGTATTCAATTAGCGGCGAAAAGCCATTTTTGTTGCGACTTTTCGCCAGTGCGAAAACGCAATGCAATGTACTTGGCAGAAAAGTTTTGCCTAGGAATAGCTGCCGGAAAAAAAGTGCAGAATTGCGGTTTTGGGATGCAAAGGTGGAGAAACCTCCCTGCACTCTTAGGAGAGGTCCCCAAAGGTAAACTGCGTCAAAAAAATCCAAAATAGAAACAAAGAACATACCAAAAAATAACTTTGAAAAAGGGGGCGAAAAAGTTCAAAGTTGGGGTACAAACTTAAAAACTAGCGCAATAGACTTTGGGGGGTCTGCAAGTATGGGAGAGGTGTTTTTTTGTTTGCAGGTTCTTGCTGAAGGTGCGTTCTTAAGACCTCACTTTAGCAATTTTTAACCATGCTTGCACCCATTTTCATGTACCCCAAATTTGCTGGGACTACTTATTTTTGCCAAAAAAACCTGCAAAATGCTATTCTTCACCACTTGTGCAAAGACGCAAAATAGCACCAATTGAGAGCATTTAAGCACCCCAAATACCTCCAGCAGGGCTATTCGGGGGTATCCATAGTGATCCCCCATGTCAGTGCATCTTTTGGGGGGTGTCAGGCTGATTTCCCCATATCTGCCAGCACTTTTCACCTGTTTGAGTTTCGCCTTGATGGTTTTTCGTATCCTTTGGAATTGAATACGGGGATAAGCGGAGACGCGCGCGATACTTTTTTGCATGCAAAACCAGCGATGTCATCGAAAAGTCCGGCATGCGAAAAGTACAGGACTTTCGCTTCTAATTGAATATGACCCTTAGTGTTTTTTTTAAATGGGGTAAAGAGACCTGGGAGTTCTGTTAAGTTGAGGTCTCTATGCTTTAACAAGGGCTATATATCTCCCTCCATTAGACGGTCTTTGGTGAATAGCTGTCATGATATATCATGTTTGCTTACATTCCACAGTATTTAGCTGGTAGAATGCATCCGTACTAAGCTTTAGCAGCAACGCATACTGAGCAGTGGCAAACACAGGTTTACAAATGCTTAATTTTAGAGCGAGTGTTTTCAGTCAATGAAGGGGGCACAATTAGTACTTAACCAGCTTTATTAAGCGTCATACAAAGTGTACTGTGTGTAATAATTCCAGCATATACAGGACCAGTGATCACAGTAACCCATTATATGTGTCATACAAAGTGTATTGTGTGTCATAATTCCAGCATATACAGGACCAGTGATCACAGTAAGCCATTAGATGCGGCAGTAGGGCCATCCTGCCTAAATTGAATGTATTTATTTTAGATGTTGGCACTATTCCAGACTATCTGAGCAAGTCTGGGAGCCTGGAGGAGCAGCAGAAGAACCTAGCACTGATCTGGACATATATGTACATATTGGGCTCTATAGCAGTGCATCTCTAACAGCGCATGTTTTTCATATCTCCTAGTTGGTGCACGGGTTATTTATTACTGGCTGATACATGTTATAAGATCCACAGGTGGTACTAATTATTTCATTTGTGATACTGAGAAGAACATGCAGCACTAGTAACATTCTATTCTATTACTATTTCTATTGTGGTCATGGTGTGGGCTAGGGAGGGGGGTTTCCATACAGACGGAAACCCACCCTGCGTTTGCCTATGCTGAGCATAGGCGCGGATTGGCTGTTTTGGCCGGTCACGTGGTAATGCGCTCCATAGGTGGAACGCATTAACAGGAAGAAGCAGCGGTGATCCGCTGGATTAAGGGAACTAAGGACGTTCAAGAACCCTTGGTAACATGGTTGCGGTTAGATGCCCTTCACCAAATGGGCCATGACGTCATCAGTTACTATACACATGGAGAATATAGTGGGAGTAGTAACCTGTAGCGAGCCGCCATGCCCGAAGTGTGCAAGGTACTGCAAGGGTACAAAGCTCTACTAATGGTGGCCAGATGAGTAATTTGAGACAAAATAACAGCACTGTCAGTTAATGGAACCGCACTTCCGCTCTCGCTTGTGTCACGTCTGGGTCCATAAGCTGAAGGGGAGTTTAAGGGGCATGAGAGGCAACTTAGCCTCAGCACCTGGGGATCCAAGTGCTTTGATTAAGGTGTTGTAAGAGCCCTATTTATAGCAGACACGAGAGGCAGGTTATTTGCTGCTGTTTGGTGATGGAGATGGCTGTCCCATGATTAAGGTCCTTGCGTGGACTGAGACGTAGACTTCATTTAGCGCACTTTGACACTTAATGAATGAATAAAATGGTGTTTTAAATTGCTACAAGACTGGTGAGTGCCCTGTTCTATTTGGAAATTGACCAGTGGAAGGGCGGAACGTTTCTTTGACTACTACAAGAGCAGTTTTAGGAAGGTGTGGAAAAAATGCTGCAAAGTAAAGCTGGGTACATACAAAGATTTTTTGTCCAACCATCCAACTAGTTGACTGGTTGGAATGAAAATCTGGTAACGTATGGGAGTAAATGATGATCAGCAATTTGCTCCTAAATGCCAGAAAACAGATGAAAATGGTCGTCAGACAAGTTTGTTAAATGCTTGATCTAAACAATTTGTTCAAACAACAGTTTTTGAATATTTTCCGGCATTTAGGAGCAAATTGCTGATTGTCAATTGCTTTCATACCTTACCAGATTTTCATTCCAACCAATCAACTAGTTGGATGGTTGGACAGAAAATCTTTACGTGTGTATGCACCTTTAGAATGCTTTCAAAAATAGAAGTGTTAATAATTTACACTTATTGTTCTTCTTTATGCTGAAGACAGTGGCGTAAGTTCATCCAAGACGCCCGGAGGCAAGTTATCAGTTTGTGCCCCCCCTATCCCCCATATTTACAGCCCTAAGTGGGTTGAATATATTAAGAGGTGCCCCTTCAGTGCAGGCTCCCGACGGCAGGCGCCTCCATTGTCTCCCATACTTCTGCCCCTGGCTGAAGATAGTTCTTGACATTGGCTGTATGGTCAGGGTCGTTGTCCTGCTGCAGAATAAATTTGGAGCCAGACGCCTCTCTGATGGTATTGATGATGGATAATAACCTGCCTTGAGGACACCATTAATCCTAATCAAATCCCTAACTCCATTTGCTGAAATGCAGCCCCAGACTTGCAAGGAACTCTCACCATGCTTCACGGTTGCCTCAGTCACTCATTCTTGAACTGCTCTCCAGCCCCTCGGTGAACAAACTGCCTTCTGTTCAAGCCAAATATTTCAAATTTTGACTCCTCAGTCCAGACCACCTGTTGCCATTTTTCTGCACCCCAGTTCCTATATTTTTGTGCATAGTTGAGTCGCTTGGTCATGTTTCCACGTCGAAGGCATGGCTTTTTGGCTGCAATTCTTCCATGAAGCCCACTTCTGGCCAAACTTCTCCAAACAGTAGATGGGTGTACCTGGGTCGCACTGGTTTCTGCCAGTTCTCAGCCGAAGGGCTGGAGAGTGGTACAATAACGAGTGTCTGCAGGCAACAGCGAAGCATGGTGGAGGTTCATTGCAAGTTTGGGCTGCATTTCATTTTAATGGTGTCCTCAATGCCGAGAAATACAGGAAGGTACTTATCCATCATGCAATACCATCAGGGAGGGGAGGCGTCTGATTGGCTCCAAATTTAGACTGCAGCAGGACAACAACCCCAAATATACAGCCAATGTCATTAAGAACTATCTTCAGTGTAAAGAAGAACAAGGAGTACTGCAAGTGATGATATGGTCCCCACAGAGCCCTGATTCAACGTCATCGAGTATGTCTGGGATTACATGAAGAGAAAGAAGGATTTGAGCAAGCTTAAGGCCCCCATACACGGCACGATATAGGTGCTATATCGTGCCGTGTATGGGCACAATATCGTACCTGATATCGTGCTGCGCGCTCCTGCGGGGTTGTACATCGCATCCCCAGATCTTCCTGCAAAACCATCTGATCTGGGATGCGACGTACGATCCCATTCAGATGAAGGAGGGGGAAGCCGGCATATTGTGCGGTCTGTGGGGACCGTACGATTGCCCGCAGTGACAGCAAGATCCGTCTGCCAACGGATCAGCAGTTGCCCTACACGGTGCATCGTACACCTTTACATCCACAGATCATCTGTGTTTAGTTCTCCAAGATGTTTGGAACAAACTCCCTGCCAAGTTCCTTCAAAAACTGTGTGCAAGTGAACCTATAAGAATTGATGCTGGTATGAAGGCAAATGGTGGTCACACCAAATATTGACTTGATTTAGAATTTTCCTCTGTTCATACTTTGAATTTTGTTAATTGATAAAAATAAACAATTAACACCTTATTTTTTAAAGATTTCTTACTTGCAGCATTTTTTCACACCGGTCTAAAACTTTTGTACAGTACTGTATTATATATATATATATATATATATATATATATATATATATATACACACACACGCATATACATAAACAACATTTTAAAACAATGCAAAGCAGTTGCTAATTTTTTACGTCTCCAATGTGAAATTTACTTACGGAAACCAAGGCGGGTCAAAAATCGATTTGATGCCCCCTGCATAGATGGACAGGATAGAAAAGATGACACAAGCCAGAAAGAGAGATGCAAATTTGTTCACGTATTTGACACCCACAAACACAACAAATGCCATCAGGGTAAGAAAGATTGTGCCATAAACCCGCATATTGTTCAGCTTGGCACTGGAGTCATCGTGCGAGTTAGGAGAATGAAATATGGCAGCCGAAGGAGCGATGTAAACCTGCCAGGAAAGAAAAATAGTCCAGGCTAAATTGCAAGAGCTGGAGAGGTGTGGTGGAAAAAAACACTTGATAAAAGGTATTGTGGGTAGATACAATCAAAAAGTAACATTTTTATTATGTTTTGCCATTAATTCCATTTTAACATATGGAAAAAACATGAGAACATGCAGAACTGCAGTATAGTTTAACACCGTAGACAGGTCGGGAGAGATTATCAAACCTCTGAGAGAGAGAAGTGGAGAGAAATAAAGTACCAACCAATCAGCTTCTAACTGCCATTTTAGAGGCTGTGTTTAAAAATGACAGTTAGGAGCTGATTGGCTGGAACTTAATCTCTCTACACTTGATCTCTATCAAAGGCTTAGTAGATCTACCCCGGTCTTATTTGATTTCATTAATTCAAGATGCAACTAGTAATATTTATGGTTAATAAAGAAATCCAAACAAGAAATGTACAGTGTCAAAAAAGTTATAAAATCATAGCAAGTAGCAATACTAACCATATTGTAATTTAGTAGATATAAGTTTACGTAGATGTATTTGCATCTTATATGTACTGTAAGCTGAAACTAGGCTCATGTAACACTAAATTGAACAGTGTTTTTGTGCAGGAAAATTCAATCAGGTCATTGTCCCAACTTATAGAATCTCCGAATCCTGCTTCTTTGCATGACACAATCATGTATTTCAGCAGATGTTAAGGGTGGGTACACATTAGACGATATGTCATCCAATCCAGCGCATCGGGCCGACATATCTTCCACATCGGCAAATGCGTACCTACTATGAACGACCATGTGCACTCCCGCAGGTCGTCCATCGGGGTCGTTCCATCGGCCTGCATGTAGGGCCGACAGAAAGACCCAGCGGCCGATGCCAGGCAGTTCAATGGAGCCGGTGCTCAACATATCAGGCACCGGATCGTGTAATGTGTACTGGCTGCCTTATATATCGGCCCGTCAGGTGCCGCATCACTGTGTACACACAGTGTTATCACATATATTCTGCATGTGTGTCGCACAAAATGATGGTTAATCTAGCTCTTTACAAATGGTGCTAATTTAACAAGATTTTCCTCATACCTCCACCCTAACAATTTTTAAGATGAATGTACACATTTAAAACGAAACAGTCTGGACTGTCGTTAGACTTAAAGGGAGGCATGCTACAGATGTGTCCTCATACCCTATTGCCGTAGCTGCTCCAAATAGCCGCTCTCAACGTGCCAGGGCCCATATGGCTCGGCTTGTGCCAAGCGTCTTTTTCAATCGAATGTGCATCTTAATTGCAACTCGATGCGACAAAACAACTTCATGAAACTGCACTGATTAATTTGATATGAGTCATTTGTATATCTGTGCGCAACTGAGTATAAATCTGTGTACGAAGTGCTACAATGCAGCGGCCACAGGTTTTTTTCAAGCCAAGTTCGGTAGTATAGATTCAGACTCGCACACAGATACATACGTGTCACATACGAAAATAATCAGTGAAGTCTCATGAAGAGGTTTTTCCGCTTCACAAGACTGCACATTTCAGCGAAAAAGAAGCAAAAAAACCCGCTACACCTCTTGGCGCAGCTCACTCGCGCCAAGTGTCTTGTGCCACATAGTGTATTAAGGAACGGCGTATGAGGATACATCTGTAGTTTAGCAATAAAATTTCACACAGCTGCTCCTTCCCGTTAGTGGGACCAAGAGCACAGAATGGGGGATGGGATGGGGTTGACCTCAGTACTTGAACAGAGACTTTGCTACGCCCCCTCCAGTACAGGGGCACGTATGATATCTTGGTGGCCCTGAAAGGAACTCTGAGAACTGTGAATATGTTTTTTCTAGGGCTCCACCATTTCTGGGAAAGAGATTCTGGTTTATCCAACATGCCACTCTAATAATGACTGAAAAATGGCTCCATGGCATTAGATATATTCAACAATTATCCATCTTAGCCCATACTCCCTGTCTGACATGGTAGAAATACCTTTTGTGTTAACCTCTTCAAATCTTAGTAAATGTTTTAAGGCTTTATATGTGATCAAACCCCAGTCTTGGTGAAGGAAGGTCAGTTTACAGCGAGCTTAAAGCTCTAAGAGCAGTTTTACAGTTGCGTCATCTTGGCCCAGCCCCTACGCACAGACTCACGATTCACGCCATTATGCGCAGAGGGTTATGCCTGATGATGAGATGCGCGTGGTACCACTTCACAATGATTACCTCATCTACCTACAGGGCACTCTCCCAGGAGGGACTATTTGAAAGTCAGTAAATATGACCTAATTACTACTCATATACAAACTGCTGTAAACTCAAACAAACCAAAACAAGTGGATACTGGTTTCTTACCAAGAGGATCTCAATTGCTCCCAGAATGTACATAGCTCCAGCAAATGTTGTGCCTAAATAAAAGCAGAGACCCACAGCTCCCCCAAACTCTGGACCAAGGGATCGTGAAATCATGAAGTAGGAACCACCAGCTGCAAATGAGAAGCAATGTTGAAAAAACATTTTTGGTTTATTTTACATAATGATAAAAAAGTGTCTTGTTGGACCACTATATACATTTGGACACTATTAGGACTATCATGATATCACAGATCAAAGGATACAGCATAAACTCATTCATGTTAACAGACCGTAGTGTGCAGAGAAAGAAGGTTTTACTGTAAATCACATTTAGAAATAAAATTATGTAACTGTATATATTACATATTAGTTAGGTATAGGGATGTGCAGGCTCGGATAGGTTCGAGTTTGCACGTTGAGTTCGGATTTTTCCCTCCAAAAAAACGGAACTCAGAAAGAGGCAAAACGTCATCTTACATGGACGAACATCATCATTCCTGGACAAAAGTCCAGGAATGATGATGTTCGTCCATGTAAGATGACGTTTTGCCTCTTTCTGAGTTCCATTTTTTTGGAGGGAAAAATCCGAACTCAACGTGCAAACTCGAACCTATCTGAGCCTGCACATCCCTAGTTAGGTATACATTTTATTTAAGGATTTTGTCTGTCTCATCTCCTTTTCTCAACCTACGGTAGCCTTTCAAATTGGAGCTCCCATGCCAAAAAATAGAATTGACTCTGTAGGATTAATTAATATGTATGTTCCTTTCAAACATTTCTAAAACAAATATACACCTCTGTATTTTCCTAGGTAAAAATACAGTGTTATTATACCTTAATAGCACTTCACCAGACAGGAATATCATCACTATATTGGGAAGTGTCAAAACCGGATAATTGGCGAAGACAGAATCTGTTTGCAATTGGAATCTGTGCAATGCTATCTTGTAAAGGGCGACAAGACTCCAATCTCACAGCACTATTTTATAAAAAAAAAGGTACATAGTCAGCCTTTCTCAAACACAGGCAGACAGTGTTTAACACAAACACTAACTTATTAGCATTTGGAACCCTATACAAAGCCCATCTTCAACCCAAAACAGGCAGAATAAACAGGGAGGCTCCGACAGCACAGCTGGAAGCCTCCTTCCTGTATGAGAATTAAATTCACTGTATAAACACATTTTGCAATTGCAGTTTAAAAACATCAGAAAAATACATGTGTGCTTATGTGTGTATGTATGTATATATATATATATATATATATATATATATATATATGTGTGTATGTATGTAAACAGAACACAGTCAGCTTTTTAGTGATCCTTCCCAAAATCATATTGGCATGGCCACACACACACATAGATGCCCTTCCAGCTTAGTGCTGCTCGCTGAGTGCCCCTCAGACGCACAACGCAATTCAGTGCTGTTTCTCCCTGCATACATACATTTAAAAGCAATGGTCCCGTAACGCAAAAAGGATAATTATTACTTGGTTTAAACGCAATGTCAGTATAAAAAGAAATGAATGTTTTCTGTAACTATGGCTTAGTAAATGACAATTGGACTGTGTTTGGTACCGTACTGATCTACTCTGTTTCCACAGTGTTCCGGTGACATCAATATGAAGATCAGAACATGCGGCTATGAAATATGAATGTTAGAGAGAATAACTACTTGAAATGTTGTATGCCATAGCAGCTTAGATTTGCATGCGGGGGAGAAAGGGGGATGCAAAGGGAGGTTGGAGACCTTTTGTATCCATTTGAAATTGTCCAATGAATGCCCTGTAACAGATTTCTAACCCTTATCAAAGGACAATGACATTGTGTAGGCTTGTTTATATTTTTGTCCAAAGGACTGGTTATTCCAGTCTAATCAATAGAGATGGCTAACTGAGACTAGACTCTAATTAGCAGTAGTTTCAGGTAACCAAAAGGATATTCCCTTTCTGATGACCTCACAGGTGAAAGGGGGTGGGAACATGGCATGCACATTTTGGACACACTCAGAGGCCAGGGCACACTTGGAGCAGGGAATTGGAGGAGAGAGGTTCTCTCTCTCCCAAGACAACCTAAACAATGGGACTCTGTTCAATCGGGAATATGGCTAAGTATATTGTTGTTAAACTGTACCGTAGTTAGTCTATTTGGGTATCTGTAGCGAGTTTTGTGTTAGCCTGTTATTAGCTTATCTAGATTGTTTGTAATAAGTTTGTAGTTTGGTAAGGGAATTCATAAGTCTGTGTTAGCATACAGTGGATGATATGATGTGATCTAGTCTGTAATGTTATCATCTACACAGTAGTGTACAATAGTCTGTTCATACTGGTTGTTTTAGCAGCATGCAGGAAAGGGATTGATTATGGAGTTTTTATAATATTTGTAATGATTGATGCTGGTTGATATAATTGTTTGAGATCCGCTGGTTAGCTGTGTTAGGGCCTTCCCATGTGCTTGAACAATGTCTCTGCTTGGGAGAGATAGGCTTGGTATGTGTTGTATACTCATGAATGTAATCATAGACTGGTATCAGTGTTATATTATGGAAGTTGAATTAATAACAGCTTTGAATGGTCATAAGTAATTGCCGTATGGAAGATAGTCTGCAGTTTGTTAAAGATGGCTACCTCCATGTGGGGTGAACAAAGGAAATTATAATTCTACCCAGTTATGGTGTTGTATGGGTCAGATAAGTATATTGTAATTATTATAATTGTGATCATTGATGGATGTATGATTTACAGAGTTACAACTTAATGTGGGTTTTCTTCATAATGGAGTTTGTCTGTAGACCATGCGGTTTGGACAATAGGGCAGGTAGCATTCCCAACCCCCCCCCTCACACACATACACCATCACCAGCCATCTTGAACATGTGCTCTCAGCAGACATTGATATTCCTCTCATTGTATTTTGATGTCTCTCTGTCCTCTGTCTCATATTGCTCATTGTATTTTGATCTTTAATAACCGTTTCATGTATATTAACTGTACCTTATGACCTAATGTTTGTACAATTTATTTGCGCTCATTATTAGATCATAGCGTGGTAACATCTGTACTTTTACCTGAATAATAATCTTTAGCGCGTTGGACCGCTATTCAACTGTCTCAGTATTTCATTAATGGTATAATCAAACACAGCTCTAATTAGCGACATCTTGTGGTTTTAGAAGGTATAGGCAGGTTTTGTCTTAGAGGTTCTAGGCAGGTGAATCTTAGAGGTTTATAGGCAGGAATGTACTAAATATTTATTTTACGAATCAACAGAAGCATGGTTGCTGTTGTGGTTAGCAGTACTGCCTTACAGCTGTCATGAGATTAATTCATGACCAAGGCACTATCTTTGTGGAGTTTGTATGTTCTCCCCATTTTTATGTGGGTTTCTTCTGGGGGCTCTATTTTTCTGTGACATTCCAAAAACATAGTGGTAGGTTAACAAAAGTGTAACACTAGTGTGTATGTCCATGCATGTGATAGGGAATAGGGACTCCACTGTACAGGGACTGATGTGAATGACTGAAATATCCTCTTAAAGAGCTGCTTAATATATGTGGAATATAAATAATTTAATAAATAAATAGTGCAGTCTATTCCTTGGATTATGTTTACATTTTACATGTGGACATTTATGATGTTGACATTTTAACCATGTTGACATAACAGTCAACATTCTGCATTTTGACATTGTCACTACCAGCTTCATGACTGCATATTATATTTATATTGATAAATATATTTATCTAGATTTGAAACTTATGCTGCAGAAAGAAGATCATGATTGCTTTATTAAGTTGCTTGTATTTTTACTGTTTTTTTAAACAATAGAAGGAATGCAGTTTAATGTTATTAGAGGCAGTGGGTGTTTATACAATTTTACAGTTGTAGATTGTAAATACCTGGTACTACACCATTTGTGGCAATGGCACTCATCGATATAGCGGTGAGGAGTGTCTAAATGAAAAGGAAGGAATGAGATAGTAAAGGGGGAGGGAAACAAGAAAACAAATATAGAACTTCTGAAGAAAGTTTAAAGCATATGAATAAAATGTTACAGAAATGAATATAATTGCATATGCAACAAGTGAATTACTTAACAGAAGATAAAAATGACAATTGCTTGCATATGTTTAACATGTGTAACACCCATGTAGACATAAGAGCACGTTCATGCTAGACCAAGGGTGTACAATACAAAAGGTGGACTTATCAACCACTCAATATAAATGCTTAATCAAACTGGCAGCTCCACCAGCAGGGTTGGCTACCTGCTAAAAAGACACAAACCAATTTGAATAGATAGGGCTCTTGTTTGAAGCAATGAAAACAATATAAAAAAAAATATTCAATACCCCCACTATACACAAAAATGTAAAAAATTCAACAATATTCAGAATTGGTGCAATAGTTTGCTCAAAGCTCAACAGCAAAGTTAAATCAGAAGTTTATGATCGCTATCACTCAAACACTGTGGGCATGCGATCCGGTACCTCCAAAAGATCTTTCTCCCATATACTACTTTATAGCAGCAATTGTCCTTAATACTGCAATAGATCACTGGAAAAGGCGTTACTCACTGTCCAGGTGCCAATCAATATATACACACCATCCGCAGAATCTCCTCCCTGTATCCATGTGCCAATCAATATATACACACCATCCGCAGGATTTCCTCCCTGTATCCAGGTGCCAATCACTGTGGGGTCCATTTACTAAGAAGGTTAGGAGACAAAGTGAAATGAGATAAGGTACCAGCCAATCAGCTCCAAATTGCCATCTCACAGGCTGTGTTTGAAAAGTGACAGTTAGGAGCTGGTTGGCTAGTACCTTATCTCCTTTCACTTTGTCTCCTAACACTGCTTAGTAAATAGGCCACTGTGTATGCAAGGTATACCGGTACACTTAAAAACAACCTTCATGTTGTGGGTTTGTAAAGGTAAGAATCCGTCTCATAGGTAATCAATCCCCATTTTTCGAATACATTGAGCTGGGTCTGCTGTTTTACTCAGGCACAAGTATCGTCCAGCCACTCTGCATTTAAAAGGGAATCGGTATGTAATGCCGGCTTTCGGGATTCCTTCTGTCAACATACAGACAGCGGCATCCCGATGGTTGGTATCCCGACTACGGTCTGGTAAGTACACTTACCCACCCCCTCTCCCCCAACCTTAACCCTCCCTTCTAGTAGCCTAACCCTCCCCACCCTGCACCCTTACCCTCCCCGTTGGTGCCTAATTCTACATTTCCCCTCTTTGTGCCTAAACCTAACCCTCCCCCTTAGTGCCTAACCCTAACTTTCCTCCCCAGTGGTGCCTAACCCTAACCCTCCCCCCAAGGAGTGCCTAACCCTAACCTCCCCCCCAAAATCTAACCCCGCTATGCTGCCTAAACATAACACTCCCCCCTTGCGGCTAACACTAAGGGCGCCCCGGGCTTACCTCATTCGGGCTGTCGTCTTTCTGTTTTCCGGCATCGGGATTAAGATAGGCATCAGTATTTCGATGCCACGTACCTTGTTGGGCTTCCCCCGTCGGGATTTAGACCACCGGCATCGCGGTCGCCGGATTCATAACTACATCAGATTTAAAAGAGCAGCTGCAACCCTGGAGAAAGACTGATCTTGCAAAGACTGTTCCATTATGCTCCATAGGGGCACTATAATGAGTCAGCTCTTACAATTGCAAGAACTTGGATTTTGATGATTGACTGACTTTAGTTGTGATAGTTTCCTAGTATCCTTCTACATGCAGAGATTAGACTGCTTTGCTGACAACTGTTTTGCAAGTCTGACCTTGAGGGGCCAGTGCTGGCAAGGAAGGAGATGGGCAGTTGTCAGCCCCTCTGCAGCCACTGGGAGATAAAATCTGCCAATGAAATAGACAGTAGAGTTTGCTCCCTCGCACCCCAAAACCACGAGCTTGGGAATCACAAAGGCCTTGCCGATATATAAGGGGTTTGGGTGGAAGGAGGTCCACTAACAACGCATTAAGCAGGGAGAGGATAATCCATGATTGGTTATAAGGACACCTGTATTGTATTGCATTGTATTTCCATTTACAACTGTTACAGTGTGATTGACTTTATTCTTTCTGAAATCTGCTATAGTTCTGTTGTTGATTTGTGTTAAATAAACTTACGTATTCTTTATTCGGGTATTTGCCTGAGTGTGATATTATTTTCCCACATCCATTGCACTGGTGGAGTGTAATAGGGTGCGAGGCAACACTGTAAAAGTGCTTTTGAAGTTAGGAGTCTTTGCTTGTTAACTCTGGTTATATACTCTCTTCCGGACTGTGCAGTGTCATGACAATCTATATGAAAATATAATATTCAAAATGCATACCTCACAATATTATGAAAGATACAGTGGGCTATAGTAAGTATTAGTGTTGACTCTAGGTGCAGGGTGCTGAACAGTGAGGAGGGCATATTTCAATTTTGCCAGACAAAATTTTACACATTATGTATCACTACAGCTACAGTAACTGTAGCTATATATCACATATAAAATGTTGCCCTTCAAAATTTAAATATGCCCTCCTCACTGATCAGCACTCTGCGCCTAGAGTGAAAACGAAGTAGGAGATAAGCTGCATTGTATCACTTTGTATGGGATATATGTTGTACCAGAAATAAGAGGCAAGAATAATACTGAAAATGTACTCACACAGCAGCAACATATCAGAACAATGACCAGCGTCTGAAGCACCCCAGCCGTTCCCACTATCCACGTTAGTCGAAGGAACAGTATTACTCCAAAGATATTTTGCAGACAGGGAAGGTAGACACCCATCAAAGTGCCCATACTGGGTGACTGTGAAAGACCAAACAAAAAGTTAAAATTTTCATTCACGAATACCACCAGCTGGTTTCATAATGCGGTTAATGCAATTAACAAAAACTCCAAACAGTCTGGCGCTTATTTAAAAGTGATGGTTCATAAATTATATTAAACACAACTATGTTTCCATAAAATTGTATTTAGACTGCTTCTTCAGAATAAGGTGGGCAATACAAAACACCCACAACAATCACAGAAAAAGAAAACGGAAAGTAACCTTAAGCGCTGTCAGAATTATATTTATTAAAAAGTTATGTATTCACATTTATTAAAAACAACAATGTAAACATTTATACAAATTATAGTAGACATATAACCTATACACACATTTTGAGAGATGTCTCCTAATTAGCAGCACATATAGTAATTGTATTTATCGATTCTCCGGTGATGATGTATCCAATTAATCCTCTATACCATGTAGGATGTTTCAAGGTTACAATATGACACTGCATACTTTAGCTGGGTACAATGTATCTCTCCAAAAGAAATGTCATTCCCAATTTTACTCCAGCAAGGAATCAGACTTCATTAGTATTAAAGCTTTTAGTTATATTGGGTATAACTTTTCTTATTAACTCATTCCCTTTTTTATATACAAAGTCCCTATTTTAAGAGTATATTTTAATTGAGAGAGCAAATAAATGACTATTTCAGTGTCAACATCTCACCGCTCTTTGGGGGTCATTCAGACCCACTCGCGAGCGGCAGTACGCTCGCAAGTGGGTCGATGTTCCCCACTTCGCATGCGTACGACAGAGGGAGCTCCGTCGTACGCATGCGCGAGACCCGGCGAGCGAAGGACTTTCCATCGCTCCGGGTCTCGCACCAAAGGGGGCGTGCTGTCGATGTTGACTGACAGCACGCCCCCTTTGGTGGGCATGCCGGGGGCGTGCCTGCCAGACGGAGGCGTTCCTATGGGAACGCCTACGTCTGAAGCCGGCCCCACTGACATCACTAGTGATGTCAGTGGGAGTGATTTTGGCTCTGATAGAGCCAAAATCACTCCAGGGCTTGCGGTTGTGAAACCCGACCACAGGGTTTCACTCGCAAGTCCGATGGTCGCGATGGTCAAGACCATCGCGACCATCTTGTTGGACGCTTGTATATGCTGTGGGTGGTGACCCACAGCTATACGAGCATCCAGGAGGACGCTCCATTTTAAAGGAGGTGGGCCCTGATTCAGAGCGAGCGCTCTGGTCAGAGCGTCCGGCTCTGAATCAGGGCCTTTGTACACTGATCACATTTCTTTTTGGAGAGATACATTGTACCCTGCTAAAGTATGCAGTGTCATAAAGTAACCTTGTAATATTAAGGAACTGAGTCCTACATGATATAGGATTTATTGGATACACTAATCACCTGAGGATCATTAAATACAATTACTATCTGTGCTGCTAATTAGGAGGCACCTCTCAAAATGTGTGTATATGTTATATGTCTATTATAATTTATATATATTGTTTACATAGTTGTTTTTAATATATGTGAATATATAATTATTTAATAAATATAATTTTGACAGCGCTTAAGGTTACTTTATATTTGTTGTTATTAAAACATTGCATGGTAGATGATTGGGCAAATTTCTTATTAACAGGGTCATATCAATTTGCAAAAGTCTGAAATATGTAAATTTAGGTCAAAGTCATGTGAACTAATTTATCTTTATGTACTTAGTGTAAATAGATTTTATTTACAGGAAAACATGAAATAATTATTATTTTTTCCCCTGCCAAACCTCCGATGTGGAGCGAAAAGTCCGGACTTTTTCGCTCCAAACTGAATACCCCCTATGATGTCATAAATAAAAGGATAAATAAAAATGAAATATATACTATTTTTTTCTTCAATGTAACAAATGTAAATACAATGATAAAAACTTCTGTACCTTAAAAACTTGAAATGCTAGATTGAAACCAGATTTTATACAATGGTAATTATTTGCAAGACTTTCACCAAAAGTATCAGGAGGTACTCAGTAATACCCCTTTTACACTAACAGCAATAACGAAAATGCAGCAACCCGGGTTACTGTGCAGTGTGAAAGGGACAGGTTGAAATAAGCAGGGCATTTCAATCCTGGTCATGAGAAGGGTTGAACAAAGTCAGGCCGTCTGTCTGTATGGGATGTCAACCGGGTCGCAACCAGGGATTGGCGCATGAACATAATCCTGCGTGCGACCTAGCCATCAAATGAAAAAGCAGTATAAGTTATAATTTAAAAAAGCCCCATTGCATTACATTAGTTGAAATAAGACTATAGAATTCAAACATGGTATTCAGGATTTATTACTTCAAACTACATTGTTTTACATTTCTATAATAAAAACAATAGAATTTTGGTTACTTTGAAAAAAGGCACCTTATACATTTCCTAATTCACATGGATAAATATATCAAAATACAAACAAAGATTTGTTTAAAAAATATTGGGCTTGATTCAGCGATGTACGCCAATCACACAACCGCTGTGCTATATCATAATATACGAATGTTGCAGGAGGTATCTTTTGTAAATAGACGCCTCCTGCTGGCTTACCTACAGTAATCCTCTGGTGCGTCCGAAGACGTCCGAAGACGCATCGGATCACTTGCATAAAACATTGGTCATCTGACTAACTTTCAAGTTAAAATAATGGGAGATCACCATTTACCTGTGAAACAATAACCACTCCCCTTACCCCTTGTTATAAATAATTGATACCTAATTGTCGCTATTTAGTGCTGCTAGTCGCTTAAGAAAGAATTGATTTCCAATCCAATTGTGTGGTTCCAAAGCACAAAATATTATTTATGTAAACAGGGAAAGCTTTAACAATTAGAATAAAAAGCAATAAGATATATATAAGTACAGCCAATCCATACGCATGTGCTACTGGTCCCAGTATGCAGTATTTCAATCCTGAGCCCTCCGGTCACCGTCACCCAAAGAAATGGAGAAGTGACGGCCTACTGCACCCAGCTCACAAGCCTATATTCAGTACAGATTACAGAGACAACAAAGGCAAGTAGTAACAGATTCTCATTGGTTCTTGCTTCAGGTCACTCTGGTCATTGGTTAGTTCATATGGTGTCATTAGGGGTATGTCTCAGTTCTCCAACAGCTTCTTTGTCTAGTTTTCCCGCCGAGGAACTAGTTAAACTGGCTACAGACACTTCATACAAAATGGTAACATGCTAACCAATAACTCCCTATGATCCATAACTAGCGGACGCATGATGCGATCTCCTTGCCAATAGAACCAGAGATCTGCGAATAAAGAGAGATTTAGTATAATACCAATCACGACCTGTCCACTGTATTCCGAACCTCAGATCTCATTTAAGTACATATTAATCATTATTTCACAATTCCTTAAATAACTCTTTATTAACTGTAGTGAATGGGAACTCTTTGTTGGCGCACTGTTGATAAATATAAAATATTACTTTTATTTATTGAATTTAAAATCAAATTCCTCAAGTGAAATATAAAAGTGATTTGTAAATTAAAAACGTATTAAATAAAATTATGTCATGAAGTCTCAATTGATGTTTATTTATTTGGAAATTAATTAGTTGGTTATACCTGACCCACAGAGTTAATACGTCTGATTTTAACTCTGATCATGCAGACATAGTGGACAAACGTATAGGTTACTGTAGGATTCAGTTTCAGGAGAACTGGTTATATTTCATCTGAAGTATCAATTTAGTAACAGTATCCTGTTTAGCAACAGTGTTGCAAGTTTATTACCCAAACAGTGTGTCTATATAAACATCTTTAATACCACTAGATGTCACTGTTGTATTGGTGATCCCTGTTTAACAGTTCCACTCGTAAGTGTGGCTAAAGAATGAACATATGTTAGTATTGCGGTTCATATATGCATATTGAGCATTATATCAGCTCAGAGACCATAGATGCAATGGTCTGGATGAGATCAATGGTTTAATAATTAAACCAATTAGATGGTAACACAATGGTATTGTAGATTATTAAGAAATGTTTGTTAATTCAGAAATGAAAGTCAGATGATTAGGCTAATGCTATAGCTATAATTCGCCTTACTCATTATCTCAGTGCATGGACTATGTATCAATCAATATGAATAGCGCTGCTGTATTGCAAATTGCATCAGTGCATAGACCCTTTATATTTCGATTAGGGTGACACTTGATTGATACTTGCTTGCACCTGGTTGGTGCCCTTATGATCTTCTAAATATTGACATCAGCTCACAGACCATGGATATCATAATTGGACATAATATAATGATATTAGTGTAATGATCATGCAAATACTAATGTCTAACTGAAAAGCCCCCGTTAAATCAGAGGTCAAGCTGAGTGATTTAACTAATGGTATAGCCAGGATACATACACTTTGTATCATTTAGTCTAAGTAGAGTTACTGTTTTCCAAATTGCATTAATGCACAGACCTTCTGTCTGTCAGTTAGGGTAGCGCTACTGGACACAGTGATAGGTATGTCACTGAAAGTTGAGTGAATTGACTATTGTTATAGTCAGTGTTCACATGGCACATTACTTTGGTACATACACTTTGTATCACTTAGTCTGATTAGCGCTACTGTGCTACAGATTGCATGAATACACAGACTGTCCATTAAGGTAGCGCTGCTAGACACATGGAAATAGGTAAACCGATACTGTAATTATATATTCATTAGAGAGAGACACACATGACAAAGCAGTGAAACTGCTCCCATCACCAACGCACATTTCACTATACAGGTTTTATGTCATCTACGCCTTAGAATATAGATTTGGCCTGGTTTATATTGGTAAAACCAGCCGTAATTTGAAAACAAGGCTGGCCGAACATCTATATAACATTAGAAAGTGGCTAGCGACACACACAGTTTCAGCACATTTTAAATTAGTACATGGGTCATAAACCTGCTAATTAAAATCTTTTTTGGGGATCCAACCAGTTTGTCCAACATGGAGATCCAAAGAGGTGCCCATACACGGGACGATTTTTTACATGATATGGCCAGTTACAACAGGTTGGACAGACCAATCGTGTGAAAATAGGTGTATTTTGTGTGGACTGCGGCCCGATGCGCGTCCCCGCCGTCGTCTAGTTGGATCGCAGATCAGATGGTTTTGCAGAGAGACCTACGATCTTTTGAGTACAATGTGATACACTTCTATGCATCTTATCCTATGATCATAACTATCAATCGTACGCCATTTGACCACATCTTTTGAAAAATTTCAAGGGAAGAATTTCAAGGGCAATCGTACAACTCATCTTACCAACTTTGAATCGCACCGTAGGCTTATGCTGGGTACACATGTAGAGATTTTTCTGTCCAACCATCCAACTAGTTGATTGGTTGGAATGAAAATCTGGTAAGGTATGGGAGTAACTGATGATCAGCAATTTGCTCCTAAATGCCAGAAAACAGATGAAAATGGTCGTTAGACAAGTTTGTTAAATGTTTGATCTAAACAATTTGTTCAAACAACAGTTTTTGTCCATTTTCCAGCGTTTGGGAGCAAATTGCTTATTGTCATTTGCTTTCATACCTTACCAGATTTTCATTCCAAACAATCAAATAGTTGGATGGTTGGACAGAAAATCTTTACGTGTGTATGCAGCTTAAGTCTGAGATGCTTTGGATCTGTAAACTCAATATATTGGTCCCTATGGGTTTGAATGGGGAATTTGAGCTCAAATGGTTTTTATGAATGTTCCCTTTAACATTTATTTATATATTGAATTCTTTTTTTTTTCCAATATAGAAATTTTTGTTTTTCATCACAAATTGTACAACAAAAAACATATAATAAAATAAAATCAAATAAACAGAAAATATAATATAAAATATTTTATAAACAACAAAAAAGGGTAAAATCAAAAACAATAAATGTCCCTAAGGTCAGGGTACATCAAAACATTATTACCAGTAACATACCGTATAATCATTTACAGGTAAACAATATAATGCAAAACCAATATCAAACATCAGACATTACATTAAATATCCAATAGAGGCAAAATAGTGTTAGTAGTACTTTTATTATATTGAGATTCTGCTTGATAGTCACTCCAACTGAACCATGTCAATAGTGGATTATTGGCTGAGGAGTGTCACAAACCGTGCTAGAGACCTCCGTCCTAGACCCCTGCATCTTCCCATACGTCTGTGATATCACTACCGGCTGAGCAGTCGGCCTGCTGTTCCAGTGATTTCCGATGCGGGGCCTCCGCTTGTGAATCATCTGCAGCATTCCGGCTGTTGCCTGTGTCCCTCTGCCGCAGATCCATGCGCGCACGGCGCGCCAGTATACAAGTTTCCCGGAACATGGGCGCAGCCATCTTGGGCCAGGTCAGGTGATACTCGTGCATCCAGTCAGCAGCCATCTCAAGTGGTGTCAGCCAATCCGCTTCAGCCTGATGGTATAAAAGACCTTCCTGTAACACATGCTGGTTGCCAGCGCAACAATGTCCATTGCTGCTGCATGACTTATGTTCTTGAGCTCCCGGTGTGAAACCTATGCTTCCTAGCATAGCATTGCTGTTTCCCAGATCTTGATGACCTATGTTCCTGAGTTCCCGATGGGCTACCAGTACTACCCGGCACAGGGAGTCATATTCCAAGTTCATTCCACGTTACTCCAGCCGGGAGTCATATTCCAAGTTCATTCCATGTTACTCCAGCCCGGAGTCATATTCCATGTTCATTCCACGTGCTCCAGTCCGGAGTCCAATTCCAAGTTCTTCAAGTTTAATCATCGTTGCTCCTGTCCGGAGTCAAATTCTAATTCTTCAAGTTCATTCAGTTCCAAGTCTACAGTTTCTTCCTACAGTTCCTTTTCTAAGTCCAGTGACTATTCAAAAGACTTTTGTTCTACAGTTTTATTCAGCATCTTATAGTTGCGTTCTCTCTGCACAGAGGACTATATTATAACATCTTATATCTCAGTCTCCTCTTATTACTGTATGAACAGAAACTACATTAAACCATCCAGTTTCAAACTACCTATTGGTTCAGGTGTGTCTGTCTTACAACCCAGTTCGGGTACACAACTCCAAGTTCCCCACTCCATGACAAGGAGGAGTAAAGGTGGGTACACACCTGACAGATATATCTGCAGATCGAGTGATCTACAGATATATCTGCAGATGATGGTGGTTCATAAACACTTAACGACCATCATCTGCATGCTGCAGTGGGTCCGAGCGGACGGGGAGCGGGTAGGGGGTGTGGCTTAATCACGGCAGGCATGGCCACGCCCCCTTCAGGGGAAAAACCATTTGCGGCGCTGGCGAGGGGGGCGCTGTGTACCCGTCAGCCCGATGCACAGCCAATGGGGAGCGCGATCAGCGTGATCACTCCCCACTCTGGCATAGGAGACTGTTCGGGCTGCTGCTTTAGCAGCCTCGGACAGTCTCCCAGTGCAGGCCAGCACAAAGCAGCGTGTGCTGGGCTACTGTGGATGGGGAGCTGTGCCAGACTCGGGTAATTAGTACCCGCTCACGGCTTCCCCCTCCCCTCTCTGCACCCCTGTGTACGGTCTATCGGCTTAACGCCCGTACACACTTGTCGATGGACAGATATGTCTGCAGACATATCTGTTCATTGGCTGTGCAGCACAGCCAATGCGATATGTCTGTGAACAACGTTGTTCACAGACATATTGTCTGTACACACTGGCCGACGGGGGCACGATATATTGGCTGATCAATTGATTGGCCAATATATCGGCCAGTGTGTACCCAGCCTTAGACTACTGCTATCTCAAAATCATAATGAGCTTGAACCTTATCCTCAATATTGTCTAATTTTGGTATTACCTCTGAACACCAATGATATGCAATATGGGACTTAGTAGCAATTAAAATATGCCCCATCACATACTTATCCCCAAAATAAAGATTTTCCTGGTGAACATGGAACAATGTTGAAAGAGGATCCAGAATTACAGTAATCCCTGTCACTTTGGAGATTAACATAAAAACCTGGTGCAACAGCATATATAGTTTGGGACGAGCCCAAAATATATGATAAATGTCCCCAATTTGGTCGCATTTTCGCCAACATTGGTTGGAAAAAGAAGGCCAAATTTTAGCCTGTCAGGGGTTAAATACATCCTGTGAATGAGTTTATAAAACATTTCCACATGGGAGATACATTTAGAGATACGAAAACACAATCTAAAAATAGAGCTCCAATCATCCTCTGTAAATGACCTTGAGAGATCTGATTCCCACTTTAAATGAGCTGGGAAAGTTACAGGTTTAGACGCACCTACCAATAAATTATACCACCAAGAAATACCTTTTTTATACCCACCTGTATAAAATCTCTCAAAAATATATTTTGGAGTAGCTTGCAATAAGTGAGAGCCAGAATGTAAACTATGCAACCAGTGACGTAACTGTAGATATTTATAGAAATCCCTTGATGAAACAGAAAACAATTCTTGAATATGGGAAAAAGGGAGAAGTACACCATTAGACATAACATCATGAGCACCCCGAGCCGCCCATATATCAAACTTTAAATCAGGGATCAAAACAGCTATACTGTACAAACTAAGATTAGTAGTAGGAAGTTGGAAATCATTTAATCTAGATGTAGCTTTATACCATGCAGACACAGAGGCTACTACTGCCATGGAAGAGGAGGGCAACTGACGCTTGCAGACCTGTGGTAACCACAATAAATCAGGTAAGGGAAAGGGATGAGACATTTTCCGTTTCAAAATCACCCAAGGTTTAGGGGCATCTACCTCAAACCAATCTCCAAGCTGATATAAAATACATGCCCACTGGTACAATCATAGGTCCGGGAACGCAATGCCGCCCTCTGTCTTAGGTAAAGACATAGTACGTCTAGACAATCTAGGTTTTTAGACTTCCAGACATTTTATAAAAACACCATAAAATTTAGTTAACAGAGACAAAAGGGAGTAACTTAGGAATGGTGCGAAATAAGTAAATCAACTTAGGTAATTGAACCATTTTTAAAGCGGCAACACAACCCAACCATGAAACCTCCTCTAACATCCAATCAGTTGTTAAAAGTGAAAATTTAGTCAAAAGGGGAAGGAAGTTACATGTTACAATATCAGCTACCCTCCTTGGTATCTGAACCCCTAAATAAGTAAGACTCTTAACTTGCCATACATAGTTATAACTCTCTAAGTCTAGTCAAAAGCTCAAAGAAATATTTTTATCGGGAGTGCTTCAGTTTTAGTCGTGTTTAATTTGTAAGGACACACTTTGAGTATTTTATGTAAAGACGATAATGAAGATTCAGGGTTAGTAAGTTACAACTCTGATGTGATCAAGCCCCGCCCCCGGCGAAACGTACGTCATCCTACTTTGAGTCATAGCAGGCTGTTGGAGCAGGAGGGCACCAGCCCGTGCGGCAGCGAGCTAGGATTTCCCCGCATCTGCCGCCGAACCTGCACGAGACGGCCAGGTATCTCCCTGGGGAAGCCGCGTGGAAGGAGATTCCCACTGCCGCTACCGTCTCCTCCAAAGCCTGCGCCCTCTGTGCATGTTCACAGTCACCTCTCCCTCGTGGATCAGCGGCACACGTTAAGGATTTCCTTATACAAATTTACCAAGCTAAGTAAACACATCCATGCAGATATACTTATTATATGCCCTAGTCTCCTAGTCCAAGTACACAGTCACTTGCTATTTGAGTAATATCCTTCCGATATATGCACTTCCAACAGCATTTATGGTGATATATTTTTTGATTAATAATTGGGCATTGCGGATATGGACACCTATAGATTGTATATCATGATGTATTAACTGGGACTCCCTCTACCCACTGCAGTGTTACGATCTGGTTATAACCTATTAGTTTAACCATTACAGGGATATGCCGCAGTTTAGGACTTTGTATACACATGATCACACATTTTAAAAAGAATTACAATCTGTTGTTAAGATGTATCATATCTTTTAGATTATACTATTGTGTTACTAAAGTGTGAGTGACAGCCATTACCTGCCGTTGCTTGCGGTGTGGCATTATTCCTACCATATGTACTTGTGCTCTGTGATTGGAGCTAAATTTGAGACAACTACAATGTGCTGTAAAGATGTACTATACCTGCTAAAATGTACTATTGTATTACTAAATTGTGAGTGACAGCCATTACTTGCTGCTGCTTGTGGTGTGGTATTATCCTTATCATATGCATTTGTGCTCTGAGATTGGAGCTAAATTTGAGACAATTACTATGTGTTGTTAAGATGTATGATATCTGTTAAAATGTACTATTGTGTCACTATATTGTGAGTGACAGCTATTTTCTGCTGCTGCTCGTGGTGTGGTACTATTCTTATCAGATTAAAAATATTGACATCTTGGTGATACATTAGTGTTTTGCACAGAGGGTTCACTCTGTTAATCTAATGTCGCTCAATCCATTCCTTTTGAATAAATAGAGGGTAAACCCCTCTGTATATGAGCTGGCTTCCTTAATTACAAGGATTAATTAGATATATGTTGTATGTATGTATGTTCGTTTGTGTAGATTACCTTGTTTTAGTAATACTATATTAAAAGTTATATTTTAATTATCTTAATTACCATATGAGTGCCCACAACAAAAAGTCTTCTTTTTTCTTGGTCTCTTGTTGACTATCAGGATACTGTTAGCTCCTCTTCTTCCAAGGGGCCATCAGTGAAGTATGCCAGTAGCCAATACAGGGCTTCAAGGCTGCAGGATAAAGATGGGTCAAGTAGAAGTTGGCCAACAGATGTGCCTTTAGTAGGTTTAAGTGGCAAGAGTAAAGAGGAAGTGTGTCGCTTTGGAAAAAGGTACTTCAAGTTCATAATGCCTGTTGCGGTACCCAAGGGTGAGCCTCAAGTACTGCAAAAAGAAAGCAAGTACCACCATTGGTACCATAAAGTAAGGAAAAAAGTAAGGAGAAAAATTACCTCCGGAACTTGGGAGGATGCGACCCCCAGAAATTACCAGAGTCTGGATGATCGTGGATGCAGTGGATTTCCCTCATGAGGAGAGTGAAGAGGGACTTTGCAATGAGAATGCCTCGTCCCATGTAGCTGAACCCAGGGGTTTCAAGCTGGGGAGTGGGATATGTGGCAGTATCACCAGAGGTGGCATTGGTGAGCAGCAGAGCAGATTCTGTGTGGGGCAGGACAGATCCACCCACACAGAATAGAAAGCATTGTGGGAAGATGTATAATGGCTGCCAGACAGTTCAAGTGGGGCTGCAGTGTGAGTGAAGCAGACCAGGTGGTCAGGATCATACTTGCAAGGAGGCAGGCAGATCCATATACCTCTGACACTGTCTTTGTGAGAGGCGGCAGCCAACAAGCTGAGAAAGCTACACCAAGGCAGGAGGCCAGTGTCCAGTCCTGCATGTGGCAGGAAGGAGCACAAATCTCAGAGACTTTCATGCAGATTAGCTGGTTCTATAGAGAGGGCTCAAGAAGTGAGCTAGTGCCCTAAGAAAGGGCTAGGTTGTTTATTATTTTATTTCTGTTTCCTGATGTCCATGCTGAAGTAAAAGCACCATTTTTCATTTGTTTTACTGGAATGCAATGTGTGGACTCTAATTCTACATCTAATCACTGCACCATTAACACCAATCTACCAAGCTAATAACCCCAAGTTGTCACTATGGCCCTGATTCAGACCCGGACGCAAGTGGCCGTTCATACGTTCGGCGTACGTGCCGAAATATGTTAATTTAAGCGCTCGCACGTAATTTCGAACGCAGCTAAACTTCCTCCCCAAAGTCTACCGACCCCTCCTCTAGCTAACGAGCGAGCCAAATAGCGAGCGAACATCCCCAATGTGGCTTGCAGGGAACGCTCGCACAAGTACAAACCGGAAGTGGGCCTGTCAGATTCCGATTACCTGCTCGTTCATTCAGCCTCCCTCCTTCAATCATATCATGGCAATCAATATATCAATTAGCTTAATTGCTCTTCACATGTTTTCCTTTTTTTTTTTTTTTTTTCAATAAAGTTTACTCTTGTCCGTGTTTTTGTTTCCCAGCAGAATACGTACGGTTTAAACAATGGTTTTCTTTTGTCAAAATACATGTTTGATCCAATTATCAATTTGTTTTCCGTGTTTTTACCCACGCATATTTTACTGGTTTCATTTCTTTATTTAAATTAGCTTACGCATGTCACTGCATCAAGCCTATCATAACTCACAATAGATTTTTTTGGCCTGTAGAACACATGACTCATACACTAACCAATAGAATGGTTACTGTTAATTTACCAACTACATTAGCCAATCAAAATTATTTTCTGGTCTTTATTAAAACTGTTTTATTAAAAATACACCATTGCCATCATGAGAGCCTCTGCATTCACCAAGCGGGAGCTTCTTGTTCTTACAGAGGTGATGGACCGGCGTATCACCAGCCAGCCTCCCCCCATCAGCAATCGGGAGAAGCGTGCCACCTATGCGGAGGTTCCTGCGTTCCTTCGGCTCACGCCGACAGATCGGCCAGCTGGAGCGCAGGTGGTCCGACCTTCAACGGCGGACGCCCCGCTTGCTGGCATGTTTTCGCCAGCGTATAGCGGAAAGTAAGTTATGTTTTGTTTGGTTTTCATGTTTATCTTTGCGGCCCTATCTGCGTGTGCATGTTTTCTTGTTTGGCCTGTTTCTTTTTTTTACACATATCTGCGTGTGCATGTTTTCTTGTTTGGCCTGTTTCTTTTTTTCACACATATCTGCGTGTGCATGTTTTCTGGTTTGGCCTGTTTCTTTTTTTCACACATATCTGCGTGTGCATGTTTTCTTGTTTGGCCTGTTTCTTTTTTTCACACATATCTGCGTGTGCATGTTTTCCTTTTTGTTTGTTAACCAATTAGCGTTTAGAAAGGTGATGTTCTAAACTAACCTCAATTTGCTTCCCATCATTTAGGGGCCGAGCGAAGACTACGGCGTCATCGCCGGCGCAGACGTCGCCCTCGTCCCCTCTCCCCAACCCCCAGCCAAACCTCCTCTCCCCCAATTTCCCAAAATTCCCCCTCCACCCCAGCCTGCCCAGACCCTTTGGGGTGTCCATTTTGTAAGCTTGATTTTGTAAAACACAAAAAAATTAAGGGGAAAAACACACATATCTACAAAGGGCAAAACGACATTGGGACGACTTCCACAATTTTGCCCCCAAACAACAACCCAGATTGTGAACGGCAAATATTTCGCAATTTAACTAGAGAAATCAAGCCTACAAAAGTGCGCTAATAAGTTCGCAATTTAACTAGAGAAATCAAGCCTACAAAAGTACGCTAATAAGTTCGCAATTTAACTAGAGAAATCAAGCCTACAAAAGTACGCTAAATAGTTCGCTAATTTATGATCCACAAAAAAAATCAGTAATGTCCACAAAAGATGCGAAAAAAAAGGCCAGAACATTTAACAAACAAGTGAAAATACAAACTTACCAATACACGATATAGAAGTCACAGAACAAAAAGGTCGTTGGGGCAGAGCCAAAAAAAACCTACAAAAGGATAAAAAAAATAATAATTGTTGGTACAAAATATTTAGGACAGTCAGCAGAGTCTTGGGTACACATCTTGACCAAACCAATATGACCGGTAAAATATATGAAAATCAATTTGTTGGGTAGTGTACCTAATAGAACACAGATTATCCGGACCCAAATCAGTCTCTCATTTGTGCCTCAAAGGAACAAAAGCATCTGGAAAATGATGGCCATTAGGATCACCATAAAGAAAGGAAATAGTCTTTCAGGGATGAAATTTAAGTAGTAGAGACTTAAGGGGGAATTGAGAGATTCAGAGAGGGTCAGTACCAAACTGGGCATGAAAAGCGTGGCAGAGCTGAAGGTATCGAAAGAAAATCGAATGAGGGAGGCCAAATTTCAACTTATTAGCTCAAAAGATTTTAAGATACCCTCCAGATAGCTTTCAATAATGACACCACCATACAGCAAACAAATATGATCAGAGCAAGCACATCCAGCTCGGCAAAGAACCATAGGGGAATGTCAAGATCAATTCTCTACCCAGCAAACAGGCCTTGAGCATAGCGCCACACCAAAAAGTCCTGGAGCCAGGTTCGGCAAAAATAACTTAGAAAACAAAATCTGTACAGGAGTTAAAGGAGCCCCCGTCTGCTTGGCCAAGAAATCCTTGGAGAAGAGGAAAGAAGAGGAAAGAAGAAGAAGAGGAAAGAAGAAGAAAGAAGAGGAAAGAAGAAGAAAGAAGAGGAAAGAAGAAGAAAGAAGAGGAAAGAAGAAGAAAGAAGAGGAAAGAAGAAGAGGAAAGAAGGAAGAACAAGAACAACAAGATTTTGGATTTCACAAATTCTGCAGGGTTAGGGGTAATAGTAACACCTAAATAATGGAAGGAAAGCGTCCACTATAGAGGATAGGGGAGAGCGGTCACAGGTGGCATAGAGCCACAATTGGGGAAAATATAGGATTTGGACCAATGTATAAGGAGACCAAAAAAAATAACTCAGTAATGACTCGGAGAAAACTATGCATTGAGCCCCCGTGTCAGTCTGGCTCAATAGCATATCATCCGCATAGAGAGCAACCTTGTCCACAGAATTACTGTACCAATTCCTAAACCAAGGATGGCAGAAGTGGAACGGATGAGATATGCCAGAGGCTCAATGGCCAGCGTGAACAATGCAAGGAAGAGGGCAACCCTGTTGAATACCTGAATAGCTGAAAAGTAGAAGTAGTATGGCCATTAACAGAGAGTCGGGCAACTGGGGAGGAGTAAAGCACACAAATCCAGGAGATAAAACAGGGACCCATGCCAAATCCCACCACAAATAACACCATTCTGTAGAATTGAAGAACTTGGCAGCATCAAGGGACACCACAACTTCCCCCGGCTCAGCAATACCAGGCATCTGTAAATGAAAAAAGAGGCGGCGCAAGTTCTAGGTAGCAAATTTGCCAGTCACAAACCCGGTCTGGCAGGGTGTGCAATGGTACTAAACATCGAATTTAACCTAGTGACCAACATTTTGGTCAAAATTGTGATATCCGTTGCCAACAGATATAGGCCTAAAAGACTCTAAAATAAGGGGGTCTTTCCCTGGTTTAGGAAGCACCACTATGAGTTCTTCAGAAATGGAGGGAGGGAGGAAACCAGCTTGAAAATAAGCATTATAAGTCTCAAGGAGATGGAGGGTAAAATGTGTTTAAATTTCTTAAACACCTCCACAGGGAACCCATAACTCCAGGAGCTTTAGAAAAAGGGAAGGAAGAGCCTCATAAAAATCCTCAACCATAAAAAGGGCCTCCAAAACCTCAACTGCTTCTGCTTACAAACATGGTAACTGAATGCTGGACAGAATCTCGAAGACAGGATTCAGAATATGGTGCCTTAGAGGCATACAGTGAAGAATAGTACTGCAGAAAAGCATTAGCAATGCCACCAGCAGTAGAATGCAACATATGTGAGGAGTCCAATATAGCTGGGAAAACCATAGAGGTACTGTCCTCACAAGGCAGAAAGGTCAAAAATCTGCCCTTAAGAGTTTTTGTGAGTGACAAGAAAACAACAATATATGCTTGGATTTATCAAAGAGGTAATCAAACCATTCATCTGGGCATGTAACAGTGCCTCCCTATCATGAGGATCATGGGAAACCAAGTACTCCATTCTCCTACAGCAGCGGTTCTCAAACTCGGTCCTCAGGACTATACACAGTTCATGTTTTCCAGGTCACCAAGTAGGAGCACAGGTGTATTCATTACTCACTGACACATTTTAAAATATCCACAGGTGGAGCTAATTTTCACTTGTGATTCTGTGAGGAGACCTGGAAAACATGCACTGTTTGGGGTCCTGAGGACCGAGTTTGAGAACCTGTGCCCTACAGGAACACTCCAACTCAGCCTCACGCTTCCTTGGGTAATGGGCCCTCCAGACGTCTAATAAACCCAACTTTGCAACTAACCTGGAATAGGGAGTAGGAGAGGAATGGGCGGGATGAGAGACTGATGCAACGGTCAGAACTGTCCATAATGTTAAAAAAAAGTCTCCCAGACAAACCACTGGGGAAATTGGGAGTAATGCTAAGGAGGCTGCCCAATCCAAGATGTCATTGTTAAAATGAGAGGGAATATAAACCACAAGATCACAAAATAATAAGGAATCAATGAAGGCCCTAGAAAAAAAAATTACAGCCAAATGGATCAATTTACAGGGCAAATAAGGCAATTAAAGTGTATCTTAACCCAGACTGAAACACCCAGAGAAGTAAAAAGTAGAACCATCCAGCCGACCAATGGTTTTTTTAATGCAAGCACTCTACTGCCATATAGATGAGTAATTTACTGTGTCTAACTGATCCCCAGGGGGCTATTCAAGTGGCCTCGAAGCCGGCAGTCGCCAAGATTTTTTTCCATCTGCCTGTGGCAGGGGAACAAATATCCCTGATAATCAGCCACTTTATTGCGATCGCGGCTGCAAAAACACATAGAATCCGTGAAAAGGTCATGGAACTATGGGCCTGATTCAGACCCGCTCGTGAGCGCTGAGCACTCGCAAGCAGGTCGATGGTGGCCCAGTGCGCATGCGCACAAGGGAACCGGCTCAGTCGTGTGCATGCGCGAGACCCGGATAGTGATGGCCAAGCCATCGCTCCGGGTCTCGCTACAAAGTGGGCATGCTGTCGATGGTGAGTGACAACACGCCCCCTTTGGTGGGCGTGCTGGGGGCGTGGCTGGCCAGATGGAGGCATTCCCATGGGAACATCTACCGTCTGGGGCCAGCCCCACTGACATCACAAGTGATGTCAGTGGGAGTGCTCTCGGCTCTGATAGAGCCGAAAGCACTCCATCGCGACCATCTTTTTGGCCGCTCGCTATAGCTGTGGGTGGTCACCCACAGCTATACGAGCGGCCAGGAGGCCGCTCTAAAATTCAGAAGGATGGCCCTGATTCAGAGCGAGCGCTCTGTCAGAGCGTCCAGCTCTGATTCAGGGCCTATGTGTTTTCGCGCAAAAAATTAGAGATATGGTAAGAACTTACCCTTGTTATCTCTATTTCTACGAAGTCCATAGGGTATCCACAGGATACCTTGGGGTATAGGCGATGGTGGCAGACATCCGGGCACCACAAAGTTTAGTTTTCAGCCTCCCAGGATGCACTGGGGTACCTCTCCTATATCCAACCCCCGAGCCTCAGGCACTCAGTTACGTCACAAGCCATAGGCCGGAGGAGGAGAACAAAGAGAGAAAAAAAGATCTGGATACACACAAGAATCACATTCTCACCAGAGGGAGATGGAAAAACCAGTGACCAGAGTAAAGCCCATCTGCAGCACAGGTGCGACAGGCCGGGAGTCCTGTGGAACCCTATGGACTTCGTAGAAATAGCGATAACAAGGGTAAGTTCTTACCATATCTATTTTCTACTGCAGGCTCCATAGGGTATCCACAGGATACCTTGGGGATGTCCCAAAGCAGTATCCTTCAAGGGTGGGGACGCTCCTATGCTGTAAGGAGAATCCGCTGCCCGAAGGAAGCATCCGGAGAGGCGTAGGTATCAAATGCATAATATCGTACGAAAGTATGGACAGACGACCACGTGGCAGCCTGAGCCGAGGCGCCACGTCAAGCTGCCCACGAAGGACCCACAGACCTAGTGGAATGAGCCCAAACAGAAGATGGAACATTAAGGCCTTCATGAACATAAGCTTCAGAAATAGCCAAGCGAATCCATCCTGCCAATGTTTGTTTAGTAGCAGGCCAACCCTTCTTCCGGAAACCATAAAGTACAAACAAAGAGTCTGACTTCCGAATAGAAGCATTGCGGTCAACATAAAGTTTTAAGGCCCGCACAACATCCAAAAGTGGCCTCACCAACCGAAAGGTCCGGTAAATTAAAGGCCGGCACAATAATTTCCTCATTGATATGGAAACTAGATACCACTTTCGGAAGAAATTCAGGACGAGTGCGAAGCACAGCCCTGTTTCTATAAAAAATGAGGAATGGAGGTCTACATGACAAAGCCCCCAATTCCGAAACCCTTCTGGTCGAGGCAATGGCCAGAAGGAAAACTGTCTTAAGAGTAAGCCATTTCAAGTCCACTGAGCCCAGTGGTTCAAAATGGCGGTCCTTGAAGAGCCCTTAGGACCACAGCCAGATCCCAAGGCGTCACAGGTGGAACAAAGGGAGGCTTGATACATAGTACACCTTGCATAAAGGTGCGGACATCAGGAATCGCAGCAATCCTACGATGAAACTATACAGACAGGGCAGACACCTGCACCTTCAGAGAGGCAAGGCGAAGACCTTGATCTAAACCTGCCTGTAGGAAATCCAGCACCCTGGATAACCAAAACACCAGAGGAGCATAACCTCTAGGGCGACACCACTTAAAGAAAGCATGCCATACTCGATGATAGATGCTGGCAGATGAAGGTTTCCGAGCTCATAACATGGTGTTAACCACAGAGCTGGAAAAAACCCTGGACCTCAAGAGGGCAGTCTCAATAGCCACGCCGTCAATGACAGCCGACCCAGGTCCGGATGATGACAAGCACCCTGAGATAACAGGTCCGGATGTTGGAGGCAACAGCATCAGAGTGTCGACCGAGAGACTCCGAAGGTCTGAGTACCAGTGCCGTCTGGGCCACGCTGGAGCTACCAGGAGCATGCCGCCTTCTTGCTTGAACTTGTTTAGCACTCAAGGAAGAAGGGAGAACAGAGGGAAGAGGTACGCATACCGGAACCGCCAACTGACCGACAGGGCGTCCACCAGACAAGCTGTTGCATCTCTTGTTCTTGACCCGAACACCGGCAGTTTGTTGTTGTGTCGGGAGGACATGAGATCTATCTCTGGTAGGCCCCACTTGTTCACCAGTAGCTGAAACACCTCCTGGTGAAGAGACCACTCTCCTGGATGCACGTCTTGTAGGCTGAGAAAGTCTGCTTCCCAGTTGAGGACTCCTGGTATGAACACTGCCAATATTGCAGTGAGATGTCTTTCCGCCCAAGCCAGAAAACAGGACACCTCTGTCAGAGCCGCCTGACTGCGGGTCCCTCCTTGGCGGTTTATGTAAGCAACCATGGTGGTGTTGTCTGACTGTACCCACACGGGTCTTCCATGCAGGACCTGCCTTGCTTGCTGGAGAACCTTGAACACTGCCCGAAGTTCCAATATGTTTATTGGAAGAGCAGCTTCTACTGGTGTCCACCTTCCCTGGAAGAAATGTGGACCCGTCTGCTCCCCACCCTCAGAGACTGGCGTCTGTCGTCTGAAAGACCAAGTCCGCAATCCAAAAGGGGCGCCCCTTGTTCAGGTGAGCCGTCTGCAGCCACCAGGCCAGAGGCAGACGTACCTCCGGGGAAAGCACCATAGTCTGTGTCTTTATCCGCTGTGGCAACCCACTCCATCTGTGGAGTATCAAATTCTGCAGAGGTCTGGAGTGGAACTGGGCAAACTCCACCATGTCGAATATCGACACCATGGAACCCAGTAACCTCATCACTGAGTGAATAGACACCTGGCGACTACGCAGGCAAATTCTAACTTTCAACTGTAACGCAGAGATGTTTTCCTCCGTCACAAAGATCTTCTGATGTTGGGGGCAGTGCCTGAAATTGGAAGTCATCGCGGACCACTGCAAGCCTGAGAAAACGCTGGTGCGCTGAAGCAATAGGGATATGCAGGTAAGCATCCTGAATATCCAGCGACACCATGAAATCCCCAGGCTCTATCGCTAGGGTGATGGTACGCAGGGTCTCCATCTGGAATCGAGGAACCCTCAAAATTTTGTTGAGGGATTTGAGGATGAGTATTGGCCGGTAGGAACCATTGGGTTTCTGTACCAGAAAAAGATTGGATTAATACCCCAATCCCTTCTGAGACTAAGGAACCGGCACTATGATCCCATCCTGGAGCATAGAGCGCAATACCTTCATGAATTCCATGGCCTTGTCCTGATTGGACTGAAGACCTGTGGATAAAAACCGGCTGTGAGGCCTCTGTCGGAGAGACAGGGCGTACCCCTGAGAAACCACTTCTCTTACCCATGTGTCTGAAGTGGTCAGACACCAGCTTTGGGCAAATTGAAGAAGTCGGCCTCCCACTTTGGGGTACACCAAAGAGAGGCCTATCCCGTCAGGCCGAAGGCTTTTCATCGGACTTGGGAGCAGGTTGTCTGGCGCTCCAAGCCTGCTTCTTTGGCTTTGTAGGTTTCTTGGCGGCAGTCCGCCTCGGAAAGGACTGTACCCTAGGCTTACTCTGGGTTATATAGGGCCGAAAGGACGAAGAGCCTGACCCTGATGGATTGTAGCCAATGGCAGGCACGCAGACTTAGCTGCCGCCAGGGTAGCCACAATTTTGTCCAGATCAGGGCCAAAAAGGACTTCTCCATTAAAGGGTAAACACTACAAACCTTTTTCGGAATCAGCATTTGCCTTCCAAGAACGCAACCACAGGGTGCGACGAGCTGCAACTGCTGCCAAGGAGATCCTAGAAGCAAGGCGGCCAATAATCAAGGCCGCCTCATTAATGTATGGGCTGAGTCCCTTAGATTACCCACCAACTCCACCTGGTCAGGTGATTAGTCTGGGTCCAAAGACGCCTCCAAAGTATCAGCCCAACGCTCCATGGCTCTAGCCAACCAGCATACGGCCATTGCCGGTCTGGACACTCCTCCTGCAAGGGAATACATGGATTTTAGACACATTTCAACCTTGCGATACGTAGGATCCTTTAAGGAGGACATGGAGGGCATAGGCAATGTAGCACTCTTCACTAGACGAGTGACATGAGAATCCACTTGTGGAAGAGTTTCCCACTTGGAGAAATAATTTTATGCAAAGGGATATGCCACTGCCAAACGCCTTTGAGGCCGGTAACGTTTACCCGGAGTTTTCCACGCTTCCTCTAGATGATCCACTAGCTGACCAGATAGGGGAAATACAGTAGCGTCACCTTTAACATCCTTGAAAAAGGCATATTTTGATTTGGCTACGGAGGGTTCGTCAAATTCAATAACCAAGGCCGTGCGGCCCGGTATATAGACCTTAGACTTAGACTCTGTCTCCTTAGTACGGAAAGGCTCCTGGTCAGAAAGATCAAGCATCTCTCCGTCATCAGATGACACATCATCCTGATCAAATTGATCAGTCTGAGATTGCAGTGGTCGCTTATGCGGCCGTAATGATGACTCCCCCTGTAATACGTCCGACAGGTGTTGCACCGTAGTGGACAGGGAGCTAACCCACGTAGGTTCTTGAGTGATCTGGGGGGGGATAGTGGGAGACTCTGGGGGACCACTAACTTTCTAGGGAATCCCTGTATGGGGGACGACACCATTGATTGCTGTGAAAACCCCATCTAGGGCAAAGCAGGGGGTGACGCTAGCTGGCCCACCAGGGTTGTAATCGCCTTAGCGAAACAAGCCCAGGGAGGTTCCTGCACAGGTGCAGAGACAGTCATAGGGCGTGAGAGGAGAAAACATGCCTTACATAACCCCTCAGAGTGCCCATCACCCTCCACCAACTGTTCATGAAATACGGTACATTTTGGATGTAGGGGAAAATCATGTTCACTGTCAGACATGATGAGTGACACTTTAGACTGTATGTGACACAATTCACTGATAACACTGTATTAGTGAGGTAATAACCACCCTGCGACACCGCACCGCAAGGGCTTTAGCAGAGAAAGACAGGGATAGGTAAAATGGCTGACAGACAGAAATTAAGTACAGGCAGCAGCGCTAGCATGAAGTCACATACAAGGCAGAAATCAACCCTGCACTATCAGCGCTGAGCTCAACTACACAGAGTCTGGTAGGAAACAGCGCTGCATACTCTGACCTGCTATCAGCGGAGGAGAGGTATGCGGGGGGACCCGGACTACGATGCCAGCCAATGTTAAGCTTCCAACGTTTGCCACATGTAAAAAGATGGCCGCCAGAGGAGCAGAGGAGGAGGCAGAGTCCGGGGGAGGAGCGGCTGCACTGGCTCAGACCGCTGTGGAGAGGCCGTGTGCTGCGGGGGAGGCGCCGGCTGCTGTGCAGGGAAGGCGCGCTCCCCTGGCCTGCATTTAACCCCCGGGACGGAGCATTTCTGCACCGCCGCAGCCCTCTGTACCAGGGGGGTAGTGGAAGTGCAGGTGCAATACCTGGCTTCACGCTGCGGCCAGTCCCCAGGGAGCCCCCTGCCTGGGGACTCAGGACTGTGCTATTCGGCAGGGACCCACCGCGGGACCCCGTCGCTTACCCGTGTCCCCCGTAAATCCGGCCACAGTCCGGGTAACCGGGGTCACCGCTAGCTGTGACCCCAGTTACCCACTAGGATCCCCGGATCAGTACCGGCATTCTGGTACTAGCGGGGTGTAGAAGTGACGGCATGGATGTCAGTATTGACTGTCCATGCTGTACACTCATTAGTGTGCAGCCACAGCTGCTAGAAGAACTTCAGGGGCCTCAACAGACCCCCCTCTGCACAAGTGCCTCCGACTCAGAGCCGGGCACCGACGAAAACTGAGTGCCTGAGGCTCGGGGGCGGGGTATAGGAAAGGGATCCCAGTGCATCCTGGGAGGCTGAAAACTTAACTCTGTGGTGCCCGGATGTCTGCTACCATTGCCTATACCCCAAGGTATCCTGTGTATACCCTATGGACCCTGCAGTAGAAAAAAATCATTTTTCGCACCCGAAAAAATATCGGAACTTATTGAATTCCCCCTATATAAGCACCATATTTCTTAACCTGAGACAACAACAGGGATTTCTTAAGTTGTCTTTAAAATCCGTGAAATTTCATGTGAGCAGACGGAGATGCCCCACTACATTAGGTACAGACGTGATGCAGGAAAAGGGGAGAGAAAAAGTCAGGGAAGTCCACTCCACATGCCAACAGAACCAAAACATATAAATATAAAGACCAAAAGAGAGGGTTGAAGCCTGTAAATAGTATATTGATATAAGATACCAGGCAGCCTTATATACAGGGGACAACAGAAACAAACCAAGAAACAAAAGGAAGAAAAACTTGTAAGAAAACACAACAAACAAACCCAGAACCATAACCGCATACCGTTCTAAACCAAGGTGCAGTTGGTCCCTAAACTAAACAACACCCAACAAAGTAACCACTGGTCGTAATGGTGGAGTCAACCGCAGAAATCATTGCAGGCAACCACACCACCAGAACAGTATCAGCAGTTAATATAGGAAAAGAGAAAACAAATGGAATATGATTATAAGCAGGAGAAGTCCCGCATACTAGGAATACCTAGAGAAGAACCCAACAGGCTACGTATAGGTAATAGTAAACATTTTAATTTACTTCAAGTAGAAACAGCAAGATAAACAAAACAAGGCATAGCAAAATCAACAAATACAGCTGCGCTCCAGCCAGACATCAACCTCATAAGGTGAATTGAAGAAATGTGTACAGCAGTCTACCACCACCCTCAATCAAGCGGGGAAGAACATGGCATGAAAGAGCTGGAGGTCACAGAGCTTTCTCTTAACTTGGGTGAATTGAGAAAAACTTTTGGGTGAACTTTTGCACCTCAATGGTAAATCCAGATAGAATGAAATGGAGTGGTTGTCAATTTTCAAAGGGCTATGAAGACGAACAAGTCTCAGCACTGTATTTTATAGCTCAGGGAGACCTAAAGTGTAGATTGTTCCTTCAAAGTCTACCTTAAATATCAGACAGCTTGGATTTATACGAGGTTGCTGAGAAGATAAATCTGCAATTTGGCTTTGCATAGGGGCAGTAAGATCTTCGAGAGTGGATATACTGTGTTCAGCCCCTCTCCAACCCTTTCTCTAGATTTCTGAAGGTCATAATGAAGTAGGGAAATGCCCATATGAACTTCACAGATTTTATCAGTGACCCTCTTCTCCGACGTGGTAACGGATTTATTGGAGGGAGGGGAGTCATCAGGAGGGCAAGAACCACAGCGTGTCATCCAGCAGAGTAGGTAGCTGACAATCTGATTGCCGACACTAATCACCAGACTAGGTAGGTTCACTACACTGGAGAGGGAGGCTAGATCCAAAATGGCACCTGACACCGTGCCCCATGCCACAGGAGGACGGAGCGTCTCACCCACAGCCTGCGAACGGACAGCAAGCAATCACAACAAATGTTCACAGGGGGAACCACAAGTGCTGAAGAGTAGAATGCCAGGATCTGCAGCATCAGGGATTCCCAAAGAGCACTGGAGGCACACCTGCAATAAAAATACCCACCAGTTAGGAAGGGTGCAAGCAGACACAGGGAGGAGTTAAGGAGACTTTGCCCCACAATATTGAGGGTTGCTGCCCGTGAGCATCCACAGTAGGAAGACAGTGAATAGCAGAGCTAGCAAGGTGCTACCTACTCCATACTAAGCCAGGCCCAGGTAGCAAGTGTTTCTTGCCACTAATATGCAACATTGGGCCTCGCTCCCACATCTATGGCAGTGTGGTAATGTATAGATCCCCTTCAGTAGATGTACTTGGAAGTGACGTGTAGAGAGGGTGAAAGTGCGGTTCCATACCCATAAAGGCCACCAAAAGAAGACGGGTGTCCCCACGCAGGTTTGCTTCGTTCACCATGTTTTGGGCATGGTAGCTCACTTCTCTTGCAGCTCACTTCTCTTGCCACAGGTTTATATTCCCCCTCTATGTTCACGTGGATACTAACCAATGACGTTGGACAGTAACTATTGACATAAGGGTACATGTACTGAAGGGGATCTAGCCACTACTATGGCAGTGATCCGACATTGAAGGTGTGCGCATGTGCAGGACCCAACCACTGAAGGTTTCCTACTGTTAATTTTAAGCAATTGTGCCGGGATGGAAAGACCTATAGCACAAGAACACTTTTAATACCTTTGACTCTTGTGTACTCTGTACGGGGTGGGACCACACCAACATGTGTGTTCTAGTAAATTTGAAAGTTTTGATTGTAATTAGGTAAAAATATAAAAGTTTTTCAATTATAAATATTCAGCAGGCTATAAAAACACATTGAAAGGTGGGCTTTTAATTACCATGTAGTTTGTATTATTGCCAGCAGCACCATAGCATTTCTTTTTTTTTAATACCAGTCTTGTTTCTCTGCTGTGTTTGTTTGCATTCATAAAAGTACTTCAGAGTATGCGGACATTAAAAAAAATATATTGTAAATATAACTAGACCACATTGCCAAAACAATGTGGACACCAACATATCACACTTAAATTTGCTTGTTGTACATCTCATTTCAAAACTAAGGGCATTAATATAGAATTGGTGTCCCCCTTTGCTGCTACAACATCCTCCATTCTTCAGGGGAGGATGTGCACTAATGTTGGGCGATGAGGTCTGACTCGCAGTCATCTTTACAATTCATCTTAAAGATGTTGTCCAGGCTCTGTGCAGACTAGTCAATTTCGTTACACACCAAATTTTTTTTGTTTTGATCAACCTTGCTTGGTCTACTGGGGCACTGTCATGCTGAAACAAGAAAAGTCCATCCTCAAACGTTTGCCACTAAGGGCCGGATTCAATTACCGGTGATAATTTATCGCCGATTTTTCATTGAAAAATGGAGAAAACTTTTCTCCATTTTGAGAAATAGGGAGAAATTTGTAAAATCCCTATTTTTGGGCAAAAGTGTGTGGATTTCTTTCAGAACCCTTTGGACAACCTCACTAATGATACTTTAGCGATTTTTTTTTCGTAAGATGCGTACTTTGGCGAAAAACGACCGCTAAAATTTCGGTAAAATTTTAATTTTTTTCCTGTGACAAATGTGTTTAATGTTTTGGGTCAGGTATTTCGGAGGGCCATAAGGATGCGTCAAGTGTTTTAAACATCGCACATGGCTGGCGCAGGTGATTTTTTTTTTTTTAGCAGTTTTAAAAAATTACCTGCACCAGCACGTGCGATGAATAAAACACTTGACGCATCATTACGGCACTCTGAAATACCAGACGAAAAAAAAATTATAATAAGTACGCAACTTACAATTTTTTTTTCTCTAAAGTATCATTAAGGGGACTTTCTAAAGGGTTCTGAAAGCAATCCCCACATTTTTACCCCAAAATAGGGGATTTCACATTCTGTTCACCTACCCTAGGCAGGAGAAAAGTTTTCTTCACTTTTTATGCGAAAATCTGCAGTTTTTTCGCCGTCATTGGGTAAAGCAGCTGCGAAGTCATCCGATTTTCCCTCCAATTGAATTCCCCCAAGGCCCGTATCCAATTTGAGCCGAGCCGCAATACTTTTTCGCGGCCTGGACTCTCCGCCTACTTTCCCTGTTCTGCAGGCGGAAAAGTATCGCGGCTGTCCCTGCTTTATCCCGTATTCAATATGTAAGTACGCTAAAACAGGACCCAGCGAAACTTAAACAGGCGGAAAGTACTGTCATTTTTGGGGAAATCAGCCTGACACCCTCCAAAAGATGCTCCGACATGGGGTTACCTATGGTACCCCCCCGATTTGGCTTGCTGAAGGTATTTGGTGATTTTAAACGGGCTCAATAGCTGGTAAATAGCGTTTTTGTATACATGATGCAGAATAGTATTTAGGAGCTTTTTTCCAAGAAAATAACTTATCCCAGCAAATTTGGGGTACTTGAAAATGGGGGTCAGCATATTTAAAAGTTGCTAAAGTGAAGTTGAAAAATCCTGGAAACTCCACCTTCCGCAAGCACCTGCAATCGAAAAAACACTTGAGGCATACTTGGGGACCCCCCCAGAGTCAAATTTGCTAGTTTTTAACTTTGTACCCCAACATTTTTTTTTCACCCCCTTTTTCAAAGTAATTTTTTGGAGTGTCCTTAAGTATTTACATTTTTTTTTTACACAGATTACCTTTGGGGGACTGTCTGAAGGCTGCATCAGAGTTCCCGCAACGTTGCACCCCAAAACCCCAATTCTGCACTTTTTCCGCCTCCCATGCATAGGCAAAACTTTTTCACCTATTAGATTGCATTGGAAAGTCTTCCAAATTGAATACGGGGTAAAAGTCAAACAGGTGAAAATGACGTCATCGGCGAAAAGTTTTCGCCAAAAACACGCGGAAACTGACTTTTCGCCTCAAATTGAATACGGCCCTAAATTGGAAGGGCACTATTATTGTATTCTGGAGCATTGAGACTTTCCTTCACTGGAACAAATGCATACTGGCTAAACAATGAATAACAGTTCCAGGCCAATATCTCTCTAATACCAAAATTGCTGTTGACATCATGCATTCAGACAGGAAGCAGTCTCCTGGCATCTGCCAAAACCAAATTCCTCTGTTTGACAATCATGCTTAACCATCTGGCCGTCTATCAAGAGAAGTGTGTTACACCATACCAGTTAACATTTGGAATTATGCGATGATCTATGGCTTGTGTGTAGCTACTTTGCCAAGGACACCTAAATCCATGAACCAAGCGTTGAACTGATATCTTGTGTAGACTTTGTGCCAGATTCAGAGATGTACACTATTCCACTGTTTATGCAGTTGAGCAATAATCTGCAATCTACGCACGTGCCTGAGCTGCACAGGTGTGGTCACTAGCAGTGACTATTTACTCGCAGTGTGATTGACAGGGACAGTTTGTGGGAAGTAACGAGATGGCAGCAAAGATCGCAGCTGTGTTGTAACCATTTTCAAGGAGTTTCGCAGCCTGTGTCTGCAATCCCATTTGCAGTGAAAGTGGCTTTCAGTACACGCGTCCATTCTGCGCGATCATAGGGATACTTAAAATTCTGACTTGATGGATGTGACGATGGTGCATCTTTGTACGCTAATGCTTGGATTTAAAAAGCCACAGGTGGGCGTCACAATACATTACTTGTCGATTGTGACATTTGTATATTTTCGCACAGAAGCTGCATATGTGATCGCAGCTGTAATGGCATTAGTGTGCATTTCTGAATCAGGCCCTTTGCTTCCATTTGGAACTCTGTATTAAGTGTCGCAATTGACCGGAAATTTTTACGAGCTACTGTATAAGCTTCAGCACTTGGCAGTCCCATTCGGTGAGCTTGTGTGGTTTATTGCCTTGTTGAGTTGTTGATGCTCATGAATGAACATTTCCATTCAATAGCATTTACAGTTGACTGGGGCAGCTCTAGCAAGGCAGACATTTGATATACAAACTTGTTGGAAAGGTGACATACAGATGTATCTGGTTACATCTTTGCTCCTAGAAACCTGTATGGCGCGCTAAGTCGTGGCATGAGAATAGCGCCACATGGTGCGGTAAACCGCAGTGAGACTTGACACTATCCATGGCATGCAATACACAGCTTCACCACTGGGTGGCCAGTGCTGCACACAATAAGTGGTGAATAATACAGCAGTGGATAGAGTATGGCACTACAGTATACATTAGAACAGTAATCCCTGACAGGCAGACTAATCACATACTGTACAGTATTGCAGAGTGTAAACAGTGTCTTTAATACAGTATACTGTACAGTACTGCAGTAATTCTGCACGGCAGGCTATTTTCGGCAGTGATGTGCAGCTCACACAGTGATGAAATGCCTTAGAAATTAGTAGTGGGGTTTTAGCAGTGCTGTATGAAATTATCACTGAACTACAAGTCTCAGCCCACAAAGAGGTGTCTCTGGATTAGTAACTGCGTGTTTTATCCCGCACATTTGCGGCAATGCTGTGCTGTGATAAAGTACATCAATGCTTACTACTATAGTATACAGTAGTGTACTACTTACAATACAGTACATTGTGGATGTCAAGAGTTTACAATATACTGTACAGTACTGTATATTAGTGTTGTAATACTGTGCCTTTTTCTTTTTTTTCCCACAAAGTTCTTCGAATTTTAGCTTTTTTTTTATTTTGAAATGTGATTTGTTGAATTTTTTTATTTAAATAAAAACTTGTTGATCACAATGTTTTGTATTTTTCAATTTAACAGTTTACAGTAGAGAAAATTCAGTTTGCCTTTAATGGTAAAGAGGTAAAGTGTAGGACACAATGGGCCTGATTCAGAGATGTACCTTAATGCAATCGCATCTGTGATTACGCACGAAACGCAGCTGCGAAAATATGCTAATTGTTCCAAAGCTAACCAGAGCATAGGGACGTCCACTACTACCCTCCCATACAGAGCATAGACATAGCATAATTTGCCTAACCACCCTGTTATCTCCCCCAAACAACTGCTGCATGTTTTTTTTTTTTAAATCTGAGCTCACATTTGTGTGTCTAAATTCTTAAAAAAGAAAGATGGAGAGAAGTTAAGTCCTGGTGACAGATGGCATGAATTAATACCAGTGCTCGAAGTGGGAATTTAGAGGTGGGGGTATGGAGATTGAATCCCCCCCCTTTGGGCCCCTGCTTCCATTACACCCCATTGTACGTCTCACCCCCCCTTACACACACACTTCTCACTGCCTGCTCCCCTCTCACTTACTGATTCCCTCTCTTTCACCACCTACAATACTAACTGCCTGCATCCCCCTGTCTGCCCCTCTCACACCCTCCCCTCTCTCTAATTCCCTCTGACCTGCACTGCTGGAATGGAGCCACTGGGAACCTGTGTTCCTCATTACAGTTATCTGGCGCCGATGCGTGCCAAAGAGAAGCTGCCATTTGGCAGCTTTTCATTGGCTGGCGGCCGCGAGCCTCCTCACTGGCTGGCAGCCGCCCAGTGCGTGGTGGAGGTGCTTCTAGTGCAGCCGGGACTCGGTAATTTGTCCCGGCTACATGCCAGCGCCTCCGCTACCCCGATCGAGATGTGTCCCCTGCGGGACACATCTCTACACATAGCCGCCGCTGTTCCAGCGCTGGGAAACCATACTGGATCCCAGCGCTGGTACATTCTCATCTGCATTTAAAATGAAGTGGGGCCGGGAAGTGGCGGTATGTCATACCGCCGTATACCGCCCCACTTCGACCACTGATTAATACATTAATTATAGTGTCTTCATTTAGTCCAACTGACTTTTTTGCTGTCCTATTTTTAGAATTCCTCCAGCACAAGAAACTTTTTTTTTTTATATATATAAGCTCATTCTGGAGTCTGAGATTTATTTTAGACGACTTATCTCCATCTTTTTTTCTATTTTTTAAGAAATGTTTCAGATTTTATGTAATTAGTTATCAGGATTGCACAGCTATGATGGACTAATTAATCCATTTATTCATAGGATTATATCTTTCAGTTAACTGCTTCACCATAGCATTCTAGAAACACAATTGATCACTAGTCATAATGTTTCTACACATATCACGTGAATTCTTGTTTGAAGGATCACAAATGGTGCGTACACACGGTCAGATAAGCTGTCAGATTTGTACGATAACAATCCTATCTGACAGCTTCTGGCTCCAGCAAACGACGAACTATGTGCGGCCACATATGGTCATTATCGACCATTGTCGGTAGTTCGTGCAAGCAGGCATACCTAGTAGATATCGACCAGGTTAGCCTGTTTAATATAGGGACCCGCAATCGTTAATCGCGGGTTGTTATAGTTTTAAGGGGCTTGCAGCATGTGTTGGATGTTCGATAACGATCATCCAACACATGCAGAAAGATCAAATAACGATCGTTATCGTTACCTGATCGTACACACCATTACACTATTTATTTGTGTTGTCTATCATATATACATTGGGTTTTAGTGTATTCACCATTACATACATGATGTGACAGTATTACCTATATTTAATACTGTTAGGGAATAATCACTTTATTTTATATATTATATTTCACTATTCACCTATTGGAGAATATCCTAAAAAAAAAAGTGTGTAACAGTACACTTATAATCTATTTATCACTATGTATAATGATTTATCATTTTGGCCATAGTCTAGTTTGTGGTGAGACTGTGGTATATACATGAGGGTAGGTATCCCCGATTTTAATCCTGGTATGGGGTGTATCCAATTAGTTTAACATCTTATTTTGACAACTTGTCCGAATTCTGACAAATGTGATATTAAATATAACCATAATATATTCATTAGGTATCCTTTTCTACTTTAAATATATAGGACTATTAGCTATTAATCTATGTGGACTAGACTGGTTTTTCAGATTATGGGCCGCATTCAATTAGATGTGAAAAGTGCCATTTTGTGAAAAGTTCTAGCCGATTTGGACTTTTCGCATGGTTTCAAAGTATCGCCGTATTCAATTCAAGTACGTTTTCGCGTACGCGGAAAGTCAATGCAATGTAATAGGCGAAAAAGATTCGTCTAAGAATAGCAGGAGAAAAGAAGTGCAACATTTTTATTTTGGGGACCAAAGGTGGGGAAACCACTTGGGACAGCCCCCAAAGGACAAATGTGTCAAAAAATCCCAGAAAAATACTTAACAGCCCAAAAAAGTACTTTCATTTTGGGGGCAAAAAAGTAAAAAGTGGGGGGCAAGCATAAAAACTAGCAAAATAGACTTTTTGGGGGTCTGCAAGGATGGGTCAGGTGTTTTTTTGATTGCAGGTGCTTGTAACAGGTGCGTTTTTCACATTTATTTTTTTTAACTTCACTTTAGAGACTTTGACAGGACTACTTATTTTCACCAAAAAATACTGCATAATGCTATTCTTCACCACTTGTGCAAAGACACTAATAAGAAGCTATTGAAACAACTTATGTACTCCAAACAGTTTTATTAGGGCTATTCGGGCACATCTACATTGATCTCCTATGTTAGTGCATCTTTTTGGGGGGTTTAAGGCTGATTTCCCCAATTCTGATAGCACTTTCCGCCTGTTCTGACTTTGCCGCTTGCCATTTTTGCGTGGTTTGGAATTGAATACGGCGAATAGCGGGGGCACACACGACAAGTTTCTGCATACAAAACACGCGATGTCAGGGGAAAGTCTGGCATGTGAAACTTTATCGCAGGTGCAAAACTAATTGAATACGGGCCTAAGTATACATATAAATTAGCGGCGGAGAGATATTTGGGTATAGTTAGAAATTCTGACTATATGGAATGGTCTTATTTTTATGATTGAAGACCTACCATGCGGCTTTCGGCTCATTCACATCTGTTTGGATAACTTTTTACGAATAAGTGTCTTGCAGCATAAGGTTTACATAACAATTATCTGTGTTTTGGGGATTGAAGGATAAAATCACTTTTTAGTAATCAAGAACTAGATAATAAACGATATATTGACATGTAATAATGCATACCAGCCTCCTGTGAATGGAGAATTTAATTGGAGGAGCATAGCATTAAACAAAGTGACACAGATATAAATCTGTCACCTTGGTGTGGTGCAAATATTACCTTTTAGACCGACATTAAAATCTTGGGATTTTAGTCAGTGTAAATGGATCCACCCGAGTCCAGTAACCCAAGGATCCAACTTGGGTAGATTACAAGGTTGGACATGGGTCGTTCCCGTGTCACCCTGCAATGTAAACAACCGGAGCCGGGTCACGATGACCTGGGTCATGCCGCATGCTACCAGATTGGCAGGCTTCATTGGCGCCTGGAGATTACATGTCCACTGTAATGCCAGAAGAGCCGTGTCACTGCAGATCTGGCTCCGGTGTGAACGGTGCCGACCTGGGTTGGCACAGCAGTGGGAAAGGGTCTGTCCCGGGTCTGATCCGGGTTTGAAACTTGTTCCAAACCCCGGGTCAGACCCAGGACTTTGGCATAAATGGATATAAGTGGCAGTAACTATTAGACTACATAACTCAGACAGGATTAGATTAACCCGACAACCCAAAAATAAACAAGAAGTTTATTTTTGATAATACATGCTAATGTCATAGTAATTTCTGTGTGGTCATAGGAGATAATAATGACCCACATATTTCCGTTTTCTTTGAAAATAATGAGATGCAATAGTGATTATTGACTGATCTTTGAGAATGATATATCATTATTATGATTATACATAATGTTAAGCAGTCACATATAGCAGTATTTGTGGTGACAAATCACACATTACTAGGAACCGCATATATATATATATATATATATATATATATATATATATATACACGACAAGCAGTCATATGTACTAAGACAGGAGTGACGTTCCGTTCGGTCAATCATTCTGACACAGCAACTTACAGCCAAATTACTAGCTATTTTTATTGGATTTCACTTAAAGACTGGGAAAACAGTGAACAAGCCAATTAACAGTGAAACGCGCGTCTGAGCAAGAGTTGCCGGCCCATGCCCGGACCAGACCTCTGGAGACTTGGGTATCATTACAAATGAACGTACAAATGTTTTATTGATGTGATGAACTACCTCAGTGAATACAATTTAACAACTTGTCTTTCTCCCCTAATTCTGGTGAACTCTCATTGCGGGCCAGTTAATTCACAGATTCCTTGCACTGGGTTTCTATCAGGAGTCTTAAGCTGGCCACACACTAGACCAGTGTTGGCTAACCTTGACACTCCAGCTGTTATGGAACTACATAACCCAGCATGCACTGCTACAGTTTTGCTATTAGGGCATGCTAAAACTGTGGCAGGGCATGCTGGGATATATAGTTCCACAACAGCTGGAGTGTCAAGGTTAGCCAACACTGCACTAGACAAACTTTCATCCAACCATCCAACTAGTTGGCTGGTTGGAATGAAAATCTGGTAACATATGGGAGTAAATGATGATCAGCAAATTGCTCCTAAAGGGTAGAAAACAGATGAAAATGGTCAGACAAGTTTGTTAAATGTTTGATCTAAACAATTTGTTCAAACAGTTTTTGTCCATTTTTCTGCGTTTGGCAGCAAATTCCTGATTTTCATTTGCTTTCATACCTTACCAGATTTTCATTCCAACCAATCAACTAGTTTGCTGGTTGGATGTAAGTTGGTCTAGTGTGTGGCCAGCTTAACTCTCCAGTTCCCGGAACAGAAGATTCACTACTATACTATTTTTTAATCTGTTGGTACCTGTTGCCTGCTCTCTCATCTCGTTGTTCACTGGCAGTTAACCCCGACCACACAGAGAGAAAGCAGAAGCAGGTTCAGTATCACTAAAGACATACTATTGCTTTACAAGTATCTTTTGCTATATTAAAACAACTGAATACACCACTCTGGGAATATTGTTTAAAATATGAAATTTGTATGTGAATTCCTACCAAACTGTCATTGAACAGCATACCTACAAAACATTTAAGGCCCCCACCACGGCACAATTTTTTTTTAACAATATGGCCGTTTTCGACCGTTTGGAACGACATATAGTTTAGAAAGTGCTGTGTGTGGGAATGATAATGATGCCGATGCGCGTTCCTGCTGTCATGGATCGTGGTCGCTGATGTCTTGAACATGCAGAAATATCTCGATTTTCACAACTTTCATACATCGTTCCGTGTGAATGCACGATGAACGATGTCATGGATGATGAACGATTTGTCGTCTCTTTTCCTGTCCACTCCCCTCCACCATTTTGTGTCAGCCAACGAAGACACAGAAGATTCATCGTGTGGATATTTGCTGCCAAACGATATGTTAACGATTTGCAGTCGTTAACGACCCATCTATTTGAACAATCGTTCCATGTGTATGCACAATATCGTTTGTCCGGGAGTGTTAAGGAGTTCAATGGAAATCGCTAACGAGATTGGATCATTACCTACATCATACTGTGTGTACCCAGCTTTAGAGGTAGATATTTGCATACTTTGCATTTGCCCAGAGAGACGATTGTTTCAGAAAGGATAATTAGCATATGCAAGAGCAGTATGTTCCATTTAGATTGCAATTCCTGAAGCGATGTTTACCACTGAAGGAGCTATTAACGAAAGTGGTTGTTTGGATAGATGCATTTAAAAAGATTTTTCTGTATAACCGTTTGGCTGCAATATAAAATTGTTACATCATTGATGCAAAAAAAAAAAATGGTTCATTGTGTATGTAAGTCCATATAACACTATGGGGCTTATATTGAAGATTCTTAAGAGACTCGGGGCCTAATTCAGACCCGCTCGCAAGCGAGTTGATGGTGGCCCAGTGCGCAAGCGCACGACGGAGCCGGCTCCATCATGCGCATGCTCGAGACCCGGATAGCGACGGGCAAGCCGTCGCTCCGGGTCTCGTACCAAAGGGGGCGTGCTGTCAATGTTGAGTGACAGCACACCCCCTTTGGTGGGCGGGCCGAGGGAGTGGCTGCCCAAACAAAGGCGTTCCTATGTGAACGCCTCCGTTTAGGGGCGGCCCCACTGACATCAGCCGAAATCTCTCTGGGGCTTGCGGCAACGAGACCCTGCCACAAGGGTCTGGTCGCAAGCCCGATGGTCGTGACCATCGCGACCATCTTCCTGGCCGCTCGCTATAGCTGTGGGTGGTCAACCACAGCTATGCGAGCGGTCAGGAGGCCGCTCTAAAAAACAAGAAGGCCGGCCCTGATTCAGAGCGAGCGATCTGTCAGAGCCTCCGGCTCTAAATCAGGGCCTCAATTGCTTCAGGAGGAGGGACAATTAGCATTTGCATGACACTTCATCCCTTACAAATTTTAATCTGGAAGCACTGTTTATTGTTCAAACATCCACTGATGATTGTATAGGTCTAAAAATATAACTCCTGATCCTTTTAGATGCTTTTGTTATTATACAATGTAAATATTTTACCTTATTTTTACAAAATAACAGACAACTTCTCTTCAGATTGTGGAACTTATGTTTGATCTGGTTCAAGAACAAATAAGCAATAGGACTGATAAGGATAGTGTATATTTGGACCCTGTGATGTATAAATTTTATTTTATTTTGACATTGGGGATTTATAGAACGGTTTCACTAGATTAAAAGTATACACTGATACGGGGACTGTAGATACCTAAAAAATAGGACCTCCGAGAGGGAAACTATGTATTTTTCTTTAATTAAAGGCACACATCCACTAGAAGACAGGCAAACGACAGCACGATTACGACATTGTAATCTTCGGAATTGAATAAGAATGACATGATGATGGGATTGCATGGAGGGATTATAGGTCCATAAATGATTATGATGGGGCAAATTCACTCTTCACATGCCTAGTCCGGTCAATCTGTGCCCTTTGCCAAAAGGAGGACATGAGGTTACTTGACCCTGGATGAAACAGTGGATGGTTTTATATAGGGGACACAGGTGAGGGGTGGGGAGCCAAATCATTGGATACGTGCTCTATCCCATATCTCGAGGGTAAACCAAACAGATTAAGTTGTGGAGCATGATAGTAAGATTGGAGTATTGGAAGACCAAGCCGCCCCCCCCTCCCCCCTTTGGTACAGGTTTAGCTAGGAGGGAGTTCCAAATACGAGGACTATCATTCGCCCAGATAAAACAGTTACAAAGTGTCTGCATGGAGTCCAGGGCTGAACTTTGGTTAGGGATGGGCAGAGTCTGAAACAAATATAAAAGATGAGGAAGGAGGTTCATTTTTATTGCATTAATCCTGCCAAACCATGAGATAAACAAGGATTGCCATCTTGTTAAGTGGGGCACTATATGAAGTAAAATTTAATACTGAACACTGACTATACCCTTTAGGGCATACAAAGAGCCAGAGCTTCAGATTTAGCATTATTGATTTTATATCCAAAAAGTGCACCACATATCTCTAATTCAGGCTGAAGATTAAGGAAAGACACAAAGGGATTGGGCAAAGTGAGAAGGCTATCATCCGCAAAAAGAGACAACTTATAACAAGGCTTTCACTCTTCGACCCCCTCCAATGTTTGGGTTGGCTCTAATTCTAGCCGCTAATGGTTCGATATATAGAGCAACAGGAGCTTTTCTTCCATCAATGCCATGGACCTGCCATGTTCAGGGTAGCATCAGTACAGAGAAATGTTATTCTATTGCTTACAAATGAGCTCATCCAAACATATTAGGTAGTTATCCTTGATTTTGTTAATTTACATTTAACTAGAACCTTTAAGGCACCAGTAAACATAGCAATTCCATTACTATAGAGGCCCATACATACAGTGTATCCGGAAAGTATTCACAGCGCTTCACTTTTTCCACATTTGTTATGTTACAGCCTTATTCCAAAATGGAATAAATTCATTTTTGTCCTCAAAATTCTACACACAATACCCATTATGACAACTTTTAAAAAGTTTTTGAGATTTTTGCAAATTTAATAAAAAAAAAAAACCTAAGAAATCACATGTACATAAGAATTCACAGCCTTTGCTCAATACTTTGTTGATGCACCTTTGGCAGCAATTACAGCCTCAAGTCTTTTTGAATATGATGCCACAAGCTTGGCACACCTATCTTTGGGCAGTTTCGCCCAATTCTCTTTGCAGCGGCTCTTAAGCTCCATCAGGTTGGATGGGAAGCGTCAGTGGACAGCCATTTTCAGAACTCTCCAGAGATGTTCAATTCGATTCACGTCTGGGCTCTGGCTGGGCCACTCAAGGTCATTCACAGAGTTGTCCTGAAGCCACTTCTTTGATATCTTGGCTGTGTGCTTAGGGTCATTGTCCTGCTGAAAGATGAACTGTCGCCCCAGGCTGAGGTCAAGAGCGCTCTGGAGCAGGTTTTCATCAAGGATATCTCTGTACATTGCTCCATTCAACTTTCCCCTATCCTGACTGGTCTCCCAGTTCATGCCGCTAAAAAAAAAACATCCCCACAGAATGATGCTGTCACCACCATGCTTCACTATAGGAATGGTATTGGCCTGGTGATAAGCGGTGCCTGGTTTCCTCCAAACATAACGCCTGGCATTCACGCCAAAGAGTTCAATCTTTGTCTCATCAGACCAGAGAATTTTGTTTCTCATGGTCTGAGTTTCCTTCAGGTGCATTTTGGCAAACTCCAGGCGGGCTGCCATGTGGCTTCCGTCTGGCCACTCTACCATACAGGCCTGATTGGTGGATTGCTGCAGAGATGGGTGTCCTTCTGGAAGGTTCTTCTCTCTTCACAGAGGAATGCTGTAGCTCTGACAGAGTGACCATCGGGTTCTTGGTCACCTCCCTGATTAGGGCCCTTCTCCCCCGATCGCTCAGTTTAGACGGCCGGCCAACTCTAGGAAGAGTCCTAGTGGTTCCGAACTTTTTCCATTTACGGATGATGGAGGCCACTGTGCTCATTGGGACCTTCAAAGCAGCAGATATTTTTCTGTACCCTTCCCCAGATTTGTTCCTCGAGACAATCCTGTCTCGGAGGTCTACAGACAATTCCTTGGACTTGGTTTGTGCTCTGACATGCACTGTCAAGTGTGGGACCTTATATAGACAGGTGTATGCTTTTCAAAATCATGTCCAAACCAACTGAATTTACCACAGGTAGACTCCAATTAAGCTGTAGGAACATCTCAAGAATGATCAGTGGAAAGAGGATGCACCTGAGCTCAATTTTGAGCTTCATGGCAAAGGCTGAGAATACTTATGTACATGTGATATCTTTTTGATATAGTGTTTTTTTATTAAATTTGCAAAAACACTTTTTACACATTGTCATTATGGGGTATTGTGTGTCGAATTTTGAGGACAAAACTGAATGTATTCCATTTTCGAATAATGCCGTAACATAACAAAATGTGGAAAAAGTGAAGAGCTGTGAATACCTTCCGGATGCACTGTATGCAACGGATTGCCGCAACTCCCCATTCTGCCGATGTTGGGGCTGGGTGATCGGGAAAATTCATTATGTTTAAAAAATCTTGATTCCTAGATTCTGACCTGAAAATGGTCGGAATCAGCAAGTCTGGGATTTTTAACAAGATCTTGATCATCGATGTCCACAGATTGGCAGTTTTGGTCAACGATCCGCAGATCAAGATGGCAGAATGGGGAATAGTGGCTCGTAGGAATGGGGCTCTTATGTTGCCATGTATGTTCTGTTGATCTTGAGGAGATGTATCAAGGCTTGGAGAGAGATATAGTACCAATCAGCTCTTAGCGTTTTTCAAACTGTTTATAAAATGGCAGTTATACGCTGATTGGTTGGCACTTTATCTATCTCCACTTTATCTCTCTGCTAGCTTTAATACATCTACATCAGTGATATGTTGTAAAACTTTCTCTGCACATCTCAGTATATATTCCAGTACCATATCTTTAATCACCATGGGATTCATTCTTTGTATGACGAAATTTGGTGTTTTCTGATTACACTGTATTGTAACAGGTTATGAATCACATACAACCTTATAGCTAAAGGAAATACTTGCAATGAATATTTTTCTAGTATTTGTCGTACTTTTTATGAAATTTTATAGACTGATCATGTCCTATGTTTGTTTATTTGTCCTTTCTTTTTGAAGAGTATATTTTCTTTATATTTTCCCTGTGCTATTAGCCCAAATTGTGTAGACTTATCACTGCTTTCAGATGGACAAGTGCATGTTTGTCTGTAAGCACGCCCTTGTTTCTACATGGTAAGCGGAGACCACTACAGATGTTTGTAATAATGACAGGTCTGCTTATTGTGTAAACAACATTTGTGTTTATGTAAATACTTCAGGTGTACCCCTTGCCAAAAGTGAATGGATAAACACATTCATCACAATCAACAGAACTGAAATAAACGTGCCATTTTCTTCTCCTATGGTACATGTTTCAAAATCAAAGTGATAATCTTACCATACTGTTTTTTGAAAGTACATCTAGGGGCTCATCACTTTCTAGTTATAACCACCGAAGGGAATCAGTATTATATCCCGCCGGACATCAGCCCAGCGAATGCAATACAGACGCCGGAAGCTAGAAAGGTCCAGATCCCGACAAGATAATTATCTAATCTATCCTGCACCTTTCTCCCCCCCCTTGCCTCCCAGCCCTATATAACCCTAACCCTCCTTTAAGGGTGCCTAATCCTAACCTCCCCCCCAGGGGTGCCTAAACCTAACCCCCCCTCACCGCACCCTAACCTAACCCTCCCAGGGGGGTGCCTAAACCCAACATCCCCCCAGGAGTGCCTAACCCTAACCCCGCCTTCCCCTAGCCTAACTCTAACCCTACCGAGGGGGTGCCTAACCCTAAGTCATCCTCCCAGGGGCCCTTACCTAACAACCCCGTCAGGATTTTTGACGCTTATCATTAGTACCTTTCGGGATATGACAGTCGGGATGCCGGCGGTCGGCATTTAGACCGTTGGCTTCTTGACTGCATTCCATACCGAAGAGCGCACCACCCACAGCCTATACGAGCGTGCAGGTTGATGGTCGCGATGGTCTTGACCATCGCGACCATCGCCACTGCGAGCCGGAGCCTGCGGTTGAGTTTCTCAACCGCAAGGCCAGGAGTGATTTTGGCTCTATCAGAGCCAAAATCACTCCCACTGACATCACTAGTGATGTCAGTGGGCCGGCTTCTGACGGTAGGCGTTCCCTTGGGAACGCCCCCGTCTGGGAGGCACGCCCCCGGCACGCCCACCAAAGGGGGCGTGCTGTCAATCAACATCGACAGCACGCCCCCTTTGATCAGACACAACGAGCGAAGGAAATTCCTTCGCTCGTCGCGTCTCGCGCATGCGCACGACGGAGCTCCCTCCATCGTGTGCATGCTCAGTGCACACCATCGACCCACTTGCGAGCGGACAGCCGCTCGCGAGTGGGTCTGAATCAGGCCCTATGTTGCCTGTGCTCAAGTACGGCTATCCTTAAAACCTGGACTGTTAGTGTGCCTTGAGGACCGTGGTTGGGAACTCCTGCTCGAAGCCTTTGAGATGTAGATCAGGCCATTTAATTGAAACTTTAAATATACACATCCTGGAGTCTGCAGCCTTGTAACTAATATGATTTAATTTATGAATTCTGTTAATAAATCGTCAAAAAAGTTACATCTAGAAATGGCTGTAAACAGGTCTCCCCCTCAATGGTGCCATTGGTGTTTTATATTGATGGCAGGAAACCATTGAATGTTTACACCAAAGATGGCAATCAGTGGAGAATCGATTTGGTGAGCTAATCTGGTACGGGGGCAGGATAAGCTCCTTTGACCAACAGTGGCAAATCAACAATATTTGTTAAATGTTAATAGCCATCTCTACTTAGGGCCTGATAAGTTTATTCAAGCACATTGGGCCTTATTCAGAGATGAACCAGTGATGAGCAGTCAGGTGAGGCAGAGCCTTTCCTGTCATACTTAGGTATACTCCACAGTTATGGCTATAAAAATTATAAGAAAAACTTAAAAGAAATATTATAAATATCTGCTTTGTATTATTCTAATCATTTTTATAGTCAAAACTGTGGAGTATACCTAAAGGTGCCCACACACATAGTGATCTGCACACGATCAGCCGATGTGTACGATTTCCCATGAAACTCTCCCCGGCAGCTCTGCACATGATCTCCACATGATCTGCACACAATTGGGTGTCCAATCTTCAAACGATCTCTCCTGCATCCAGACTTTCACAGTGCATCGTGTCCTAGATTGTCAGATCTGCCTTACTGCACGGCAGATCTTAAGATGCGATGTGTGAACAGCGGGGACACGCATCGCATCGTGAGCGGGGACTCACGATTTACTCTCAATTTGGCCATATTTTACACAATCTGTCGTTCCAATGCGTTGGAATCGGCCAGATCGTGTAAAATATCGCTGTGTGTGGGCACCTTAAGGAAAACTTAAAGGAAATATTATAAATATCTGCTTTGTATTATTCTAATCATTTTTATAGTCAAAACTCGGGTAAAAAAATGTATGGCAGGGGAGGCACCTTCTCCGCACATCACTAATCAAAACACACCAAATTTCCAGCACATTTGTATAATGCTCACATGAACCCTCTGCAAACCTGGCTTTGATACTAGTCAGTGCCTCCCCAGCAGTTTACCTCACTGCACGTCACTGAGATGTACGCATACCCAATGTTTACGCACATCTCCTAAGTTTTTAGATCTGTGCATGCGCAAAAGTAGCACTGAGCTTGTACAGATCTGGGGCTGCGATGTTGCTCACAGTGCCCCAAACACCGCAGCATGACTGATATGCTGCTGACGCTTGGGGGCAGCAACAGGAGGCATTACAGGAAATGGGGACCCCGTTTTCTTGGTGTGCCAAAGCCTGCATCCTTGGATGCAGCATCACTGGCCCTGGCTGTGTGATTTAACCAGACATCCTGCGTAACCTGAGGGATAGTCATATGTCCGATGGTCACGCAGTTGAACCGATGCTTTTAATTCAAGACACCTCCAGCAGCTGTTGCATACTTTAGAACATTCAGAGCGTAAAAAGACGCAGCAGCGGTGCTATCTGCAACCAAATCTTAATCAGGCCCATTGAGCGGAGATTGGTTATCTTATATACAGCTCACCATCACAATCATGGTTTATTTTCATAACTCCACATATTCTGCAGCGCTGGACAGTCATCATACAAATACAGATTAAACATAATGACTTGTGACACAAATGCAAGTAAGAGTTGCACATGTACAATGACAAGCAGAACAAAACAAAGTACAGATCCGTATATCATTTATATGTAACAGAATAAAATGCACTTAAAAATAAAACCTACAGGGTACAAGCTGGGCAGATATGCGCTGTAAGGCAGTGAAAGACCTTGTCGTGAGTTGGCCTTCTCAAATGATGCCCGGGATGCTTGAACAGACCTACTGTAATATTATGTCCCAGAGGTACAAATACTGTAATGTTCTGCTCCCCACAAACTGCAAAAAACCTCAAGTTGTGTCGCTATAGAATTATGCTCAGTGTCTACATATAATAATCAACAGAGAGCATTAACGCAAAGTACATTTCAATCACCTTGTACAGCTAGTTTTTTTTTGTAATGTTTTAACACCTTCACTGCTTAGGATGAGTGGGGGGACAGGGGACGGAGATTACATAAAAGTTCCCCCCTTATAGTTGTGTTCACACGGCTCATGGAGGGAGTGGGGATTATTAATGTCATAAACCCAGTAAAGTGATGAAGTCATTAAACTCTGCTACTCCCAGGCAAAACACTGCACATACTTTTTACAAGCCAGATGATAGGGGATAAATCATTAAAAGCTTTCCCCAATCCCGGCATCCACAGACTAATGAGTACAATAATTTTAAAGATGAGAGTCCCTTCTTTCAAGTGTTGTGATCCTTGAACAGTTTTTTGTGGTGGTCATGTGTGATCACTAGAGAAGATCCCTGGACTACAGGTATTACTAAATCAAGTAATGAGGGAATATTTCATCAACTGAGAAACCATCTTGTTCTATCTCATTTCTATGATGTTACAATTAAGGATGAACAATACATGACAACGCACTGTAAAAAAAAAAGAAAATATCAGTTGTCTGATGTCAAAGTACATTAATGTGTCTGTAGAGTATAGCACCTTTAAAAATTTATACACAACTAGCGACACAGGAACAATTTCATCTCGCCACAGCCCCCTGCTTCTCATAACCTACACCATGAGGTAGATATAGGAAAAAGTGAAAAGAGTGGAGAAGAGTAGTCACCTATGGCAACCAATCAGCTTCTACCTATCATTTTATAGAATGTACTTGATAAATGCAACCTCAAAGCGGATTGGTTGCCATGGGAAACTTCTTCACTCTTTTCACTGCTTCATACATCTACCCCCATGTTACCACAGTCCCCTGCATCTCACAACAGCCTCCTGCTTCTCACTCCTGCCCCTTGCATCTCACCACAGGGCCCTGCTTCTCACTCCTGCCATTGGTTCTTACCCATACTTACCAACTTTTCAGGGCACTTTTCCGTGAGTAGCTGGAGAGGACCTGCTGCTCTCATTTTCAGGGGGCAGGGCCACACTATAGCTGTCATTAGGTCCCACCCCTTTTACAGAAAAATCTGGCGTTTCGCAGGTCTGTGAGGAGAGGCGTGGCTAAATTACTCGACTCCCACCATTTAGCCCTGCCCCCTCCCTACTGACCCGCAAATTTCTCTATGAAGTGGGCGGGATACGGAAGATTTGCCTACTCTTTCGGGATTGCGGGGGGGGGGGGGCTATCTGAAAAAATCGTGAGCCTCCCAGGAGAGTAGGCAAGTATGTTCTTACCACAGCCCCCTGCATCTCACCACAACCCCCGGCAATATAATTATCTTTTATTTATATGGAGCCACAAGGGTTACGCAGCGCATAACACAGTAAATAACCAGTTGAACAGAGAACAGTGACATACAGTACGAGACACTGCAGGACAAGTACATGGTATATAAACATGCTGCAACAGAAGCAGGGGGGCAAAAGTCAAGGGTTAGGTGCTGTTGTAAGGAGTAGATAACAATATAAGTCAGAGGTTCCCAAACTACGCCATTAGAGTACAGGTTTTAAGGTTATCCATGATGGTTAAATCAAATTGACTAAGGTACTTATTAAGTCACCTGTGCTCAAGCATGGCTATCCTTAAAATTTGGACTGTAAAAGTGGAGTTTGGGAACCTTTGGTATAAGTAAAGGAAGGAAAAGCACATGGGGAAGAGGGCCCTGCTCGTGAGAGATTACATTCTAAAAGGGGAGGGGCAGATGAGCGAATATCCTCTTTGCACAATGTACCCTGTATTTCCTTGTCTTCCTGTTGAGCTTCATTTCCACGGTGCCCCTGTCCGAGAACAGCGCTGACTTCCATGGGAGGTGCCTCCTGATCACCGAGGGCGTGTTTCTGAGCAGGAACATCACGCTGGAGAGGGAGCACTTCACGGTGGAATGGTGGTGGCCGGAGTCCGTCGGCAGGTTCAGCGTAGAGATGGACATCAGAATGCGATGGTTACTAATCAGCGATGTCTTTGCTCCGATGGTAGTTGGCCGATGTTTGCTACCATCGAATGGAATTCATTTGATGGTGTTCTGATGGTGGTTTTTTTTTTTTTATTCCTGATAGCTATGCCTCCCCTGGCTCCTGTGTCTGCATTAGGACATCTTCATGGGTTAGTTGGAGGCGGTCTCCAACTCTCTGTCTGCCTCACACGTGAGAGAGAGATTAGGGAAAATTTCATGAAGGCCACATTGGTTGAAAGAAAAAAGTTATATTAGGTGGTCTGGAACCAATAATCAGACTGAAATAAGAAATATTGTTAACAATGTCAAGAGAATCAAAGTACACCTCCTGAGTAGGCAGCCTGTCAGGCTGACTGTCTGTCTGTCATAGGTCTTGGGAGATTTTTGTTTAGCTGTACAAACCCATTGATCTCCTCTAGGCATCAGAACTTATTTGCCTTACTGTAGAGATGAAAGGAAGGAAACCTAGTGCCCTTTGGCTTAACGGCATTATGGTATGCAGAGACATCAGAGCTAACAATTTAGCCTCAGCAAAGTCCAATCTCCATGTTGGCCTCTACTGATATTTAGTGGCCTCATAGTCCTGTTACATCAGAGTTAGCAAATCCAATGTCAGCATGTCAGATATTAACCCTCCGCCAGTTGCTGACCAACTCTCCATTGCTTTACTGACCTACTGTAAGCCACAGCAAAGAAAAACCCCTGCTAGAGTGTTAGACTATTTTAAGGACAGTGTCAATTTTCCTATACATGCTAGGTAGCAGGGTTAAATTTGAATTGAATTGTGGTGTTCTTAGATAGGCAACCTGTGGTACCACCATAGTTATGGGGTCAGCCCTTAGTTAGGGGTTCACTTAGATGTACCTGGGCCCCAACAGATTTTATTTTAGAGATAGCGATAGAGAGATAGACAGATAGATAGAACAGGAAATCCGCACTCACATCCGCATAAGGACACATAGGCAGGGTGCTCCACTAGAGAACATAACTCAAATGTTCCAATAATATAGTCCAGTATTAAGGGTATACAAACCCAAATGAGTGCACTCACCCCTATCAGAGGAAAAAGCCAAAAAGTTATTGTTCAAATATCATCAAAGTCGACATTTCGGCACCGGAGGGTCTTTGTCAAGACAGGTCTCAAAGTAACATCAATCCAGCTTGGTAACACAGAGCTGTGTGACCTTTCTTGACAAAGACACTCCAGGGCCGAAACGTCGACTTTGATGATGTATGAACTATAAAATTTTGGCTTTTTTCATCTGATAGCGGTGAGTGCCCTCATTTGGGTTTTTACACACGTCATACTGGCACATATTATTATATATATATATATATATATATATATTATATACATATACACATACACACACACATTATATATAATGCACCATAGGAGGACATGGAGGAAGGGCGGAAATGACGTCCTACAACGCGGCCAGTTGAGAGGCCTGCACAGAGATGACGTACACCGCTATGGAATACGGAGGTCACGTGGACACAGTCCCCACGCGCCCTGGACCCACGAGGAGATGTAATACCGGATATGATGCGCCTTAGTGAGGGCGGAAGGAACGATAAGATGGGCGGAAGTAGCCCTATTAACAACTCTAAGAAAAGGTTTTTTAACTACGTTAAGCATAATATCTGAGAAAGATCACTACAATAAACGGAATATAAGCAGAAGGATTGCTATAAGACTATAGCTGTATTGTTTAAAAGGATGTTTCTAGGTGCGCTTCTGCAGACAGGAAGTGATGCGGATGCCTGACCTTGGTTGAACTCATAATGGGGTATAAATACCTGACCATTACACCTACACACTATCCCCTTGATGAAGTCATAGGACGAAACGCGTTGAGGGTGTCTGTTACTTGCCTCATGAACTTTGGAGAAAATTAACTTTTCTACATACTCAGATAAGCTGCTATTATCCACAACTCATTCCTCTTTTAATTATTTATATTGCACTTTTGTTTTACTTTTATGATGGTTTATATATTTTGCCTAACTATGGGCATTTTTTATTTTAGTAAATAAATATTCCTTGTTTTTATTTCATTGCATTTGCACTTTTGTTTCCAAGTGACCTCAGTTTATAGGACTATATTATTCACAGAACGTTAATTGTTTACATAATTTTTCATTTATTTATATTTATTGATACCGCACTGGCACTTTTCATTCTTCTTATCAATTTATATTTATTGTGTGGTCCACTTGATCAATTATTTTATTGCACGTTATGAAGTTACAGTGATTGCACAAAACACTTTATATTTATATTTGCTTGCTGCTCCACGTATTATCCATAAGAAAATATCTATTTCAATGAGCATACCTGTCGCTTAAGGGTTAATTCTAATTTTGTGTATCTGTCAATACTTGCACTAGTATTGTCCAATTTGCCCATAGCTGACGCCCACAATATTTATGGGCTGAGGTGCCATTTAACAGTTAAACCTAGATTGTTAATTTTTTGCCTCATAAATTTACAAAGATTGGCGCTGTACCCATCTATTTTTATATATATATATATATATATATATCGAACCAGGTTCTGGCACTCGTGAGGAAATTGTCTACTGGTCCGGGTGCCTTCCACAGTGTAGGTTACAAACTGCAACAGCACCGACAAACATAATATCCAATGGCACTCCGTAGGAAAAAACTTCACTCCAAACTCACACGCTTGTCAGCAACGTTTCAGCGCGTTTAATAGCGCTTTGATAGCCACATATAAATACAAATGTACACTTACCCAGCTTAAATACTTCACCCCTCTAGTGTGACATCCGCTACTCTACTTGCACGCTGCAACAAAGCAGTCGCGCCGGAAGTTGCATCACGCTACCAAATGTTACCATAGTAACATCACAACAATAAATTACAACGTGCAAAATATATTAAAGGAAACCTGCAATTACTCATAACGGCATTCCTTAAACATAATAACAATATATCGTCATACAATTGTGTGCATGACTGTAAAATACAGTTTATGATATAACCTCCAGTGCCTACAGTGCCCTTTGATCGTACACAATGGAAGATTGTGGCCCTCATTCAGAGCCGCTCGTTAGCGGCCGTTCGCTCGTTCCGAGCGATGTTCGCACATCTGCGCATGCGTACGGTTTGTAATACGCATGCGCGAACCAGTCAGTGCGGCCGAAAATCGTTTGTTCGCTAAATAGCGAATGCCTGCTATTTTGAGTGACAGTATGAGGCGTATGTGGGTGGTAACAGGGGAAGGTGCTTGAAAACGGGGAGTGGAGATCAGAACGCAGGCATGCTTAAAGGTCAAAATGGGTATTTTAAGGGTGTGCATAATTAATACAGCAGCGTCATCGACCACGTCACTTTATTTTATAGTCAGAACTGCTCGCAAGATAGCGGTAGGAAAAACCAACCACAAGAATAGCGAGCAGTTCAGACGCTGTTCGATGTACTCGATTAATCTATTAAATAGCGGACATGACATTTGGTGCGAGCGGCCAGGGGGCGTATTGTTCAAAATTACGACCGCAAGTTTTGTTCGCTCGTTCAGACTTAGAGGCGTCAACAGACCGCAAAGAGCGAACGGTTCATTTGAATAGCCACCCCTTTTTTCTGAACGAACGACCGCAAATAGCATCCGGCTCTGAATCAGGGCCTGAGTCCTTTATGTTAAATAAAAGTTTAAAGATCAAGGAATATTTTGCTGAGGTGTCTGTTCCGAATACAATACCCCCACAGTTGTTGAAACTACAAGCTAAATCATCGTTTGATCCACTGAGTAACATTGCCTCTATTAGAACTTTCTCCCGACTATTGGATAAAGCAGTCAGTGAGAACGTGGACTGTAAAAAAACGAAATTTTGGAATTTGAACAAGCAAGAACGCTTAGCACTTAAAAATTTGTCAGCGTATGATGATATTGTGATCCGCCAGGCGGATAAGGGGGGAGGGATTGCTGTGTTGAACCTTCAAGATTATAGGGATGAAGCATATAGGCAATTGGGAGATGTGACAACGTATTCGAAGTTGACATGTGATCCTACCTCTTTATATAAGAGGGAATTAGATCTAATATTAGAAGAAGCGTGTAATCAGGGAATTATCTCGGGTGAAATCAAAAAAGCCCTTGAGGTTAAATTCCCCATTACACCTTTGTTGTACCTTATCCCAAAATTGCATAAAGATCTTGTAAAACCACCCGGGCGACCTATTATAGCGGCCCGTGGCTCATTATACCAATCCATATCCACATATTTGGATTCCCTACTACAACCTTGTGTTCAAGCTAGACCTACTCTTCTCAAAGATACCAATACCTTGTTACATTCGTTGGCTAACTTGCAGGATTTGCCATCTGATTGTTGGTTATGCTCTGTAGACGTCTGCAGTTTGTACACCTGTATCCCTCATGGCGAAGGTCTGTTAGCGACTAGTGATTTGATTACGGGTAACCCTTTGTATGTGGGGCCTGATGTACAATTTTTTATGAAGCTATTGGAACTAACCTTGACCCGTAATTACTTTTTGTTCGATGGTTCTCATTTTGTACAACAGTCTGGCTGTGCGATGGGGTCCAATGTGGCCCCATCCTACGCTAATGCGTTTATGTTTACCATCGAACAGGAAGTATTTTTTGCTGATCCAGAAGTGGCTAGTAATGTACTTGCATACTATCGATTTATCGTTGATCTGTTCATAGTGTGGGGAGCCAGTGCGCGAGCCTTCACAGATGTGATTGACAATTATAATCGATTGGATAAACCGGTTAAATTTACCTGTACCATCGATTTTAATCAAGTCAATTTTCTGGATGTAACCATCAGGAAGCTTGATGGTAAATTGGTTCCTTCTCTATATACTAAAGCTACGGATAGGAATAACATTCTGCTGGCTAGTAGTGCACACCCGGCACCCCTTAAAGATGCACTTCCCTTCTCTCAGTTTCTGGGGGCTCTCAGAATTGCTCAAGATCGTCAGGAGGGGGTTAAACAACTTGAAGCTATGTGTGTCAAATTTAGTGACAGAGGATACAGCGCTGCTGTCATACATGCTAAAAATAGGGCTCTGTCTACTCCTGTAGATAAATTATTACCTGTCCCATCTAGCAAGTCTAAAAATATTAATAAAAAACACATCTGGGTTAATAAATTTAACCACATGAGTACCCAAATTAATCGCGAAGCCAAGGCCCTTTGGCCCATTATTACATCTGATAAGGACCTGGGGCCTTTGCATAATACCACTCTTATGTCATGTTATCGTAGGGGTAAGAATCTTAAGGACTATTTGGTTCGTAATGATATCTCCCTGTTAGGCCAAGCTAATAAGACATCAATGTTGGGTAAATCCAGAAAGGGATGTTTTCGATGTCCCAATTGTATCACTTGCAGGTCTTTATTAGTAGGTGCCGTATTTTTTCATCCATTTACGGGGGCCAAATTTACTATTCGACATCATCTTACATGTACATCTAGCTTTATCGTGTATGCCATCACTTGCCCTTGTTCAAAGATGTACATCGGTAAAACTGAAAGTACACTGAGAGTCCGTATGGCTAACCATCGTTCAGCCATTAGGGCAGAACTGGGTACAGGTACTAGTGAACAGCCCGTTGCTAGGCATTTTGCCGAAGCCAAGCATAATATTGCTACTTTGAGGTATAGGATTATCGATCACATACCCCCACTTCGAAGGGGTGGTGATCGATCTAAATTGCTTCTCCAGTGTGAAACCAAATGGATTATCCGATTAGACACCTTAGCACCTAAAGGTTTAAATGAGGTAATAGGGCTTCAGTTAAAAAAGAAAAACAAATAGGTGCGCTATCTGTTCAGTTGCTGTCTTAATATAAAAACCTGCAGCTGACACCAGAGGGGCTTCTGCATTGACCCTCAAAATGTGGAAAAAAGAGAAAGAATTGAGGTATCTGCGCTGGTGATTATATAAATATATGACACCTTATTTATATAAAAATATATGTAATTTATTCAACAGTGAACTGCAGTTCAGTATAACATACACACATATAACAGATAATTAAAAAATGTTGCCACAAATAATGCTAACAACCAGATAAATAGGATGGTTGTTGCATATGGATAGTATCCAATGGTTCCCAAGGGCTAATATGTAGCCAATAAACACAGTCCAGCAAATGGCAATAATGTTGCTATAAGAAGGCCCAAAATAGGGAATAAGATTCTGGCTATTCAGTGTCACACATCGCTCACATCCCAATGTGTAAAGTCCAGTGACTGCAACTCCTAACCCAAGGGCTCACAGGAGAAATATAGAGCGGCAGTGGTGTATGATAAAGTCACACCGTTCAGGTGACTCCTGCCCGCAATGGGATGGATAGCGAAAATCTGTGGATAAAGGTGTAACGTACCAGATGCTGATGTATAGCAGATTGGCACCACGGGACCGGCTCCCACACGTACCGCTGGCAGAGGGACACCAGCCCGTGTGGAGGGGGCACCAAGGCCAAAAAGCCCCAATGGACGATAGAGACAAGCGGCAGCAGGTGCGTGTCCGTCCTGGCCGACACAGAGGCCCGGCGGCTGAGCAGGATGAAGTCAGATGACCGCTAGGTGAGTTTGCTGCTTGCCTTTTGAGAAAACCCCTGTATAGGGGAGAAATGCGTCAAGGAACCAGTGAACTGCCGATTACTTCACACACTCTTGACTCTAAGTGCTGGAGGGATTGCACTGGAGTGACTGCCTATTGTGCTCTCCGGTCGAGATATCTGGGTCTCTGTGTGCTCAGCTCCCGGCAGCCGCCCAAACTCACCTAGCGGTCATCTGACTTCATCCTGCTCAGCCGCCGGGCCTCTGTGCCGGCCAGGACGGACACGCACCTGCTGCCGCTTGTCTCTATCGTCCATTGGGGCTTTTTGGCCTTGGTGCCCCCTCCACACGGGCTGGTGTCCCTCTGCCAGCGGTACGTGTGGGAGCCGGTCCCGTGGTGCCAATCGGCTATACATCAGCATCTGGTACGTTACACCTTTATCCACAGATTTTCGCTATCCATCCCATTGCGGGCAGGAGTCGCCTGAACGGTGTGACTTTATCATACACCACTGCCGCTCTATATTTCTCCTGTGAGCCCTTGGGTTAGGAGTTGCAGTCACTGGACTTTACACATTGGGATGTGAGCTATGTGTGACACTGAATAGCCAGAATCTTATTCCCTATTTTAGGCCTTCTTATAGCAACATTATTGCCATTTGCTGGACTGTGTTTATTGGCTACATATTAGCCCTTGGGAACCATTGGATACTATCCATATGCAACAACCATCCTATTTATCTGGTTGTTAGCATTATTTGTGGCAACATTTTTTAATTATCTGTTATATGTGTGTATGTTATACTGAACTGCAGTTCACTGTTGAATAAATTAGATAAATTTTTATATAAATAAGGTGTCATATATTTATATAATCACCAGCGCAGATACCTCAAGTCTTTCACTAGGGCTTCAGTGTTTTATTTGAGTAAGGACTTGCGATTTCATGTACTTTTTGACAGACACTAGAGCATTGGTTAGTTTGCTGGGTCCCTGTTATGATTCCATATAAGTGTATGTACGTTGTTGGTTATCCACTAGTGGGAGTTGTCACATCAGTGCTAGTATTTAGGCAATGGCATTAAGTAACTAGAGAAGATATAGTGATATCTATTGATATTAAGGATCGTAGCGAGAAAATGCTGTAGCAATGATATTTTAGGTATGGTAGGTTAATTGGCTCACAACAAAAATTAACCCTAGTGTGTGTGTGTGTGTACATGTGATAGGGAACATAGATTGTAAGCTCCACTGGGGCAGGGACTGATGTGAATGGACAAATATTCTCTGTAGAGCGCTGCGGAATATGTGTGCGCTATATAAATAACTGGTAATAATAATAATAATAATAATAATGTATGTGATTAGATATGTTTAATGTGGTGTTTTTAATGTTATGCACATTTTTCTTGTTAAAATGTATAAGATAATACTATGCACATCTGTTTATACATTGAAGTAGTATTTCTGGAAGTTATATCATACACTGTATTTTACAGTCATGCACACAATTGTATGACGATATATTGTTATTATGTTTAAGGAAAGCCGTTATGAGTAATTGCAGGTTTCCTTTAATATATTTTGCACGTTGTAATTTGTGCTTTGTTGCAGCATGCACGTGGAGTAGCGGATGTCACACTAGAGGGGTGAAGTATTTAAGCTGGGTAAGTGTACATCTGTATTTATATGTGGCTTGATAAAAGCGCTATTAAACGCGCTGAAATGTTGCTGACAAGCGTGAGAGTTTGGAGTGAATTTTTTTCCTACGGAGTGACACCATTGGATATTATATATCTAGCCCTGGGGCCGGCTTTCTCTAAGAAATTGGGGCCAGTCAGGAAACAGGACCTAGGGAGAAGATAGTGGGGCCGGCCGGCGACAAAAAGCATAAAAGAAGGCAGCCAGGGAAAACATTAGTCGCACAGATGGGTGGCTGACCCGTGAAGTGGTCTAGCAATGTAACCACCAGAGACGGAGCGTGTCCAGGAGAGCGGGAGAGAATGCCCAGCAGGGACACTAATGAGAAAGCACCTGTGAGATTTGATGCCATGTAGCGGCCAGGAGAGTAGCCTGGTCGAGAGGAGATTGTGGATGTCAGCAACAAGGACTGAACTTCGAAGGACCGTTGGAGAGAAGCTACGCAGGCAGGGACCATGACAATGGGGACTGCGGGACAGACCGGGGGTTAGTGGCTGTGGCATCATTAGAGAAGCTGCCAAAGTAAGGACGATTCCAGCTGTGATAGCCGGCGCGAGGACCCCGCGGTGTAGACCCATGCTGGAAGTCCCTGGTGCAATGAGTACATGGCCAGAGGGTTGCTGTTACCCGGAAGACTGTCGTCAGAGAGGAAATGACTCAGAGAGGAGAAAGGACAGCTGCTGTCAAGCCGTGAAGACCCGCCAGTGGAGTGCTACTAGGATCCTGGCTATGATAGGGTGCTGCCATGGAAATATGATTAAGAACTGCCTGCTAGAGTAGAAGACTTACCGCTGCTGAGAACCCGCTTCCGTCGGGATGTTTGCTGCCCTGACTGACCAGGGCCCGCCACCGCTGAAGGAAAATGCTGCCTGGGCCACTGTGAGGAGTGACCGGGAATCAGAACCCTGAGACCTGGAATCAGAAGACCTGAGAGCTGCATCGGCAGAGTGAGGGACAGCCCCAGCTGGTTAAGACCCCCTGAGGACCCAAGCCAGGAGGGACCCGCACAGTGAAAACCCCGGCCCTGGGGACCGTGGGGTGAAGAGGACTCTGTTGTCCCCTGACTTTTGCCCTCCATAGAACTTTAGTCACGGTCATTACACAACCTATGGGAGCCTCCATCTTAGGCAGAGATTACCATTTGACCATATAATAGCTAGGAAAGAATAAGTGGACTAAAGCTGCATGATCCTAATATCTGGAATCAGACTTAGGCCCTGATTCAGAGCCGGAAGCTCTGACAGAGCGCTCGCTCTGAATCAGGGCCGTCCTTCTTGATTTTTAGAGCGGCCTCCTGGCCGCTCGTATAGCTGTGGGTGGCCAGCCACAGCTATAGCGAGCAGCCAGGAAGATGGTCGCGATGGTCAAGACCATCGCGACCATCGGGCTTGTGACGAGACCCTTGTGGTAGAGTCTCGTTGCCGCAAGCCCTGGAGTGCTTTCGGCTCAAACAGAGCCGAAAGCACTCCCACTGACATCACTTGTGATGTCAGTGGGGCCGGCCCCAGACGGTAGGCGTTCCCATGGGAACGCCTCTGTCTGGGCAGCCACGCCCCGGCACGCCCACCATCTTCAAGGTGCAGAATACCAGGCAGACTCAGACCGTCTTTAAAAGCCCAAACGAGAACTCTGAAAAATCTTATACTGCTGTAATCTCGCTGGACTTTGCCCAAATTCATACAGATAAATCGTTATCATCAAAAAGTAAATAATGTCCTTTCTTTAGAATAGAAAAAGTAGCCATAAGGACAACATCTGGTATGTCAAAATTACAGAATGACATGAATAGATAACCATTACTAACAGATGAGTATATTACATCAATTTCTGAGACTTAAGAAAATCATCATCACAAGTTCAATGGAATCTATCTCAGACACTCCAGAGTGTCTCCAAACTATCTACCGCAATGTATATAAAATATTATTAAACCACATTAGTGCTCAAACGAATACACTGTTAAAATATGCAAGTTTACAGCACTACCCATTCATTACAAAAAATAGTGTTGTGCATATCTTTATTTAAGTCTAGAAAATTCAATACTTGAAAAATAATCTAATCTAGTTTCCTCTGTAAAATGGTAAATAAAAATTTATAAAATGTTGATCTTAATAATGTACCTTTTCCTGGATCTACCAAACATTTCCGCTGAGTAATATAGGAACACTGTGAGCATTTTCCATATTTGTAATAACGAACAAGTTTATTTTTTAACCAATTTGTTGCTTTGGCTTATTAACAAAACTGGATACTAGTTTTAAAGTACTACAGTACCTTTAAATTTTTACCTCTCAACAAAAACATGGAGTGTTAGCCACAGGACTTAAAATCTTAGGGGTAAATTTACTAAGGAACGGTTCTGCAGTCTATTGGACATAGCCGTCGGATAGCTGTCTAAAAATCAAGTATTTACTAAACATTCAATATGAGCATCAACAGAATTCTGGCGACAATGTCAATTGTATATTTGCTGTCTAAAACCTTGATGGATTATTGGTTGGCTCTATTTTTCTGAATAATGTTTAATATTAAAAAAAAAAAACAAACGTGGAGTCAACTAGGTTGAACAAGCTGATTCTGAGTTCCCCTGCCATAAAGGCAACCAGCCCCAAACTGGTCAGCCCAGGGCTGGAATCCACAGGGAAGTGGGAATCCAAAAAATAGAAATAAAATGTGCTTCATACCAACTCGTATGCCCGAGGCAGGTCTATTATTTGGGCAGGTTTGCAGTCGGCTTTACGGCGGATTCTAAACCTGATGCTTCGTAAATCCTTTCTATTGTTGTCTATGTACACATAGCCAGTCCGACATTCAATTATGTTCTAAAGTTGGACATTCTGACATTTTATTTTTCCAGTTTGCCCTTTAATAAATGAGCAGATTGCAAAACTGACAAAAAACAAAACCGACTTTTAGTAAATATACCCTCCAAGTTTACCTTTGCAAAATATGCCAACATTTGTTAATGACGTCAGTAATCCAGTTAGATAAAATTAAATATGGTAAAACTCATTTTTCTATTTCAAAAGGAAATGCTCTCCCATATTCATGGCTACATTACTGAAGTTATAGGTGTTTTAACATTTAATTGAGCTCAAACTTTTCCATACTAAAATATGTGGGGAAAAAGGAACAGAAAATCATCACACGGTGACGTTGGAAATGTTAATTGAAGGCATAGATAAATGAACAAGGCTGACAGCAGGTGATTTCATTTGTCACAACAAATCCAATCAGTAAAGTTAGAAGTGAGAGAACACCATATGGACAAAAGCTTTAAAAGATTAGAAGGATTAAATAAGAATATCATGCAGGAAAGCACATAAAGTGATATAGGCGCAGTGTACTGCATGGAGTCAAAATAACATTATTTCATATAAATTACACAACTGACAAGTGCCGATGACTGTAGAAATAGGACCGGCTGTATTAAGATTGATGTTCAGTATATTTTTTCTCAATGGAATGGAGTACTGCAGATGCCTACAAACTCATTGTACACAAACCGTGCTCTGCAGCTGGATGCACAACCTCCTGGCAGCGCCCCAAATACTTCTTTGCAAAGGAAGTGTGATACTGTGAGGAAATGGGAGGACCTTTTAGTTCTAGAAAGAATCTAAATACATTTGTTTGCGCTATTGTTATTTAATAGACCAAACAGAGTCACTGGCAATGTGTCCCCCTGTAACCTGCACACATTGAGTAAATCTGGTACAGGTATGTGCAAGTTCCTGGGTATAATAATGAAACAGACACCCACAACTAAGATTACTTGAACCCTGCTCCCTTCTTCGCCCAGGAAAAAACCATAGGAAGAGAGTATGGAATACTTGCTTACTATCCCAAAATGTCTTGGAAATTCACAAATTTCAGGGACTCTCTTGCAAGCCGGCAACTTTCCGAGTGAAGCGAGCGGTCCGGGCGCTTGATGAAATGTTGAATTGACTCCTTGCGGGTCCACCCCCACTTAGCAATGCTGCATATTGCTGATCTGTACTACACCTTTCACCTGGTTACCCATCCTCCAGAGCAGTCTCTCTGAAAATCAGCCAAGAACAGTGTACGGATGGTGATAGTGCTCCTGGCAAGACCGCTACTTGTCAGGTTTTATTATAAACTATTAAAGACTTAGCTGTGCTGGAAGAATAGACAAAATAGGGGAAGTTTAAGTGTAAATCTGAATCTTGCCATCTGTAAAATACAACTACTTCTACTACCACTGCCAATAATAAAGTTTACTTATATTGCGTATTTCTACCTCAAAGCACTTTACATTTAGTTTACATACAGGCAGCCATCTTGGATGCAGTAAAATGGTTACAGTAGATTAGTACAAAATAAGAATTAAAAAGTACAAGATACCCACAGAATCATTAGTTCCACGTTCATCCCACTCACAAAGTACCAGGTGCGGCAGACATCTTGGGTGCACTGCATAGGTGGCCATGGGTGGGACAAGCAAAATGCTGAGATATTACTACATTTTGGGAAGATGCAAAGTACGAAATACAAATGACAAAGCGCTAAATAACCACAAAATCATAAGTTACACGGATGTTCATCCTACCCACGAAGGTACTAAACAAGGTAGCCATCATGTGTGCACTACATAGGTTGCAATAGGCGGGAAAAGCAATACATGTGTATTGCACATCGGGGAAATACTGAAGACTGAAAAGATTTATATGAAATTGTGAAAACAGAAAGTGTCATGCTAGGGGCAAGATAAGCAATACATAGAAACATTGGGAGCATTTACAGTGGAAATAAATAGGCAAATAAGTTGAATCTAATGTTTTGGGTTTTTTTTACAGGATACAGCGATTGCTAAATAAATTCCAGAAAAATAATGGCACTCCTTAACAAATATGCCAGGTGGGTATCGAAATATGTACTGTAGGTGCTATGCCCTATCCGTCCACTCACTTGGTAGTTTGCTCTATGTATACAGTTACTGCAATGTGGAGGCCTTCTTTGGACCACCGGATCGTCTAACGCTGCGGCAGACTAACCCTTATACCACAGGCTGCCGTCGGCACTCAGCCTCAGTGGTCTCACCAGCCATGTGGCTAGGCTCCCAATTATCCGAAGGACTGAGCCAGGACCGCTGCACATCTACCACGCCAGATGTGACCACAGCCAGAGGTTCTTGTCCTGGGCTGCAGACATACCAACAAGACACAGGAGGTGCACTGTCTGCATCCAAAACACTCTGCAGGCTGACGGCTGTGCTCCCGCTCTCAGGTGACTTGCTGAGTCTGAATCATCCAAGCCATATGAGCTTAAAACCCTACAACCGGGTGGTTTGAACGGTGAACTTTAATTGAAGTGGTTTCTTTAATATTTGCACTTTATATCCTGGTTCTGCATTATTTTATAAACAGTTAGAGGAAAAGAATAGATTTCCGTAAATAATTTTTTTTGGTGTTAAAGATTAACATCCCCTTCAGCGTTAGGTTTTTTCATCGTTCAGGGGGATAAATAAGGTTTTAGTACCATTTGATTTTAAAGATCACATTGATTGTCCTCTGGGCATTACATTTAATGTGTTTAATTGATAATATCTATCAGATTTAAATTTGGATTGAATATTTTCATCAAGTTTTAGGTGTTCAGGAATTTGTATTATGTATAAGTATGTGAGGAACAAGCATACCGGATTTGAGGGAAGTATAAATTGATTACTCTGATTCAATTAAGCTCTACCTTGACAAAAACCCGCTGAGGGTAGAAAGCGTCGTCAGCCAGCTTACTGAATCAGTGGAATGATCTTATTTTGCAACAGGAATATGCTAATTTTATGAGCAGAAAGCCCGGCATATACACAAGTGATTATGAGAGAGTCGCAGTGTACGGGAGACCTAGCAGTCACCACCAGACAGGACAGCGTCTGGGTACCTTCAGGATTGGGCTGCAGCTTTTGCATATCATAAACATCTCATTTGAGGCATGCGTTTACTTTTGGAATCCCATAAATTCTGTGAGCTCTGGGTCTCATTCAGACCCATTCGCGAGCGCAGGACGCTCGCAAGCGGGTCGATGGTACCCAAATGCGCATGCGCACGACGGAGGCTGCTCCGTCGAGCGCTTGCGCGAGACCCGGCGAGTGACGGGGAAGCCGTCGCTCTGGGTCTCGCACCAAAGGAGGTGTGCTGTCGATGGTGATTGACAGCACGCCCCCTTTGGTGGGCGTGCCGGAGCGGTGGCTGCCCAGACGGAGGCGTTCCCATGGGAACGCCTACCGTCTGGGTCCGGCCCCACTGACATCACGAGTGATGTCAGTGGGAGTGATTTGGGCTCTGATAGAGCCAAAATCACTCCAGGGCTTGCGGCAACGAGACCCTACCGCAAGGGTCTCGTCGCAAGCCCGATGGTCGTGATGGTCTTGACCATCGCGACCATCATCGTGGACGCTCGCATAAGCTGTGGGTGGTCACCCACAGCTATGCGAGCGGCAAGGAGGCCGCACCAATTTTAGGTAGGCCGGCCCTGATTCAGAGCGAGCGCTCTGGTCAGAGCGTCCGGCTCTGAATCAGGCCCTCTGTCCTCTACCATTTCTGTTATACTGGATATTGTTTTATTGCTATTAACATACGAGGAGCAAAGCATGTTTTTTATGGATATTTTTAAGTAAAGAAGTCTTTTTTTTTTACCTTCCTGTTACAAATCTGTTTATTGAGAGACATTATCAAGACAAAATTGTTTGTTGCTGGTTGAAGCTATAAAACTAATTTGGATACATATTGCACCTGTTTGAAGATACTAAAGCTTTTGGTAAATCTGGTTTACACATTTAATAGTGATCTTGAAATATATAACTGAATCCCTTTTTAAAAAGGAACTATAAATCGGTCACAGCGCTGTGGAACTGACATGATATAAACTAAAAGTCAATAAAGATAACAGCTGTTGTTGAACTGTGATTGATGAGGATATAGCTGCAGTGATTTAGGAGCGCTTCGGAAAGAAACTTTAATAGAAGTAGACAACGCCAGATGTGACCACAGCCAGAGGTTCTGGTCCTGGGCTGCAGACATACTAACAACACAAAGGAGGTGCACTGTCTGCATTCAAAACACTCTGCAGGCTGATGGCTGTGCTCCCAATCTCAGTGATTTGTCCAGCCTGAATCATCCAGTTACTGCAATGTGGAGGCCTTCTTTGGACCACCGGTTCGTCTAACGCTGCGGCAGACTAACCCTTATACCACAGGCTGCCGTCGGCACTCAGCCTCAGTGGTCTCACCAGCCATGTGGCTAGGCTCCCAATTATCCGAAGGACTGAGCCAGGACCGCTGCACATCTACCACGCCAGATGTGACCACAGCCAGAGTTTCTTGTCCTGGGCTGCAGACATACCAACAAGACACAGGAGGTGCACTGTCTGCATCCAAAACACTCTGCAGGCTGACGGCTGTGCTCCCGCTCTCAGGTGACTTGCTGAGTCTGAATCATCCAAGCCATATGAGCTTAAAACCCTACAACCGGGTGGTTTGAACGGTGAACTTTAATTGAAGTGGTTTCTTTAATATTTGCACTTTATATCCTGGTTCTGCATTATTTTATAGCCATTTGTCATCAGGCACATTACATCTTACCGCAAGATCAGCCTTTTAGGGTACAGACCTATTTATCTCCACTGAATTACCGACCCTACTAGTGACTTTCAACACCTAAGTCACAACCCACATGCTTAATTTAGTACTCAGACTCTCCAACATAAAATAGATTCAGGTAAACTGGAGTTGCCGGCTGATATAATATACTCTGATTGGCCCAAGTAAGCGCTATCCATACAGACTTTATTCAGGTACATAATTCTGAACATTATGTAGGCTGAGGACTTTAGTGCTACATTATATCTGTTTTGATATATAACAATTGAATTTTAAATATTAAGTGTCTATTTTTTCTATATATCCACAGTGTTGGACCTAATTTGATTATTTTATATTCCTTATTTACCTGAGCGCTCATGTTCTTATAATTTATTGGCAGATAGATACTAATTATAGTAGAAAATACAATACTAAAATGAGTATTAAATATTCAAAACAAAGAGCGAGCAGAAGTAAATTAATGCAAAAACAGTAAATGCTTAGAATAACTATACATAAGAAGTGTCCAAATACACCTATTCTCAAATGGCTCAAACCTTGGTGCGCTTCTGTTTGTCCACATTTTTTTTATAATCAACAACCTCCAGCTCTGGTTTTGCCCATCACGTTGACCATAAATATTTTGATTTGGTACTGGACATGGTACCAACAACCCTGGTGCCATGGTACCCAGTTTGGGAACCACTGCTACAGTATAAGCAAACTAAAAGTTTAATACACACTAGACGATAGGTTGACCAATCTGGCCGACAAATCGTCCATGTCGGCAAGTGTCTATCCACTATGAGTGACCATGTGCGCTCCCGCACAGTCGTTCATGCAGATCGCTCCTAACAAGCTGCTCAATCTGTCAATTTGATGAACGACCCCATGCTTATAAATGCAGCTGGTAAACAAAACATTGTACGGTTGTTCACCATGTTCCGCGGTATCAAACGATTACGCATCGTGTAGTGTGTACCCGGCATTAGATACGAAATTGAAGGAAAAGTAGCAAAAGTGAGGAAAAAGTAAACAATTAAAAAGTAAAAATAAAAACTTTTCCGGAACCTATGACTTGAGTCATGCATCGTTATAAGTAGCAATATCAAATATGGTACGCTGGTGTATAGTTGCAGTTACCCTAAATTCTAAACTGCAGCTCTCACAGTGGATTCTGCTACCCACTAATAATGCAATCACAAAAAAAAAGATGAGAATGGAGCGCCGTTTAAGAATTTTGTAAATTTATTACTAGGCAGAAATATTTAGATAATAAGAGTTATGGTAGACTTACCTAGACAACACCTTTTCTTCAAGGTCCATAGGGTCCACAGAAATACTATGGGGATAATATGGTTGGAGACCAGGCACCAAACAGTTAAAGCTTCAGCTCCCAGGATGCCTTGGGTGCTCCTCCATATATACCCGGCCCTTAGCCATAGGACTTCAGTTTAGTTAACAAGCCTCAAGGCAGGAGAAGCAAAGAAGAGAAGGAAGAGTAATCATATGTCAGACACACAAAATGGGGTAATCTGTGCCTGTAAGAAACAATGTACCCATGCAACCGGGTGTGTCTGGGTGGGTGCTTTGTGGACCCTGTGGACCTTGAAGAAAACGAGTTATCTAGGTAAGTCTACCATAACTCTAATTTTCTTCTTCAGGGTACATAGAGATCCACAAGGATACCATGGGGATGTCCTAAAGCAGTTCCCCTAGGGTGGGGGAAGCTCCTGAGCAGAAAAGAGATCTTGACACCTAAAGGAAGCATCCTGAGAGGCAAAAGCATCAAAGGCATAGAACCTAAGAAAAGTGTGGTCAGAAGACCACGTGGCTGCCTTGCACAATTGTAATTGTTCAGCAGAGGCACCACGGCTAAATGCCCACGATGGCCCTAAAGACCGAATAGAATGTGCCATCAACGATCTTGGGATAGGGAGATCAGCCTGTGTGTACATCTGAGAGATTAGCTTTGTCCTGGTGAAAAATCAAATATGGGGAGCGACAAGAAAGCGCTGTCAAATCAGAGACTCATGCGTGCAGAAGAGATAGCGAGGAGAAAAATGTGTCTTTCCTGTCAACCATTTCAAATCTACAGAGTGCAAGGGTTCAAATGGGGGAGCTTGCAGCCCATTAAGAACCAAAGACAAATCCCCCCTGCCTACAGTAGGGAGTGAATGGCTTCCTAAAAGGCCAAAGCCTTGAGCGCATCTGCTGGAGGAACTGTGCAAAAAACTTCTGGGGAAAATGCCTCCCGAAAGTTAGGCATATCCCTGAGAGACCACTTCTCGGACCCAGGAATCTGTTGTTGTTTGACGCCAACAATCCGCAAACTGAAAAAGTCGACCTCCCACCATGGGCTCCCTTAAGAGAAGGCCCGCCCCATCAGGCAGAGGGTTTGTTGTCTAGTTTAGAAGCTGGAGATCTTGCCAGCCCAGACCTCAGTTTGTCGCCTTGATATTTTGCGAAAACTAGACGCCTTAGAGGAACGCTGTACCCTTGCTAATCTCCGAGAACTGAAGGACCGAAAAGAAACCTGCCTAGACTTTATAGCCGCCGTAGATGGCAGACATGCTGACTTTGAAGCCGCCAGGGCAGCTATTATAATATCCAACTCTACTTTTCCATAGAAAGGTAAAACCTCCAGCGCCCTCTTGGATCCTGTATTCGCTTTCCAGGATCTTAACCAAAGGGCCCTGCATGCCACTATTGAAGCTGCTGATGCAGGCTTCCGCGCCCTCAACATCGTCTGGATCACAGAAGTAGAGAAACCTTTGGCCTTTAAGACGTAAGCCTCAAGAGCCATGCCGTCAAAGCCAGCCGAGGTAAATCCAGATAGAGGCAGGGACCCTGTACTAATAAAATTCGGTTGCAGAGGCAGTGGAAGCGGACTGTCTATGGATAGAAATGTCAGATCGATGAATCAATGTCTCCTGGGCCAGGCAGTAGCTATTAATATTATCCTGCCACCTTCCTACTTGAACTTTCTGACGACCATTGGGAGGAGGGAGATTGGAGAAAACAGGTATGCCAATCTGAAGTCCCACCTTACCGCCAGAGCGTCTAGGAAGTCCCTTGTTCTGGACCCGCACCTGGGGACTTTGTGGTTGTGATGTGATGCCATAAGATCTACGTCTGGTAGTCCCCACTTGTCCACCAGGAGTTGAAAGACATCCGGATGAAGAGCCCATTCTCAAGCGTGTATGTCCTGACGACTTAAGAAGTCCGCTTCCCAGTCGAGTACTCCTGGGATGAATATTTGCCAGATTGCTGGAAGATGGCATTCTGCCCACAGTAGAATGTTCGCCACTTCCTTCGTGGCCCAACACCCTAGAAGCCAAGATAGCCGCATCAATAACCGCTTCCCCAACATACACAGCTGCCTCTCGCATCCAACAGGGATAAGACAGCTGTTCTCTGGTAGCATCAGGCATGCTATCTTCCAGACATCATCCATTTTTCCATAGCTTTGGTTACCCAGGCCACAGCCATAGCTGATCTGGTAATAGCTGCAGATAATGAAAACACTGATGTCAAATAATTTTAAAGTTTTCTATCTGTAACATCCTTTAGTGAGGATCCGGAAGGAATGGGTAATGTAGAGCTCCTGATCAATCTAGTTACATGAGCATCAACCATTGGAGGAACCTCCCATTTGTTACATTCACAAGTTAAAATGGGTACCGAGAGGTTATATTCCTTGTTGCATGGAAATGCTTATTTGGAGAACACCATGTTTCAGACATGAGAGGGAAAAAAATCTTCTGATGGAGTCTTAGATTTCGGTGGCACCCCCTCTTCCTCTAAACTTAGGTTAGATCTAACCACTCATCCACAGAGGATTGATGATCTTCCTCCACTGAGTAAGAACCAAAACTGAGTATCAGAGTGTGATGAGGAGGAAGTCTCAGCATCCTGAGGCAACGTCTGTAGGTAACCTCTCTTATGCCCCTGCTTTACTGCCACTGGTCTATTTGCCTGCATTACCTGCTGCAGGGCTATAGACGGCAGCATACTCTGACTAGAGTGAGGAAAAGAATCAAACCAAAGGGGGTTCATGGGGGCATATACATAGAAGGATGCAAATGCTGCGGGTACCCCATAGCAGGAGGCAGTACCGTAGCAGGAGCTAATGACGCTGCAGCCCTGTCCACTAAATGTGACAAAACCTGAGACCAAGAGGCCACCCAGGGTGGTTCTTGTGCCGGTGCAGGACCTGATAGAAAAGGTGGCTGTTTACAACAGACACTATACAAACCATCTTGCACAAAATCCGGCTCTGACAGGCCTGCCAAACAGGATTTACATGACCTCAGTGTTAGAGGCTCATCCTTCACCCCTTTACCTTTAGACATAGCAATGTATAACAGGTATAAGGTATAAATGCAATGTGACCCTCTTCACATTTGTGAGAAGCCAATGAAAAACCCCACACACCTTTTCAGAAAGATGAGGAGAAACAAGTTACTCAAGCAATGTATTATTAGTCTTAGATTTATGGCTATTGGAGCGAATTGTGTTTTATCAGACTGAAAAATAGGTGTTTATAATATATATGTGTGTATATATACTCTGCTCTTAGAAATATTTCTGTCTAGTAATAAATTTACTAAATTCTTAAACATCGCTCCATTCTCCCCTTTTTTTGTTACTGCATTATTAGTGGGTAGCAGAACTCACTGGTAAGAGCTGCAGTTTAGAATTAGGGTAACTGCAACTATACACCAGCGCATCATATTTTTATATGCATTGTTATGCTTTATTTGCGACTTTATACTAATTCCTTTTGAGAAAAATATAATTCTAAGCACATACACTATATGCGAACATAGATGCAAAATTTAGGAAAAAGTAGCAAAATTGAGGATAAAGTGCACAGCAAGAAAATTGTACCATATGGTAAAAAATGATAGTTATATGAGGACTCATTTGCAAGATACTATGAAAGAACATTCTTTACTGAATGTTATATAGGATTGTCATTTTGCAGATCATGGCAGCTATTTTGCTGGATGAATTGTTTTGTTTTATAGTTTACTTTTGGTTTAACAAAACTTAGGTGCATCAAGTTCAACCTTAATTTTATTACTTCTATGTTTTTTTTAACCACTAATTATGTTAAATATAGAAGATTAGTGGTTCTCAAACTAATCCTGAGAATCTACCAGCTGTCCAGGATTTAGAGATTCACATGCAGTGTTAAAAAAGGGTCATTTATAAATACCTGACCATTTCTGGCTCACAAATCCAAAATCACAAGGCATTTTTGCCAGTATCTGCAGCTATTTACAGGTAAAAAAAAACAGATTATGGTATTATATTTAGATCTATTTATTTAATCAAGAAAATAAGGAGAGTTGTGGTAAAACTTACCTTTGTAAACGCTATTTCTTCGAGGTCCAAAAGCAGACAATGGGTGGTACTTGGAGGACCGGACACCAACAGCAAAGCCTTTTCTATCAGAGGATGCTCCAGTCCTTCACCCATTACCCCGCCCACAGCCTGAAGGCAAATCAGTTTTGTCAACAAGCCCAAGGCAGGAGCAGGATAGGTGAGAAGGAAGACTGGTACACTGAAGAATCTGTGGAGAGGGGAGAGAGAGGGAGAGAGAGGGAGAGAGAGAGAGAGAGAGAGAGAGAGAGAGAGAGAGAGAGAGAGAGAGAGAGAGAGAGAGAGAGAGAGAGAGAGAGAGAGAGAGAGAGAGAGAGAGAGAGAGAGAGAGAGAGGGAGAGAGAGGGAGAGAGAGGGAGAGGAGAGAGGGAGAGGGAGAGGGAGAGGGAGAGGGAGGGGGAGGGGGAGGGGGAGAGGGAGGGGGAGAGGGAGAGGGAGAGGGAGAGGGAGAGGGAGAGGGGAGAGGGAGAGGGAGAGGGAGAGGGAGAGGGAGAGGGAGAGGGAGAGGGAGAGAGGGAGAGGGAGAGGGAGAGGGAGAGGGAGAGGGAGAGAGAGAGAGAGAGAGAGAGAGAGAGAGGCTACCTGTGGAGACTAATGTTGCAAACACAAAAAGAAGAATACAGATGCACACCTCCAACACTACTACTTATAAGTAATACATTTTGCAATATATTTTTTTCAATAAATACATAGAGGTTTTGGCATAATCATGCCCATGGTTATGGGCCTACCCACGGCGCCCAGGTAACCTCTGAGGGTAGGTCCCTAACATACTGGGGTTGAAATCCAGAGCGCAGGCCACCCCCAAACAGGCCCAGCTGAGCCACCCCTGAAGCAGCCCAACCAAAGCAATCCAGGGGACCCATGCCCCAAAAATCACCCCATAGCTGCACTGCAGTATAACATTTTTAGGACTTACCTAGATTGTGCCTCTTACTAAAATGCAGTCAAATTGCCTAGGTTGAAGGAGTCTCATACCTTCAGGTGAGCATAGGAACACACTAAATGCTGACTGAGGAAGCCGCTGATATTTTGTTAAGGTGGAGAAACGCATTTTATGCTGACCCACTAATTGCCATTGTAAAGACCATTTGTTTCCTTCCACGTATTTTGAAAGCCCTTGTCCCCCTTGGAGGTCCGGCGTTTAGCCGTTTAGACCTAAGAGATTACCACCAATACAGAGCGGGTACGGAGCGGACTGCAGAGGGAAGGAGGAGGACACGACCAAGTGTGTCCAGCTTCTGGCCGTGTAGACCTGAGAGGCAGCCGCATAATACATAACGGCTACGTAGCGGATGATAAGGAGAAGGAGGAGAATACTAATTAATAGCGTCGCACGCTTATCCCATACATCCCTAATAGGGACGCAAACTATCCATTCTCCTGTCTCCTGGGACCTCTCTACCCCCTGCACCCAGGCTGCTGAACTGTGGACACTGCCGCAACCTATAAATTATTAGTGGTGGCACAGAAGAGAAAAAGAGAGAAATAGCTGGAAAACGGCACAAGCAATTAACCCTGTTGAATGAGGAGGAAGTGGTAAACAATTTTTTATACATATTTTTCATGGCCATGATTTTTGAAATATGTATGTACTAATTCAAATGTGACTATTGAGGAGTCATTTTGTTTGACTGTGGAAAAACAAATAGCTGAATGCCAAAAACTGAAAACTTGTCTTCAGAAATAAATATATGCTCTTAAGAGAACTATTTAAGAGTTTAGATTTAACATCTTTTACTGTGGAAATCGTGTTGCCTAAACAACAGCGAGTAAATCTTGTAGTGTCAAAATAAACTGACACATTAATATCTGTTTTTCCTGACTGTTACCAGAGAAACAGATATTAGATTTCAATTTAAGTATGATGGTATTCAATGCTCACAAATACAGTGGTGTTTAATATCTTGCTATAACAGTCTAATAGGAGTTTTACCTGTCTGTATAGAGATATATGTGGCCGTGAAAATTTGGTTATGGTTTTTTATTTGAGTGTACAACATTGATTTAATAATTTTAATATAGTATGCATTGATATACATTAATGGTTTATCAACAATGGTTATATATATGTGCTAAAGAGCTGGTAAATTCTATCTGAAAAAGGTATTAATATTTTAATTTTTTTTAAACTGTGTGTTAGCGCTCTCTAATTTTTAACATCGCATTATTAACACATTTTTATTTTCTTGCACTTTCAGCACCATTATTGTTTGAATAATATATATGTATTATTTTCACATCTTTATTTTTTCACCTTCCTATATGCAGCAGCAGCTGCTCTTATCTATCTAAACACCTTCTTACACTTCACCTTTCCTCATTAGAGTGATGCCCTAGGGTGGCTCAGCTGGGACTGTCTGGGGGTGTCCTCCGCTCTGGATTTCAACCCAGTATGTTAGGTACCTACCCTCAGAGGTTACCTGGGCGCAGTGGGTAGGCCCATAACCATGGCCATGATTATGCCAAAATGTATTATATATAATTAGTAATGTTGGAGTTGTGCATCTGTATTCTTCTTTTTGTGTTTACACTGAAGAATCACAATCTCACACAGAGAATGAAACAAGTGACAAAGAGAAGAAACTCATAGAAGCCAGGAGCATCATGGCGGGTGCCCTGTGGACCCTATGGACTTCGAAGAAAGAGAGTTAACAAAGGTAAGTATTACCAGGATCCGGTCTAAAGATCTGCAGTAAAAAAGTAGACCAGATGTTAGACAGGCAAAGGTCGGCAGGGTCAAAATGTTGACATGTATATGGTCAACACAAAAATGGTTGACACATGATTTTTTTATTTTTAAGGGTTAGACACTTACCCCAATGGTTTGCCACGTGAAGGGATGGTTAGGGTCAGGCACCTAACCCGACGGTTAGGCACCAGGACTGAGGGTTAGGCACTAAGGGGAGGGTTGGGGTGAAGATTAAAGTTATAAAAAAAAAAAAAAGTGTCGACCATTTTTGTGGAGACCATGTGCATGTTGACAGTTTGACCCTGTCGACCATTTGCACCCGTCAACCTTCTTGCATGTCGACCTTTTGCCCCTGTCGACCTATTGACCGTCTAACATCTGGTGTCTATCTAGACATTGTCTACCTATTTACTGTAAATCTTTCAATCCACATCCAGTTTTACCATAACTCTCCTTTTCTTCTTCAGGGTCAACAGGGCTCCACAGGGAGACAATGGGGATGTCCCAAAGCAGTTGTTCAAGGGCGGGGATGCTCCTGAGCTGAGAGGAGAACCCAGCATCCAACTGAAGCATCCTGCAAGGCAAATTTATTAAAGGCATAGAACCCAAGAAAGGTGTGGACAGAAGACCACATGGCCACCTTGCATAGTTGTTCGGCAGACGCACCACGGCGGGCTGCTCACAAGGGACCCAGAGAGTAGAATGAGCAGATACTGTAGCCGGCACAGGAAGGCCAGCCTGCGTATACGCCAGTCATGCAAAGCCATCTGGCCAGAGTCTGTCTGTTAGCTGGCCATCCCTGCTTGTGGAATCCATATAGGACAAAGGGGGAATCCGTTTTCCTGATGAACCAGTACGGTCCACATCTAAGGAGGCCTCATCTGCCGAGAGGTCTGGTGATTAGAAGGCCGGAACTACAATTTCCTCATTAAGGTGGAAACGAGAGACCACCTTGGGAAGGAAGCCAGGGCGCATTCAAAGAACAGCCCTGTCCTTATGAAAGATCAGAAATGCGAAGAGACAGGAGAGTGCCACTAAATCTGATACCCTACAGGCAGATGCTATAGCCAGAACAAAAAGTCTTCGCAGTGAGCTATTTGAAGTCTACCGAGTCCAGGGGTTCAAATGGAGGTTCCTGAAGTGCGTGGAGAAACACTGGCAAATCCCACAGAGCCACAGGAGGGACAAAGGAATGTTGTATATAGAGAACACCCTCAGGAAGGTGCGAACATACGGCAGTGGAGCAATTCTGCGCTGGAACCGAATGGACAAAGCAGAGATGTGCACTTTCAGAGAGGCCAGGTGGAGTCAGAGATCCAATCCAGCTTGAAGAAAGGCAAGGATTCTAGAAACCATTAAAACATGTGTCAGTTTCTGGTAGCACACCACGGGAAATATGTATGCCACACCAGGTGATAAATCCAGGCAGAGGCCGTCTGAGCATGGTCTGGACCACAGAGCTAGAAAATGCTTTAGACCTTAGGAGGGATGTCTCAAGAGCCACACCATCAAAGACAGATGGGCTAGGTCTGGGTGTAGACAGGGACCCTGAGACAACAGGTTAGGTCGTTGAGGAAGTTGGAGAGTAGTCTATGGAGAGACTTTGAAGATCAGAGTACCAAAGGCGTCTGGGCCAAGTCGGAGATAGCAGCAGGACAATGCCCCCTTCTTGCTTGAACTTCCAAAGAACCTGAGGAAGAAGGGAAACTGGACACAAGAGGTATGCCAAATGGAAGGTCCACTTCACTGACCATGGGGCCACTAAGGCTGCTTCGTGATCCCTGGTCCTGGACCCGTACATTGGAAGTTATAAGGTCCACATCTGGTAGACCCCATTTGTCCACCAGGAGCTGAAAGACTTCTGGGTGTTGAGACTACTCCCCTGTGTGCACGTTGTGGCAGCTGAGGAAATCCGCTTCCCAATTGACAATCCCTGGGATGAACACTGCGGAGATGGCTGGGAGATGGCGTTCGGCCTATGTGAGAATGCATGACACTTCTGCCATTGCTGACTGACTTCGAGTGCCTCCCTGGTGATTGAGGTAGGCCACTACCATGGCATTGTCAGACTGTACTTGTACTGGCCTGCCCTGAAGAATATCCTGAGCCAGAGTGAGGGCTCTGTAGATGGCTCTGAGTTCTAGGACATTGATTGGTTAGAACGCCTTGGCTGGTGTCCAGCGTCTTTGGAAGGAGTGTTGACCGGGTACTGCGCCCCACCTACGGAGTCTTGCGTCCGTGGTGAGGAGTACCCATTCTAGGATCCAAAAGGGGCAACCGTTGTTTAAGTGGGACATCTGTAGCCACCAGGAGAGGGACAGGCGAACCACCGGAGAGATGCCCATTGTCTGGGATCTGATCAGATGGGAAAGCCCATTCCACCTGGAGAGAAACATGTGTTGTAGGGGCCTGGAGTGGAACTGAGCAAACTCCACCATGTCAAAGGTGGATGCCCTGGATCCCAAGGTCTGCACTGCAGAGTGAATTGACACTCAGAGACTTAAGTAACCTCCGCACTCAGTGCTGTAGTGCAGAGATTTTGCCTGCTGTCAGGAAGATTCTCTGAACCTGAGAATCTAGGAAGGCTCCCAGATGCACCATTCTTTGAGAAGGGGTCAGGGAAGACTTTTTCCAGTTGATCAGGCAGCCCTACATTTGTAGATAGGCAATGGGTTACCTGTAGACGGCGGTGAAGGACCTCTCGAGAGATTGCTAAGAGCAAGAGATCATCCAAGTATGGGAGCAGTCTGATCTCCTGATGAAGATGGGCCGCCATAACTGCCATGATCTTGGTAAAGAGCCGTGGAGCTGTAGAAAGCCCAAAAGGCTGAAATTGGTAATGTTGCTGTAGGACAGCAAACCGGCGAAATCGCTGATGAAAGGGCGCTATAGGTACATGTAGGTAAGCGTCCTGAATGTCCAGAGACACCGTAAAGTCCCCAGGCTCCATAGCAAGGACAAGAGAGTGTTGGGTTTCCATATGAAACCTGGGCACCCTGATAAACTTGTTCAGAGACCTGAAGTTGAGGATAGGCCGATGAGACCCATTGGGCTTCTGAACCAAGAAAAGGGTAGAGAAATAATCCGTACCTCGCTGTGATGATGGGACCGAAATTATTACCCCAGAGTGCAGCAAAGACTGAAAGGCCTTCTGGAGGAGTAGGGCTTTGATTGGGTCCGATTGAGGGCCTGTGCACAAGAACTGCTTGGGGGGGTGTCCCCGTGAGAGACCACTTCTTGTACCCAGGCGTCTGTGGTCTGATGCCAGGGGGAGGCCCACCCAGTCAGGCTGAAGGCTTGTCCTCAGATTTGGAAGCTGGATGTCTAGTAGCCCAGGCCTGTTTGGTCCTAGGCTTGGAAGTCTTTGTGGATGCCGATGGCCGTGGAAAGGACTGACCTTGCGCTTTTCCCTGGGGACGAAAGGACCAAAGGATGACATTTGAGGCCGCGTAGTTAATGCAGAGGGCAAGAAAGCAGTCTTAGAAGCTGCCAAGGTAGTCACAAACTTGTCCAATTCTGGGCCAAACAGGATCTCCCCAGAGTAAGGCAGAAACTCCGAAGCAGTTTTAGAGTCAGAGTCTGCCTTCCATGACCGAAACCAAATGATACGTTGGGCTACCCAGAAGTAGCAGATGCTTTGGAAGCTAGGAGACCAGTATTCAAAGCCACTTCTCCTAAATAGGAGGCTGCATCCCTAATGTTAGCGATGTAGGACAGCTGTTCTCGAGAAGCATCAGAGGGAAATGTGTCTTCTAGGGCTTCAGCCCAGCTCTCAGTGGCTTTTGCCACCCAGGCCTTAGCCATGACAGGACAAGCAATAGCTCCTGTGAGAGTATACAGACTTCAGGCAAACTTCTATCTGTGGTCTCCTTCAAGGAGGTTTCTGTATGGATAGGTAAGGTAGAGTTTTTATCCATGCATGTCACGTGGGAATCTACAGCAATCAGTAGCTGAAATAGGGTAAAAAGAAATCAAGTGTTTAGGAAGCTTAAACTTTTTATTTGAAGTATTCCATGCTTCACTCATCAGATCAGAAATCTGATCAGAGTGCGGAAACTCCCGCAAAACTACCTTCTGTCGTTTAAAGAGTGGCTCTTTTGCCTTAGGAGTGGGTTCTGTATCTTCTATTTGAAGAATTAATTTTACAGCTCTCACTAGTGCTCCTCCTCCCACGAGGAGGAGCCTCCGAGTGAGAGAGGTCGGAGTCTTCTGCCGCCTCAGATGTGTCGATGCTGAAATTTTGCGAATGGCCGCCTAAGCGCCATTTTAGATAAACTCACACTTTAGTACATGTGGCGATATTACTATTAGCATCATGCGATTGCATCTATGACCATCGCCATAAGTTACGGCGATTCATCAAAAGCCCATTTCATGACTTTACGTAGTTTGGGTGCTCTGGATAAAGTGTGTATATTATTATAATTCCCCTAAAGGATATATTTCAGAAATGGCTGTACAGTATGTAAAAATTGGATTGCATTAGCTAAACAGAGCAAATGGCCACGTAACAACTAGCCTGTGTAGACAAGCTTCATGGACATAACGTCTGCTCTCACTCCAGGTGGCCCTGCTCGAATACAGCAAGAGGGTCGTTTGTAGCACCTTACATTAGCAGGCTTCCTACAATAAAATACCTTCAAAGCAAAGAGTGTTATCTGAGGTTTGGGTCTTGTAGCTGTGGTAATTTGCATCCACACAGGCCCTGGGAGAACAAAGATCAGTATTTTGGAGCCTGAAAAGGGTGGGGGCTGCTGGGGCATGAGCAAGTCATGGAACTATAAGGTTCAGCATTCCACACTGCTAGGTGTTCACTTAGTTTAAGTGAGATTTAAGTGCACCATCTCTCATACATACATTAATACGCACAATTGCGCTGTTAACTAGTCGCATATTAGCGAATGCATAAGACCCTGTATGAAAACGCTGAATATTAGCTCCATGCACACGCATCTGCCCCAAGTTAACTAGCGTCTTTACATCAAACCCCACATACTCACACATCACATATTCACATACAAGGTTCCATAAACTTTAAGGTATAAGATTCAAGTATGGACATTTACTATAATTGCTATGAAATAAAGGTTATTTCGTAACTAAGGTTTTATACGTGATAATTAAGCCATGTTTGGTATTGTACTGATGCGTACTCTCTCAACAGTATTCCGGTAAGATCGATGGAGAGATCGCAACATGCATTCTCAACTTATGGACCGCAGAGACTTCAAGCAACAAAATGTACATTATATGAACAACTGTTAGGATGTTGCATGAGGCGGGAAACCAGAGACAACCAGTTGTTAGAGGCTGGGTTGTGTCTATTTGAATCAACCTGTTAAATGCCTTGTAACATATGCCCTCTCCTTTAGGACCAATGGTATTAGCATCAAACTTCTCTATTGTGTTGTTTATTTCTGGGGGGTATAAATATGTGTGCTCTGATCCTGGGTTCCTAGTCTTTGTGCTGAATGCTGATTGACCAGGGGTTTCTTGCTGATGCCTAACATCTGGACCAGAGAGCGCTGCATATGTATAATTGTACTTGGGTCTGTATAATCTCTTTGCACTAAGATTATATGAGGATCATAGCGTGTAACTGCTGTACTTTTACTTGAATAATACTTTGTGCTTTGGAACCACAGATTCTAGGTCTGGAATCTTTATTTACTGTATGACGGCGTACACAAATTAGCGTCATCCTTAGAGGTTTATAGGTAGGATATTAGAAGGATATAGGCAGGGGTATATAGAGGTTCAAAGGCAGAATCCTTAGATGATAACTCAGAATCTGATAGCTGAGTGGACTGGGAAGATAGCACAGCACGCTTAGTAGCTTTACTGGGTAACGACCTCTCCTTTTGCAACATGTGTTGAGAAGCTGAAGAGGTAGCCACCAAACGCTGCACTGAGGTAGAAAGTACATCTACCCAGGGAGGGGGCCAAGGAGGTACATACATTGCAGGGAGTACCTGATGTGGCAATCCCCATAGGGGGAGCAACCACAGGGACTGCTAGGCGGTCCGCAATCTTTTATATCTAGTTGGTATTTTGCAAAGGCAAAAAAGAAATAAAAAATCCTTTTTTGGGGCACTCTTAATATATAACAAGTGTAATGGTTGTAGTAATTAAAACTTTATATTTATTTTATCTAAGTAGGTAGAAATAAAAGTTAAGAGTATATATGAAAAAAAAACATGGTTTGGCAATCTTTTCCAACACCTGTGAAAAGGAAGCCCAGGGGGGTTCTTTAAGGTGGGGCTGCAGGGGCCGACGGGCCAGGTGCAGTATAGCATGATGTACATAGACCATCTTGAAGTGAATCCTCTGGGGATAAACTTACCAAACAGGATTTAGAGGAAACCAGGGTAGAAGCAGTAGCCTGCTTGCTACTCTTGCCTCTGCTAGACAAAGCTGCAAGGATAGTATAGCACACAATATGGCACAGTGCAGTGAGCAACACAGGTATACAGTATGTGACGGCCTTCACAGATAAAAGTAGATGTGAAGTACAGTGAACGCTCTATAGACCAGTATCCCAGGGATATTGTGAAAGAAAAAAGGAAAAGTATAAGCGGACAGTAGAAAGCCAGAAAACAGAGCTAGCATAAGTCCCATACAATGCATAAAACACATCTCATTGCCATGAGCATAAATATAACTGCAATGGGCACTAAAATGAACTACACAGACTGCAGTGGCTGGTAGGAAATAGCACTATACAACCTGACACATAGGTGAGGTACATATGGAGACTGGACCCAGCATTCCCGTAGACCTGTGACTGGCTTTCAGTTGAAAATGTCCGCCGGAGGTCTCTGAAGGGGCGGGGGGATAGCAGCTCAGAGGTGGCAAGACCGCAGTGGAATGACGCTCTGAGCTGGGGGAGGGGCACAGGGAAAGAGCTGACCTCCCCTGTGCTGGCATTAACCACATCAGCGCCTCCGGTCTGCCTCCAGAGACCGGAGGTGAGTGCCAATACCCGCCTTACCTGTCCCCTCGCATTCCAGCTGCAGTCTGGGGACTGAGGAGCCACGCTAGCCAGGTCCCCCCGGGTGCGCCGTCGAGAGTAACTAGCCTGTGGCTGGAGTCGTGGCGCCGCGGATGTGTGATGGAGCAGCGCAGACGTCCAGAGGACTGTCTAGCGCTGCTTGGTCTGTTACAGTAAAGTAATATATAAAAAAATAATTAAAATAAAACTTGTACTGCTTAAAAGCAACCCCACTGTTCTAACGGTGTACCAGCTCCTGCCGGACACCAACAAAACAGGGTTGCATTCAGGCTGTGGGCGGGGTATAGGGGGAAGGGCCAGAGCATCCTGGGATAGATAAAGATTTGCTGTTGGTGTCCGGTCCTCCAAGTACCACCTACACCATATTGTCTCCCTGTGGAGCCCTATGGACCCTGAAGAAGAAATAACATTTGTCCATTTTCCCGTCTAGTAAAATAGGAAGGCATTTTAAAAGTTCCAAATTTGACTTTTACTTGCAACTGTGGGCCTGATTCAGACCTGGGCGCTAGGCTACGTTCGCACACAGCCTGCCGAAGTTTGCAATCTGTGCATACGTACAAGACGCAGTGCGCGAACCGAACAGAAAGCGTTCGCAGGTAGGACACAGATGCTCCGCAAGCATGAGTGACAGGACGTGTCATTTGTGCGTGATGACCAGGGGTGGTCGATGGTAACCGGAGTGCGGTGGTGCGAACGCAGGCGTGTCTGAACGCCATTTCAGGGGCGTGCATAATTACGTTGCAGCGTCAGCATACACGTCACATGGCTGAATTACACAGCAGCACTCGCAGTGCTTGTGGTAGGGTATGGTCAGCCACAAGTGGTGCATATGGGTACGATGTTACTTGATGTTACCGATTGTTTAATACACTTCCTGGAGATGACGTATGTTACTAAGGGAAAGTGGGCGTCTTGTGTCAGGCTGGTGGGCGTCTAAATACATATTGCGATCACACGGCAAAACATAGTGGGCATGCTAATCGTCTTGCTAGCGATCGCAGGATTTGCATACTCTGGCTGCTGACGGCTGCGTGCGAACGCAGCCTAGCAACCGGGTCTGAATCAGGCCCTGTGTACGAAGTATTCATTTATCAAAGAGTTACCTTGGACACCTTCTTACGCGCTCCCTCTGCACTTTCAGCCTCTTCATGCTCCTTCGCTCCCTGCGTCAGATTGGTATAATTCACCAGGCGACTGAGAAGTGAAGAGACTTTAGGTCGGATATCCAGCTCCTCCTAAAAACATACAAGACCAAAAGACCAGAGTAAGTGAGAGATGAAGTAGAATTTTTACTTCAGTTTATGACACAATCAACATATTTAACTTAAAATCTTTGCCTTCTCATTTATACTTATCGGAATAATGAGAAGGAAGATGACACTGTATAAATTAATTCTTTCAACATATATAAACTTTACCATAGCAAGATGGTCAATCATGCCACAATCTCCCATAGCATAAGAGGCCAATAATAAAAAAATAAAAAATAAAAAGGGTCAAAAGTCTCTCACTCACTGACACTTCAGTTTGTGTGGGTCCGGAAGCAGTCATATCTAGCAGACAGCCATCAGTACTCTGGGGCAAATGCATTAAACCTTCTCAAGCAGGCATGTCAAACATGGGGCCCGAATAATCATTTTATGAGGCCCGACAGTGTGGGGGTGTGCATATACATTTTATATAATATATATATATATATAATTATTATTATTCTCCTTTATTTATATGGCGCCACAAAGGTTCAGCAGCACCTTACACAGTACATAAATGAGAACACAAGAATAACAGTTAAAAGTAATACAAAACAATACAGGACAAGAACATAACTGCATAACACAAGCAGCAGGACATCAGCAACCAAGTGTTAGGTGCCGTTGTGGGGAGTTAAGAGTAAATTATACTATAAGTAGGGAGGAGAAGCACATGAGGGACGAGGGCCCTGCACGTGAGAGCTTACATTTTAAAGGGGGGGGCAGACAGACAGGGGCGACACAGATGGGGTAGATAGTGAGGAAGGAGCTTGGAGCAGTGGGTTAGGATATGTGCTGCGGAATGTGTGTGTATAAGATGACCTGATGTTATGTCAAAATTAAGTCCTTCATAATATATATATATATATATATATATATATATATATATATATATATATATATATATATATATACACACACACACACACACACACACACACACACACACATTTACATACACACACATATACAAGTAAATGCTAGCTGTCGAAGCTGGATAATTGGCTGAGACAAGATCAGTTTAAAATTGGATCGCAGCAACGTCATCTTGGAAATGAGATCGCAAGACGCCATTTTGCGAATGGCCGCCTAAGCGTAATTTTAAATAAACTCACACTTTAGTACTTGTGGCGATATTACCATTAGCATCATGTGATTGCATCTTACACCATTTCTCATACACACATTAATATGCACAATAGCGCTGTTAACTAGTCGCATATTAGCGAATGCATAAGATTCTGTGTGAAAACGCTGAATAATAGCTTCATGCACACGCATCTGCCCCAAGTTAACTAGCGTCTTTACATCAAACCCCACATACTCACACATTACATATTCACATACAAGGTTCCATAAGCTTGAAGGTATAAGATTCGAGTATGCACATTTATTATAATTGCTAGGAAATAAAGATTACTTTGTAACTAAGGTTTTATACGTGATAAGTAAGCCATGTTTGGTATTGAACTGATGCGTACTCTCTCAACAGTATTCCGGTAATATCGATGGAGAGATCGCAACATGCATCCTCAACTTATGAACCGCAGAGACTTCAAGCAACAAAAAGTACATTATATGACCAACTGTTAGGATTTGCATGAGGCGGGAAACCAGAGACCACCAGTTGTTAGAGGCTGGACTGTGTCTATTTGAACCAACCTATTAAATGCCTTGTAACATATGCCCTCTCCTTTAGGACCAATGGTATTAGCAACAAACTTCTCTATTGTGTTGTTTATTCCTGGGGGGTATAAATATGTGTGCTCTGACCATGGGTTCCTAGTCTTCGTGCTGAATGCTGATGGGGGTTTCTTGCTGATGCCTACATCTGGACCAGAGAGTGCTGCGTATGTATAACTGTACTTGGGTCTGTATAATTTCTTTGCGCTAAGATTATATGAGAATCATAGCGTGTAACTGCTGTACTTTTACTTGAATAATACTTTGTGCTTTGGAACCACAGGTTCTAGGTCTGGAGTCTTTATTTACTGTATGACTGCGTACGCAAAATAGCGTCATCCTTAGAGGTTTATAGGAAGGATATTAGAAGGTATAGGCAGGGGTATTTATAAGGTTCAAAGGCAGTATCGTTAGTTGGGGGCTCGTAGTGAAGTCACTTACCCACTCACACGGCACTTACGGTTATCGATATCTCACCAAAGGGTGGAGTGGCCACATGCAGGGTTTACCTGCAACCGCTCGGTGCTGAGAGATCGCTACCCGTTTTCGTGTGAGCCAGGGACGCTGACTAGAATCCAGGGACAAGAGAGGAAGAGAAGAAAAAGTTTGTTTTCCTTTGTTGATAGAACCTAACATTTAAAGGGGTGCCGCAGTATTCAACACGCAGGTGAGTCGCAGTTTTGCGCACAGTAAAGACGCACTTTTGTGTACGCAGCTAAAGGTCGTCATACGGTTGTGTGGTAGTCGCATTATTGTGTATGCCACTGGTCGCACAATAGCGTATACGTACTTCCGGTTGTGCTACCACAGGTTTAAACAAAGCCGTTGAGGTTTACATTCTTTTCAATTGTTGTCAATATCTGGGTTAACGTGTATTTTTCTGCGCAGGAAAAAAGTGTGTAACAGTGAGTATTTGTTGGTAGGGGTAACTTGTTCCCTAAAGTTAGAGGTACCGTATGACCTTTAAGGGCTAAGTGCTAGCCGCTCGGTAAGCAGCTTACCATTATATACACAGTAGCAGGTGTACATGTTGTCTTTGTTGTAAAGAGGTGCGTGGAAGTTGCCTTCTTAAATCTTATCCGGGTGTGTGGAGTAGCCTTCTTCAAATCTTCACAGGTGTGTGGGCGCTGCCGTTTAAATCATCCACAGGTAAGTGAAAGTATCTTGACTGTCTTTCACCAGTTTAAATCTTTATTGAAAAACGTAGGAGTTGTCTCAGAATGGGAGCCATGCAAACAATAGAGATGTTAGACAATGATGTGCTGCTAATGGAAGCGCCGCTTGGATCGGCCCATCGTATTATGCATACTAAGTACGGTACTTATGCAATAAGGTATTGTGATGTATGGTTTAAAATGACGATGAAGAGTGTTAGACCATTTCCCAGAATTGGTAATTTTGATAAAGATGTATTAGATAATGTCCGGGATCACATCAGTCTGATGCGCTCCCGAGAGAAAAAGGTCAAATATTATGAATGTTTAAAGTTATGGCAGCATGAAGGGGATGCGTGGCTTAAAAATCTCCGCCATCTCCATCGGTAACAGCAAGGGAAGTGATAACACCCTCTGCACCCGTAGAGGAAGTTGTTAATACCATATGTAGCAGCAACAGATTAAACCCCCAGCCAGGTAACAAGGTCAAAGGTAGCAGCACTACCGGTCTGCATCCCATTCGGACAATAACTGTTCCGAATGGAAATGCGGATGCGAACGGTGTAGTGCCCACGAGGGAAGTGGTAATGCATTGTCCTTGGACAAGAGCAGAACTAAATTCCATCATAAATGATTTCCCCGATCCCAAAAAGGAACTAGCCAAATGTCAGAGATTTTTGAGGAATTAGGGGAGTTCTCATGAGCCAACTAATAAAGATTGGCGTGTGGTGTTAAGGGCCTGTCTACCACGCAATACCGACGTGACAAAATTTATCACGGATTGTGTATTGGATGGTGACGTTCCCTTAACGGACCAAGTAAACCAAGGTAACATTTCCCGCATTGTAACTCAATTGGGAATATATTTTCCAGTTGTAGTTAACTGGAACAAAATGTTCACCATAAAGCAAAAGGAGAGTGAATCTGCAGAAGAGTATTGCGACCGGGCTCTGCAGGCTATCACCCAGTACACTGGGATAGAAGATATTAAAGATAGCACTCACCACAGGGGAATGATAGTCACGGTACTCATGGACAGTCTTAAGGAAAACTTAAAGACTCGGCTTCAGACCTCACAACCTGGATGGAGGGGAGTCACAATAGATACACTCATAGAATCTGCCATAGAACATGATAAGAACATCTCAAAGAAGAGAGAGACCCAGAGTGAAAAACTAATGGCTGTCAGTATTCAAGCTCTGAAAGGAATGATGGTAACATCTCAGCCAACAGAGACACTTGCATCTACACACACACCTATACCTGAACAGTTATATGCCCTCACTAATCCCACACAACAGCAAACAAGGCTCTCTTCTACTAACCCTACACAACCACAGGTCACACACTACTCACAAACTTCATATCGCCCACAATAACCTTATCCTCCATATCCCTACCCATATCCACCACCTTTTCCCCCTGCTCAAACCTCACAACAACCCGTGTCTTCATCCAATCCACAAATGTTTTAATTGTAACCAGCCAGGACATTTAAGTAGAACCTGCAGAGTAAAAAGGGTAGGACCCCCAAACCAGAGAGTATCTGGATATCCCCATAAGGGATATGCACAGAGACCAGCAAATATCCAGCAAGCACCAGCTCCAATTGTGGCAGTTAACGCTTTATTGGAGAATGGTAGCCAACGCTAGGGGTCAGGTCATACCTGTAGTCTACAGATAGTCAGGTTAACGGGAAGAACTAGGGAAGAACCGGTCATGATGGTTGATGTAGCTGGTACAGAATATCCTATTCTTGTAGACACAAGGGCGACCAGGTCAGTGATAAAATCTCCCGTTAATTTACAGGTGACCAACGAGACAGTACCAACAATGGGTGTAACAGGTAAAGTGCAACATTATCCTTTAACAAAGTCCACAGAGGTTACTATTGGGCCGTTGGATACCAGGCATTCTTTCCTTCTGGCTGCTGCGGCTCCTACTAACCTGCTGGGTAGAGATTTGTTATGTAAGATGGGATGTGTCATATATTGCACCCCTGATGGTGTATTTCTAGATATCCCAGAGAGAGTTGCGCACGAGGTGCGGGATATGTTGGACACTCCCCAAAGGATAATGTATCACTCTACCAGTTTAAATGAAAATCCATCTCAGGTAGATCAAGTGTTGTCTCAAATTCCAGATTCCCTTTGGACTAAGGATGGACAGGACACTGGATTAATGGCAAACGTAAATCCAGTAATGGTAAATTCAAAAGGCGGTAGGCAAGCTCCAAAAATTCCCCGGTACCCACAAAAACAGGAGTTAGAAATAGGGGTTTTTCCAATAATTGAGCGATTATTGCAACAGGGAATTTTAGTTCATACAGCTAGTGTAGCCAACAGTCCCATGTTTCCAGTGAAGAAGAGTGGTGGGAGGGGTTATAGGCTGGTACAGGACCTTAGAGGTGTTAATAAGGTAGTAGAGAGCAAATTCCCGGTAGTGACAAATCCAGCTGTCATTCTTATGCAGATCCCTCCAAACGCAACCCATTTCACGGTCATTGACCTCTGTTCTGCTTTCTTCTCTGTGCCTCTCCACCCTGACTGTCAGTATCTATTCGCATTTACATACTGAGGTGTGCAATATACATGGACACGGTTTCCCCAAGGTTTCATAGACAGCCCCAGTATCTTTTCCCAGGCATTGCACGACTGTTTACAATCTTTTCAACCTGCAAATGGATCTGTTCTAATAATGACGATTTATTGCTGTGTTCTGATTCGTTTAAGTCATGTTTGAATGATACTAAACTTTTGTTGCTTCATCTCTCGCATACAGGACACAAGGTGGCTAAGGACAAGTACAGCCGGCTAGGTTTACCAAATGGGAACTAATTCTAATCGCACCTGCAAACATCACTGTTAAACGTTGCAGCACACTGAATCCAGCAACGTATTTACCATATGGACAACATGATGTACAAAGGGTGGAAGGAGACGAGTTGCTGGCGGAGGGTGAGTTCAGTGGACATAATGATACACACGATTGTATGGAATATCTGAATCAGACCTTTACTGCTAGACATGACATACACGACACACCTTTAGAGAATGTAGATGTGACTTTTTACACGGATGGGAGTTGTCATAGACAAACAGACACAGGTGAATTATGTACAGGTTATGCTGTTGTAAATGACACAGACATCATAGAAGCCAAACCTCTTGGTCCTCCTCACTCAGCCCAGGTGGCAGAGTTAGTAGCACTAACTAGAGCGTGTGAACTGGCAGCAGGCAAATCTGCTAACATTTACACTAACTCGAGGTACACGTTCGGGGTGGTGCACGATTTCGGGGCTCTATGGCGTCTGAGAAATTTTATGACAGCAGCAGGCACACCAGTTGCACATTCCCGACACATAAAACATCTTTTAGAAGCAATCCAACTGCCCAAAGCGGTGGTAGTAATCAAGTGTAAAGCCCAAACATATGAGGATGACCCGGGGTCACTGGGCAACAACAGAGCCGATGAAGCTGCAAAATGGGCAGCAGGGTTAAAAATGTTTTCTCCCACTGAAAAAAATATGTCTTTCCAAACAACTGATATGCTGAAATTATTTGAGATGCAAAATTTGTGTTCAATTCAGGAAAAGTCCATTTGGAAGTCCAAGGGATGGGGGCAAGAGTACACCGGGCTCTGGAGGGACGGACAAGTAAAGCCAGTAGCCCCCAAGGCATATTACCCCAGCCTGGCTGAGGCAGCACACGATCTGACTCATCTGGGAAGGCAAGGTATGTGCAAGTTGGTGAGGGCATACTGGTGCACACCAGGTTTTTCTTCACAAGCAGAAAAGATAGCAATGTCCTGTCTGACCTGCTTGAGGAAGAACATAGGGAAAGCGATCCCTACCGAACCGTCCCACATTCCACCGACTGATGGACCTTTCCAGGTGATACAAATTGATTTCATCCAATTACCACCCTGCAGGAATCTCAAGTACTCATTTCACAGGTGATGTTTTTCAAAATATGTGTAAGCTGATGGGTATTAATAGCCGACTTCACAACCCCTACCGACCGCAAGCCAGTGCCAAGGTAGAAAGGATGAACGGGACTATTAAAAATTAGTTAAGTAAAATCATAGCAGAGACTGGACTAGGTTGGCCAGAAGCATTGCCGTTGGTCCTGCATAGTATGAGGACCACTCCCAGACCCCCTCTAAATCTGTCTCCCTTTGAAATACTGTTCGGTAGACAACCTCATTTGATTATAAGTCCACAGGAAGACTTGAAAGGTAACAACAAGGTAACTGTAAAGTATCTTATATCAATGAGTAAGCAGTTAAAACAACAGCATCAGAAACTGAAATTGTTGTCCAATGATATGCCTGAAACTAACTGTCATGATGTTGAACCAGGAGAATATGTTATGAACAGAAATTTCTTATGTTCAGGTTGTTTGACTTATCGGTGGGAAGGTCCGTACCAGGTGCTGCTGACAAGTACTTTGAAGGTGGCTGAGAGAGATACCTGGGTCCATTCCACTCACTGCAAAAAGGTCAACCAACCGGTGGAGAAACGAGTTGGAGACAAGGCTGATAGCGTGAACCTGTCGCTCGTGAGCTTGTTCCAGGAGGATTGAAAAGGTCGTAGTGAGATACCTGAACTAAAAGAAATCTGCAGGTCTTGTTGTGGCAATGGACAGGCCTGCTGTGTTCATTTTCATATTCTCTTTTAGAGTGTTCACCATCCTGGTCGGTTCGGGAATGTCCAGTGTCTGTGAAGGGGGACCGATTGTGGAGAGGGGAGTTGATGGCAGTGCTGATGGAGTGAGAAGGAGTGCAATGCCAATCAGGGGAGTGTCTGACCAATCTTAGTACTGTTATTGTTAAGAGAGCTGTTATTCTGGATACTCGGGGACGGTGTGGAGGTTTATCGTCTTTAGATTCCTGTATTTGTGAGCTTTGTGGGTCCCTAGTTGATGAGAATTGTATCCAACGGTGCCAGCCTAAATATAACCCGTACTGGGGTGGGTAACCTCTAGAGGATTATCATAGCATGGTAGGCAAAGTGTTCAAACTGATTGCTGGGTGTGTTCACATGTGCCACAGGGACAGCATAATGTAGGGTTGGTGCAATTTCCGCTGAATATCACGGAAATTTTAGAATTACAGAAAGGGAAAACATCGGATGGAAATTCCTCTCATCCAAACTCTATCAATTCCAAGTAGATAGATCACTTTTGTGTTTAAACATAACTAACTCCAATAAACCCGGGAGTTGGGAAGTGACAAGGAATAATCAGACGATGACCTTCTCACAAAGAGCAGATAATGAGTCCATAAACCATGATCTGTTACGCTCAATTAAATCTAGTGGGAGACATTTTAGGTACCGGTATGCATTGAGTTCCACCAAAGAAATTATTGGTAAGGTGCCAGATGGTTATTGTGCTAAAATAATACAGCCAGAAACTTGCATGTACCAGATGGGAGACCCAGAAATAGGATTGTTTGCAAGGGAAATGTGCTTAATGATAATGATGCATACCATTCCTTATGTTCTCCCTGATAATGTATATTTTATAAGTGGAAGAAAAGCGTATAAATGGCTCTCCCCGAGTTCCGAAGGTTTGTGTTACCTGGGAAGAGTAGTCCCAGAAGTAATGACCCTCACACATGTTGAAATGCTTAGTACACATAAAAACACACAGTCACCATATCTTCACACACAATATGAACACAGAGGCAAACGAAATATGATACCTGGTGACTTGCACAAAGCCACTCAGTTAATTAGTGAGACAACTGGCTTTCAAGTTTTAGTCGCATTGGATCCCACCAGGATCACTAGGGGTACATTAAACTTTAGATATATTCAGGAACTTGCTAAATAGATAGATAATATCACCGAGATGTACGATGACACATTCAGGTATACAGGGAAAGAATTGCAAGCGTACAAGAACTGGTGCAACACAGGCTAGTGTTAAATTATTTAACTGCTGTTACTGGAGGGTATTGCGTAATGTTGGTCACCAAATTTGGAGTAAAATGTTGCACCTATGATACCAGCGACCCCAAGGAAGTGATAGACCGAAAGATGGATGAAATTCTGCAGCTAAAATGGGAATTTCGTAAGAACCATAACGCATCAGTGGCTGAAGTAGGGGAGAAGATAGAAGGATGGGTTTCATGGCTGAACCCAGTGAAATGGTTCTCAGGTCTAGGGGAATGGGTCCAGGAAGTGATCACCAGCATAGGCAAATTCTTAATCCTTATACTGAGTGTCATCATAATAATTGGTATATGTGCCCGGTGTGTTCCTATTGTGTTGAAGTGTGGAAAATGTAAAAATAAAGAATAGAGAAAAAGAGTAAAACGTAAGAACGAAATTATGATGGTGGTCAGTATGAATACCGAGGTAAATACAGAACTGCATTACAACCCTGAACTAGGAAATACCATCATTTAACTTATTATATTTAGACATGCATAGAATGTATTATTGAAATGTTATTTTAAAACACCTCAGATAATGTACAGTCTCAAATTTCCCCTTCAAGACTGCCTTTATAGGACTGGTGTAACCCCACACCTTTCACATGATCTTCCAAGATCCGCAGTGTGCGTATAATAGTAGTTTTATGTCCCCAGTCAGAGACACATTATTGATGGATTAAGAACCACCTTGTGCCATCCCATAATAACACTAAATAGTATACAAATGTAAGCCTAAATTATATTTTAAAATCAGATTGTGATAGCATGTTGTTCGCTATCAAAGGGTGGACTGTCGAAGCTGGATAATTGGCTGAGACAAGATCAATTTAAAATTGGATCGCAGCGACGCCACCTTGCGACTGGCCGCAAGACGCCATCTTGGAAATGAGATCGCAAGACGCCATTTTGCGAATGGCCGCCTAAGCGCCATTTTAGATAAACTCACACTTTAGTACATGTGGCGATATTACTATTAGCATCATGCGATTGCATCTTACACCATTTCTCATACACACATTAATATGCACAATAGCGCTGTTAACTAGTCGCATATTAGCGAAAGCATAAGATTCTGTATGAAAACGCCGAATATTAGCTTCATGCACACGCATCTGCCCCAAGTTAACTAGCATCTTTACATCAAACCCCACATACTCACACATTACATATTCACATACAAGGTTCCATAAGCTTTAAGGTATAAGATTCGAGTATGCACATTTATTATAATTGCAAGGAAATAAAGATTATTTAGTAACTAAGGTTTTATACGTGATAAGTAAGCCATGTTTGGTATTGTGGTGATGTGTACTCTCTCAACAGTATTCCGGTAATATCGATGGAGAGATCGCAACATGCATTCTCAACTTATGGACCGCAGAGACTTCAAGCAACAAAAAGTAAATTATATGACCAACTGTTAGGATTTGCATGAGGCGGGAAACCAGAGACCACCAGTTGTTAGAGGCTGGACTGTGTCTATTTGAACCAACCTATTAAATGCCTTGTAACATGTGCCCTCTCCTTTAGGACCAATGGTATTAGCAACAAACTTCTCCATTGTGTTGTTTATTCCTGGGGGGTATAAATATGTGTGCTCTGACCATGGATTCCTAGTCTTCGTGCTGAATGCTGATTGACGGGGGTTTCTTGCTGATGCCTACATCTGGACCAGAGAGCGCTGTGTATGTATAACTGTACTTGGGTCTGTATAATTTCTTTGCGCTAAGATTATATGAGGATCATAGCGTGTAACTGCTGTACTTTTACTTGAATAATACTTTGTGCTTTGGAACCACAGGTTCTAGGTCTGGAGTCTTTATTTACTGTATGACTGCGTAGGCAAAATAGCGTCATCCTTAGAGGTTTATAGGAAGGATATTAGAAGGTATAGGCAGGGGGATTTATAAGGTTCAAAGGCAGTATCGTTATAGCGCACAAATTTTGAGTTCCTTATGTGAATACAGTCAAGCAATATAAAATAGTGATGATACGTCATGAAGAACACTTCCTGGAAGTAACAGGTGGCTGCAATTTCTCAATAATCCATGTGGCAAACAGGAAACAAAGTGCTGAAAAATAATAATGAGAGGTGCGCATAATAGTGTAGTATTTAAAATAATTGAACTGGTGCTCAAAGTAAGAAATGTGTGTACCAAATATAAAACAATTAAAGGCTTATCTGATATCCAGATGGTACTTGCAATGGCCAGATTAACCCAAACAGACAACACTTTCAAGGTTTTCCAGGGGAACTCTTTCTGTAATACCTTAAAATATGGGCTTTAGAATGTTTTGCCCATAGACACGTAATATGGTGTAGTAATTTTAAGCAAATCAGCAACAGTGGACATTCAAATATCTGCGAACCAGATGGTGCATAAATTAATGCCTGTAAAGTTGTCACTCCTCTGTGTTATAGGTCATAAACAATCCGGCTTCATACCTCATCAAATGGTAGACCTCAGGCCAGAAATGGAGAAAATCTCCGTAAATAATTACTTTAATTTGATCAAATATGAAACACACAAACACAGAATAAACACTTAATAAAAAAAACAAAAAAAACTTATCTTAATCGCAGTGTAGCAGATATAAGTCTACTTTAGGGGTTAAGGAGAACCAGTGCCAAAGTGTTTCATCCTTTAGGACTACCTCAGGGGTGATATCAAGGTCCTGGAGTGCCTCTTTATATACCCTCTACTAAGGGTGTGCCCAAAATTAGGCCAGTTTAGCAAAAAACGCCGTCTGGGCATGCGCCCTGCGCGGCGGCCATCTTTGTGACGTCACATGTCCAAGTCACCGGTAGTTTGAAATCTTTACACAAACAACAGGGTTCTTTACACACCGCTTAAAAAGGCGGGCTTGTATAACCAACGGTGCGATGACTCAGGCTGATTCCCCTCTGAGTCCGGGGTAAGCCTATCATGTGTGGTACTAAATCCGGAAGTGCAAACTTGCACTTCCGGAAAAAACTCCATTATGCTGGAGGGCGGAAGTAGCTGCAATCATCTTGTAAAGGGCGGCTGTAGGTAAATCACGTGTGGGCCACTTCCAAATACATCGCCATCTTGGTGGATGGCGGAAGTAGCTGCAGCCATCTTATGAAGGGCAGCTAGACTAATCACACGGGGAACATCTTTTCAGAGAACGGGAATAGCCGCTGCCATCTTGGTTAGAGGCAGCTGTAGGCTAGTCACACGGCGGCCATCTTTTTGGTGGTGTCAATACCTAGCAGCGGCAAAAGATTTGTCGTCCACCATTTTGTGTATGACACAACAGCAATGTAATTGCCGGCAGCCATCTTTTGGGTGTACATATAAAACAGACATTCACAAATATAGCCATTATGTCAATTATAGATTGCCTTCCTCCACTCAATACAGGACAAGATATCTACTAAAGATATAGATAAATATTAAAAATAAATACTATACAAAGCAGTAACCTAGCAACATGACACTGAATACAGATTGCAAAAAAAGAGGGGGGGAGGGGGGGGGATAATCCAGTAGAGAGGTTATGTAAAATAATTAATAAATGGATAAAAATGGATATTAATAGAATACATAAATATATTAAGATAAGTTAAATCATTATTTAAAACTAGAGATCACAGGGCAGCAGCAGAAATTGAAACATAGGCAAATTATTAAATGAGCTAAAAATGATAAGAAGTGAAAACAAGGGGAATGAAGGTAGTGCTAGTACTAATCCTATTAGGTTGCTGCCTATAGAGGAAAGGGTTGGGGATCACCTTCCCTAATATGGTGCGTATCAAAAAGAAAGATCCTCTGGCGCCTCCTATAGGTTCCGTATATGGCAAATTAAATAGTAATCACAAATTAGTATTAAAACAAATGGTTTATTTTAAGACACCATGAGCATGCTTATGTATGGTGATATAGAGCAATGTAAGATAGGCTTTAGCCAATAAAAAATTATACAAACTCACTAACAACATATAACATAAAACATAAAACAGATACAGTGATAGATAGGAGAACAGACACGCTATATATGCATTTTACTCTGTTCCTAGAATCCTTTTAAAGATAGTCCAAATATGAGGAGGTAAGATATATGCAGATATCCTCCTAAGTGATATAAGTCTCAAATGATAGTTCCAAAATGTATATGCACATGTGCTTACCGCACTGGATGATGATCCTCCAAATAGTGGCTTTTTCGGGAGGCAAATCAGTTTATAGTAGTTTGCCAGTGGAGGGGGACCTGGTTCACGTCCATATACGTAGAGCACCCCAAGTTTGCCGGCAAACTACTATAAACTAATTTACCTCCCGAAAAAGCCACTATTTGGAGGAACATCATCCAGTGCGGTAAGCACATGTGCATATACATTTTGGAACTATCACTTGAGACTTATATCACTTAGGAGGATATCTGCATATATCTTACCTCCTCATATTTGGACTATCTTTAAAAGGATTCTAGGAACAGAGTAAAATGCATATATAGCGTGTCTGTTCTCCTATCTATCACTGTATCTGTTTTATGTTATATGTTGTTAGTGAGTTTGTATAATTTTTTTTATTGGCTAAAGCCTATCTTACATTGCTCTATATCACCATACATAAGCATGCTCATGGTGTCTTAAAATAAACCATTTGTTTTAATACTAATTTGTGATTACTATTTAATTTGCCATATACGGAACCTATAGGAGGCGCCAGAGGATCTTTCTTTTTGATACATAAAAATGATAAGAGACTAAAATACCATAAAAACTAATTAAGAAAACGACCTATTTCATAGTTCTCGTTTAAACCATTAGGTATAATGGTATTCAGCTCAAATATCCAGAACATCTCTCTCTGTGAGAGCTTAGTTGCCAGATCACCTCCTCTTGGTCCTAAATTCACTAGCTCTATACCTTTGAAAGTAAGGAACTCTGGATTTGACCCATGATATGTTTTGAAGTGTCTGTAAATAGAGTGGCTTTCAACCTTATTTTTAATACTTCTTACATGTTCTTGGATATGTAATTTCTGGTTCCTTTTAGTCTTACCAACATATTAAAGGCCGCAAGTACATTCTAATAGATATATTACAGAACAAGTATTGCAGGTCATAAACATTTTTATGGAAGATGTTCTCGAGTCATCAAAGTTCGAAAAGGTCTTTCTATTGGGCTGAAGAAATTTGCACATAATACATTTTCCACATTTAGAAGAACCTACACATTTCTTAAGGGCATTAGTAGATGTGTGTTCTTCTCTCAACATGCTTCGGGCTAGAATATCTTTCAAGCTTTTTGCTTTCTTGAAAATAATAACAGGTTTTTCAGGTAAGATAACATCTAAAACCGGATCCAACTTTAAAATGCCCCAATGTTTATTCATAACTTGTTTAATTCTCTTTTCATCAACACTATATTGTTTAACAAAGGGAACCATTTCTTTTTTCTTATCCTTTTCTTTCTATTGTAGGAGGATCTCCCTTTGGAGAGCTTCAGTTCTACTCTTAGCTTGGGATATTAAATTATCAGGGTAGCCACGTTCCCAGAATCGACCTGAAAACAGCTCCAGTTGTTGTGAACATACCGCTGCATCTGAACCGTTCCTTTTGATGCGATGGAATTGGGAAAAGGGGATAATATAATAAATATATATATATTTGTTATGCGGCCCACACCAGAGGCCAGCATTCCCAGTGATGCAGCACGCGAGTGACGTCATGACATCATCCGTGTCTCTCGCGATGAGTAGAGCCTGCGCCTGCCACTCTGGATCTAATTAGACTAAATAAATTAAATCCAAGGCGCTTCCCAAGGAGAAGTCTGAGCACCTGTCAAATCTAAGATATCCTACAGCAGATCCGTTGAGCCTTCTGTGTAGGTTTAAAGATACAGATAATAAAAAATGAATATGATCTGTGCTGGATGTCTATAGGGATGTCATAAATATAATACAACTATAATATATTAAAGAGCCATATTTATGAGGTCACAGATTTATTATCCAAAAATACCACACAATAAATTGCACAGTATCAACCGTATTCTATTTATATTGCCTATACAATGAAAAAGGTAGGAGGGAAAGAATGGATAGAAAGAGCATTCCTTGTTTTGGTACCTGAACTTGGTGGGTAGACCCGAGCCAGGACTCTGAATCACTCTATTCAAGGAATATCCGTGACTGCTTATAAAGATATTGTGAAGCAATATTTTTTTTACATGTACCAAACACAATTTTTCTCATACAATCATTGGTGAACAAGCTCTCTATATAAATATGGTTATGACTTTGTATCAATATCATTGAAACCCCATGTTTATAGAGTATTTGATACTTGTATTTATATTGGGCTATGTTTGTTTCCTTTTGGAGGGGTTTTCTATATACCCATGGCATATTTAAAATATAATTAATGAAGGTTATGTATTAACATTTGAAGTGTGCCCCCCAAAAAGAGACTTTTCTTTATTCCTCTTTATCTGATAGAGAGGTTATATAGATGCGTGTGTGTATAATATATATATATGTATATATAGACACACACATACACACATATACATACACTCACACACTCACACGTTGGCAACATGTTCACAGATATTTATACATCCACATAATATGGCTGTCTAGTCTTTTCAATGCGCACACCCCAACAGCTCCCACTGAGAGGGAGATTTCTAGTTCTATATGGTCAGTTCTGATGTGAACATTGAAGTTTCTGGATTTACTGTACGATACAAAGCAAAGAAAAATAACAACAAGTCACATACATTTTGCTAACACATTAAATCTTACCTCAAATAAGGCCAAATTCCTATCATAGAAGTCAATGCTCTTGTTTGGCTCTGTGCTTTTGAGAAATGGACTATTTTCTTTGTGGCTCTCATGACCTGGAATTAAATAAAATATATAATTACAACATAGAAGGACATTGTGCCAACCAAACGCAAACTTGCATTTTTCACAGCATTTCGTAAAAGCACACTGCATAATATATATATATTATAGAAAAGGGATTTCGACATATCAAGGGAAAATCCACCCAAATATTTTATTTAATATCAAAGCCTCCTGCAATGTAGCAAAGTCCCCGTGTGTCTGACTGATCAGTTAGTGTAGCAGAGAGAGTACTGATTCACGATGTACATTGCATTTATCTTTCTTTGTATATAAAGCAGGAATTTATCATAAGCTTTGCAAAGGTTCACAATTAGCGACGGCTCCTACCCAGTGTAGCCAGGCGGATCTGTAAATGTGTGCATGTGTAAGATTGTGAATAATTAACAAACCAGGTTCTAGGGACTACATTGGCTGCATGCCCTAGAGGAATGATAGGGCTGCCACAATAGCAGGGAAATGGTTCCCATTGGAAGAGCTTTCTGCTATGGCAGAGCAGATTGGCAGTCCCAGGGAGAGAAAACACCTCCCTCTAGGACTGCCTGCCTGGCATGTGATTAGCAGAAAGAGCTTCCAATAAGAAGCCACTGCCAGGCAATCACTGGCGATAGATTTTTAATGGGGAAGTGGGGCTGCAGGTAGTTGCTGGCATCCAAGTGGGAGGGGACCTTAGTGTTTGCAATTAGGAGAGAAGGCTTCCCAAAGCCCAAACCCTTTAGAAAGTCAGCAATGAAAGAGTGTGGGGGGGGGGGTCTCCACACTGACTATGAGGTATCTTAAGAGTCATTCTATTGCAATGGTTCTCAAACTCTGTCTTCAGGACACCACACAGTTCAGGTTTTCCAGGTCACCTAGTAGATACACAGGCGTGTTCATTACTCACTGACACATTTTAAAAGATCCACAGGTGGAGCTAATTGTTGCACTTGTGATTCTGTGACGAGACCTGGAAAACATGTATTGTTAGGGGTCCTGAGGACAGAGTTTGAGAACCTGTGTTCTATTGGACGGTTTTTACCCTTTTATTCAGTAATGAGAATTGTGTAAAACCTATGGTAATGTCCAATCCTGTGAGAAATTTTTAAAGTATTATATACACAGATTTTTTTTAATGTTCAATTTTCCCGATCATTGATGACCGCCCATCCGCAGATCGGGTCGGATTGGCAAAACGGGGGAAAAGGACCGTAGATGTGTGGTCCGCATAATGTCTGGTTTGACAGAAGTCCCCCTCCCTCCCCTACACAATTAGGGAAATAAATACTATGGGTCAATGTGACCAGGTCCCCCGTCCTGATGCCGGCCCTCTGTCCCCTCCTCATGGTTAATGGCAACTGCGGTACAGAAGGGGTTAATCCCCGTGCTGCGGCGCCATGTTTGAACTGTACAGGCGCTAGATGCTTATTAAAAATGTTTAACCGGTGCTAGGCACAGAGTGTTAACCACAACACATTTTAATGTGTAGTGGCGATGCTGTGTGTTAACCCCTGGTGAAAGGGGTGCAAGGAGCCGCTGAGTGTTCCATGCTGGGAACTGGGAGCCTAGCTGCGGGCCCACCAGCTACACAGTGCGGCGATGCAGGGGGAGTCACTGCAGCAGGGATTCAGTCCCAGGGCTGCATGGCTCCGTGCCAACCACTGGGGACCGGGAGCTTCGCTCCTGGCGCCCAGCACTACAACATGCAACAGGGCTAAGTGCCGCACACAGGGGGACCGAGCTGTGTGGAGCTAGTTAACCAGATGAGCACTGGAGATTGGGAGCTTGGCTCCCAGCACTACTAGGCAGATTAGTTGCACACCGGGGGTTGGTAGCACCGTCTCCCAGTACCACAGTGCGGAGAGGGCCTAGTAGGTGAGCCGCAACCTGGACCCAGTCCAGAGGCTGCGGCTAGGTATAAGGGGTAGAGATGGCTAGTGAGTGAGTGTCTCAACACACTGATTCGAATCATTCAGATGAGTGAATGATTCGAGTCACTCAGTGTTTGGTGAGTCGAGACACCCAGTTCCCCTAGCCTCTCTGTCACCTCCCCTAGCCTCTCTGTCAGTGGGAGCCAGAGTGAGTGACAGCACCGCCCCCTACACTGCTGATCCGACCTGATTATACTTCTCCATTGTGTCAGATCGGCAGTGTAGGGGGCAGAGCTGTCAGCGACTCACTCTGAGTCGTGCAGCTATTGCCAAGGGCTCAGGGCAGTGCACTAACTCTCCTGAGTCAGTGCATAGGCTTGAGCTGGCCTGGGGGGCGGAGCTGTCAGCGACTCACTGAGTCGCACAGCTACAGCCAGGGCTCAGGGGAGTTCACTGACTCAAGAGAGTCAGTGAGAACCTTGAGCTGTAGTGCTGGGCTGCGGGGGGGCGGAGCTGTCAGCGACTCACTCTGAGTCGCTGGCTCCCCTGCTGGCTCCAGCGCTGCTCTATCTAAAGAGCCGTGTCTCGAGACACTTCACTGAGTTGAGCCATGAGGCTCAACTCAGTACAGTGAAACGATCCGCCCATCCCTAATAAGGGGTCAGTAGTGCTGTGGGACCAGGACAACCAGCACCTGGTACCTCCCAGTGCTGAGAGGGGTCAGTAGCTGAGCACTGCACCGGGAGGAGGTGGGGGGAAGAGAGCACCAGCACTACCTAGCCTGCAGGGCTGAGTGCTCCATGTTGGGGACTGGGAGCTTAGCCCTCAGTGCCCCAGCACTGCAGGACATATATAAAAAGGTTTGGATGTATTTTCAACGTATAATTTAAAATAAAGATGCACTTACCTTGGTTTACCTGAAAGTCCCAGGAGAACCAGGGCTCCGTGTGGGCTGCTGGACCCCAAGCCCTTTCCAGAGAAACAGGCTGTCCTCCCATGCAACCTCATTCCTGAAAGTGATATGAGGAGATGCATGGGGAGCTGGCCAAGGCAGCCAGCTAATTATTTTCAGGGAGCTCCAAAGTGCTTCCCCTATGTGGCCAGGAAACCATTTCTGGGTACCTTGGTTGCCCACCTCTGAAGCTCAGATTCAGGCTAGAAAAGGCAGGCTTGGTCCCTTAGCAGATTCCTGGAAGTACGTTTTGGAGGGAATGTTTTTTCCTCCCATACGTGACGGAGTAGGAGCCTGGGTGTATGTTAGCGGTTCCAATTGCTGATTGTAGAATTTTGGTGTTGGCAGCAACACCCACTGCGCAGTGGGTTGAGTCAGTGACAGGCGGTTACCGATGGTAAGAGAGAATCCCTAATATCCAAGATCCAGTCGGGATCGAAACTAATCAGTGATCGGGTGGCGAGTGAGGTCACCCATTCACAGTCACAATCTGTAAACCACAAATGTTATTTTACTACGGCCACCGCCAGGACTGTTGAGACATCTAGTGGTACTGGGTGATATTTTGGGGGCATAGCCGAATCCAGTCAGTGGGACGACAAATCGTATGTTAAAAAAAAAAAACAACGGAAAGTACTTAGTGGCACCGCACACAATGAAGGAGTATTTATTGCCCTCAACAGCTGTCCCAGTCCCCAAGCAGGGCTCCTCGAACAAGCCTAGGCTCAGGTAATTGGTACCCGCTTCCCTCTCCCTCAGTGCTTCTGACCACCTGTTCTGAAAGGCATTTCAAGGTTAAATTAACATTACTTAAGTAACATAAAAGAACATGCACCATGTGAACAATATAGTTTTAAAAAAAATTATGTAGGCCTATGTAATGTGTAGTAATGTATAGATTAAACATTGCTATATATTCTGTTTTCCTAATGATTTACATGTTTTATGGATAAGTTTGCCTCATTTTCAGCCGTATCTTGATATTCCAATAAAAAAATTGTATAAGAAAAAAAAAAAAAAAGATTAAATCGATTAAGTCAACAAAATGATAGGGACTCTATTAAGTTGTGTGTGACTTGTCCCTGCCCTTCAGAAGCCTGAAGTTGACAGCAAAGGGCATACCTACAGGGCCTGCAATGTGACATTATAAGATTGCATGCATGCATGCTGTAAAAATATACAGCAATATCTAGATACCTTCAAGAATACAATTTTAAAAATATATTTTTTTTAATTCATTTTTATCATAAACTAGCTGTTGTCCATGGCAATGCCTTTGGATTTTAATTGCTCTCTCCTGCTGTTTCTTCATTATCCCTCTTTATCTCCCCATTACTCCCCATTTCTCTCCTCCCTCCACTGTCTAATTCTCGCTCTCTCCCCAATATCTATCCACCTCCTTCTCTCCTTTTTTTGTTTCTCTCCAAAAACTGTACTGCCTCCTTTCGGTCTTCACCATCTTTTCTATTTTGTGTATTGCACCCCCCCTCACTCTCCCCTCTCTCTTTCTGTGTGCATGTTTCTTGCTCCCACCTCTTATTTTTAGACTTCATTAACTGCTCCTCCCCAGGCCTGTCTTCACTTTTCAGTTTTTGTGGGTCGAACCAGATAATCGTTAAGGTGTGCTTGGCGCACGTCATTGCACTGGGCCGCACATGTGTCCACGGCAGAAGTAAGGTGGGCATGCCTGGATGGTGTTCTTAATCTTTATGGAGGGATATTTAGTATGAGCAGAGTGTGTGGAAGTTTCTGTTTCTTTTAATAATACATGGCAAGAGGGCCGCTCCATGCACATTAGGTCCAACAGGATGACTATTTTTTAGCAGCACTTGATTTTATTATATAGTTTATATTTTCTGTTTCTTTACTTAGAATTTGTAAGTTTACGATTAAATTAAGTGAATGTATTTTTGGCTAGGCTAACATAGATTAAAAAGTTTTATTTGCAAGGCCAGTGTCTACCTATGAAAGTATTACAAGTGAAGGTACAGAAGTTTATTGAATGTAAATAACATGATAGATAGAATGAGAAACTGGTGAAAAAACAATAGAAGCAATGAAAGCATTATCATAGAATATGATGTACATATTATATATCTGTTATACATTCATTTTTGGGAATTTTAACAAGACTGTAATTATAGGAATTATATTGCGGTGGTATTCCTTGAAGAAAATAATTTACATAGTATTGGTTAGAGGGTTATAACAGTGCGCATGTGATGTGTGACTATAAAGCATTTACTTAACAGACAAGTTGTAATTACTAAGCACAACTGAAGTGGTATAAAAACAGAATAATGTAGTAAAGGAGAGTTGCCATACCATAATTATGGAAATATCATGTAAAAATTAATGTGTGTTAATTGGTAATGGTTAGTAGTGTATGAAAATATGCCACTTGTGAGGCTTTCCTTATTTATTTTTTAGCATACATTTTGTGGCCAATTGTATATCAAGCCCAATGCTGTTATACGATACCACCTCAAAATATTATGTTTAATATCAATATCAGTAGCTTTTTTAATTAGGCAACCTGTTGGTTGCTTAAAGAGGAGTTGCTATTTAAATATTGGGTAATTTGAAATATAAACATGTAAAAATAAGTTAAACAAGCAGTATATGTTTTAAGAATTTATACAAGCAGAACAGTTATACGCCTCAATTTAACACAACAAAAATATAAAAGTATATGTAAAAAGTGCACATACAATATCTGTGATGAGAATACAGTTAGAAAGTCAGAAAAATATGGTTGTTATGCATCTAATGGTCTGCAAAACAAAATATTTGCTGTAGTAAAAACAACCACTACCCTACTTTTACTTACAGTTAAACCTTGCAGAGCTGCTGTTTAGAGACACTTGATTCATTATTCTGTATTGTTCGCTCCAAGTAAAAAAGTAATTATTTTGAAATCTGTCAGCTTTAAATCCGTAACACAGAAAGATGACACAGGAACAGCAAGTTTCTGATACAACATTCGATGAAATGCAACATAATTCCTCAAGTGCTCGCTTATGTAAACTGGGTATTTACCCTAAGGCATCAGACACAGACGTCAGCAACAACAATGTCAATTAGACCCCAATGTTTGCACTCCTGACTATGAACAATTGTATTCGCAGGAATATCTATATTTGAAACTCATCTTTTCCAAAATATAAAATCCAGTTAAAAGTACAGAGGGTTCTTTATATGACCATTATTTGTGGATGTTCTGAAGCCCAATGTCACAAACTGTTTTTTTCCCATTCACTTATAGGTCACTGGCCATATTAACAGTCACAAGCTAGTTATTGCATCAGCGCTCAAGGTCATTAAGTACATTTCAATAGAAACACAATTCTAAACTACGGTTTATCATAAACAAAGGGAAACTATTGGAAAGTGACTATACATAATAGATGTTAAAAAAAAAAAGAAATTAGGGTCACAAGCAAAGCAGGAGCAGAGATTTATATGTGCAGCTTTATTCTGTTTATCGATTTTTTTGAACTGCAGACACTAGAAGGTATTTTTGAAGCACACCTGATTTTGACAGTAACATGTCTTGTATTAGCACCAATACACATTGATCGTCTACCCACTGGACAATCAAGGGGCACTCTCATAACCTAGAAATCTGCCAAGTGGGATGTGCAGTACAGAAAGAGAGGATAAATCTGAAGAGGCACACTGTCCACCTAAGCCATACTTGCCTACTTTTTAACTCTCCTCTCTGAAAAAAGCCCAGAAAGGAGATGCAAATTACCACTTTGGGGGAGGGGACAGACTCTTTGAATTATTAGGCCACACCTTTGTTGTGACAGGGGGAAGGGGGCAAGGCTAAAATGTAGCGATTTGCATCATTTTAGTCTCACCCACACCATACAGAGCCACAATTGCCTGTATTATCTACCCATTCTTCCTAGTGAAGTGGGTGGGATGCAACTTCCAGCAGAGTACATACAGTGCATCCGGAAAGTATTCACAACTCTTCACTTTTTCCACATTTTGTTATGTTAGTCTTATTCCAAAGTGGAATATATTAATTGTGTCCTCAAAATTCTACACACATTACCCCATAATGACAACGTGTAAAAAGTTTTTTTGAGATTTTTGCAAATTTAATTAAAAAAAAATAAAAAAAAACACTACGAAATCACATGTACATAAGTATTCACGGCCTTTGCCATGAAGCTACAAATTGAGTTCAGGTGCATCCTGTTTCCACTGATCATCCTTGAGAGGTTACTACAGCTTAATTGGAGTCCACCTGTGGCAAATTCAGTTGATTGGACATGATTTTGAAAGGCATATACATGTCTATATAAGGTTCCAACACTTGACAGTGCATGTCAGAACACAAACCAAGTTTGAAGTCCAAAGAATTGTCTGTAGACCTCCGAGACAGGATTGTCTCGAGGCACAAATCGGGGGAAGGGTACAGAAAAATATCTGCTGCTTTAAAAGGTCCCAGTGAACATAGTGGCCTCAATCATCCATAAATGGAGGAAGTTCGGAACCACCAGGACTCTTCCTAGAGTTGGCCGGCTGTCTAAACTGAGCGATCGGGGGAGAAGGGCCCTAGTCAGGGAGGTGACCAAGAACCCGATGGTCACTGTGTCAGAGCTACAGCATTCCTCTGTGGAGAGAGGAGAACATTCCAGAAGGACAACCATCTCTGCAGCGATCCACCGATCAGGCCTGTATGGTAGAGTGGCCAGACGGAAGCCACTCCTTAGTAAAAAGCACATGGCAGCCCGTCTGAATTTTGCCAAAATGCACCATGAGAGACAAATATTGAACTCTTTGGCATGAATGCCAGGCTTTATGTTTGGAGGAAACCAGGCACCGCTCATCACCAGGCCAATACCATTGCTACAGTCAAGCATGGTGGTGGCAGCATCATGCTGGGGGGATGTTTTTCAGCGGCAGGAACTGGGAGACTAGTCAGGATAGAGGGAAAGATGAATGCAGCAATGTACAGAGACACCCTGGATGAAAACCTGCTCCAGAGCAATCTTGACCTCATACTGGGGCGATGGTTCATCTTTCAGCAGGACAACGACCCTAAGCACACAGCCAAGATATCAAAGGAGTGGCTTCAGGACAACGCAGTGAATGTCCTTGAGTGCACAGACGCTTCCCATCCAACCTGATGGTGCTTGAGAGGTGCTGCCAATAGATAGGTGTGCCAAGCTTGTGGCATCATATTCAAAAAGACTTGAGGCTGAAATTGCTGCCAAAGGTGCATCAACAAAGTATTGAGCACATGTTGTGAATACTTATGTACATGTGATTTCTTAGTTTGTTTGTTTTTTTTATTAAATTTGCAAAAATCGCAAAAAAAAAAAAAACTTTACATGTTGTCATTATAGGGTATTGTGTTTAGAATTTTGAGGAGAAAAATATATGTAGCATAACAAAATGTGGAAAAAGTGAAGCGTTGTGAATACTTTCCGGATGCACTGTAAGTCATTATGCCATGTGCAAGAGTCTTCCCATATGCAGTGACATGCGGTGAGGTCAATGGCTGGGGTGGCATACATGTATAAAAACAGAATTTTTTTATCAAAACTCTGGAGCATGAAATGGCTTATGATAGGGGAGTCAGTATGACAGGGGAGGCTCTGCCACCACTGCCTACCCCGATTGCACATCCCTGCCTATATGCGCCTTATTTCTGGCAATATCCTCAGAAATATGGCACCATTATTTTGGGAACTTCTGCAGGAATATTCTGTCAGTTTCATATTTCCAAATAATAGTGCGGGCATCCTCAAGGGTATACGGTGTGTGCACCATCTGGTCTTAGGGGTCCAAGTGCACTGCACATCAAGCCCCCATTATATGCCTCTGTATGGTACAGATTTGGAGTGTCAGTGTTGGAAGGCCAAAAGCCACACCTAATATTCATTAGGCTGCAGACAGGATGTGAGGCTATAAAATTGGCTTCAGCAAGGTGACCCATTCATTATCATCATTGCCAGTGATGCAGATTTATATTACCCATTTCTAATTTTTAGCACTGGACACACCCTCTTGCAATCTAGCCAACATAGGTGGTCTCGATGGGAATGGGGGCATATATGTTTTCTCTGTACTTTTTAGAATATGCCAGTTTGATGTTAGACAATACTGTATATAATCAATAGAACCATGATTCACACCACTATAAATGTTTTGCCCACTGATATTTTCAGAATTGTGTTCTTCTGGCATAAAATAATTCAAATTATTTTTCAAAATTACTAAATAAGCATTCAACAATGTATCCAACACAACAATAAGGTTTAGATAAGTAGAATGTTCTTTTCTTACTTTTTCTATACACAAAATAACCCATAAAAGGTCAGCCTGGTTGAAGTTCCAGCTCACCAGTAATACGAGTAGTTTTGGCAATACAAATCCTTTTCAATCTAAATTCATTGTCTGACGTCCGATGTAAACGGTCCTCCTTTTGAGTCTGATTTACAATATAGATGTGAATGGATATTTGTATCACAAAACTGTTTATTTTTCACCTAAACTTAAAATGGCAATGATTTTTTTAAGCATTCTGTATTTATAGCGGTGTGTAGTAATGTGCATCATACAAGGATTTCATTTAAAAAAATATATATATATATATATTTTTTTTTTTTTTCTTTGTCTACAAGCATAAAAATAGAAAGTTATGGTAGACTAAGACTTGATCACTAATTTTTTTTTATTTTTCAAGGTCCATAGAGTCTACAGGGATACCATGGGGATATTATGGTTGGAAGATAAGACACCAAACAGTTAAAGCTTCGGCTCCCAGAATGCCCTGGGTACTCCTCCATATATACCCCGCCCGTAGCCATAGGACTTCAGTTTAGTTAACAAGCCTAAAGGCAGGAGAAGGAAGAACAATAGCACACTAGAAACACTCTTACAGAAGATGAGGAATCTGTGACCAAAAGAAAATCACCCCATGAAGCCAGGTGTGTCAGGGTGGGCACTCTGTGGACCCTAAGGACCTCGAAGAAAAAGGAGTTATCTAGGAATAACTCTATATTTCTTCTTCGTGGTCCATAGGGATCCACAGGGATACCATGGGGATTTTCCTTAAGAAATTCCCCTAGGACGCTCCTGAGCAGAAAGGAGAACTCGTCGCCCAAAAGTAGCATCCTGGGAGGCAAAAGTATCAAAAGGCATAAAGCCTAAGAAAAGTGTGGACAGAAAACAACGTGGCAGCCTTGTACAATTGTTCAACAGTGCCACCACGACTGAATGTACACGATGGCCCTACAGACCAAGTAGAATGTGCTGTCACCGTGCTCGGGACAGGAAGATCAGCCTGTGTGTACACCTGAGATATAGTCATTCGTAGCCATCTCGCCAGAGTCTGCTTATTAGCTGGCCATCCTAGTTTGTGAAAACCATATAATATAAAAAGAAAATCTGATTTCTAACACAATTTGTATGCTCCACATAGATACAGAGAGCACAAACTACATACAAGGAGGCTTCACCTTAAGAAAGGTCTGGAGCCTGAAGAGCTGGAACAACAATTTCTTCATTTCACATGAAAACGGGACACTACCTTAGGAAGATAACCCTCCCTTGTATGAAGAACAACTTTATCCTGGTAAAATATCAAAAATGGGGAGCGACAAGAGAGCGCTTCCAAATCTGAGACTCTGCGATCAGAAGAGATAACACGGAGAAAAAAATGTCTTTGCTGTCAACCATTTCAAATCTACAGAGAGTCTAAAGTTTCAAATGGGGAAGCTTGCAACCCCTTAAGAACCAAAAGGCAAATCCCACGGTGCTACCAGTGGAACATAAGGAGGCTGAACTCGCAGAACTCCTTGAAAAAAATTCTAACATCTGGTAATGAAGCAATCTTCTGAAACCAGACTGACAGTGCAGAAACCTGTACTCTCAAAGTGGACATGCGGGAACCACCGTCTAACCCTGACTGCAAAAAAGCCAGTATCCTGGAAATCCTGAACACCTAAGGATCATATTTCTCATGAGAACACCATTGACCAAAAGAATGCCAAACTCTGTAATAGATGCAGGCAGAAGCAGGCTTCCGTTCTCTAAGCATCGTTGGAATTACAGAACTGGAAAATCCTTTAGCTTTTAAGATAGAAGATTTAAGAGCCAAGCCGTCAAAGTCAGACGGGGCAAGTCCGGATGTCGGCAGGGACCCTGCGTTAGCAGATCATGCCAAAGAGGGAGAGGATACGGAGTGTCTACTGACAAATTCTGTATGTTGGTGAACCAATGACGTCCGGGCCAATCCGGAGCCACCAGTATTATTGTTCCGCCTTCCTGCTTGAATTTCCTGAGAACTCTTGGGAGCAGGGAAACTGAAGGAAAGAGATATGCCAACCTGAAGTCCCATCTTACCGTCAATGCATCCACGAAGGCTGCTGATGGGTCTCTGGACCTGGCCCTGTACCTGGGTACCTTGTGGTTGTGGCGTGATGCCATGCGATCTATCTCTGGTAGACCCCATATGTTTACCAGGAGCTGAAACACTCCCAGATGGAGAGACCACTCTCCAGTGTGTATGTCTTGGCAACTTAGGATGCCTGCTTCCCTGTTGAGTACTTCCAGAATGAATGTTACCATAAGATGATGTTCTGCCCAAATGAGAACCCTTGTCACTTCCTTCATGGCCGCATAACTTTTTGTGCCTCCCTGATGATTGAGGTAGGCCACTGTAGTCGCATTGTCGGACTGGATCTGGACAGGCCTGCCCTGGAGCAAGTCCTGTGCCCTGACAAGTGCTTTGTATATTGCTCGCAGTTCCAGAATGTTTATGTCACAACTCCCGGATGGTTATGGATGCGGCCCGTATTTGGGAGTTGGCTAGACCTAAGTCATAAACAGGTCACAGGGAATAGCCGAAGTCAAAACCAGATATCAGATGCAGTACAGGGGTCAGGCAAAATCAGGGTCACAAACAAAGCAAAGGTCAGGAACAGGTAACGGAATATCACAGGAACACTGGAGTCTGGTAAATGAGCCTGATAGCAGTGGTGATTTTCTGCACAAAGGAGTCACAGGTTAGAACTGAACTCTAGGAAGCAACACTTTTCTCAGGCACCAGTGGGAGTTCGCACAGGGGATATGACTCTGCTGCAAAATCCCTGATAGGCTGCTGAGGCAGGAGCACTCTCACTGGAAGAATGCTATCAGCTGACATAGTGCATGATGATGATGTCACTGCATGGTTCCCGAAACAAGGTCAGGCAGAAATCCTCACCTGCAGCAAATGGCAAGGTAAGTCATACAATTTGTGCAGTGTGTGACAGTTTATTGGCATATGACTTTCTTGATTTGTCCATCTCCCCTGGAAGGTGTGATGACCTGTCACTGCCCCCCATCTGCCTTGACTGGCATCCGTGTTGAGAAGCACCCAATTTGGAATCCAGAATGGATTACAATTGGTATCCAAAATGTTTAGTTGCTTCTTTTTTAGCCACCACAGGAGGGAGTGATGAACTTCTGGAGTGAGAAAGATCATCTGGGACAGTTTTAAATGATGCTGTTCGTTCTACCTGGAGAGAATCAACCTTTGCAGGAGCCTGGAAGGGAACTGAGCATACCCCACCATATCGAATGTTGATGCCATTGACCCCAGCACCTGCATTGCTGACAGAATGGATACTCTTCGCTTGCATAGCAGCATGTGTATCCGCTTTGATAAGGCCACAATCCTGTCCTCCGGCAGAAACACTCTTTGTGCCTAAGAATCTAGAACTGCTCCCAGATGTACCATCTGCTGTGTTGGAGAAAGTGATGATCTCTTCCAATTGATGATCCTGCCGTGCCAATATCAGAAGGTCGTCCAGATATGGCAGTATTCTGACTTCCTGATGCCTGAGACAAGCTGTCATGGTTGACATTATCTTGTTAAATACCCGAGGAGCCGTAGAAAGGCCACAGGGTAGAGCCTGAAATTGGTAATGTTGCTGAAGGACAGCAAACTGTAAAAATTGCTAGCGGGATGGGATAATTAGAATATGTAGATATGCATCCTGAATATCCAAGGAAACCATCTAATCTCCTGGCTCCATTGCTAAAATAATTGACCAGAAAGTTTCCATGCGGAATTTGGGAACATGGATAAACTGGTTGAGGGTTTTAAATTCAGTATACGGCGATATGCCCCATTTGGCTTCTGGACCAGATATAGATTTGAGTAATAACTCCTTCCCTGTTGGGACATAGGAACTGGGACTATTACCCCTGCCTGTAGCAGGGAGTTAATGGCTTCCTGAAAAGCCAAGGCCTTGTCCACATCTGATGGAGGCTTTGTGGCAAAAAACTTCTGCTGGTGTTGTCTCCTGAAAATGAGGGCATACCCCCTGAGAGACTACTTGTCGGATCCAGGCATCTGTAGTTGCTTGATGCCAATAAGCCGCAAACTGAAGAAGTCGGCCCCCCACCCTGAGATCCCCCAGGAGGAGGCCCGCTCCATCAGGCCGAGGGCTTGTTGTCCGGCTTAGAAGCTGAACATCTTGCCTGGCCAGACCTCTTAGTTTGTCACTTTGACTTACAAAAACGAGTCGGCCTAGAGAAAGTCTGTCCTTTAGCTCTTTTTTGAGGACAGAAGGACTGAAAAGAAACCTGCCTACCCTTACCCTTAGACGTAGATGGCTGACCTGCTGACTTTGAAGCCGCCAGAGTAGTAATTAGGTTATCCAACTCTGCTCCTAAGATTACATTTCCATGAAAAAAATAAGACTTCCAGCGCCCTCTTTGATCCTGTATCAGCTTTCCAAGAACTTAAAAAAAGGGCCCTGTGTGCTACTATGGATGCTGCTGATGCCTTAGAATCTACTGCAGCACCTCCCAGATAGGAAGCCGCTTCCTGTATGTGGGAGATATTCATCATCTGTTCTCTGGCAGCATTTGGTAGAGAGTTTACCAATGCCTCAATCCATTCTTCAACAGCTTTGGCTACCCAGGCTCCAGCTATAGCTGGAAGGATAACAGCTCCAGATGATAAAAAGATTAATGCCTGTCTTAAGGCAATATTTTCATCTGTGGAATCCCATAGGGAAGACGCTGATGGAATAGGAAATCTAGCGTTTCTGATTAAATGCGGTACATGAGCATCCACAGTAGGAGGTACTTTCCACTTAGCACATACAGAAAGTGGGAAGGATACAATGATTTTATTCTCCTATCTACATAAAATCGTTTATCAGGGTTACCCCATGCCTTCTCAATTAGCTCAGTGAGCTGTTGAGACACAGGAAACTCCACTTTGACCACCTTTCGGTGGTTAAAAAACATTGGAGTCTTCTTACTATGAGCCGGTTCATCATCCTGAATATCTTGGACTGAGTTAACCGCCCTCACCAAAGTAGTAACATCCACAGTAGATGGATGCTCCTCCTCCCCAGAAGTAGATCCTGGAGAGGAATACTGTGCATCATCAGATTCCTCTGATGATGCGTCTGAATCCACATGTTGGGCAGACTGAGATAAAGACAACTTGCGCTTAGGTGCCTTAGTCACTACCGGTCTGTTAAAATTAGATAGTGCCATATTAAAATGGCCATCAACATCCTTTATTGAGAAATACATATGAGCAGTGATTGCGCTGAGCAAAAACAATTGTGGGTCCCAGGGACCCCTCACTTTAAAAAATTGGGGTTCTTCTCCATTGTTTCTGGGTCCCATCACATATTATGGGGTGTGAGGGCCAGTAGCAGTTGGGACAGTGCAGGGGATAGGTAGCAGATGGGGTAGAGGGGGATAAGGGCAAGCAGTAGTTGGGGTAGAGATGGGGGTAAAGGCAGCTAGTGCTAAGGGTAGGGAGGGAGTAAGAGCAGACAGTAGTTGCAACAGTGCTGGGAGCCAAGGGGGGGGCAGGGAGTGCTGGGGTAGGGAGGTGGCAAAGGTAGATAGCTGGTGTAGTACTGGGGGTTATGGGCTTTCACTGGCAATGCACAAAAGGGGTCCACCACACACTGTAAGCACCCTTGGGCAATTAAGACAGGGAGACCAGTCACCACTACTCTGGCTTTCCCCTTGTCAATACAGCCCCCACATGCTATTCGTCCCACCCCCTCATTGGACAAGGAGACGCTGACAATGAAGCTGGGGTCCCGTGATGGGGGCTGCAAGCTTAAATGCATTGATCAATTCATGAACCAAAACCCCACTGTTTATTACGTTTATTATTATTATTATTATTATTGTTAGTTATTATGGTGAGTGCAGAGCCCCTGTGATTTCTATTTAAACAATGTGGTCACATACCATGTTGCACCCCAAAACTAGGAATGGTGAGTGCCGTGGATTAGTGCTTTTTGTTTATTATGATTAATTTTTATAAATAATCATTTTTGTGATCACATTTTCTCATGCACCCCTTTTAACTAGTTATCTAACTTGTGTCAGCTGTTTTCCTAGGTGCTTTGCAACAGGTGTGCTTGGTAACTGTCTCACATTTAAAAGCAAAGTTGCTGTGAGCTTTAAACCTTGATAGAATACCCTGAGTTTAACACTAATGTGATGGCTATGTCCATGTTATAATTCTGAGCAATAGAGTAGGGACTTGCAGTAAAGTGGGATCCCATGATGGGGGCTGCAAGCTTAAATGCATTGATCAATTCATGAACCAAAACCCCACTGTTTATTATGTGTATTATTATTATTGTTCGCTATTATGGTCATATACCATGTTGCACCCCAAAACTAGGAATGGTGAGTGCCGTGGATTAGTGCTTTTTATATATTTATTATATATACACATACACACAAACATATACACATACACCTGTTCCTGCTTCTCACATCCTCCATGTCACCCCGAAGGGTGTAAAAGATCTGGAGGTGAGCTGTCCCCTCCCCTCACTACTTTAAGTCGCTTTTCATCCAAACAGCCCTCAGCCAAGTGCACCCTACTACCTCTCACCTGGGTCCTGGGCAGAGTGTCCCTCTGCAGAGTCCTCTGGAAAAGGGCTCCAGGACACAGTTCCCCTGACACCTGCTTCTGCTGCTTGGAGCAGGTGCCACATGTAACGGGGGTGGATTGGAGGGGTCGCCTGCACTTGTCCAGGGTGCAGGTGCTCCCAGTCCCTGTATGGGGGGAGGATTGAAGGTGCCAGTGCCATCTGTACTGGAGAGGGGATGGGCGGAGATCGGAGGTGAAGTGCCAGGGAGAACATGCTCCAGCTTCCGCCTCTCTGGGTCGGCTCCAGGCTCCTCATGCACAGTCCTCCCCTCCCCTTCTGTAGTGGCAGATGCTGTGTGCTGTACAATCCAGGCCCGGCCCTGCTCTTTGCGTCCTCCAATAGCTAGTTGGCGGATGAGGAGACACTGCCACCCAAATCTGAATGGTTTGGGAAGATGCTGGGCCAGCTGCTGCAGCAAACCGGGGAAGAGGCAGGCGTCCTCCTCATTGGACGAGAACATGCTGCCACCCGAAGCAGATTGATTTGGAAAGTTGCTCGGCCGGCTGCTGCGGCGCTTCCTGCGGGACCCATTCATTTTTAAAAAAGTGAGTCCCTCATTGCCCGTAAATACTGTATGAGGTGTAAACATATGTGGACACCCCATCCAAGAAGGCATCGTTGGAGTAGCCAAACGATCCAATACCTGCATCATAACCTGGGAAAAAGAGGCAACCTAAGATGGCTCTTGTTTAATAACAGGTAAACAGGACTGGTAAGGTGGCTCTTTATAACAGACAATACACAAACCCTCCTTTATGTCCTGTGAGGACACATAAGTTGTACATGATTTACATGAAACCAGCACAGGTGGCTCCCCCTCCTGTTTCCCTTTATCTTTTAACATATTCAAAGTCAAAACTCGCGAAGTCATTTGACAGCCTTCACAGAATCTCAATGAAAGTGAAGTACTCAGAAAGAAATAACAGTGATAGTTATAATTGACAGATAGAAATATAGTATCAGTCAGCAGCTAGGAAGTCACATACAATGCACATTTAATAGAATTACAATTGGCTCTAAATCAAACTACAGCAACACAAAAGGAATGGTAGGACATAAAAGCATACCTTAATCAAGGGAGAGGTATACAGGGAGACTGACCCAGACCATCCTGAGGCCAACAGCTACCGGGTGCACTGGCATGAACCTCATACACATGGAGGGAAGGCGGAGCAACCCAGAAGGGCAAAACTCATCTAGGGACTGTCTGGGTCGGGGGAGGAGCTGCCGGGTGAGCGCCTACTTCCCCTAAGCTGCATTAACCAGTCAGGTAAGCTCGCCTCATGGCAGCAGATTGCTTCTGCTGCCAATCCCCGGCGTCAGACAATAGGGCCCCAGCCTGTGTAGTAAGGATGCGGATACTCTCTGGTCCTTACAGCATCAGCTTCTGGTGGTCTGACACCAGAAGCAAGGTCTGCTACGCGCAATTCCCCGTAAGCGAAGAATCGTCTTACCTGACATCTCCGAGCATCCGATGCAGTCCAGGTCGCAGCATCGCTGCTAGCTAAGCTCAGCCACGATCCGCCGAAATCACCAGCACAGTTACAGATGTTGCAGCCTGGCGGAGGTAGATGGAGTCGCAGTACATGCGTCTTAATGCAGACGCTTGGTACTGGCAAATCAAAAAACATAAAATAAAACATACAATAAAAGCTATGGACTGCTCTAAGCAGTCCTCCTGTTACAAAGAAAAAAATCATGTATACATTGAGGAAATGCATTATTATCTACAAATCAATTAAGATACAAAAGGGAGACCACAAGCAAATCAATTAGAACCTCATCTTCTAACCTTTTCCAGTGTAAACTACATTAACATGTTTGCCCACAAAGCATTCACTGCATGCTACAAGCAAGAAGATCATCATAAAAATAAAGGGGCATATTCAATTGGCCTCAAGTTTTTTTGTCACAAAAATTAACGCGGCTTTTGCGAAAAAAATTTCGATCACTGTGGCTATGCGCACACCCGATGCTCACACTATCCAACTGAAAAAATTGTCCATAATCATTTTTTTGCAAAAAACTTGCATAAAAATGAGAAAAGCCAGTACCTTAAAACAAAAAAAAAATATTGAACAACATATACAAGTCTATTACGGTCCTCAAGAAAAATTAATTTAACGCTTTTAAAATTGTTAATGAAAAAAATAGCAAACAATAGCAGTGAGAAAATTATAGAACAAATTTAGGCGCTCCAGAGAGAACAGAAGTGCACAAATCTATATGCAGTTCACCACTTAGGGGATAGGCAGACCACAAAAAACTTCATCAGAAAAAAAGAGAAATACAAATGTGGGAGCGCTAATGATTTGTGAGATAGGTAAAAATCATACACATAAATGGTGATGGCAAGCTAGCCAATACTAGTGAGAACATCACATCTCAATCAGAAGCACCCATAAGAATATATAGATTTTTAGCAGATGGTATAGTCTTGAATGGGTAAAGTCACTGTATATTCAAAAATAAAAAGAACTATTGTTCATGGAGCAAGGCTATTCACAAAAGTTCCAGTAACTGCTAGTAAATAAGTGGATTGTGCTAAAGGAATGTGAATAGCTCTGATAAAAGCAGACTTACATGTGGAATGTTGAAATCGAACAAACTCCTTAGAGTAATATACTTTACAATAATATTTCTACAGCAGATAAAATCAGAAAATTTAGAAAGAGAGATTATAAAAATTCTAATGATGGTGAAAAAAAGAAAATTACTATATAATAATCAATAAATAATATAATAAATAATAAACACATATAGACACACACACACGTGCGCATATGTCTCAATAGGAAAATATAATAAAATGAAACAAATGAAAGTAAATATGAATAAAGAATCATTTTGAATAAATAAATAATGAGAAATACATGAGATAACATTAAATAAATGACTGATCCTAATGTAGGATGCATAATAATGTTAAGAACGCCAGACATTAATTAATTGAATGGTACAAAGAATAAAATAAATCTAATCATAAATATAAAGTTAGTATACAATGTTCAGATTCTATAAATTATGTATGGAACAACTAGTGGACAAATAAATAGATGGAAAAAAATTATTAAAAAAGGGGGGGGGGGAATAAATTACAAGGGTGGCGTATTTACATTCACCGTAATAGATGGATGATCACAAAACCCTCAAATAATATTACAGCTGAACTGAAAATTAATTTCTTTAAATGGATTATTATGATGCAATATTAATAATACTAGTATAAGTAGAACATCCCTTTGTTTATAATGGAAGTTTGTCCCAAATAGGAAGACCCAATCTCTTTTCACTATTCATTGATTTGAATAAGTTTACTAGAACTCTTAGTCGCAAACGGTACTTTTGTATGTAATCGCTATATCAGAGTGAGATTGATGGTTCTCCAATTGTGTTGGACAGCAACGATATTGTAGATCTAGGTGCTTTGGAATCGTTACTACAGGAGAATACAGATAAGGCTTCTGAATCGCCAGAGATCCCAATATATGATATTAAGAAACCAAGAAAATCTTTAAAAAACCTTCTGAATTTTACCCCCTCCAACACAGAGGCCCATTCATCGAAAGGTTTTGTACTACCACAATGAATGATTTTAGAAATGTATACATTATAAAGATTATTAATTTAAAGACAATCTGTCCAAAATTGAGAGAATTGCACTAAACAAATTGATGAAAGAGAAGACTATCATTATCAAGCAAGCAGATAAAGGGGGAAGCCTAGTAGTACTTAATAGAGAAGATTATCTACTAGAAGCTTCCAGACAACTGGACAACCATCAATTCTATCTGAAATTATCCTCTGATGCTACAAGTAAGTTTCAGGAAGAACTCTATACCCTTCTAAATACCACCTTTGTCACTGGCACTATCACTAAAGACACATTTAAATTATTGTTAAGAGACCACCCTATTATTCCTATTTTTTTATTATTTACCTAAGGTGCCCAAATCCTTAGAATGTCCACCCGGACGTCCTATAATCTCAGGAGTAGGTTAATTGACTACTAACCTTTCAGCCTTCGTAGATGCACATCTACAAACATATGTTAGTGCTCTTCCATCCTACATTAAGGATACCACCCACTTTTTACAGATCATATATTCTATTGTTTGGAATGGAAATATTCCTATATTCTACTCACTTGTGATGTCGAATCACTTTACACCAATATCCACATGAATTAGGATTATTAGCCATTAATCACTATTTACACTGTGATGTGGAGATGGTTTTAGTTTACATGATTTTTTATTATTTTCCATACGTTTTATTTTGGAACACAATTACTTTTCATTTAACACAATTCTTTCTTCAAACACGTGGTACGGCGATGGGTACCAGGTTTGCTCCGAGCTATGCCAACGTCTACATGGGCCTATTTGAGGCACGACATGTTTGGTTGGGCGAGTTCGGGACAAACCTGGTACTTTATAGTCGATACATTGACGATATCTTTATTATTTGGGATGGTGAGATAAGAGAGTTAGAAAGCTTTATTGGTCACCTTAATCACAATACTTTTGGTCTTAGTTTCAGTCATACTTTTGATTTCACCACTATCAACTATCTCGATATTCAGGTTAAAGTCTCAGATGGGAGATTACACTCAGCCACATACATTAAAGATGTAGACTGCCAGAATTACCTACATTACAAGAGCAGTCACCATAGACATTGGAATAGGTCTCAAAAGAAACTGCTCCACAGAGTTATCATTTGAGACCCAAAGTCAAGATCTTTATCAGACTTTTGTCCAAAAGGGATATCCCACATACATTTTGGATCAAGCCCTTAACGAAGTTCAAAAGATATCTAGATCTTCCATTTTCTTCAAAAAAGATAAAAGAGCTACCAATAAAAAGACCTTTGATAGATCTCTTACCTTTGTCACTCAATTTAGCACAGCTGCCAGTGATATTAAGAAAATGATAAAGAACAACATGTCTATTTTACATCAGAGTTCTTTTCCCATCGATATATAAAAAGAATCCATATCCTCTGTTGCCAACTGGTTACCATCTAAACCCAAAGGCTTTTACAAGTGTGGATGCGATAAATGTTAAACTGTAAACATACGGCTAATGGTACTAACACTATCACCTCATACAGTACCAAAGAGAAATGTGATATTAAGAGTTTATTGAATTGCAGGTCACAATTTGTAATCTATGTCATTCAATGTAAATGTCACATAAAATATTTTGGAAGGACCACAAGTAGTCTACATCTTAGATTTTTAGAACATAGAAGAAATATTATCAAAGGCTTTAAACAACATAGCCTTTTGTGACACATTGGTAACTGCCAAGCGAAAGAGATGAAAGATATAACCATCACAGCTTTGGAAAAAATTCACCTTACAACAAGAGGTGGAGACAGGTTTAATCTTCTATGCAAACGTGAGGCCTTCTGGATTTTTAACCTAGACACTATTTCACCGAAAGGACTCAACGATACTACTGAACTCCATAACTGTGTGTGGAACTGTGTGTGTGTGGAACCCCACACCCTAGGTCCCTAGGGGTGGCTAGTCCTCAATGTCCCAGGGATGTCCAGACCCTCACGCAATACCAGTTGCCAACTTTGTTATTAGACACCTCATGATATGTGCATGGTGCGCCACTGGTCAGTCCTTATACTTTGAGCTTTAATATATCTCACTGTTGGGGCTGACCACTGCTGCAACACGCATATTAACATGTGGTCCTTTCACTTTCTTCACTTCACATATCATTCACAAGATCCACATTATCTTACACTATCCATGCACATATCACTTATAGATATTGGGTCTCCCTACTTGGGACAAACTTCCATTATAAAATTATAAACATAGGGATGCTCTACTTATAATATTGCATCATATTAATTCCAATAATCCATTGAAAGAAATTCATTTTCAGATCAGCTGTAATATTGAGGATTTTGTGATTATTCATCTATGACGGTGAATGTAAATATGCCACCATGTCATTTATGCCCCCCCCTTTTTTTTATAAATTCTTTCGATCTATTTATTTGTCCACTAGTTGCTCTTTACATAATTTATAGTATCTGGATATTGTATACTAACTTTATGTTTATGATTAGATTTTATTCTTTGTACCATGCAACTAATGTCTATGTCGTTCTTTACATTATTATGCATCCTACATTAGTATCATAGTCATTTATTTTGTTATCTCATTTATCATTTATTTATTCAAAATTATTCTTTACTCATATTTACTTTCATTAATTAAATTTTATTCTCATATTGAGACATATGCACACGTGTGTGTATATATGTCTATGGGTTTATCATATATTATTTATTATTGATTATATATTACTTCTTTTTTCACCATCATTATATTTATTTGTATAACCTCTATTGCTAAAATTTCTGATTTTATCTACTGTAGAAATATTATTGTCAAGTATATTACTCTAATGAGTTTGTTCGATGTCAACATTCCACATGTAAGTCTGCTGCTACATAGTGTCATTCTCATAATTAATTTGCAACAAATGGGTGTTTCACCTGCAATGGATCATTATAATTATCTGGTGATATGAGACTGATCCATCTGAGTGGGAACTTTTACCTCTGAGGAAACGGCCAGCTGATCAAGGCCAAGAAACGCGTTAGTGTTCCCACTCTGACCTTCCATTACTACAGGATCCGCCTATTGTAGCCACTCTGCTACTTTGAGTAGTAACATTGAGAAGCATCTCCCGGTGTTCAAGCACAGCTCAGCGAGACGTCGCTTAAGCAGAAGCAGCTTATATTTATTCAAGCCGCACCACACTAAGAGCTTCACCGCTACAGAAGTCCTGTTTTTCCACTCTTCTTTCTCGGCTGGGACCCACGAGTGTGTAGACAGCGGAGCTCATTTTGCCGCACAGCACCCGAACTTCATTAATCATCCAGCGGGTAAGCTACCAGAGATATTCACATTCCTTTGGCACAATCCACTTATTTACCAGCAGTTACTGGAACTTTTGTGAATACCCTTTGCTCCATGAACAATAGTTCTTATTATTTTTGAATATACAGTGACTTTACCCATTCAAGACTATACCATCTGCTAAAAATCTATACATTCTCATGGGTACTTCTGATTGAGATGTGACGTTCTCACTAGTATTGGTTAACAGCTGAATCAATACTTATATATTTTAACTTTCATATTGTCGGATTATTGTATTTTTATATTCATGATTTTTTATTGTCATGTATGTCATATGCTACTTTTGATTATCCTTTCTCTTTATTATAATTTATCCCATGTCAATTGTTATATTAAATGTGAGGTTAATTTTTAACTTGCCATCACCATTTATGAATGTCTTTTACCCATTTCACAAATCATTAGCGCTCCTACATTTGAATTTCTTTTTTTTTTTCAGAAAAAATTAAAGACATTTTTTTTTCATTAAAATAAATGCTGTAGTTAAATTTAAAAAGTGCATAAAAATGCATGTGTTTATTTTTTAGACATTCTAAGAGCCCAAAAAAAAAAAACCACCTAACTCCCACTTTCAATGTTTAGGACACCTGTTCTCTCTCTCTCGCTATATATATATATATATATATATATATATATATATATATATATATATATATATATATATATATATATATATATATATACACACACACATATACACATACACACATATACACACACACACACAGCAGAAACAGGTTGGTTTAGAGGATCCACAGGCAATACTAATTAGGAAATCTCAGCGGTAACCGCCTTAATTATGAAGAATATTATGGATATTAGGGCGATAATGAGTCAGTAATTTGAAGGTATTTGTCATAAACAGTTCTGGTCAGGGATCAGCCTAGGAACGTCCGTCTCTTACCTCCACACCGGCTTCCCCCCCCCCCGACTTCTCAAGCGGTCAGACGTCTGGTGTGGCGGCGCTGAGAATTCTGCATTAGGTGCTATAGGATTCCATGGGAGACCTTGTGGTTCAGAGATGGGAGTTTCCGTCATGGGCCCGCCATGACAGTATTTTCTCATGTGGCAGTATCTCTACCAATGGTAGCATGGTCTTGGTCAGCTGACGCTGCCCTCCTATTAGCTGCTACCTATGGGCATATATCCAGCCCCAGAACTCCAGTAAGTTGCCTGAACAATGTAGGTCATTCCTAGTGTATACTAGCGGTGTCCTCGTTCCAGGTTTCCTTGTGACTACCGAGTGTCTGTGTGCAACTCCGTGCCACCTCTCGGGGGAACAGTGCGGCATTCCACCTCTGCCTGTGTACAGTTCCGTGCCACCTCTCGGTGCAACAGTGCGGCATTCCACATCTGCCTGTGTACAACTCTGTGCCATCTCTCGGTGCAACAGTTCGGCATTACACCTCTGTCTGTGTACAACTCCGTGCAATAGTGAAATACAGTGTGCTCTTTATAACAACCTGTTGGTACCATCTCCAAACACTATAGTGTTTCTCCAGAGACACATTCCTCGGGCTGCCGTCTGTGTGAGCCTCTATATCCACGGGGGTTGGATACCTGATCAAAGGACCACAACCTGCTTGCTGGGTGCAGCAAAACCCATATCCCGATTGGTAGGGGTCACTGATGAACACCTCCCGGCAGGTTAGACTCTGCACCATTGATCAGGTCTCGTCAACTGCCAATCTCTGTGGATGAGGAGATCATACATTCAGGTCCCTCGCCTCCGATTACTCCCACAACCTCGGACCTCAGTAGTCCTGCTAAATATGGCAGAACTGTCATGCTTGGCACTGAACAACCACATTGTGACAGTAGTCTGAAAAATTACTTTTAATCTCCTCTACCAAGTGTAGAGCACCACAGTCCACACATTGCATATCCATAGGACCCAAAGAGTAGTATTGTGTCATGCCAAATTCAAGCAGTATCAGATGATCTTGTTATACGTTGGTTGTGACAATAATATTCTTGACTGTAAGAGGTTTGAACTGCACACTTTGGGCACCACGTCAATGTCCTCAAGGCTGGCTTCTAGGCATGTTTGGTGTAAAGTGTGGAGGTGAATAATGAAATAACACAGCAGTCGTGATTGAAGCCCTCGCAAGATGCGCTAATATATGTGGCTGCAATGAACGGTCACAGTTTTCAGTCCACCCAGCAGGTACACAGGGAGAGTTCACCCACTGTCACATTTTCCAGACCACAATGCGATGCACTGTAATTGACAGACGGACGTTTTGCTACATATTTTTTCTGCAAATCTATGGATCAAGACCTTTCATTTGGTATATGATGTGCCTTCCTCAGACAACGGCATCATAGAAATATGTCACTCATAAAAGTTGTCCTTCATCTATTAATATATAGACTAGGGAATACCGGAAGTAACAGCCTAATGCTGGGCATACACTATACAATTATCTGTCAAATATCGGTCCAATCTGGCTGGTTGGAATGAAGACCTGGTAATGTATGAGAGCAAATAACAGTCGATCATATGGTCTTAACACTGGAAAACAGACAAAAAACAATTGTTCAAATTGGTTAAATTCGTGTGTTTTAACCAATTCGTCTGAATGACTATTTTTGTCTGTTTTCCAGTGCTTGTGAGCAAATGGTCGATTGTAATTTGCTCCCATACATTATCAGATTTTCATTCCAACCAGCCAGATTGGACAGATAATTGTATAGTGTATGCCCAGCATTAGTTATGGAAGACATTATGGATATTAGCTGCTGAGGATATTATGGAGATAATGGGTCCGTAATATGAGGGTATTTGTCATCAAGAGTTCTGCTAAATATGGTGGAACAATAAAGAAAAATAACAGCGCTGTGGAACACCTTGAACCTAAATTTATTTAGTAATTAGTGAAGAAAAAAATTAAAGAAAATTTAAGCTATATCAAAACAAAATTTTGACTATTATATGTAAAAAATAAATTCAATTTGACTAATAAAACACACAAATGTAAATTTAAAAAACAATCATTTAATTGTATGTCTAAAAACATGTAATATCAGATATTCAGAAATAATAGGTATCAATTAATGTTACAATGACTAACACTGAAGCGAGGTAGCTGGTTTATCCAAATCACCACAATATTCTAAAATCAGCTGAATCGTGGTTTAATGCTGATGTATTTGTTAAAAGGAGATTTTTGTCATCACAATTTTTGGGAGGGGATAAAATAATCACTAAATAAATTTAGGTTCAAGGTGTTCCATGGCACTGTTATTTTTCTTTTTTTCTTTTGGCTAGCAACCCTTAACAGCAGCGTGGAACCACTGTTGTAGTTTCACAATTATTAAAATTGGGTATTCTTTTGCAGCGCCAGTGGCTATATATTCTCACTATAATTATGGTGGAACAACCACATTGGGCAACAAAACCGTTCCATTGTGACAGCAATCTGAAAAATGGCCATTAATCGCTACTAGGAAGTGTAGGCAACCATAGTTCACACATGGCACGACCATGGGACCCAAAAAGCAGGGCCGGATTAACAATGGGGCAGATGGAGCTGCAGCTCCAGGCCCACTCTTAAAATCGGCTCCACAGTAGCATATTTTTTTCTTACTGCTACAGCATCCTGCACTGCCCGCCCAAATCTCCACTTCCCCCGGCCGCGGTCGCACGCCAACGGCATAGATGGGTTATATATGATAGCGGCGCAGTGGAAGGCTTCACTAGCGGAAGGGAATCTCCCTCTTCCCATGCACACACCGTGACTCGGTACCTCCTCCGCGCCGGGAGACGTCATGGAGTGTGACGTCACAAACATGCTGCTATATAATATATATATTTCCTATATGTGCTGTAAATATTCAGTCTGGTGCATAAATATTGGGACATTGACAGAATTTCCATATTTTGGCCTCTATTCACCACCACAATGGCTTTGAAAAGAAACAAACAAGATGTGCTTTAACTGCAGACTTTCAGATTTAATTTGAGGGTAATTACATCCAAATCAGGTGAACGGTGTAGGAATTACAACGGTTTCTATATGTGCCTCCCACTTTTTAAGGGGCCAAAAGTAATGGGACAAACTAAACAATCCTAAATCTAACTTTCACTTTTTAATACTTTGTTGCAAATCCATTGCAGGCAATTACAGCCTGAAGTCTGGAACGCATAGACATCACCAGACGCTGGGTTTCATCCCAGGTGATGCTCTGCCAGGCCTCTACTGCAAATGTCTTCAGTTCCTGCTTGTTCTTGGGGCATTTTCCCTTCAGTTTTGTCTTCATCAAGTGAAATGCATGCTCAATCAGATTCAGGTCAGGGGATTGACTTGGCCATTGCATAACATTCCACTTTTTAGCCTTAAAAAACTCTTTGGGTGCTTTTGCAGTATGCTTCGGGTCATTGTCCATCTGCACTGTGAAGCGCCGTCCAATGAGTTCTGAAGCATTTGACTGAATATGAGCATATAATATTGCCCCGAAACACTTCAGAATTCATTCTGCTGCTTTTGTCAGCAATCACATCATCAATAAATACAAGTGAACCAGTTCCATTGGCAGCCATACATGCCCACACCATGACACTACCACCACCATGCTTCACTGATGAGGTGGTATGTTTTTTTATCATGGGCAGATCCTTTCCTTCTCCATACTCTTCTCTTCCCATCACTCTGGTACAACTTGATCTTTGTCTCATCTGTCCATAGGATGTTGTTCCAGAACTGTAATGGCTTTTTTAGATGTTGTTTGGCAAACTCTAATCTGGTCTTCCTGTTTTTGTGGCTCACCAATGGTTTACATCTTGTGGTGAACCCTCTATATTCACTCTTGTGAAGTCTTCTCTTGATTGTTGACTTTGACACATATAGACCTACCTCCTGGATAGTGTTCTTGATTTGGCCAACTGTTGTGAAGGGGTTTTTCTTCACCAGGGAAATAATTCTTCTGTCATCCACCACAGTTGTTTTCCGTGGTCTTCCGGGTCCTTTGGTGTTGCTGAGCTCTCCGGTGCGTTCTTTCTTTTTAAGAATGTTCCAAACAGTTGATTTGGCCACACCTAATGTTTTTGCTATCTCTCTGATGGGTTTGTTTTGATTTTTCAGCCTAATGATGGCTTGCTTCACTGATAGTGACAGGTCTTTGGATCTCAAATTGAGAGTCGATAGCAACTGATTCCAAATGCAAATGTCACACCTAGAATCAACTCCAGACCTTTTACCTGCTTAATTGATAATGAAATAACGAGGGAATAGCCCACACCTGTCCATGAAATAGCTTTTCAGTTGATAGTCCCATTACTTTTGGCCCCTTAAAAAGTGGGAGGCACATATAGAAACCTTTGTAATTCATACACCGTTCACCTGATTTAGATGTAATTACCCTCAAATTAAATCTGAAAGTCTGCAGTTAAAGCACATCTTGTTTGTTTCATTTCAATGCCATTGTGGTGGTGAATAGAGGCCAAAATATGAAAATTCTGTCAATGTCCCAATATTTATGCACCTGACTGTATGTGTGTGTGTATATATATATATACACACATATACATACACACACACATACATCTATATACACACATACATATATATGTATATAGGGAGCTGGCACTGCAACCACAAGGCAGTCCGCACCTCCCTTCCTGCACACACTACTTCCCCCAATAGTAAGAACGGGACCACAGGGGTTTGGCCCGCGAGGCCATGCCCAAGTCCAGCGAGGCCGCCCCTTTTCAGCGTCCCACCCCGGGTGACACTGCAGGGAGAGACGCCACTGCATAGCCATAACAGTGTAATGACATATCTATCTATCTATGGTTTCCTTTCCATGGACAGGATTAGTAGCTGGAGGGTGTGCTGATCCTTTTCGTGCATTAATGGGTGATTTGGGGGTGCTTGCAGGTTAGTTAGCTTTCAATTTAAAAATACATATAAACCCATGATCTGAAGTGGGTGCTACTATTATATACAGTAGCATACGATCACCAGAAGTAGGGACACCTTGGTGTGGCTGGTAGCTAAACCACATGTTTGCAAATGTATGTACAGAGATCTCTGCATTTACTATATAGGATGCAAATCTTTTTACTGGCCTATTTGCAGGGGGAATATTTTGTCTGTTTCTTTTCACTTTCCAGAATCTAAGTATGTGGCTCAATGTTTATATGCTTTTATCTTTATTTTAATTTCAATTATTCTTAAACTGGTTCGCCTGGCAGCTTAGCACGCCATTCTTTTTCTCTTCTTCACACAAGCCCGGCTGTTGCAGGCGTCTGGGGTTGCTAAAGCAGCGACAGTATGGTGCAACTCCATATGTCTACAAAAAAATATATCTCAGACTGCACACTCTGGACATATATATATAATTGGAGGTGCTACCTGTGAAGACCATTGATATATACACAAAGAAGAAATACAGGTGCACAACTCCAAATTAACTGATTATATATAAATAAATACATTTTGCAGTAAATACAATAGAGGTATTTGGCATAATCTTGGCCAAGCTTATGGGCCTGCCCACCATATCCGGGTAACCTCTAGTATTTATTTATATATAATCAGTTAATTTGGAGTTGTGCACCTGTATTTCTTCTTTGTGTATATATCAATGGTCTCCACAGGTAGCACCTCCAATTATATATATATGTCCAGAATGTGCAGTCTGAGATCTATTTTTTGGTAAACTAATTAGTGCATTGATTTGCACACCTGGGAAGCCTGAGCCACTTCCCACTCAGACTAGCACTTCTACTACATTGGTTACAGCATGGAGTCTGGCAATGTAATATGCACACCAGTCAGAGGCAGAAGAATAGGTAAGTCCTGCTAATATTTAGACTGTGTAGTGCAGCTTCGGTTCATTTTTGGGGTGTGGGTCACCCTAGATTGCTTTGCTGATCTGCTTCAGGGCACCGCAGTATAACACATTTTCCTTTAACACATTTTAATACTTCACTGTCTGTTTCCTTTATATATATGTATTTCACTTTTTTATTTTTATGCTTTATATGCGGCCAGCGGCTGCTCTTAACACTTCACTTTTCTTATTAGAGCGGTGCTTTGGGGTGGATTGGCTGGGCTAGTTTGGGGGTATCCTGCGCTCTGGATTTGAGCCTTAGTATGTTAGGGACCTGCCCGACAAGAGGTTACCCGGATATGGTGGGCAGGCCCATAAGCTTGGCCAAGATTATGCCAAATACCTCTATTGTATTTACTGCAAAATGTATTTATTTATATATAATCAGTTAATTTGGAGTTGTACACCTGTATTTCTTCTTTGTGTGCAACTCCAAATGTCATCACAAAGGGTTATTTGTGATAGCACATTGTTTTATACTCTTTTCTAATATTATGCAAGAATATCTCTGGTGATTTGATTGAGTAATTGGGGCCTATTCAATTAAGAGTGAGGTCCCTTGAGCATTACTTTCTGGTTTGAAATACCACCCGTGATTTTGCACCCTGCAAGGTCTGGATGAAACATTGCAAAATAGGTGACATGTATTTCAAATAAGCGCAGTCACTGTTCACATATTTTAGTTTTAATATTTATTAATATTTAGTAATATGCATATTAAGTAAGATGCAGATCACATATTTTAGTTATATTTAATATTTACCCCACAGCACAGAACACCCCCCCCCCATCACTGGTCACACCTCCATATCAGTAGTCACACCATCGCCATGCTGGTTCTGCGGCGGCACACAATAGGCCCTTCATATATTTCAGCTCCAGGCCTCTGAAAACCTTAATCTGGCACTGCCAGAAAGAGTAGTATTGTGGTGAATATATCCAATGCGAGCAGCGTATCAGTTGATCTTGTTATACGTTGCTTAAGATATTTGAAATCCACTCTCTGGTCGACCTATAAAGGCTGGCACCACGTCAACATCCTCGGGGCCGGTATCTAGGCAAGTTTGGTGTAAACAATGAAAGGTGTGGTATATGATGTGCCCTGCTCATACAATGGCACTCATAGAAGTCATTCCTCTGCTATTAATATATAGATTATTTTACTTGGAACTCTGTGAGGCGGCCTGGAAGACATGCACTACTAGGGCTCTTTAAGGACTGGCGTTGGGAAATACTGCTGCAGTGTGAAATTGTGTGGTGTTCACGTTTTCTAGTGTTCACCCTAGCTTCGGCGGCAGACAGGGCGCCGGAGTAGGAGAAGGCACTTCCACGCGCGCACCCGAAAAGGGGGCGTGGCCATTGAAAAGGGGGCATGTCTAAGACGCATCACCTTTTCGTCACTCTTGGGGGCATTCCCGGCAATTACGGACACGCCAGGCAGCCCCCAAGCGCTGCTGACAGGGAGAATAGATGCCAGGTGCATGCGCCCAGCGTCTATTCACTGGCGGTGACCGGGTCACCGCACATTTCCCCACCCGCGGGACACTGCGACCCGCGGGTGAAGACGGCACCCGCAGGCTGCGAAGGCAGGGCAGTTTTTGCCCTCCAGAAGGCAGGGCGCAGCGCCCCGCTAAAACAGCCTAGCGCGGAACGCTATTTTCCATAACTAATTATTTAACTTGTGATTCTGTGAGTAGACCTGGAAACCATGCAATGCTAGTGTGTACTGAGCAGTGCTGGATTACCAAATTGGCAGAGTAGGCACCAGCCTATGGGCCCAGCAACAACGGATCAAAATAATATTGATTTGATCTTGAATAGAAATTTCAATCAAGCTTTCTTAATTTTCCTAGGATAGAAAAAATTAATCAACTCAAAGAAACAAAAACTTTACATTAAAGACTAGAGAAAATACTGTATTAATGTACCCATTAGGGAATAATTTGCGAGGGGGCCCCCAAGATTTTGACTGCCTAGGGGCCTCCACAGGGTTTAATCCGGCACTGGTACTGAGGACTGAATTTGAGAAGCAATGTACTAGATGACCACATTACTTGAAAGAAGGAATTACCAGCTTTCAAATGTGAGCGCCCCCACATGTGCATGTATCCTTAGTAGGGTCATATGGCACGCAGTGCCCTCCCACCCATATATGAAAAACTTTGACAATATGAAGGGGCATAATTTGAAATTTGGGTGACCCTTAACTATTGAAAACTACGTTGGGGTAGATATTCCAGCATTTTTGCATGTCATGGCTTTTCTGTTGTGTATGGGTTATTGCCTTGTGATCATACTGGCAATTACATGTATAGGGGAACTGAATGGAAAGAGGGTACTCCTCTCTTTAAACAAGGTTGCACCCATCTTTCTAGCTGCCACAGTGGAGGGAAAAAGGAACCATTCCTTAGCAAAAAATATGTCATTTACCGGGGGGCTGCTCCTGCCAGCGACTCACTGCTGGCAACTAGTACCAATGAGGATGTTAATTTTTTTCCTTCTAATGTGCCCCTTCGCTGCACACGAGTGCCACTGGTTGTCCACAACAAAAGGGTTACACAGGAGCATTAAATCCCACTGAAATTTTCAGATATTAACCAATGAAATAAAATACACAGTTAAGGTGACAATCCAAGAAACTCACAAAAAATAAGGTACTGCATTCCAGTGTGCCATTACAGGCAACTAAAGATCTTCATACATATTCAGGACTCTGTCCTACTGGAATCAAATGCTGTTAAAAAAAAAGCTAAGAATACATACATTTAAATTCACTGTGATACTACCCCGACAACTGTACATAAATAAACCAATCCACACAGAGCAATTTTGCAAACCATGTTAAGATGCAAGTCGCATGGTGAGAGCACCTTGTCCAAGATGGCAACATGAAAGAGTTATAAAAAAGAATGCTGAACTTATTTAGTCCAAATAGTCCAGTTATTTTTTTTGTGTATTAATCAACTCTATAAAACAGATCCTTGGTTATAAATTAATGTAAAATAATATCTTTACCTACTCTTTACTGCAAATACCTTATGCAAAACCTATATATTTAGTTATGATCTTAGGCCAATACTGCTACGTAGACAGGAAATATAATTCAGGCTGATCTGTTTCATCCAGAAGAAAAAACAAAAACCTTTTCATTGGAAGTAGTTTAGTAGCAATAAGTGAGAGACGTAACATTTATAAAGCGTATTGTGAGCATTGTAATGTGATTTATACAATAAACTCAGCGTCTGGATTTACAGATCTGTCATACATCTAGCCTCCTTGCGCGTTAAACAGCTCTTCTAGTCGCACAATGCAGTGGCCTGACTCGGTAGCGCAGAGCGTCGTTTCATGTGATTTTCCCCTTCAAATGTGTCTTATTCGCACAGTGATGCGAATAGGATGCAAAAGCAGCTTCTACTGACTAAAATGATGTGGAGCATTTTTATATTCTGTGTGCGACTGCAGGTGCATCCGCATACAAAATTCTTTGTTACAGTGTCACAGCCGCTGACACTATAACGTAGCATTTTGCATGCAGATACACCAGCAGTTGCACATACAATATAGATATGCCTCATATAATTTAATCAGCAGAAGCTATTTGGGCGTCCTATTCTCACTGATGTGCAGACGCATTTGAAGGAAAAAAGTCGCACAAAAAGACGCTCTGCGCTAGAGTAACACTGCGCTCAGATGTATGTGGACACATCAGTATAATTAGGATAAAAGATGATAATGGGGAAAAAGGAAAAACATTGGAGAACAAAGCTAAAAGAATTAAACACAAAATGGACCATGAATGTCTTGCTGAGACTCACCACTCTTAGCCTGTTCTCCACTATGGTATGGGTCTCCCATTTTGTATCGCAGTAAATGTAATATTATCCACAGGTGAGTTCCAGATGAATTATAAGATGTTTGACTTCTTCAAAGGAGTTTCTGCCTGGCTGCTCTTAACGCTGAAGCTAAAGCAAAGTGAATTAATCTGGACTTAGTAATAAAAGGCTTTCTGTGCTAATGCCAAGGTTGTCACTAAGCAGGCATGTTGGAGGGAGGAGGAGTTGAAGGGCTGCCATTGATTATTTCCTGGGTAAATTAATGCTGGCCATACACCTGCACGACCAGCATCAGATCCAATTCACCATCCGACTCCCCGGAGCTCCCTGGCAGCCCCGGCAGCATGTTTGTTGTTTCTCTTAGAGCAAGATCTGTCGTATGATCGATCCTGTGCCTCACGTGCTCATTAGGGAAATAGTCATTGAAATTACTTGAATTGCTGCACGTCGGATCGCATGAACAAAATAAATGGCACGATCTGCACATGATACGATGGAACATATGGGCTGCACATCTGATTATAAGATCAGATTATAGGAGCTGCGGGAGCGCGCATCGTATCTTATTAAAAAAAATACACGATTTTCACAAGATCCATCATATGACTCATCGAAAATTGGGCAATCAGCTCAAAATCGTGCAGGTGTATGGCCAGCATAAGTCTAATTTGAGTAAATGACACTTGTAAATTAGCAGTAGTGTAAACAGTAGCAAGATTTAAGTAGTTTAACAAACATAAACTTCTTTGTGTTCTCGACACCACAGACACAGCTGGCCCTCCTCCAACAGTGAGCGTATCCATATAGGTACATGTAATATAGTTATCTATAGGTCCTAGGTAGGCGCTCTATATGACTGATGGTCCATAAGCTTAGTTGTATGTCTGCGAGAGATGGTAATCTCCAATTATTTAAAATCAGATTATTCTCTGTTGGGTTGAATGGTAAGGAACAGAAAGTTACAAACCGTGCTATGTATTTGTTTCATGCATGCCAGAGAATAAATAAAAGCTGCCTGTCAAGATTCTGCCTGGGATCGGCTGTTACTTACCGCAGCCATCTTGGCTGAATCACCTGATAGATTCTTATCCAGCGGTAGCTGTGTCAGTTCTCAGCTGACTTGCTCATCCAATGGACAGCTACCTCGGGGTATAAACTGAACTCCAGGTGAACAGGTAATTGCCTGATCAACTTCGTAAATTCCAGATGGTTGCTGATTGCTTCGTTCCAGGCTTCACATGCAATCTTCCAATGACTCTTCAAGTAGTATTTCCTGTGTATACTCTGTACATCTCCTCGCGGCTTGGTAGTAATGAGCGAACTAGACTGCCTGGGAAAAGACTGTCCTCTTGCATTACATTGGGGATGAAAGGACCGATAAGAGGAAAGCCTAGGCTTAGGGACAGCTGCTGATGGCAGAAAGGCAGACTTTGAGGCTGCAACAGAAAGCCACAATCTTGTCCAATTCTGCGGCGAACAGCAGGTCTCCAGAGAAGGGTAAGGATTTGAGTGCCTTCTTGGATCCAGTGTCGCCTTCCAGGACCATAGCCAAAGTACATGGCGTGTAACTACCGAGGTTGTAGATGCCTTAGAGGCAAAGAGTCCAGTATCCAACGCAGCTTCTTCCAAATAAGAGGCCACTTCCTGAATATGGGAGATATAGGCCAGTTGTTCCCTGATAGTGTCTGATGGCAGGCTCTCTTCCAGTGCCCTTGCCCATCCTTCGATAGCCTTAGCCACTCAGGCCGCAGCCATACCTGGTCTAGTGATAGCGCCCAGAAGCGAGAAGACTGACTTGAGACAAGTTTCTTGCTTTCTATCCATGCCATTCCTAAAGGAGGATGTAGACGGTAAAGACAGTGTAGAGCTTCTGACTAAGCGTGCCACATGCGAATCAACAGTGGGAGGGACTTTGCACTTAGTACACTACTTAGTAGGGAGAGGGTAAAAAGAGATTAGTCTTTTTGGGATCTGGAACCGTTTGCCAGGAGTACCCCAAGCTTCTCTCATGAGCTCAAGACTTACAGGTACTTCTCACAAAGTGTCTCTGAGCCAGCCAGTCTGCTTGCTCTCCCAGGTATGAGACACCAGCTTACAATCACACACAGCCTATATCAGCCAGTTCCAGGTGCAGACCCTAATGAGCCTGCTAACAGGCCAAAACCTGGAGTGGCCTGTGGATGGAGCCCACCCTCTCCTCACATCCACACCCCCAAGACTAAAACCGGCTTTCAAAAAGCCGACACTCAAAACTGCTTCACTGCAGCCTTTTCTCTTGGGGTTTTTTAGAACACATAGGTCAAAAACCTGTCTCAGGTGATGAGTGGGATTCAACGGAGACCGACATGATTTGAACCACAGATGACGTAGATAGCTCTATTGCAAGATTTATGTAGCAGTGAGAACTGCCTTTCATGATGAATGACAGGAACTTGGAGGAACCGGACTGGGACCGGCAGGAAGACTTGTTGAGTTGAACTGGTGAAATTGGAACTTGACTCTGGACTGGAATAACGTGGATTGAATTGATGGGAAATCAGGTAATGCTGAGACAAGGGCTAAACAGGGTAATCCGGAAATGGTGTGACAAAGGCTGGAACTCAGGTGTAGGCTGGATAGGGTAACTGGGAATAACAGGTTCAGGAAGGAATGGGTAGGTTTGGGATTTTAGGTTCAGGGAGGGAGTGGGTAGGTAGAAGGAGCAGGAGTTCATCCACAGCAGGAAGCACGATGCAGGGTAACGCTGGCCATACACGGTAAGATTTTCTGTCCAACCATCCAACTAGTTGGCTGGTTGGAATGAAAATCTGGTAATGTATGGGAGTAACTGATGATCAGCAATTTGCTCCTAAATACCAGAAAACAGATGAAAATGGTCGTTCAGACAAGTTTGTTAAATGTTTGCTCTAAACAATTTGTTCAAACAGTTTTTATCCATTTTCCTGCATTTGGGAGCAAATTGCTGATTGTCATTTGCTTTCATACCTTACCAGATTTTAATTCCAACCAACCAACTAGTTGGATGGTTGGACAGAAAATCTTACCGTGTATGGCCAGCATAACACAATGCAGGTTTGCAGGGTGCCAGGGACCAAAAAGGAGTAGGGATAGCAGCAGAGCACAGGACTAAGGTCAGAAGCACAGGAACTCACTTAGAGCTGAAGCTGGAAACACAGGAGTTGCACTGGCCTGGGAACTAGCAGGATTACTGTATTGCTGTAGCAGGACGTCTGTATTACCAGGTATTGCTGAAGCAGATTTTATGGATTGCCAGGTATTGCTGTAGCAGGTTTTCTGGATTGCCTGGGGAGATGAAGTGGTCTGGGAACCAGGTTTTCTGAATGCACCAGGGGTTGCTGTCAGCAGGAGCCAGGGATACACTTGTACACAGAAACAACACGAACCTTACACCACGGGAAGTAACGAGATGTTCAGGCCCAGAATGCTATCAAGGGAGGATATATATATCCTGGGTCTGGCAGCAATTGGAGGAAACAGACAGGTGGTCTGGCAGTAGCATTCCGAGTGGTGGAAGGCACAACATGCAGAGGGAGTATTCATCTCTGCAGCACTGAGTCAGAACTACACCTGTGATTCCAATCAGGGCTAGCAGTGTTCACAGACAGGAAAGGACCCAGGTGAAATAATCACTCTGGAAAGAATGCATAGAGAAGTGCTGCTGCAGCAGCATGATCAGAATAGATCCTCCAGGCAAATTACACAAATCCATGGAGACAGCTGGCAGTGGTAAGTCAACAGGCAAAAGGTGAAAACTAGACATGGTCGTGACACTTATGGCTTATTACTTGTGTTGATGTTGAACAGTCTTCTGGTGTGCTGCTGTTTTCTATATATATATATATATATATATATATATATATATATATATAACTCAGTCCTCACCTATTTCACCGGGCTGTGCCATTTGGCATCAGTCCTCAGCTTCTAGGGGGGCCAATGCTAAACAGCATTGGTCCCTTCCTAGTACACTTGCATGATGGGTACTATTAAATAATATTTTTATTCTTTTTATAAGATAAATAATTTTGCTATCATAATATTTTTAATGTTTCCTCCATTAATCAGCAATATTATAAATTGCAGCGTAATAATATAATTTATGGCCCCTAAAGTTTACATAGGCACTTTTACTTACCTTTCTTGATGAACATAGTTCAATGGGTGAACATAAAAACAAAAAAAAAACCTTGACCACTGGCTAGATCATACCGGAGGCAAATAAATTATTAAAGTTATTGGCAAGCTCACCTACTTTATAGTTGGCAGCCAGTCTAGCAAGAACTTTGATCAAGATACTATCTCGCCCAATTTACAAAAGTATTTGGCAGGATCCAGAAACGTGGTCTACTCTTCCAAAAGAACTCCCCGAAAATCATGAGACTTGGAAATCCAAATAGAGCAGGCAAGCATGTTATTGAATTATTCCTTAAACAAGCCAAAACTATGCTTGAAGAAAAATGTTGTTAAACGGAGCAGAATAAGGTTTTTAAAATTAGTTAACCTATTTTTTTTATTTTTTTCATTTTTAAATATTGCGGGCACTACTGTATCTTATTTACTTGTAACCTAGACACTACAAGTTTAGGTATTAGTACAAGGGGTACTACTGTCATTTAGTAAGGAAAAATCATTTCTATAAGGATTTGGGCACCAGCCTTTTTTTTTTTTTTTAATTTCTACTCTAATTAGTGCGGAATCATCTTTTTTCTATGCTCACATTGTGTAGAATCATCCTCCTTCTGTACTCAACTAGCGCAGAATCATGCCTTTTCTCTACTCAGAATAGTGCAGAATTGTCCTTCCTCTCTCCTCAATGTTATATAGTAAGAAGACAATAGCATTATTATAAGAATGTGGGCACCAGCCTTTCTTTTTACCAGAAGGGCCACAACACTTACAATATAGTACACGCACATATAAATATTTTTTTATTTAATTTTTTCACAACAAAAAGGTACTGGTAAGAGCGCTAAACCAAGTCGGAGTTCTGCCCGAAGGTGTGTCTTTGCATAAATATATAACATTCTACTATAATCCCAATGTCAATGGTGGCAGCTCGATGTTTTCCAAGTAGACCTTATTGTAAGGTACCAGGTGTTTTATGCAATACAATATGTGGCGGGCATAGATTCATTGAGCTCTAGATGCTCAGAATATGTGGAAACATTTTCTAACGAATATGTATATGCTCTTAAATCCATTGTGAAACATACCACTTCTATTCTTCAGACTCTAAATGAAATTCAATGGAGGGAATCATATAAATGGGCAACAATAGATGTATAGTCCCTGTATACATCCATTCCACACGATAAGGGGGATTTTAAGTTGCCGTGATTTTTTAGATAATGATGAGATGCTGAGTATACAATACAAAGATTTTATTGGTCTTTTAATGAATTAATTTTAAGTCACAATTATTTTAAATTTTTAGAATCCTTTTATATTCAAACAGAAGTAATATTTATGACACTACAACCATAAAGAAAAAGAGATTCGTTGAATAAACACTGGGATATATTAAAAACAGATTCCATCTTGAACACAGTTCTCCTAGACAAACCAGTAACAGCCTTTAGGAAGGCAAGAAACTTAAAAAAATTACTTGGCCTACAGCACTTTCAAACATATGGGAACGACTACTAAACAGTGGATACAAAACGGCAAAGGGTTTTTTAAGTGCAATAGTTGCAATATGTGTAAATTTGCAAGTAAAAACAATAACATGGGGGTGTGGCCTGGCAGCCATTAAAACAAGTTGCACGCTGTGAGAGCTCCTGTGGAGATCCGTGACGTTGGCATCCCATTGCGCTATAAAGCCCCATACTCTCTCCCCTTACCTCCCCAGTAGATGGCCTCAAAGCGGCGGCGTGGTTCACGGAGCCAGGCGGTGCTCTCCTTGCACCATGGCGGGTTGCGGCCCGCAGCCCAGGCCGAAGCTGGGACCTCAATTTCTGAGCGCGCTCCGGAGGGGATTGCGGCCGCAACACGAGCACAACGGAGTGTGCAATCCTGCACCAGCACATAAGCGGAACCCTCTTGCAGGTGAAGAGCGGGGCCAGCACTGCCCGCCAGCTGTCTGGCGTCCTCACTCTCTAGTACACCCCCTGTGAGAGACGGGCAGCAGCACCTTCTTGTGAAACAGCCATTTTTGGAAATCGGGAGTCTTCCCCTGAGTAAGCTGGTGAGTCCTGGGCTGCAGAGGGAACTAGCAGATGGAATCACCTTATATATAATACATATTGTGTGTGAACCCACAGAGAACCACAACTCTGCCACTGAAGTCCTATAGTGAGAGCAGTGAGAGATCACAGCATAATTATCACTGCAAATCCCTGGGCTCATATTCATCACTGTACTGTTCAGCCTCCATTGTCTCTAGTCTCACTCCTCTCGGTAACATCAAAAGTGGAAATTGCTGTGAGATTCATTAATCGGCCTAATTCATATGTATTGGTCCCTCCATCTATGAAGCAACACTGACCCCCAGTGGATACTTTGTGTTATCTAAGCAGTCAGGGGAATAGACGTGCTTTATATTACTTTACTATCAATCACCCTGATCACACCACTGATAAAGGGGCCAGAATATCTGTGACAAGCAGGCTTCTCGATGAACTTAACCGGAGCTGTATATGTGAGACTTTTAGGCTTCCATTTCGATATAGCCACTGCTCATTCTCATTAACTTCATTATTAACCCCCGTCGCCTGCCTCTGACATCGAGCTACAGTGTTGTTATTTATATCTACTACACACCTACGTGTCCTTATCTTTAATGGCGCCCAAAGCCCTCATGGACTGTCCCACCAGCCTCCTTTTTCAAAGCATCTCCTTCCTCCCAAAATGTTAAAGCTGGTCTGACACTCAATAAAAGTGGTAAACATCTACCGGTGCTAAATAATCCGCCTGACAGATCCCCTCCGGCTTCCTCTCGACAACTGGAGGTTGCAGATGATGCACCCCTTACAATGGGCTCTATGAAAATTTTACTGGCTTCCTTTAAATATATTACAACCAAATTTAAAGCGGCATTGCAGTCCTGTCCGCAATCAGTTGACGAATTAGGGACACGTACAGATCACTTCGAGAACAAATTGGAAGTGGTAAAATCGCACAATGAGCTGATATCGCTCCATGAAGACCTATAGTCAGAGGTTACATCTTAGAATGACAACCGCGGACCTAGAAGATAGGTCTAGGCGCAAAAATCTTAAGCTCCGTGGGATTCCGGAGGCAATTTCTAATTTGGAACTGACAGATCACGTAATGGAAATCTTGGCGAAACTTCTACCGACAACACAGATCTCAGATTTTCTACTAGACCTTGTTCAGAATGCCCAAAGCTCGTAATGCTCCTACTGATGCTCCCAGAGATGTCCTGATGCGATTGCACTATTTTCATACTAAAGAAGCGATCCTTCACGCAGCAAGGTCAGCGGATGCTGCCACATTGGGAAAAATTTAAATATTTGGTGATCTCTCCGCAGAGATGTTGGCGTTAAGAAGATTATTTCTCCCAGTTACCAGAGCACTACGAAAAGCATCCATCAATTATCAATGGGGCTTTCACACTGAATTAATATCTAGAAACAGCTCTACTACGGTCACATCAGAACCAGCTGACTGCATCCAACTCCTAGTGACTTGGAACTTAGAAGACATCTCGCAGAAAATACCAAGCAACCTTCATATAAACCAGGACTGGTCATAATTAATTCTTGACTTTTCGTATCCTTTTCAGAATATTGTACACACCTATTCCAGTTAGCAATATGTGCAGATGCAGTTTTAAGAAGTTCCATATACATGAAACCCCAAGTTCTGGTTGATAAACATAGGGGTAATAAACTATTTGCAAGATCTGCCAATTTGTCTTGCAGATCTGACGATTTTGTTTTGCTTCTAAGGTTCGTTTTTGCAAATTCTGTTTAATAGGTGTGTATTTATACCTATACATTTGGGAATGTTTTCCTATATTGTGCCTTTAAATGATATTTATTTCTGCTATATCTATTGTTTTCTTTCTCTACAACGAACACTGATTCTTTTAGACTTATATATTAAAACCCCGGGCGAAGGGAGTTATTTGCTTTATTGGCCACTTACCCCAATGTACCACCTACAAAGGTGGTCCATGATAGTCCTTTTTAGGAACTTTTTTTTTTTTTTATTGCCCTTTTATTGTCTCCCTTTTGTCCCTTTTTTATTCTACCAATACTACAATCCCCCAGGTACTTTACTTGTATGATATGCAGGTTTTGTTCTATGTACAATATGGTCCAGATAAGTTAATTCCTAGCAACGTCTTTCTCAATCCAAATGATTAAGATTTTATCCATTAATGCTAAGGGCCTCAACTCTCCCAATAAAAGGAGACTCGCATTGAGACATTTTGCTAAATGCAGAGCTCACATAATCTCTGTACAAGAAACCCATTTCCAGCAATCCTCCCCCCCAATTCTCTAATCTGAAATATCACCATTGCTATACCTCCAACGGCCCAGGCAAAAAAAGCAGGGGTGGCAATACATGCAACTTTGTTTTTGAAAAACAAATAAATGATAAAAGAAGGACGATACCTGATTCTTATAGGTAAGATAGACAATATTCCAGTAACAATTGCATCAATTTATGCCCCAAACACGAAACAAGTGTCATTTATAAGGAAATTTTGCACAGTTCATCAATCATGCAAAAAAATTATTTTATTACTACTGGGCGACTTCAATATGGTCCTTGATCCCTTCTTGGATAAATCTTTCTCCAAACCCAAAGTAGGCTCCTATTCGTCTCCAAGCCACTCCCAGAGCTTTAGACGAATTCTCAGAGAATATGAGCTCTATGATATATGGAGGGTGGTACACCCAAGGGCGAGGGACTATACCTTCTATTCCCAGGTACACAAGTCATATTCTTGCATTGATCTGGCCATATGAGACAAATGGTCCCTACCCCATGTTAAACGATCTTTAATTCTACCGGTTGCATGGTCAGAACATACAGCAGGATCATTGGATTGGGATATTACCAGATTGAGAAACACCCCCCTGGGCCCCTGGCGCTTGGGAGAGCACCTCCTAGTGAATCCCGAAGCTAAACGGATAATATCTAATGCATAGAAACCAACAATCCAGAAGATACCTCTTCGTTCACACAGCGAACCAGGCTGCAGCTCGTTTACATAAAGCAGCTATCTTACACCAACTAGACATTGAATGTAGACTAGCTGACCTGGATGCTAAACATAAACTTAATCCAAATGATGATACAGTGTATAGAGAGTTACTCAATGTCCGAACGGAATGGAATACTCTGGCACTAAAAAAATGTCCAAACAATGCTGTTCAAATGACGCCAAAAGTACTATTCTGAAGGAGATAGGGCTGGTCGTTTACTGGCACGGAAGTTGAGGGGGAAAAGGGCGTAAAAGTATTAGAACAATTTCTAATAATAAAAGGCATCAAAATTACAGACCCCTATACTATTGCAGAATCCTTCGCACAATACTATTCTGCCCTATATAATTTGAAGGATGACCCCGTGACCCCCCCAACCTACATAGGCACAGAATGATTATTTTCTGAGCACTGTGGATTTGCCATCATTGGCAATCCCCTGGCAAACCCCTGGTCCGAGGAAGAAATCTTATCAGTAATAAAATCCCTTCCTTTACAGTGCCTTGCAAAAGTATTAAACCCCCTTTGCATTTTCCACAACCTGGAATTAAAATAGATTGTTTGAAGATGTGCATCATTTCATTCACAGAACATGCCTACAACTGTGAAGTTGTGTTTTTTTTATATTGTGAATCAAACAACATTTAGGACAACATAACAGAAAACTTCAGCATGCATAACTATTCACCCCCCTAAAGTCAATACTTTGTCGAGCCACCTTTTGCAGCAATTACAGCTGCAAATCGCTTTGGATAAGTCTCTGTGAGCTTGCCACATCTTGCCCCTGGGATTTTTGCCCATTCCTCAAGGCAAAACTGCTCCAGCTCCTTCATGTTGGATGGTTTCCGCTTGTGAACAGCAATCTTCAAGTCTGACCACAGATTCTCAATTAGATTGAGATCTGGGCTTTGACTAGGCCATTCCAACACATTTAAATGTTTCCCCTTAAACCACTCGAGTGTTACTTTAGCAGAATGCTTCGGGTCATTGCCCTGCTGGAAGGTGAACCTCCGTCCCAGTCTTAAATTGCAGGCAGACGAACAGGTTTTGCTCAAGAATATCCCTGTATTTAGCACCATCCATCTTTCCCTCGACTCAAATCAGTTTCCCAGTCCCTGCTGCTGAAAAACATCTTGGGGGTGTACTTGGGGTGATGGGATGTGTTGGGTTTGCGCCAGACAGAGTTTTCCTTGGTGGCTGAAAAGTTGAATTTTAGTCTCATCTGACCAGATCACCTTCCTCCATACATTTGGGGAGTTGCCCACATGCCTTTTGGCAAACTCAAATCGTGTCTTCATATTTTTATCACTAAGTAATGGCTTTTTTCTGTCCACTCTTCCATAAAGCCCAGCTCTATGGAGTGTACGGCTTATTGTGGTCACATGCACAGATACACCAGTCTCTGCTGTGGAACTCTGCAGCTCCTTCAGGGTTACCTTTGGTCTCTGTGCTGCCTCTCTGATTAAATGCCCTCCTTGCACAGTCTGAGTTTTGGTGGGCGCCCTCTCTTCGCAGGTTTGTTGTGGTACCATGTTCTTTCCATTTGATGATGATGGATTTGATAGTGCTCCGGGGGATCATCAAAGATTTGGATTATTTTTTTTTTTTTTTCATAACCCAACCCAGAATTGTACTTCAACAACTTTGTCCCCAACTTGTTTGAGGAGCTCCTTGGTCTTCATGGTGTGATGCCTCTTGATTAGTGGTGTTGCAGCCTCTGGGGCCTTTCAGAAAAGGTGTGTTTATACTGACAGATCATGTGACACTCAGATTTCACACAGGTGGACTTAATTTCACTAATTATGTGACTTCTGAAGGTAATTGGTTGCACCAGAACTTTTGAGGGGCTTCATAGCAAAGGGGGTGATTACATATGCACATGCCAATTTTCAGAATTTTATGTATAAAGATTGTTTTACCAAATTAGACTATTTTGTGCAGATCCATCTCATAAAATTCAGATAAAAAAAAATAATAAAACAAAAAAGGTTAAAAGCCAAGGGAGTGTGAATACTTTTGCAAGGCACTGTAGATAAGGCATCTGGACCAGATGGGTGTATTAAAATTTTTAAATGTTTCCAAGACAAATTGTCTCCTATATTAGCACATATGTTTAATGACTCCTCGTTTGTGGGCTCGTTCCTGGGACAAATGCTAGAGGCAAGAATAGTAGCCTTCCCAAAAACAGGGAAGAACCTTACATCTATGGCCTATTGCACTCCTAAATACAGATATAAAAATATTTGCCAAGCTTCTAGCAAATAAACTTAATCTAATGCTACCTAATTTAATACATCGGGATCAGGTAGGATTTGTATTGGGATGTCAAAGATCGGACAATACGAGGGAGGTGATCAACATCATCAAATCATTTTCCAGTCTAGACCAGCCCCTTCTTCTATCATTAGACGTGGAAAAAGTGTTATATATCTCCAATTCAATCTATCGAAGAGCTGTCTTGGAGAAATTTGGTATTAAGGGCAGCCTGCTAACATGAATTTTTGCACATTGCTCTTCCCCTTCAGGCAGAGTCTTTGTCAATGGGATATTATCCACTCCAATTTTGATTACGAACGGCACTCGACAGGGGTGCCCCCTCTCCCAGTTAGTGTTTGCCCTGGCGATCGAACCCCGAGCTGAGGCCATTGGAAAGGACCATAATATTTTGGGCCCTATATTCGCTGATTTTCTTCTGACACTCACGGACCCGAATAATTCCTTACCAGCTCTACATGGTTTATTAAAAAAATACTCTGAAATTTCATATTATAAACTAAATTGTTCCAAAACAGAGGCACTCCCTATTAATTTCCCCCAACGCCTATTAACGTTCCTTAAAGCGAACTATACGTATGCCTGGCAGGATAACTCTATCAAATATTCGGGAATACATCTAACAGCTACTATTAGCCTAATTTCAGCCAATTACCTACCTATGCTACGATAATTATCATTAATATTAAACAATTGGATGATGTACAATGTGTCATGGATGGGCAGACTTTCTGCCTTAACCACTTGCCTGGCATGGTCGTAACAGATACAATAATCCCAGAAAGATATTTTTCCCAAACGCCAGTGATGGTGTGTGATTAACTCCCCTCCTTGTGCACAATGGCAGCACACCCACTGGAAGTATTGCCAAACTTCCAACAAAAACAGAGATTAAAACAAGAATAGTGGGAGGCGCCCATGAACACAATTCAAGGATTGTAATATAAATAATCTTTAATATAAGCTCATATACCAGAGTTTCAAATAAACATGCAAATACATGAATAAAACTCCAGGGAGTATAAAATTCTATACACAGTATCTCTTAGGATCAAATGTTATAATGTAAAAAAAAATAAAAAAAAAATTAACAAATAAAAAAGAAATGATTTTCTCCAGTATTTCTCAGCTTGTAAATCTAGATCTCAGGGCCTGATTCAGACTCAGTCGCTCTGACAGAGCGCTCACTCTGAATCAGGGCCAGGGTTTTGGGGCTTTTTTTAGAACGGCCTCCTGGCCGCTCGCATAGCTGTGGGTGACCACCCACAGCTACAGCGAGCGGCCATGATGATGGTCGCAATGGTCAAGACCATCGCGACCATCGTGCTTGCGATGAGACCCTTGTGGTAATGTCTCGTGGCCGCAAGCCCCAGAGAGATTTTGGCTCTAACAGAGCCGGAATCTCTCCACTGACATCACTCGTGATGTCAGTGGGGCCACCCCCAAACTGCAGGCGTTCACATGGGAACGCCTCCATTTGGGCAGCCACCCCCTGGCCCGCCCACCAAAGGGGGCGAAATGTCACTCAACATCGAGAGCTCGCCCCCTTTGGTGCGAGACCCTGAGCGACGGATTGCCCATCGCTAGCCGGCTCTGTCGTGCGCATGCGCTGTGGGCGACCATCTACCTGGTTGCGAGCGCTCAGCGCTTGCGACTGGGTCTGAATCAGGCCCTCAGATCCAATGCATCCACATGGACAAACGTTGAGCCTGGTATTAAAAATGCCCAATTAGCAACAGTGTGTCTGACAGCTGGGAGAAAGCCACTATTGCAGCATTAGATGGTTTAAATGAATGGCCCAGATAACTAAATGGCTGACATTGTTCCACAGCGTATTTAGGTATGCAATGTCCAATTAGCAACAGTGACTCTGAGAGCTGGTGAGGTGATAAAAGGTGGAGGGGACAGATATAGGACACTATGCCGTCAGGAAGCTGCTTGGATATTAAAAATTCAATCCCTGCAACCACAGGGATTAAATGAGACAATTGATTTAGAATTTATTTTATATATATCAAATAAATTCTAAATCAATTGTCTCATTTAATCCCTGTGGTTGCAGGGATTGAATTTTTAATATCCAAGCAGCTTCCTGATGGCATAGTGTCCTATATCTGTCCCCTCCACCTTTTATCACCTCAACAGTGATGGTACTCTGTTTGGAACCAGATTTCTTGCTCAGGGGATTGATAAAGAAACTGGGTGCTAGTATACTCTTAGAGGGGTATTCAATATGAAACGTTAACTTCACTGTCGAAGTTAACGTTTCATATTGGAGATTTTACCTGCATTAAAGTATCAGGCACGCTCCCGCTTTTCCCCGTGTTCAATATGAAATTAACGAAAACGGGATCCTCCGAAGTGGGATTTGCGTAAAGTTACGAATATTTCCTCAAAAAAATTGCAGGACCCCCTTAAAGTTGTAAAAACATGGGGGATCACTATGGGTACCCCCGTTTTAGCCTTTAAATGAAAGTCGGGGATTTAAATAGCCGCAGCAGGTGTTTTTTTTCCCGACATTGAAGAAGTGTTGCAGAAGAGCACTTAGGTTATTTTTTTCGTTTTTTTAAGTGGTGCCATCAATTTTGGGGTACATGAAAATGGGTACTAGCATATTTTTAAGTCCCTAAAGTAAGTTTTTAAAAATTCTGCATTTGTGCACCTGCCGCTATAAATCTATTCTACAAAACACCTGCCGCATACTTGCAGAATAGCCCTGAACCTATTTCCCTATTGTTAAACAATTTTTTCCCATTTTTTTTTTTTTCACCCCAATTTTTAATTTTATTCTTTTCGGGTGTCCCTATTTTTTTTTTTTTTTTTTACAGTTCTTTTTTAAATGTCATTCCCAGGGGTGCAGGCTATTTTTTTTTAAGCCTGCACCCCTAAACCCCAATTCTGCACTTTTTTTCGACACCTATTCAATGGTGAAAAGTTACCCCCGTTTTTTATCAAAGACTTTTCAAAACTGCGATAAGTCTTTGAAATTGAATACGGTGTAAAACTAAAACCTGCGATAATGACGTCATAGCCCCGATATTAACGCAAAAACAATGTTTTCGCTCCCATATTGAATGCCCCTATAAAGATTCTTAGCTCTCTTAAAAACTACTTTAGGTTTCTTCTCTAGACTTCTGGCCAGCACTGGATCAGTAAATAATAATTTATAATTGGTCTAAACTATATTGGTGATTTTGTTAGCTGCTATGTTGTATTTAGAAATAAAGGATAAGCCATAGTCTGAACTAACATGCTCTTCTGTAATAGGCCGAGCCCCAGTACTCTCTACCTCCCCAGGTCCTATGGGCTTAACAGTGCCGTCATTCTCAACCCTTATATGTTGGAAGCTGATAGGTAATAGTCTATTACCACTATATAATGGACTAATATATATATATATATATATATATATATATATACACACACACACACTTGTGTAAAGTGCCCCTTTTATGATCATGTGATTGAGTCCAAGCGAGAGAAGATGGGAATATATGATTGGTTTAGAAACAAACTAATGAAACATTTGACCCCATTGGTATACATGTATTAAATATATATGGACTTTCCCTATTTGGATCTAGATCATCGGTATTCCCAATATTTTGTTGTGTCTGCTTACATGCAGTAAATATATGTACATTTTTCCAATTTAGATTTAGACTATTGGTACCTCCACCTTATACTGATGTGATGTTGTGTTTGTCTATTTGAGAGTAGTGACTCATTGACACGAGTTAGAATTATATGTCGCAATATGGGATCCCTTTCCGTAACTACTGTTCTCCATTTTAGTCATCCTGTCAAATTTATGGCACTCCCCGTGGGTTATTTAGATCATCCTGTCTATCATAGAGTTTCATTTTGTAGACCCTATAACCATATTAGATTCTTGGTATAAATAATGTTTTCATATCTAGCACGCTCATGCATGTTCCTATGCTTAACTGACTGTATTCTTTTTATTTTTATATTTTATTGTTGTTCCTAGAATATAAAGAATGTATATCTATAACATATATTATATTTATTTATATGTGTCTCTTAACCAGATTTAGAAATTTTCATGGTTGTAGAAAAAGGATGGGGTATACACCATGTGTCAGCACTCTGCTTTGAATGAAAAAAACATCCTCACTTGTAACATGTGAACTAGAGAATTTGCCTAAGTAAGAACATCTGGAGATCAACAATTAAACTAATTGTTCCAGCTATTTAGTCTAGCCCTGACTCTCAGACCTACACTTCCACCTCTTGAAAAAGCAGCCCTGGTGCTGAGAAACGCGTTGAGGAAAACGGACTTTCTTTGTGAGCTGAGCCCAGCCGCTGACCACTTACACTCCTTGGACATACTGCCACAGATTGCCGCACACTCCTCCGGACTGTATGTTCACAGTAGCTGACACCCCATGTGACCCGCGCAGCCCCCTGGACAGCGACATGCTAGGAGGGCTACGAACGGGGCTCCCATCAGGGGGACAGCCTTGCCGAACACCATCCTCAAGCTCATGTTCCCGGAGCTGCCCATATCAGCAATTGAATGCCGCTGAAGCGGCAGGACAGACACAAGGGGAGTGAGTACAGTGGAGCAGTGCATGTTCCTCATAGCGCAACTTAACACAGCTCTGCATCTGAATCACATACTGAAACACGTTGTGGAACACTGCTAGCCATTTAGTTATCTGGGCCACTCATTTAAATCATCTAATGCTGCAATAGTAGCTTTCTCCCAGCTTTCAGACACACTGTTGCTAATTGGGCATTTTTAATACCAGGCTCAACATTTGTTCATGTGGATGCATTGGAACCGAGATCTCTATTAACAAGCTGAGAAATACTGGAGAAAAACATTTTATTGTATTTGTTTATAATGTAAAAAACAAAAAAAAATGAATAAACATTTGATCCTAAGAGATACAGTGCACAGAATTCTATACTCCCGGGAGTTTTATTCATGTTTTTGCATGTTTATTTTAAACTCTGGTATATGAGCTTATATTAAAGATTATTTATATTATAATCCTTGAATTGTGTTCATGGGGGCTGCCCACTATTCTTGTTTTTAACAACAATACCAGACTAGGCTTTCCCTGACATGGTCGTATCTGATACGACCAGTCAGAAAAGCTCTGTGGGTGGCTGCTGGAAAATAATTTTCCAGCAGCCACCAATCACAGAGGGACCTCCTGGTCCCTCTGCACACTTTAGACCTCATTCAGAGTCGGTCGTAGCGGCCGCACGGTCGTAAGGGAAAAGGGTCCGGATATGCAAATGATGCACTCGCAAGTTGCGTCGTTAAGATGGGATCGTTAGCTGGACGACCAAGGGGAGGATGCGGCCGTAAGACTAAAAATACGCACCCTTCTCGTTCGCATTACACGTCATCTCCGGGCATATAAGGATTAATTGAGACCATCGGGAACCATCGGAGCTGGTCGTAGAGCTAAAGGTTGACCATACCCTCTCTTAAGCTCTACGATTAAGTCAGTGTAAAATCCTCCCATGTCACGTGTGCTATGACACTACTTTGTTAATTATGCACTCCCATAAAACGCCGTTTGCATAGTCAGGCACGCCTGCGTTCGGATCTCCACTCCCCCGTTAAGCACCTTCCCCTGTTACCACCCACAAACGCCTCACCCTGTCACTCAAACTAACGACCTGGCCAAGTTCAAGGAGAGAGATATTTCCGATCGTAACAGCTAGTTTGCGCACGCGTATTGTGAATTTTACGCATGTGCAGTTTAGCGAACATCGGTGGCGTACGACCGTGCCGCAACGACCGACTCTGAATGAGGTCCTTTGTCCCTCCCCGTGGGCCGATCACTGCAGTGATTGGCCAGCCCAGCGCCGGCACACCCACCCCCCGGCGGCTGCAGAGAGGACAGAGCAGAGAAGGCAGTGCTGACAGCGCTGTCCTTCTGTACCTCCTCTGGCTAGCAGCAGCGGCTCCTGACAGTGCAGAGAAGGTAGCGCTGAGAGCGCTGTCCTTCTCTCCCTCCTCCTCCTAGCAGCAGCCCAGCGGCTGCTGACAGGGCAAGGAAGGCAATGCTGACAGCGCTGTCCTTCTCTCCCTCCAACTACGGCTAGCAGCAGCCGCCGGGCAGAGAAGGTAGCGCTAGCAACGCTGTCCTTCCCTCACACCACCTCCGCTATCAGCAGCCTCTCCCCCATTTTTGAATCCCCACCCCATGAATAAAGCAGAGCCCTGGCCATAATATAAATGCGTGTGCATATATATAATATATATATATATGTACTATATATATATATATATATATATATATATACATACACACACTATATATATGTACATATATATATTCAGCTGTGGTCACAATCGATGTTTCTAATGATGGCCATCACTACTATATACCATAGAAATTGCCATTTTTATGGTATACAGCGTTTAAAAAAATATTTTTTTTTTACAAAATCGTGTTGGATGAGTTTTAAAAAGCTGTTCCTGTCCTAATTTAAAAATTAAAAAAAAAAACGACAATTTCGGAGCGGTTTTTGGAAAAATAGTCAGTCAGTTAAGTGGTTAAAGATGGTTGTATTACCAAAATGATTGTATTTATTTCGAACAATACCCATATTAGTTCCAAACTATGTCCTTCTTAAGATCCAAAAACTTTTTACCAACTATATTTGGAAAGGTAAGAAACCAAGATTGACAAGGAAACAATTATCTCTTCCAAAAGCGGAAGGAGGCCAGGGACTCCCAGACTTACACTGGTACCAAATAGCGTCATTATTATCACAACTAACCTCTTGGTTTTCAAAAGAGAAATTAATGCCCTGTGTCCAGCTTGAATGTGATATGATTTCCCCGTCTCCGCTCACTGATTGTCTTTGGTTGCCATCACATGTTAAAATACCGTGGATTGAAAGATCCACAGCGGTTTCCACATCCCGAAAAGCTTGGTTGGAATTTATAAACATGACCTCGAATACTAGTCTGCCTTCCACCAATTTTACTCTGGAGGGGTTGGCTGCCCGAATACCTAATTTAAACCTGGTGACATGGAAAGCACAAGGTATAATCTGCCTTAAAGAAATTACAACTATTCTACCATATACCCAAATCCTAACACCTCTTTTAGAGAGTTTTATAAATACTTACAAATCAGATATTGGTTAAAAAGTATAACCCCAACCCCACACATTGTTCATGAGCTCCCTAAAATTCTACTAAATCAACTAGCAAAACAAATAGCAAAGGAGGCATCCCATGGTGGTACACCTACCTAATTACCCCTACAGAATTTACTAAACCTACAACAATATTGAAATGGGAAGCAGACCTTTCTTGGGTCTTTACTGAAGAAGACTGCTGTTTAATATTTAAAACCAGCTTTAAAACTAGCTATAAATTACACCTATTCACACTAACAGAGAGGAGATCTGGAGACCACCACGGACATCTCACACCTCGGCAACACCAGATGGGCCGCGAACACATGACTGACCCGGAAGCGACAGGAGGAGATAAGCTAGAAAACTACAAGCCGGTAAGGGGTGAGAGCAGAGCACTGTAGAGACCTGAGGAGGCAAGTCTCAATTTGAAGGGGGGTAACAGTACCTGGTTCCCCGAGCCACAACCGTTTTATCCCCCACATAGACATCAGTGGTCCTTCCAGTGCTGAGTGTCGGTTCAGTCCAGGCGTTCACCGGCGCACTGCACACCTAGGACACTGTGTCAAAGAGAACCACCCCCCAGTAACTCCAGTACTGTACTCCTACCCCAAGAATCATATCCCGGGCAACAACATCTGTGCACACCATTACTTAACTAACAACCATCAAATTGTGAGACGCCGCATTATCTGGCTGGAAATACCGATCATCCCTAGGTAAGTACTAACTAACCTAACCTACCCCCCTAACCCTCCCTTAGGGGTGCCTAACCCTAACCTCCCCCCCAAGTGTATACAAAACAGAAATACTTTTGCTATCGGCGCTAACAATAATATACTGCAAATCCATGTGTGTGCAGCAAATAAAACAAAGGGGATTTTGTCATGATTTGATCAAAGCATTTAAGCCTGCAGCCCAGCATCAAGGGACCCCATTGTTCTGTAGGTCCCTAACACTAGCATATATGCCCAGCACATCATTACTTTGCAGTTAAATGTACTCACCTCCTAGATACAGAGGGATACATCTATACAGGGGCTGGCTGTTAGCCACACCCAACTAGGATTTTTATAGCCTTAATTGAAAGCTGCCATGATAGCACAAGGCAAAATTTTTAAACAAAACAGAAAAGAAATATGCCTGCGCTTGGTTTTACCCCTATCATACATGGTACCAGCAGCATGGCAATATTAATGCCTCCCCCCCCAAGTGCCTAACCCTAATCCCCCCTCTAAGTGCCTAAACCAAACCCCCCCCTTCCCCTAGCCTAAACCTAAGTCCCCCGGGGGGGTGCCTAACCCTAATCCCCCCTTCCCCTAGCCTACCCCCCCCCCCCGGGAGCCCTAAACCTAGCCATCCCCCGCTCGCGGTGCCCAGCATCCCTTCGATTGGGTTGCCGGGTGCTGGTCTCCCGGCGTAGAGGTAATGACAGGCGTCTAGATTTTATATGCCTGTCATTTAACCCTAGCCGGGATTGAGGAGTCGGGAAGCTGGCGGTCGGTATTGCGGCCGCCGGCATCCTAAACGTATACCGTCCCTGCATGTGCCGGTTGATACATTCCAGCGTTATGATTTCATCTTGAAAAATGGAGGGTAATACCATGCCCAGGACTCATTGCGATCATTAATAAAGTGGCCACTTAGAGCTTCAGCTTTCCCCCATCCCCTTGATAATTTGCCCGTTTCTGGGTGACCTGGATTTTATAGCTTACAGAATTTATCCAATTAGTTTCACGTACGTGATAAAGTTTTGCCTGCTGGACTTTTAACCTATATCGCGTATTTTAGCAGTGGAAACTTATCGTGCGCGTCCCCGAGATTCGCCCTAATCAATTCTAAAAGACGCGAAAAAGGCAACAGCTCTGCTCTCCCTGGCAGTTACCTCACCTCAGCGCGGCCACCAACTGCCGTTTTTCTCTAGTTCAATCCTTGAGCCTGCCACATTACTGTCCCCTAATGTCCACCGCCGCTGAGGGGGCCAGTGAAAAAAGGTCCCTGAACCCCAAAGACAAAATGAAATCATAGCCTATATTAGACAATGGCAGGAGGCACCTTATACCTTCACATTTTTGTAGGTGCACCTCAGCATAGGTAGGAATACAGAGTCTTGGTGGGGTGCCACATGTATGCACTTGCCGAATGCTGGGTTCTGTTGCCAGCGATTAATGCGCTTGTGGTATCCCAGAATAGTAATGTAAAACACCACAAGGGTAATATGGATCCCACACAGATGTCTCTAATTGGGGGTCATCAACTTCTAACAACAACCCACACATCAGCAGTGAAATTGAGTGGACCATGCCCACACACTCTGGTAGCACAACGACAGTGTCAGGACCAGGGCCAGTGCCAGCCTGAGGCACATGTTGCTGGTGGGAAAGCTTAGCAAGCGCATGCAGGAGATAGTAAAAGACCAGACCCCTGTGACAGGTCTCCTGAGGTAGCCGTTGAGAGGCAGGAGCTGCGCTGCTGCTGGCTGTGTCTGCGGTAACGGTGTGTGATCAGCAGCGGGGAGACAGGCAGCGGTGTGAGGCGTGACTTATTAGATCAGTAACTGCTCTGCTCGTCAGTGCTGAGGCAGTTGGAGATATCCCCGTCCGACATCTGAAGTGGAGGCAGAAACAGTCAAGAGTAACAGGCTGAGAGGAAGTGTCTGACAGAAATCCAGAGACTGCTGTGGGAGCTCTCCAGAGGGATCAGGTCCTAAAATACAGTGACTCCAGGGAGGTGGATGAATATATTACATATAGGCCTTATTATCCAGCTTGCTGTAAAGAACAAGCAGCCTTGCTGACAGGTATACCTTAAGTCACAAGCATCATACAAAAGTTATTTAGAATGCTGTGACTGCAGGGACGTCCATAATAGAGAGCCACGCAGATTGCAAAGTCAATCATCAATGCAGAAACTTGTCACTCTATACTAAAGAGCCAGCAAATATTGTAGAGCCAGTTATTAGCACAGGACCAGTTACCATTACCAAGCCATTCTATCTACTGTACTAATTACAGAACTAAAATATACTGCAGAGCCAATAGTTAGTTACTTAAAGGTGCCCATCCACTTAAAGATCTGAAAAAGACTGCACAATTACGACATTGTAATCGTGCAGTCGTTTGTCAGTCTGTGATGAGCCTGCACTGAACGAGCAGTCGTTCAGTGCAGGGTCATCAATCATCTACAAACATGCTGAACCTGACGATGTCATCAGGTTGTCCAGCATGTTTGCCCGATGATAGATGTCTGAACGACCAGCGGGCATGCACATCGCTGGTCGTTTTAGACATTTTTGCAAATGATTTATGAACGATAACGATATCGTTCAATCCCTCACATAAATAGTCTAGTGGATGGGCACCTTAAGAGTCCAGTCTAATGTACGGTTTACACTGAACATCTCCTGGATATAAAGAGATATAACAATATTGTAAATAAATACATTTATGCCAACGAAGAAGAGTTTCCATTTCAGCAACAATTATTATAACCAGCTACCCCCTCTTCAAGTAAAAAGGATTGAATTACTGTATAAAACACAATTTTACTACTCTTCATCCAGAATTTATTTTAACAACTAAAACATGTGTGTTTTAAGACATTTTAAGTGCACCAACAAGTTTCATTTGACAAATCAACACCGGTTTTAATAACGGGTTATGTACCAATAACAGATTTATCTGTTCAGATATCGCTGTATGTAAAGTATTGCGTTAAGTAGTGAGGAGTAGGTAATAGGGATGTGTTTTTAAGTGCAGTACCTATTTAGTCAAAGGAGTATAGGTGATATTTTGGAAAATGTCTACAGTTTTTTTTTAACTTTAATGACTTAAGCTGTCCATCCACTAGGCGATGCGGAGGACGACGGCACAATTACGACGCCGTCGTCTTCCGCGGGGTGAAGTGCATACAATGAACGTTGAGATGTTCAGTGTATGAAGATCAATCATCCCCGAACATGGTAACCTGACGGCGGTCGTCAGGTTGACCGTCATGTTCGGGCGATGATTGATGTTAAAAAACGACCAGTGGGCGCGCGCATCGCTGGTCGTTTTTAGCTTTTTACTGCCCGATTACCAAGCGATGGGAGCGATAATGACCGTGGTTATCGCTCCATCGCTAGGTTTAATCGCCTAGTGGATGGGCAGCACAAAACTGCTTGTTAGTGTGTCGATGTTTTAGATGTATATGCCTAATATTCTAAAAGGTGCCGTTATATGGACTAGAAGTGCTCCTGTCTAATAAAACGGAGAAGTTATCTAAAAACCTGTGTGAATATTGTGTCAGGGGTTTGGTTGCCTTTACCTCTCTGCCATGGAAGAAAGAAAGGATTCAACCTGTTTCATTTGAACGAACCTATGCAAACCATCAGACTCTTAATGGAGGTGTTACTCACAGTGCTTTACAATTGGGGGCAAACAGTAATATAACAAGATAAGATAGACAAAAAGGTAAAAGGGTCATGCTCAACAGCAACAAAAGGACAGTCATCAGGTCTTTGTAACAATAAATACTCCCAACAAATAAAAATGTTCCATGCAGTCATGTCTGCAAAATTAAGGATGGCCTTTCACTACATAACTAATCTTTCTAAGCAGGGTTGCATATTTAAAAAAAACAAAAAACTCACATTCGTAAGGATCCTGCCAGCGCATTCGACCTGCACCACACCCTATTACATAAACCCCATAATATGGAAATTATATTGCCAAGACAACAAAATACTGGCTGTACATTTATTTCACAATTTATCCAGACTACTGTATATGCATTTCATTAAAATAAGCGTGTCTACTTAACAAATAAAGAAATATTTTTAAAAACTCACATTATGATGTAGAAGAGGATGTTGCTTTCATTTTGAGAGTTGGAGATTGTCTTTCATCTGTCAAAGCGGATAATCAAAGAAAAAACACCATCCCGGGAGTTAAAGAAGCTTGAGTTGCAAGTTTCTGTTCTTTGATTTAATATGGACCGTAATGATAGACCTCCCTCCAATGCCAAATGAATAAACAGGTTCAGAAGGCTCCCAAATTTTCCCAGATCTCCCACATGCCGCCCACTTCCTAGAGAAGTGGACAGGATGGGTAGATAATACCACTAGGAATCGCGATTTGTATGGAGGGGGTGGGGCTAAAATGACATGATTGCATGATTTTAGCCCTACCCCTCCATACGGACTCTCAAAACGTGCAATTTTGCTGTGATGGGGCAAGGCCGGGCTTTCACGTAGTTGATGCCCGCCCCATCATGCCAAAATGTTGCGATTAGTGAGTCTGTATGAAGTGGGGGGATAATATGATTCGGCCGCGTCATTTTAGCCCCGTCTCCTCCATACGGATGCCATTTCCTGGAGGTATAATCTCCCCATCTCCTGCCCACTTCTCTAGGAAGCAGCCAGCATGCGGGATAATCGCCCAAATCTTCCGGGGCTGCGAGGGAAGTAGCCAGCCTAAACTCCTCTCCGGGGCTTCATGTAGTAGGCAATCATGAGCAGAATAAAGTCTCAATGTAGTAATTAAATGTCTTAATGAAAGGAAGGTAATTACACAAACTGCCATGCGGCCGGCGGTATTTCATACTGAATACGATATGTATATCCCTTATCCCAAATTGGAATACAACATATTTTATCCTTTATTGCAGGGTAAGAATAGGTTATATTTAGTATTTTGCACAGCACTTAGTAGTAGGGCCTAGAGTCCAAGACAAGTGCAAGTTTTTGTCGAAAACGCATCTAAGTTACAATGTGGTGTGACTAGGACGCACCAGGAGACTACTGATTAATTTGATATGTGACACTGGTATATCTGTGTGCAAATGAGACTGTAAACAGAACTCAGGGTCTCATTCAGACCCGCTCGCAGGCGCCTCAGTCGTGCGCATGCGCGAGACCCGGCGAGCGACGGGGAAGCTGTCGCTCGGGGTCTCGCACCAAAGGGGGCATGCTGACGATGGCGATTGACAGCACGCCCCCTTTGGTGGGCATGCTGGGGGCGTGGCTGAACAGACGGAGGCGTTCCCATGGGAACGCCTACCGTCTGGGGCCGGCCCCACTGACATCACTAGTCATGTCAGTGGGAGTGCTTTTGGCTCTGATAGGGTCTCGTCGCAAGCCTATGGTCGCAAGCCCGATGGTCGCGATGGTCTTGACCATCGTGACCATCATCATGGACGCTCGCATAAGCTGTGGGTGGTCACCCACAGCTATGCGAGCGGCCAGGAGGCCGCACCAATTTTAGGTAGGTCGGACCTGATTCAGAGCGAGCGCTCTGGTCAGAGCGTCCGGCTCTGAATCAGGCCCTCAGTGTGGGAAAAAAGCTGTGGCCGCTGCATTGTAGCACTTCCATGCTGACTGAGAGACTAAGGGCAGTATTCAATTAGTTTTGCATGCCGGACTTTTCGTCTACGCATATTTTAGCTACGTGTCCTGTATTGTATTGTTCTGTAAGTCACTTGTATACAATTTGTTTTTGTACTTTGTAAGGCGCTGCGGAACACTTGTGGCGCCATATAAATAATTGATAATAATAATAATAATAATGTGGAAATTCATGGCTATTTTATTCAATATATTTAATCCACTCAACTGCCCATGCACAGTACTTCATCACAATAGTAATATATCAGGTTACAAACCAGTGGTTACATTGGAGCAGCAGTTCCACAATCATGCTCTGAACAGTTTATCTCACATTATCAACTCTTCATCCGGGGACACTTCCATTGCAGCTCACAACTGTTTACTAGACCAGGAGCCTTTTTTGTAGCTATACATTACATGGGCTGAGGTCAGTAAATGTATGTTTGTGTAATTGCAAACAGACAACCAGACACAAATACACCTGAAATATCCATATTAATTGTGAGTAGTCATGTGCGGGTGCAACTGCATTAAGGATGATGGCGAATTCGCGGCTGAGGCAGATAGGAAGAATTGTGATGGAATCTGAGATGCACACAAAAATAAGGATGCTACTTACACACACTTCTAAAAAAAGTAAATTATAAACATTAATAGTGTTCATGCTAGCACCCTGCACCTGTCACAGAGAACTCTGTGATGGTTTTAGGTTATTTAGTAGTAGAAAGGACAACTTTAAGCAAGGCTTGCAAGGAAAAGTGTGGAAAGTGTGTAGGCAATTATCAAGACCATATAAGAACAATATCCTATATGCTGCTGACATTTTATGGCACATTATAAATAAAAGATAATAATAAAAGTGGGGCTGGTGTAGATTTGTTAGTAAAATGGGAATAAAATACTATTTTAATAAAAATAAGCATAGTCATACACATTTTGAGATGCGTATGCCATGCAAAGTCACACAATTAGCCCCCACCACTGAGGTCTCAGCACTTACCTGTACAGCAGCTCCATCTCATGTCACTGTGGGAGCCGGGGTAAGCAGCAGTCTCTGTCCTCTTTTGACAGATTTACTCTAAAGCTACTGTAGGAACACACTATACGATAGGTCATGCAATCTTGGTACTTTCAACTAATCTACACAATCATCGTATAATGTGTACACCCAATTTGTCGTGTACACACATAATTCGTGGCATTGTCCCATTGGATGTTCTGCATGTCAGATGGGACGATTCCATTGACGACGTGGTTTTGTTACATGAAGCATGTAACTATATATTGCGTCGTTGTACGGTCGACCATGTAGTATGTATGGCAATGTGATATATTGTAATACTGTATCGCCACATTGCACCATCGTTCAGGCGTATACCGCGGTTAAGTCTTTCCCTACCTCTAACGAAAATGTTGACATTTTGCAGGTGTCGACATTAACAGTGTAGACATTTTAACCAAGTCTATATCAATGTCTACCTTCTGTTGTTGACAATGTAAATGGTGACTTTCTAAATTCAGAATACTGTTTAACATTCTTCATCACAGCTTAAGTGCCCATTGCCCGGATTTAAATCTTCAAGTTGTAAGTTTTATTATGTGACGTCGTCCAAAACCATCCAGTGGAAGGCCCAGAACAGGTTCCCTAGGTCAAAGTTCTGCCCTGTGCACTCCGCCGTGAGGTCTGACCGCATCCCAGACCAATTTCCACCCATCTGTGACGTTTTTATACAAATCCATCCAGTGGAAAGCCCAGAACAGGCTCCCCAGGTCAAAGTTCTGCCCAGCGTCCACCCAGCGTCTGACTGGGACCTCAATTTTAGTGGGAAACAATTTTACCACTGTACAAAGTTTTTGTCCAAATTCATCTAATGGAAGGCTCAAAACAGGCTCCCGGGTCAAAGTTCTGCCCAGTGTACACCAACATGAGGTCCAACCGGGACCCTAACCCCCTAAAACCTGGCCAGGATCTAACTGGACCACCTCGCGTTGGTTTCATCCTAAATTGTGCAGGTGTGTTCGAATGCATAACCGGGAGACAAACAGACCAATTAATTTTATATACAAGAATTGTCGTTGGTCTAATAGTTATTTAGTTTAAAAAAAGTAACCTATGTAAGACTTAACAGCTTTAAATTGAGAGCTGTGGAAGATATTCACCAACAAACACTAAAGAGATATAAAAAAAAAAATTATTATATATATATATATATATATATATATATATATATATATATATACATACATACATACATATATACACACACATATACACACACACATACATGCTACTAGAGCAAAGTATTTATGTCATGCAGTAATATATTATACTTCTTCTACATGCATGACACAGATAATCATGGAAGCCCCTGGTAACCCAAGTAGAGATTGTAATCCTTGTTTAATATCGTATAAAATTACCATTTGTTAATTTCAAACACATAGGGGGTCTATTCAGCAATAATTTTTTTACATAAAAAATACGGAAACTATGCGTTTCGTCCATGGGAATTCATCATCCCCGTGACCAGACCTTGCCTCTTGGACATATGAAATAATCCACCTCAACTTTGTCCACTCAGTTAAGCTGCTAATTTATTTATTTTTAAAAAAGGAATGCTTCCTTTTTTAAATTGCATGAAATATTTTTTATTCTGATCCTTCTTTTATATTCCTATATTAAGTTATCCATTTTAATAGCTTATATTGCTCACTTCTATAATATTATATATTCCCTATGTTCTCTCCCCCAGCCCCTTTTCCTCCCAATATAGGAATTTGTGTCTCTTAATAAATTGTTTATTATTTGTTTATACATATTTATGCACTGGCACTTTATTTCTATGAATTTTATCTTGGGTTATTTCATTTATGAATATTTATATTAAATTCACGCTATGAGCACATTTTAGCAACTTAGTCGCTCTCAAGTCAATCCACTTTCTATATTTATATATAAATGTTAAATATAATCGCACATAAATATACATGTATACAGGCTAGTATAAAGCCTGTATACACATATCAAAAAATTTTGGCAGGCGGGAGCTGTACTTACCTGTCGGCGGTCACCGCAAGCAGGGACGGAGACTGTTCCCGAGTGCATGACTGAGCATGCGCAGAGGAACAAACATAAAGGATTGTTTTCGGAATCCCGAAAACGTCTTCTGTGACATCGCAGGGACAGCGTGTTACCGCAACCGCTGTCCCTGCTCAAAATATTGCTGCATAGCTTCTATATTTTATCATAATTGATAAAATCTTGTGACGATGTTGTCCAATAATATTCTGGGCAACATCGTCAATCTTGCTGAATAGACCCCATAATCATGTTGATTAATGTATGAAAATAACAGTTTCAAAGTGGCTTAACTGAAGTGCTTGACACTGCTCTGGGTGACGTTTAGAAAGTAGTAAATATAAAGAACAAGACAGGCACTGTCTCTGACACATACCGAATACAAATATTCAGTGAAGAGCTGTTTATGACCGAGCTACGGAGTCTGTACCTCTTAAGCAAATGGGCTTTGCCTCGTAGTGAAATTAGGTGGAGCCAGACAGACCGACATCCTAGACGTCGTAATAATAAATATGCCCAAATGGTGCTTCTTTGTAAATGCACCTAAAAGCTCCCACAGATGATGATGGTTCACGTTCTACTTTAGATAACAGAACATTACCCCTGGAAGGATTTACAAGACATCTGTGATACAGTTCAGATTTTCCCCCAATTTGCCACTTACCATCTGAACTAACAGTATCGTAGGGATCCCGCAAACTCTGTCCTGTGTTCCGGTAATCCACACTGTTAAAACCTTCCACGTTGTCATATTCCAGCTTTTCATTGTCATCTACTGGGACTACTGTAAAATGGAACATTGCTTTATACTATTAAATTACTACTTAAAGTTCCAGTTACAAACCAGCCAACGTAGCTTCACTGCACTTCCAAACACATTCCAAACCCATGGTCTCACTTCCTCCCAGTAAATTACCATATTCCCTCCCACCTAACTACCACTGACAGAGCTGTGAGGCAAACGGCATTATATACAGTATATAAAGTATTATTTTCATGTTCATACTTTATAATGTAGTATGTTATTGTTTATTTTATAACATGACAATGTTGGCCCCAGAATTCAAAGAATATTTTTGTTGTTGAAAGAACGGGGTTTGCAAACCTTAAAAATAATTTTATGAGGTCTATTAATGCCCAATATTGTACTGAAGCATTTTTATATAATTATTGGGGCATATATATTAATAATAGGAGCAGTGCAGCAATTATTAACGGTCCATATCTCAAATTACTTTTTAATTTTTATTTAAAATTTTAACCCCTATGACTAGTGATGGACATCGGAAGCCGATGGTTAGCAACCATCGATGTTTCAGAATTGAAGCGCAGAGCCTCCCCTATCATCAGGGCCAGCTCTAGGGGTGTTCAACCAGTGCGGTCGCACAGGGGCGCCACCGTTGAGAGGCGGCACCCCTCCCCAGCATCCCGATTTCAGAGGGACAGTACCGTCGAAGTGGCCCGCGGGTGGTCAAATCGGGAGGTTGGGGACCCCCACCGCCGCAGCGGTGCCGGACCCCCGGAGTGCCCCCGGAGTGTGAATGGATGATGCTCGCGGCAACCATTCACTGACGGGAGAGGGCTGGGGGAAACCCAGCCAGTGACGGAGTGCCATGCGGGCGCGCCTCCAAATAACGTCATATTCGGACGCGTACGGCTTCGCCGCACGTGATGTTAGGGCGCCTTATCGAGGGTCGGCACAGGGTGCTCCGAACCCTGGAGCCGGCCCTGCCCATCATACTCCTGAGATTTGATATAAAAATGATTACAATAATACAAAGACGATATTTATAATTTACTAGCTGAAGGACACAGCGTTGCCCTGGTTTAAATCTTCAAGTTATTACGTTTTTTGGGGGCCCATTTATCAAAGTGTATTTGAGGTACAGTATAATCCCCGAAAATACCAGTTTTCGGGAGTTTGCATCAAATATTAAGTATCCCTCCATTATCGCTGGCAGCCACATCCCCCATAGTTTTCTTTGGGGGATGCGATACTGCCAAATTAATCAATATCTGGAATGCAATGCATTCCAGATATTGGCCCCCTTCAGCTAACGCCATCTGAAGATTACATTAGCCGCTATAACCTATGGTCTACACCGCGGTACCCTCCCCGGCTATGGCGGCTGTGCATGTGCAGTCTCAGCATACACCAACGGGAGATCCGACTGGGGCCTTTACTCCCCCTAAAACCAGGCCGGGATCCAACTGGACCACCTCGTGTTGGTTTCATCCCAATCTGTGAAGGGGTGTCCGATTGCATAACCGGACAGATAAACAAATAAACAAACAAATAGACCAATTCATTTTATATATATGATAAACATCTTCTTTGTTTATTTTAATAATTTTTATAGTTAACACTCACCAACTTTGTAGAGTTCAATGGAACTGCAGGGAGACAAGAAAATGAGGCAGCAACAGCTCAGCCTTGTTTCTGTATAGTCAGACACTGCTTGCAGGGCTGGGGGTGGGGCCACACCATGGGCGGTAAGCTGCACATAAAGAGAGCTAATAGAGAAATGCCTCTGAGTATGGGGGGCGTGCCTTGAGTCCTGGAAGTGCACTGCAGTGTTTGAGATTGGAGCTCAGTCAGCAGAAGCAAGAGAAGACACAGTGATGCAGGTAGGTTAGAGTTGTGAGGGGAGAGTTACAGTGAGTAGGGGGTAAGACATGCTCCCAGCACTCAGACCCATCTCCATATGTGCCTTCTCAGCCACTGACCTCACCGCACATCACTGGTAATGGCCAGTGGCGGCTCCAAAGGTGGGGCTGCAGCGCAATCCAAAATTTAAATAGGGGAGTCACACAAACTGCCAGTGAGTCCTGGCCGACGATGTTTGGCAGTGTTTGGGATGGCAATTGGTGTGGTTTACCCTCTTTGAATTTTGGACTGCGCTGCAGCCCCAACTCTGGAGCCGCCACTGGTAATGGCGGAGTTTGGGAAACTGTGCCCTATGTATTAACTGTAAACAGTAGGGAGAGAAGGCGCACAGAAATTGCACAGGAAAATAAATATCCACACAAGACCCCTGGTTATTAACAATTTGTCATATATTAGTATCTTATTATTGAACAGGGGGTGCCGCCATAGACTAAATTTAATCAATAGGGCAAAATGAGTCTATCTATGGCGAACTACAAATATCAAATAAAATATAACTTTTAACCAATTTCTTAAAATTGTACAGACTTTAGTATACAAATAACAAAATATATAAAATATATAGTGAGTAGAAATGGTGACAGAGATAAAAAAAATGTGCATTAAAAAGGAGAATTTCCTGCACTGTATGCCTCAAAGGAATCTTCTTATAATACACTGCAATTTTTAAATGCAATTTCTTTCATGCATTTAATGGAGCTTCATTATGCAATTATTGACACATTGAATTTACACATAGAAGAACACCCTACATATAGTGGGATTAGTTTGTATTTGAACACTGGGCATTATCCCTATTTCCATGTCCATTCTATCCCTACTGATTAAAAGAATATCTTTCTTTCTCTGTGTCGGTTTTATTTCAAATATATCACCTGCAGCTCAAGTGTATATACACTCTTCCTCATATATACCTGGCTGCGTCCTAGTTAATTCAAATCCTTCTCATAAAGTCAAATCACATACATTGTGTTTATTCCAGGGTTAATCAGAACTATCCCAATTACCAATGTGATATTCGCTGCAGTATCAGTACACCGCATCCAATCCAGCAGTAGTTGCAACATTATTGTAACATGTCAATCTGTGGTTAATTAACTGCTCTCTGTTCCTTCAACACTATGGCCCTCATTCAGAGCCACTCGCAAACAGCAGTACGCTCGTTGCGTTCCGATGTTGACTAACCGCGCATGTGTCGGTGTTACACTGCGCATGTGCGTACGGCAGATTGCGAGCTTTTTTTCTCTCGTTCCTAAAATAGCGTACAGGAAGTGACATGTCAAATGTGATTGACAGAACAGGGCGTTTTTGGGTGTTGACGGGGGTGGAGATGGAAAAACGCAGGCGTGGCGAGGCGTTTTTGGGGCGTACATACATTAGCAGATGCGAACGTCAAATGTGTTCGGACCGTCACATACGTCACTGGAACATCCTCTTTCCCTTCAAAATGCTCGCACAGTTTAGGGTCTGGATTACTCGACCACATTGGCGATGGTCTTCTCCTCCGTCCCGGGACTCCATGATTTTGCAGCGATTAATCGCGGGTGGTCACAAAAGCAATTAGTGTTGTATTGAAAACCGGCTTGGTATGTGTTTGGAAAGCAGTTTATTGGGATAGCACAAAACCGTACGCAGGTGGAAATCATACCTGCTAATGTCAGGATTACACAATCAATTGGCGTACATTTTTTGGGGGTTTTTTTGGCCTCAATTTGTTGTTTATGGCCTATTGTGACAATAATGTCATCATGTTTTAATTAGCTCCCCTTTTTTTTTTTAATGTGCAATTTGCATCGTTATGTGATTTTTTAAACGTTCCTTCAAGAAGCCTTTTTTTTATACAAATGAAATGGTTTTTTGTGTCCTTTTTTGCCTTTAGGGCCAGGATTAAATGTAACCCATTTGTACAATAATGTCACAATACAATGTCAGATTTTTTTCATAAATTTATTGTTTAAACACAAACCAATTGGCATAATATATATTTTTTTTTTTTCTGCCAAAGATACTTTTTATCAAAAATAAATAATCAATAACTGATAACATAAACGTACAAAAATAACTTAAAAACATTTCACAAGAAAGGAGAGGGAAGTTTTGACCAGAAAGGAATATGAGCCAAGCACAGAAGGAGTGTGGGAAAAGTCGCCATTGCTGTCACCGTTTTTTCGCCCGTTTGGATGGGGGAGGGTGGGCGCCAGACCGGGTCCGGGATGCCATCGGGCTGGCCTGTCCAGAGGCAGATGTTGTGGCCTCTGGACTAGGCACATGGCTAGGCACATTTGGAGGATTGGCTGATGTTGTGCCAGAGGTGGAGGATCCTGATGTTCTGGCAGGAAGGGAGGTCGGCTCCACCATGTGCTGGCGAACGAGCTGCTCCAGGGCATCGGCAATGCGGATGTTGGCCCTGGTATTTTCCGCCAGGGCCTGACCAATGGTCACGTTGGCCGCAGCATTTTGCTCCAGGGCCTCAGCCACCCGTATCAGACTGGCATCCATCCTCTGCAGAATCTCCGTATGGAAATCCGATTTGAAATTGAGTTCTGTGAGGAGGCCCACTGCCTGCGAGGGGGCACGCCCTGGACTGGCTTCTGCAGGGTCCTCAGCCGGATGTACTGGTTCCTCCCCTGCAGAGCCAGCAGAAATTCTGCGGCCAAGGCTTCCCTCTGGAGCAGACTCATCCGCCTGTGTCTCTGTTGGAAAAATGAGAAAAGAGTCACATTAGAATCTACATATTGGCACAATAGCATTTCAGAGTTGGTGACATCACAATACTTACCTGGGCCAACATGAGGAGCCGCAAAGTCTGGCATGTCCGTATCCATGTTGGACACGCCAAACACCTCCACAGGCTGCACACACCCCTGTGCCAGCTCTTCTAAATCCATCAACTCCAATGACACAGGGGTGGGACCCCCACCTGTCCCCCTTGCATGCCTAGCCCTGTCCGCGAGTTTTTGCTTTAGGCGATATTTGAAGTCGCCCCATCTGTGGGGAAAAATGGAAGCCATTATCCTTTGGTTTAAAATGGGGTTTGTTTTTAGGGGGGGCAAGGGTTTACTTACCGCCGTTTGACATCCCGGGCTAGACGGACATAATCACCCACTCTATTGACAGCAACGGCTACCTCTTCCCACATTCTCCACTTCTGGCTCATATTCCTGTCTGCCTGTGGCAGGATGTCCACACACTTCTGGATCAAAACCTCCATCTCCTTTCTTGTGAAATGTGGCTGCCTTTTTTTTTTGCCCGCTTTGGCCGGAATACTGGGCCCAGCAGCCTTTTCCATGTCATCCTCCTCACCTATTTGTGTAAATTTACAGAATTCACAAAATCACAACTTGCCTAATCTTATGTTTCAAATTAATCGTTGATAGAAAATGCATGAAAGACTTACCGCCTGACTCTTGGGCATTTTTTCCCTGGTCTGTCGCCATGTCTGAGGTCCAAACAAGAAATACACCAGAATTTGAATGTGTTTTCGTGACGTATTTATACATGCGTCCTTATTTTGCGGCCGCATCATTGATTGTGCGGCCCTATGATCCCTCCTTAATTTGTGCGGGAAACGAAACACTATTTATGGCTTGGTGTGTCTCAAGTCGAGGTGGCGTTTTTGGATTGTTGGAAGTTATCTTGGCTGGAGTTTATTGATTGCGTAGAAAGGAGTTGGAGGTTGGAGATTCGTTTGTTGGTTAGATTTGCGTTTTTTTTTCCGTTATCTTTGTTGGTTTATATTTTTGGGACCTCGTTTCTTGATTTGGTAAGTTTTGTGAAGTCTAACTTTTGTTCAATTGTTGTTTCATTGTGTTTCGTATATTTTGTAATTTTTGGATACCTAATTTCTTCTATTTTAGATTTTGTTTATTTTCGACCCCAAAGACCTTTTGATTTTGCATCTTAGATATTTGCTCTTGGTAAGTCCATTTTTTATCTTGTATTAGCGAACTAATTAGCGCATTTTTAGTAGTTACTCTTGTGACTTGTATTAGCGAAGTAATTAGCACATTTTTAGTAGTTACTCTTGTGACTTGTATTAGCGAACTAATTAGCTCATTTTAAACAGCTTAATAATCATTCTAACTTTTGGGTGGTTTAGCTTTCGCTTTTTGAGCCAACATTTCGACCCGTTTTGATGTACTGTGTTAAATGTCGCTTTGCGGTTTTGCTAAATGGGTGTTTGGCATATTTGAACTTTGGTCTAGCACAAAATGTATCAACAAAAATGCACAGAGTGAAATGTGTCAAGTAATTTTGTTGTTTATTTTCAGTTTGGACGTATCATGACAATACACCGGCATGTAAGCAGCAATGGATGGTATCATCAAGCTAAGTTGTTTTAATATAGTTTTGGGGTGGGTCAAAAGCCTTACTTTGAAATTTTTGAATTTCAGGTTGATCTGGGGCGGATTGTTCTGGCCATGCTCCCGGAAGCCGACCAACCTCAATCTCATCCCAGGCGTAGGCATCGTAGGCATGCAAGGCCCCAGATATTTCGAACACGTGTCACCCTTTTTGGAATGCCCGATGATGAAGTTTTAAGACGCTACCGTCTACCTCCCAAAATCATCATAGACACTCTCTCATTAATAGAAAGTGATCTTGAGCGGCAAATTGACAGTCCAACAGCAATACCACCACTGACGCAATTTATGGCGGTGTTACATTTCTGTGCCTCAGGATCGTTTCAAACAACGGTGGGAATAGTGGCGGGCATCTCCCAATCCTCCTTTTCCCGGATCCTGAGGGCAGTGATGGAGGCACTTTTCAAGCACCTCCATCATTTTATTCAAATGCCTTTGGATATGGGTGCCCTTAGTGTGGCCAAGGCCAATTTTTTCCAAATAGCTGGCTTCCCACACATCATAGGGGTTGTGGATGGTACTCACATACCACTTCAGCCTCCAGCACGGCTGGAGGCAATATTTAGAAACAGGAAACACTATCACTCCCTGAATGTAATGGTGGTATGTGATGCCTCGGTCCAGATCCTGTCCCTGAATGCTAAGTTACCAGGAAGTGCACATGACTCCTTCGTCATCCGGCAATCAGGGATATGGCAGAAATTAACCAACCTACAAGCTGGTGATGCGTGGCTTCTGGGTAAGTGGAGACCTTTAGTACATAACAATGTTAAGCTTGATACACAGTGTTCCTGATGTTGTCTCTTATTTTTCACAGGAGACAGTGGATACCCTTGCATGTCCTGGCTGCTCACTCCTTATTTGGCTCCCACACCAGGCCCACAAAGTGAGTATAATTCCGCACTTACAGCCACCAGGCAAGTGGTGGAGCGCTGTATCGGCCTTTTAAAAGGCCGATTCAGATGCCTCCACTGCTCTGGTGGCGAGCTCATGTATTTGCCGGATATGGTGTCGAAAATTGTGGTTCTGTGTGGGATATTTCACAACATCGCCATAAGGAGTGGTGTCCCAATGCAGCCAGAGGATGCCTTACCTGAGGATGGCCCCCCCGAGGTTGGTCGGAGGTCAGTATGTGGGGGGGCCATACGCGATGATGTGGTGGCCAGATTTTTTAGGTAAGTTTGACCCAAACTACAGTGTTTATACCTAATGTGTTTGTGTTTGTTTGCGAACATCTAATTTTTTTTTTTTTTTTTCACCATCTTCTGTTTGTTCACATAATCTTTGCCACTCCAACGCTCACTACTTCCTGCTACCCTTACCAAACCTGGATCTGGTGATTTTGGCCATATATTCTAGAACCCATATCGCAACGCCATGTTTGTGGAATCATGTTGGCATGGTCCTTCGTCAACCAGTTCTTGATTGTTTTTTTTAATTAAATATTTTATTTGTATGTGTTGTATTTGAGATTATCACTGTTTTTTTTTTTTGGGACTGACCACTTTGATTTCTCATTTATGTTGTGAATAAATGTTTGGAGAGTGAAATGGTCTTCCTTTTTTTGGACGTTAACAGCAAGTGTAACCAGGTTAACACACCTTACATTTGACTAAGGGGTAATCCAGTACTGACACCAGTTGATGTAAACTGAAATATGTTTGCAGGTTCCCAACCCACACCAAAAGGAAGCCTGTCCAAACCTTTGGATTTTGAAGATTGGCCTAAGCAGCTTGCACACCAACTAGGAACCTGTAAAATGGCGAAATATCTAATTGACACTACACCCAAAAAGGGAAATTACATTGTTACTGTTATGTGTTTCTTGTGGCTGTTTAACATACAAATACAAAATACAATCTAACTTTTAAAAAAGGGAAATCCTTGAAGGAACAGTCTACTTATGTCAGGGAAAACTATTTTTGTTTTTGAAAAAAAGAATGAGCCAGAACGTATATTAGAACTACAAAATTTATTTACAAAACGAAAATAAACAAAAAAAACTACTGGCGAAGGATGCCAGACAGCCGGTCAAGGCCCACAAGAATGCCAATGACATGTTGGCGCATCTGGCCAACACAATCGTCCACCTCTTGTCGACGCCTCTGTTCCTCTGTGGGTGAGAAAAGTGTGTGGATTAATAAAACAATAGGGAATCCACATTAAAAAACAAAAACACAACGAAATCACTCCTAAACCGAAAAAAGAAAAACCAAAACAAAAAGGGGGTGCTGCCAAAAATACAAGGCCTATGTACAAATTCACACAGGTGTGATATGTGTATGTTGAATTCAGCAGGAAGAGGTAAAGGCAAACTGCTAAATCACCAAAAGTAAACCAAACAAGCACGAATAAAGGCACGACACATGATTACATACAGTTTGTGGTTAAAAAAAATGAGAAAGAAAAACATACCGGGAGCCAAAACGGGAGCTCCGGAAGTCCCTCCATGTTCCTCCTCGGAGGAGCCTTCATTCCCCAAAGAACGGGGAGGGGTAATGATGGACTCCGGGGAGGGGGTAATTGGAAGAGGGGTGGGTGGAGGAGAGGGGGAAGTGGGACGGAGGGGAAGGAGGCCCGACAGTTCCGGGAGAGGGTCTGGGAAGGCTGGGGAGGAGTGGGGTATAGGGGAAATATTTGGGGTGGAGTGTTGGCTGGGGGTTGGTGATAGTGGCCGGGAACGCCGTCTGGCCGGACGGTGACGGCGTAGTCTTGGCTGTCCTCCTAAAATATGTCAAACAAATTGAGGTTAGTTTCTGGGCAAATCCGGCGCCCAAATAAAAAAAAAAAAAACCAGCAACAAAAAACATGCAAATAGGAGTAGAATGAAAAAAACAGAAATAGAGGGAAAACAAGCACACGCTGATATGAGGACAAATAATTAATAGGACAGACAGGAAAACATGCACACGCAGATATGAGGACAAATAATTAATAGGACAGACAGGAAAACATGCACACGCAGATATGAGGACAAATAATTAATAGGACAGACAGGAAAACATGCACACGCAGATATGAGGACAAATAATTAATAGGACAGACAGGAAAACATGCACACGCAGATATGAGGACAAATAATTAATAGGACAGACAGGAAAACATGCACACGCAGATATGAGGACAAATAATTAATAGGACAGACAGGAAAACATGCACACGCAGATATGAGGACAAATAATTAATAGGACAGACAGGAAAACATGCACACGCAGATATGAGGACAAATAATTAATAGGACAGACAGGAAAACATGCACACGCAGATATGAGGACAAATAATTAATAGGACAGACAGGAAAACATGCACACGCAGATATGAGGACAAATAATTAATAGGACAGACAGGAAAACATGCACACGCAGATATGAGGACAAATAATAAATAGGACAGACAGGAAAACATGCACACGCAGTTTGCCCCACAAACACAAACATGAAAACCACAATACATAACACTTACTTTCAAGGATCTGCATGCGAAAGCATGCCAGCAAGCGGGACGTTCGCCGTTGCAGGTCTGACCACCTGCGCTCCAGCTGCCCGATGTTGCGGCGTGAACCCAACGACCGCAGGCGGGACCGTGCCTCCGCATACGCGGAGCGCTTCTGCCGGTTGGTGATGGGTGGAGGCTGGCTGGTGATCCGCCTATCCATCACCTCCGTAAGCACCAGCAGCTCGCGCCTGGTGAATGCGGAGGCTCTCATGATGGCAATGGAGTTTTTCATACAAAACATTTTTGATAAAGTGTGCAAAAAATTTCTGATTGGCTAATGTATTTTGGAAATTAACAGGAGCAATTTTATTGGTTAGTGTATGAGTCATGTGTTCAACAGGGCCAGAAATCTCTGGAGAGTTATGATACGCTTGATGCAGTGACATGCGTTTGCAAATTTAAATAAAGAAATGAACCCCGGAAAATATGCGGGGATCCACAGCAATAGAACAATTGTTTAATTGTGGTTCACATGTTTTTTGAACAATAAAAGCGAATGTTCCATCCGTACGTATTCTGCGGGTAAACACAAACACGGACAAGAATAAAGTTTCTTGCATTGTGTTGAAAAAAAAAAAAAAATTAAGCTAATTGATACATTGATTGGCATGATACAATTGAGGGAGGTAGGCAGAATAAAGGAGCAGGTAATCGACATCTGACAAGGCCACTTCCGGTTTCACTTGTGCGTGCGTTCCCTTCAAGCCATTTCGGGGATGTACGCTCGCTATTTCGCACGCTCGTTAGTTAGAGGAGGGGTCGCCTGAGTTTAGGGAGGAATTTTAGATGCGAACGAAAATACGAGCGAGCCATTGAATTTAAATAATTTTGTACGTACGCCTAACGTACGTGCGCCCGCTTGCGAGTGGGTCTGAATGAGGGCCAATGTGCATATATGTTGAAATGGGACAGAGAACCAATCACTGGACAGTCAGGTTGTCCTGGGTATGGGCACACCATTGCATAGTTTGCAGATAGATTTTTGAATTAGCTTCTATACAAAGAATGCACAATGGCAAATGAAGTTCGAGGTGATAACACTTGTTTTTTATGCTTTTGGGGTACAAATGTTGGGAAATGACTCAGAACCTATGAGACAGCCCCCCAAAGGACAATTGTGCAAAAAAAGAACACCCCAAAAAAGTACTTTCATTTTGGGGGCGAAAAAGTACAAAGTGGGGGGAAAAACATAAAAACTAGCGAAATAGACTTTTTGGGGGTCTACAAGGATGGGTCAAGTGTTTTTAGGATTGCAGGTGCATGTTGCAGGTGGATTTTTCAAGTTTTTTAAAACATCACTTTAGAGACTTTAAAACATGGTATCACCAATTTTCAAGAACCCCAAATTTGACTGGACTGCTTATTTTGTCCAAAAAAAAATGCTTAATGCTATTCTTCAGGCACAGAAAAAGATAAATCACAGGTGCTCAACTCCAAATTACTAATTATATATAAATACATTATTGTGATAGAAGCACTGATAAAGTGGTAAATGGCAGATACGTTTGTCCTAGATTTTTGGCCTATGTGTTCTAAAACCCTCAGGAGAAGTCTGTTTTGCTAAAAGACCATAGTGTCAGCTTTAGAGAGAAGCCGGAATGGGTCCTGTGGGTGTGGATGTGAGGAGATGGAGGGCTCCATCCACAGGCCAATCCATGTGTTGGGTCTTTCAGCCTGACAGCAGGCTCCCAAGGGCTTGCACCTGCAAATGGCTAATATAAGCTGGGTTTGTTTGTGGCTGAGTGTCTCACACCTGGGGAAGTAGGCATGCAGGCTTGCATGTCCGGAGACACTGTGTGATAACCCTGTAAGTACTGTGCATGTGCTGTTATTGATGGTGAGGGGAGTAGGCCCTACCGTTCTGGTAGTGAGGGTACCTCCTGTTTAGGTAGTGCCCAGATGGGCTAGGAGTTTGGTTTATATTTTGTTATATTTATCTGGCACAATAAAGACTGGCTCCGACGAGCTTACACGAGAACCCCGGACAAGTGTACTGTTTTCCCGGCTGCTGTGTGTGTAGAGAGGGAGTCCGTCTACCCCAGGAGAGGGACCCCTATCCCGACCTATCACAATTATGAACTAAAATTTTGCAATAAATAAATAGAAGTTTTTAGCATAATCATGGGCACGGGCAACAATATGCCTGGGAGCACCAAAAAATATACCCGCTTACCAAAATTTTTTGGCTAGGGCCGGTCCTGACTATTACAGATAACAGCGGGCAGCGCTGCAGCTGCCTGCCCCCTGAGCTCTGCTCCCCATCTGCTGTAGCAGCTTCAAGGAGTGGGAGAGACATCATAACATCTCTCCCAGTCCAGTCCCAGAGTGCCCTGCGCCGAGGAGCCTTTCCTTTGGCGTTCGGCTGCAGCCCAGTCAATGCAGAGAGCAGACACCAACAGGGACAGAGACTGCGACTTCCCCTGACTCCCACAGTAATGCAGGTAAGTACTGAGAGACCTGGGGGGCTTTATACTGTGTGGAATAATGTGTAAGGGAGAGGGTGGGGGGAGTCATACTGTGTGGTATAATGTGTAAGGGGGGAGAAGGGTGATGTTGTACTGTGTGGCATAATGTATAAGGTAGAGGGGGGAGTTGTACTGTTTGGCATAATGTGTAATGAAGAGGGGGGTTAGTTGTACTGTGTGGCATAATGTGTAAGGGAGAAGGGGGATAGTTGTACTGTGTGGCATAATGTATAAGGGAGAGGGGGAGTTGTACTGTGTGGCATAATGTGTAAGGGGAAGGGGGGAGTTGTAATACGTGGCATACTGTTTAAAGGGGAGCTGGGTGAAGTTGTACTGTGTGGCATAATGTGTAAGGAGGAAGTTGTACTGTGTAGCATAATGTAAATTTAAAAAATGAGGTAGTACCTTGTGCCTAAGACTGCTGCTAAGTATTACCCCAAGGCTCACCAACCTTTACAACTACATACAGAAAAAATGAGGCAATACACAACCGCTGTCTACACACAAATATTTAAGGAAAACAGTGGTGCTCTAAACCACTATTATAATAATGAACCAATCTTCAAATGGTATTCTTCAAAAGATTCCAATTTTCTATCAGGATCAAAGCTTGAGGACACAATTTTGGATAGGACTCACCAAATAAAAACCATACCAGTCCTTGAGAGCTTTCTTTTGTTCGCTCATCTTAATTTCCTATATAAACAGTCCTCATAAACGTGAAACATATGGACAGAGACTCACCTCTAAGCCCCTTATCACATGCACATATCTTTACGACAGGCAGGTCTCCAATATATTCCACCTCCATTCAGAAAGAAGAAAATGGCTTCTCCAGTAAAAAAAAATAATTTATTCCATACAAACATAAAATATGTTTTTAACAATACAAATACTAAACAGATCCGTGAGGCTATTAGGGCAAAGCGATCTCCTTACATAACCTGGGGGTAAGGTGATCTCAGCCAGATGGGAAAACTAGCCAGATGAAATCCACACTCCTCTGTTTAGGTATAAAAGTCCACCACCATCTACACATTTCAGACCACACAGTCCTTCCTCAGGATGTGGTTAGGACCCAACAGGAAATGCTATTTATACCATATCCTCTATGCAAATAATCATCCTAAAACCAGCTTTAACGTCTTTGAAAACCGTCCCATTATGTCCATACTCCCTAAGTTCGATATATCAGTATTCCTTTGTATATATAACATATAGAAAAACATGATTTCCTATAAAACAACATAAAAAAGATATATAAAACACTTAATTATCCCAACATCAAATCACGATTTTTGGAGAATCCCGGAGCACAGAGTACCTGTTCCAAAGGTCATTCTCTATAAACAAACACATAATCCTCTATGTAAACCACCCCTGTTTTTTTAAGAAACAAATGTCCACAAAGTCCGGTAATACTATTAGTAGGTTTGGGGCTAGTCTGGTGTCCTGGATGCGGTATATCAATATTATCATGTTTATTTGGAAGGGAGATAAGGTATCTTTAGAGAATTTTTGTAGTTACCTGAATAACAACTCCTGGAATATCCACTTAACTTTTACCATTAGTATTGGTCCGGGCTGATTAGTGTGGGAGTAATGGTGGATGCCATTCTTGGGTGCCTCTGCCTGTTCTTCCTCCCCCTCCTCATTGTCCTCCTATGCGGTACCTCCCTCTGGAGTCCCTCATATGCTCTAAAAACGAAACCACAGAGCTGGGTGAAGATGATATTAAATCATTTCGTGAATCTTGATATTCATCAGTTCCTGAGGATTCCGCCTCAGATGAGGAGTAGTTAGGGATATGGTTGTCACGTCTTGAATTTATGGGTTTGACAGTCTGACTCCATTTGATCATTCTGCCTGTAGAGAAATCCTTCTTATCCCTTACAAATTTGTTGTGTTGTCTCTCTATTAGTGTCTTCTCAAAATTATCCAAGTTTATTTTGTTCTTGTCAAAACATTTTTGAAAGTGTTGATCCTGTTCCCATTGTGCAAACTATTTTACGTTTCAAGATAAATATTACCTGCAAACGAGAGGAACTGCTTTGGGTTCTACTTGTGCTCCCACCTATGCTAATTTATTTTTAGGATGGTGGGAGTGGGAAATAGTCTTCTCAGAGTCTAATGAGAAATATACCCAACAGATTGCGCAATGGTTATGATACATTGATGATGTTTTCGTCATATGGGCTTGTAGTACACAATACTTTCTTGATTTCATGGAGATACAAAATACCAGCCAGATTAACCTGAGATTTACATGGGAACGAGTAGAGAAAGTATCTCATTTTTGGATTTAAATATACGAAAGGAGAATAGCAGAGAGATTACTACGAACCTCTACAGAAAATCTATGGCAACTAATAGCCTCTTACATGAGAAGAGCTGCCACTTTCCACCTACAATATCCAACCTACCAAAAGGAGAGTTCCTTCGATTCAGGCATAACTGCTCCAATGAGGAAGAGTTTAAGGCACAATGTGAAGTTCTTTCTCTAAGATTAAGACAAAGAGGATACAGTAACCGCCTAATATAGTCTTTTTCCAAAACTTAAACACACTAATTATAACCTGAGTCTAAGCTATACAAAAAGGCAAATTTTTAATAATTTTTCACGTGAGTATAATTATTTACAATTTTATTTTAAGTATTAATACACTATACACTATATTTCACAAAACTTCTACACACACACTTATTTCACAGGTTCATATTTATAGAGGTACAATGCTCAATTTTATGCACAATTTGCATATCTATTTCAATGGTCTTTTATGCATTATAATCTTTTATGTATGTCAAACTTTATGATATTTCCCCCCCTTTTTTTTACCCACTAATAATTTATATTTCCTTATATTCTCCTATTTGTTAAACTTTTTTACATCAAAATCTACTTATTTATTTATTAATTTACTTTTATGATTCTTTTATTATACTATCTCCTTTGTATATAATACGAAAAGGTGCCCGGCATTCTTGTTCCTGAAATCTATATAAAAATAGTTTTATACTTTACATACTTAATATGATGTATGAGGGGGCATGTATTAGACACATATACTTTGCACACCATGTGCATACTAATTAGCCTATTCACAGGTTGATCTAATGAAGTATCTGTAGTATTTACTTTGACTACAGATGATAGGCTGCGGGGCTTGTCAGTCTGAATGAACAAGCGAGTGAATGGCTGTCCTGCAGTTAAAATCCAGTCTTACCGGGTACTCCACACAGACATAATTCTGTGAACAAGCCAATACGGCGAAACGCGCATCGGCAAGGGGTCCGTGGCTGCGCAACGCGACACCCCAGCATCAAGTCGGTATACCTCTCATGTCCACGATACTAAACCATGCACCTATCAACAGACCTGTTTCTTTATAATTGGTGTATATACCTCGCAATTCTTATAATGAATTAGAATATTGTATATACTTGTGGAACAGGTAGAGCGCGAGTGCTACTTTGTAACAGGGACTTGCATACATTAATCCATTTTTTATGTGTTGCTGCACTGTATTGTAACATGACGTTAAATGCAAGGTTTTACATGGAACAGGTGTGACACTGATGTGTATTATGGAGGACTTTACATTCAAGTCCAATACTGATTTTTTCTATAGTCAATGTATTTATGTGGAGTGTGTCTTGATAACAGTTTATAATTAGTGCTATTACACACCATTATTTATATGTCTAGGACTTTTATGTAACCTGTTACATATAGGGATATAGATCGAGTTTCCACTATACCAAGTGATCACTAAATTGAAGCATAACACTTGAATGCCTCTCTTTCCTGCTTTCTGGAGATTGGTTTATCAGTTTATTTGTACAGTTATGCTCTCACAGAACTAATATACCAATAAGAAATACCCGTGGCTATACGAACAGGTTAATTAGGAATATTCAGACTACGTAGCACATTTTAAGGCTAATTGCTCAACACAGTGTTTGTAAACAACAAGGATTGTCCTGACTACGGACGGTAACCAGGGGCAACCTGTTCATTAACTGGCCCCCTTTTTTTCCCTCATAGCTGACCAGAGGCTTGTGAAGAATAGTGGAAATTTCAAATGGTGGTGTTTTACACATGTTTTTTGTGATTATCATGTGATAGACTATTAAGCAGGTACAAACTGATGCACTTATACCAGCCTATTAGGCTTTATGTAATTCTATACAACTCTGAATATTTAGCCGAGTCAATATGTTTATAAGGTAAGGGGATCACCTTATTCCCATTTTTTCACGTTGACAGTGCTAACCTAGATCTAGAATTGATTCTTAAGAACCTGCACTGTTAACCATTGACTTACTGGGAACTACTTGTTACCTAACTGTTCTCTCACCGGCTGTTTTAGGGGCTATTTTCCTGCAATGCTACGCAACAGGATTTAGCACTTAGTCTGCAGCAGGCAACAAAAACAGGTCTATCTTTCTTAACTGTGCCATTGCACAGGACTCTCATTTACAGTCAGATGCTATGCAAGACTGTAAAAAGCAGATCCCAGTGTATCTAGATGCACAGTCTACTATTATTCCTTACAGTATAATTTCCATCCATTTGATACAATTGGTACTTTACACTATTTTTCTAATACATTTTTTGTTGTTCCCAGTTATTTGAGGGACGCCTCATATCATATAAAAAAAAGTTTTTTCATCCTAGAATTATTGAGCTAATTCAATGGACATGCTGCTGTGAAATTATCCACACTAAATAACACGTATGGTTCTTGTTTTTTTGATTGTACTGACATAATCTAGTATAACACAAGATGATGTGAAATTTTCTTTGTGAATTATTCCATTGATTTTTCATACCCCATTAGGGATAATTTATGATGTGATACTTGACTTCTGAGATATTTAAGTATCTGTTTGGTGTAAAAAGGTAACTATTTTAATTAATTCACATTAAAAGTTATGTTTTAATTTTATCATTATTTCCACACTTTTTACAGATAAGAGTGCTCACAAAACAGAGTTTCTGTTTTGCCCTCTTTTCTAAATAATGTCCATAAATATCTCAAAGGGATTAATATCATTGGTTGGTGCAAATTTTAAACCTCTATTTGTTCAACCTCTGATAGTTCATGAGAGCTTAAATTATAGATTTTTGTTCCTTTCTCACTAGACCCCTGCCCTTTTCTTTGTTCGTATCTATATTTTTTATACTTTCTCTTCTCTCTACTTTTCTCTCTTTTCTTAACATAACCTCCCCTTTTTCTCATATTCTTCTTATTTTTTAATATCTTCTCCACCCTTTTTTCTCATATGGTCTGTGGTAACTTTTCCCTAAAAAAGGTATTCTATATCCCATGTTCTCATACTGAACGTTCGTCAATGGTTCAAACTTATTATATTTTCTTATATCGGGGGTAATCCTATCATAATATCTTTCATCTTCCTTATATATGTTTTTTTCCCTCTGATAGTCTTGAGGGTAACGGTAGTTTAAAGTACTGTCTTTTTTCTCATAATGTCCCTTTGTTTTATCCTTTTCTTTTTTTTTGCATAGTCCCTTATTTGGTAATCATAAATTTCCTTTTCCCTCTGCTCAAACTTAGACTTTTTTATATCTTCCCATCTATTTTCATTTTCATTATCATCACTCACAATATCACATGAAAGTTCTTTGCTCTCTCTTACTAGGCAATTTTCTAATACATTCAAGGACCTCTCATTCATTTCTGACTTGAATTGATACATGCCCTTATTGCAATCCTTCTTATCTCTATTGTGAATGAAAAGATTAAAAGATCACAAGGAGATTATTATTAAATCTGTGGACAAAGGAGGGAGAATAGTGGTTTTAGATATCTTTGTATAAAAAGAAAATTAATGATTTATTGGTAGATACCAGCACAGATACCCACTTAAAAGAGAATCCCATTGAGGATATAAAGAAAAATCTATATGAACTGGTAGACAGATACACTGCAAATGGAGTGTTATCTGAGAAAGAAAATCGTTTTCTGAAAAATTGATAATCCTGTATTGACAGTAATATACGGACTTCCAAAAGTCCATAAAAATATAAATCACCCCCCTCTTACGTCCTATAGTAGCAGGAATCGAGTCGGTTACTTCTAATTTGTCCAAAATGATTGATTCCTTTCTGAAACCGATTGCTTGCAAAGGAAAAGCCTATCTTAGAAATACTACAGATGCTATAAACAAATGAAAATAAATAGAATGGAAAGCAGGAGATTTACTATTCACAGCAGATGTATCATCTCTATACACAATAATAAAACATGATAAAGGGATCTTAGAGGTTAAAGAAACTATCAGTAGAGAGAATTTTGACTTTAAATTACAAAATTTCATTCTAGATGGTATAAGGTTTATTTTTGGAAAATAAATATTAATTTCACATTCAAAGATAGACACTTCATGCAGTACTCCGGGACGGCGATGAGCACGAAATTCGCCTCCAGTTTCGCCAATATATTCATGGGCTTGTGGGAGGAGTCTCATATGTGGCAGGAACTGGATGCGGGGCTCGTGGTATATCATCGCTATATTGATGATATTATATTAATATGGAGGGGTGGGGAAAACACTTTTGCTGTCTTCCGACACAATTCAGATAAAATAATTTTGGAGTCATTTTAACTAATGTCAGTGAAACTCAAGTTAACTTTTTAGATCTGACAGTGTACATTGAGGATTCTAAAGTATGTACAAAAAAATATTTTAAGCCCACTGACAGCATTTCATTCATAAGAATTGACAGCAATCACCACCCGAGCTGGTTAAAGGGAGTACCCAGTAGTCAGTTACGCCGCATAAAATGGAATTGCACGAATGAGAATGTGTATAAATGTAACGCCCCCACCGGATAAAGTGGTATCAAGAGAGACTTACCCTGAGTTCTTCAGTCAGATAGTTGTAGGATTTACACTCATGCAGACTTGGATAGTAAAATGAATGAACTTTCTGCAATTTTATTTAATAATACAGCAACTTGTAAAGGATATTTCCAATTAACAATAATCTTTCAAGTCTACAGCCAATAGTAAAGACTTACACTAATAATAGCTTTAAGTACTCTAATAAAACCTTTAACAATCGTTCACACACTTTGGGTTGGAATTTTATTAATCAGGAATGCTTCTGATCTTGTACTGTGGGAAAACGGATTAGTCTTATGCTTACGAACTGCTGTACATGCAAATAACGGAAAAAACTCTATTAGCAGATTATGAACAAACAGGTTTGAAGACTTAGAGTCGTATTCAATCAGCGGCAAAAAGCCATTTTCACATGTTTTTTGTCGAAAACTTTTCGACGTATTCATTTTCAACTTTTCACCAAAAAAACACGCAAAAACTTTTTGCCGGTTCTACTTTTCGCCTGTTCAGCCATTTCCCATAGGAAATGATGAGATTTCGCCTGGTCGATATTCAATTAAAAACAGGTGAAAAAGTATTGCCGACTTCGAAGTACTTTTCACCTGTTTTTTTCTCCACATGGAGGGTGGAGAAACCACCCCCAAATTTTTTGTTTCTTTCTTGTGTTAATCTATACTAATAGTATTTTAATATTATTCATAGTGTATTTTAATATATATATATATTTTTTGGGGGGGATTGTAGGTGCTTGCAACAGGTGCTTTTTAAAAAATTTTAAAGCTTCACTTTAGCTACATTAAAATACGCTAGCACCCATTTTCATGTACCGCAAATTTGCTGGGACTAGTTATTTTGACAAAAAAATATTGCTATATGCCATTCTTCACCACTTACGCTAATAGCAAGCAAATGTGAGAATTTAAGTACCCAAAATATCTTAATTAGGGCTATTATTAGTCCCCTATAGTGATCTTTTTGGGAGGTCCAGCCTGATTTCCCCATTTCTGACAGCACTTATTGCCGGGACTGGATTCGCCGGGTTCCGCTTTCACGAATTGAATAAGGCAAAAAGGGGGGGCGCGCCTGATACTTTTTCGCCAACAAAACCCGCGATGTAGGTGAAGTGTGCGGCAGGGGAAACTTTTTTGCGGCCGCAAAAAGAATTTAATCCCAATTGTATATACCATATGTATGGATATATATATATATATATATATATATATATATATATCTCTATTGGGGGAAATTAGCTCGGCAGAGGGTGGATTGGTGCAGTGTTTAGGTGCTTAATGAGGGTCCACACACAGCTTTCAAGTAAATAAATTATGCTTTACTTTCCAGCATGGAAAGTCGGGAAACAAACAGAAAATAATAAACAACCTAGCCCCTATTTAGGGCGTCTAACTCACTTCTTGAACCCTCTCTATAAGGTTGCAGCTAATCTGCCAATAAAGTCTCAGCCTGCTTCTCTGCAGGTCTATAGCCAGCTCCAGCCTGGTGATACTGCCACATATCCCCCTCCCCAGCTTGAAACCCCTGGGTTCATCTACATGGGACGAGGCATTCACATTGTGAAGTCCTTCTTCATTATTCTCAGAACCATCCACCGGATCCAAGATCATCCAGACTCATTTCTGGGGGTCGCATCCTCCAAGTTCCAGAGTTAATTTTTCTCCTCACTTTTTTCCTCATTTTATAATACCAATGGTGGTGCTTTCTTTAAGCAGTACTTGAGGCTCACCCTTTGGTACTGCAACAGGCATTAGGAACTTGAAGTAACTTTTTCCAAAGCGACATGCTTCATCTTTACTCTTGCCACTTAAACCTATTAAAGGCACATCTTTTGGCCAACTTCTACTTGACCCATCTTTAACCTGCAGCCTTGAAGCCCTGCATTGGCTACTGGCGTATTTCACTGATGGCCCTTTCAAAGAAGAGGAGCTATCAGTATCTTGAGAGTCATCAGCATCACAAATTCTGGACCTTGGCTTTATGTCAGCAGACAATGTACTGCCACTGTCACTCTCAGATTCCGGACTCCCGTGTCCACATAGGATACTTGAATATTTACTCCATTGATCCACATAATTTATCTCACGGCTTTGATGGCTATCTGCCACTTCATTATGGCATAGAACTCTTGGATTTTCTTGTGCTCCCGATTTTTGAGCCTTAAAAATATAACGAACTTCCACATGTTCCACCAGCACAGGTTGAAGTTCACTTTCTACAGAGGTCTTTATTTTCCAATTCACTTTAGCTGGACATTTTGCTTCAAGCTTTGTAATTTGAGACCACTTCACTTCCTCACAGATAAATTCAGCTGTATTGCAAGTTTTATCCTGTTGTATGACGGCATTACTTCATATACATGAGAATTACTCTTCACAAGACTGTTACCATTAACTGCCTGTAAGGTTCTGTTTTCCACTGCAAAAATGCATGACTTGGGCACATTCACATCACTGTGATCATATAGTGACATCAGAGTCTCATCTTTGGAAGCCATCAACATACCTGTAGACTTCTGTACATCTTGTACCTTTGCCTCATGGGTTATGCGATCACCATCTGTATATGTTATTTCTTTATCGCCAATTTCAGACACGGTGTTGCAACCTGGACCTGTGTCCCTTTGGGAGGACTTCACACCCTCAGCTGAAAGTCACTGCAAGGAATCTCATCCACTTTTCCAAGACGGACCTTTAGGGAATTTCCCAACTCTGATACTTCTGTCCCTTCTTGTACACTGGTATTGTTAATGAGGACATCTCTATGGTTCCACTGCACGTCACTCAAGACACTCTGTATGCCAGCCTTTTCAGGATCAACTTGTAACAATTGCTGCTTATGTTTATGTACTTCTGCCACACTGGGTTCAGCGAAGACATCGGACGCCATTTTGGGTCCCGAATCCAACTTCAGAATGTTATTTAACTTATTTTCCTCTTCTGATTTTCCCACTACCATGTGGAACTTTTCCTGAGCCATAGACAGCTGCTCTTCCAGCTGGGCAATTTTCACCATGGCACTTTCCAACTTACTCTTAGCTTGTAGCAGATTGCTCTCCACATCTTCAAGTTCAGCAACTCTCAACTTTTGTACAATTATTTCAGACTCTGGGCCTGATTCAGAGCCGCTCGTATGCGGCCGCTCGTTGGCTCCGAGTTATGTTCGGACATCTGCGCATGCATATGGGTCGTAATGTGCATGCCTCAAACCAGTCAGTGCGGTCGTGTGCTCGCAAAATAGTGAGTGCCTGCTAATTTGAGTGACAGGATGAGGCGTTTGTGGGTGGTAACAGGGGAAGGTGCTTGAAAACGGGGAGTGGAGATCCGAACGCAGGCATGCCAAACAGTCAAAATGGGCTTTTTAAGGGTGTGCATAATTAACAAAGCAGCGTCATCGACCACGTCACTTGGTTGTCTTTTAGCCTGAACTGCTCACATGATTGCGGTAGGAAAATGCTACCACAAGAATAGCGAGCAGTTCATACGTCTTTCGATGTACTCGATTAATCAAATAAATAGCGGAGATGACGTATGATGCGAACGGGCAAGGGGCGTCTTTACAAAAAAGCGAGCGCATGTTTCGGACGCTCGCTCAGACATAGAGGCATCAATAGACCGCAAAGAGCGAGCGCTCTATTTAAATAGCCAGCCCCTTTTTCTGAATGAGCGAGGGCAAATAGCGTCCAGCTCTGAATCAGGCCCTCTGTCATGTTTAATTCACATTGCAACTCCATTTCTTTGGTATTCCTCTCCACTTGGAGTCTTTGCAACTGGCCCTGTGTACTTAGCAGACATTTCTCAAGGTTCTCACTCAGGGCCTGATTCAGACCCGCTCGCGAGCGTCGATGTTGGCCAAGTGCGCATGCGCACGAGGGAGCAGGCTCCGTCGTGCGCATGCGCGAGACCTGGATAGTGACGGCCAAGCCATCACTATGGGTCTTGCTACAAAGGGGGCATGCTGTCGTTGGTGAGTAACAGGACGCCCCCTTTGGTGGGCGTGCCGGGGGCGTGGATGGCCAGACGGAGGCGTTCCCATGGGAACGCCTACCGTCTGGGGCCGGCCCCACTGACATCACAAGTGATGTCAGTGGGAGTGTTCTTGGCTCTGATAGAGCCGAAAGCACTCCAGGGCTTGCGGCAGACGAGACCCTACCACAAGGGTCTCATCGCAAGACCGATGGCCGCAATGGTCTTGACCATCACGACCATCTTTTTGGCCGCTCACTATAGCTGTGGGTGGTCACCCACAGCTATGCAAGCGGCCAGGAGGCCGCTCAAAAAAAACAGAGAGACGGCCCTGATTCAAAGCGAGTGCTCTGTCAGAGCGTCTGGCTCTGAATCAGGGCCTCTGATCTTGTAACTTCCAAGCCCTGCCATGGGCAAGGTTAAGCTCTTTCTCCAAAGATTAATTTTGCTTTGTGGCTTTATGCAGACTTTCCTCCAGGAATACATTTCTTTCCATCAGACATTCTGAAACTGCTTTAGCTGCAACTAAATTGGAGTGGAGAGTTTGTACTTACTCCTTATAGCTGACTTTAAGACGGACTATCTCCATCTCTTTTCCTTCATGCTCTGTCTCCCACTGAGGGCCTGATTCAGAGACAGTTTCTCGTTTTCTTATTTTAACCCATGGATGCCTACTGGAGAAGGGGACCACTCAAGGTAAAATAGGTGAGTATGAGTGAGTATGTATGTATGTATTAAACGTTTACTTTGTAAGGTGTGTGTGTTTCTTACAACATTTCTTTACAGGTGAACTACAAGTCCCAGTGGGCCCTTAATGCCCCGCATGCTGGCACTTGTGGTTCTCCAAGTACCAGCATGCAGGGGAGGGTTGCTGGGGCCTGCAGTTCTTCTGTAAAGACAATATTTATTTTTAAATAAAGGCAGCGCAGCGCTGGAGAGATACAACATATGAACATTAAAACAGTGCATAAGACCATGTGTCACAATCACATGGAAAGTAATGTTATAAAAGTGAGCTGCCTACGTGGTGAGCTGTGGCTACAGAGGTTGCTTGGCAACCAGCATTGTTATCGCCCGCATTACATCCAGTTCCAGGACTGAGGAGGCCCCGCCTCCTCGCCCAGAGACAGCGCAGCATGGAGTGAGAAATGGCGCGATATGGGCGCATATAAGGTAGGACACTTGCACTATAAAGTTTGTTTGCTGCTGATATCTTAGTGATACATCCTGAAGAAAAAGTCTGCGGACTTTGAAACGTCGATGATGTTTTTTATCACTTCAATGTTTTGGATACAATTTGTTCACCCTTGAATTTGGAGTGCGACCTGGTTCCTTTCTAGGACTTTGGATAATATATATATTGTGACACAGTCAGGATAGGGGTCCCTCTCCTGGGTAGATGGACTCCCTCTTTACACACACAGCAGCTGTAGAAACAGGATACAAGTCAGGGGTTCTTGTACAAACTGGTCGGTGTAAGTCTTATTGTGCCAAATGAATATAAACATAAACATAAGTCCTAGCCCGGGTGGGCACTAGCTACACAGCAGATTACCTCTCTATAATAATGGTAGGGCCTATTGCCCTCACCATCAACAAAACACATGCACAGTACTTACAAGGATTATCAGCAAGTGTCTCTGAACAAGCTAGTCTGCCTGCTCTCCCAGGTGTGAGACACTCAGCCACAAACAAACCATGCTTATATCAGCCCTTTCCAGCTGAAAGCCCTAATGAGTCTATTACCAGGCTGAAAGGCCCAAAACCTGGAGTGTCCTGTGGATGGAGCCCTCCCTCTCCTCACATCCACACCCCCAGGACCCAAACAGGCTTTTCCAAAAGCTGACACTCTGGTCTGCTTCCAAAACAGACCTCTCCTGGGGTTTTTTAGAACACATAGGCCAAAAACCTAGGACAAATGTACCTGCCATTGACCACTTTACCAGTGCTTCTATCACATATCCCCCCCTTTGTTTAGACCTGTGGGGCGGAACAACCGCATCCCCCAAACAATGGACACGTGATAAAGCATCTGCATTGCCCAGCTGGCTTCCTGGCCTGTGTTCTACCATAAATGTAAAGGTTTGTAATGCCAAGAACCATCTCGTTATTCTCGCATTACTGTCCTTGTTTTCTGACATTCACTTCAGAGGGGCATGGTCAGTGATCAATCTGAACTTTCTTCCCACCAAGTAGCACCTGAGAGTCTCTAACACCCACTTTATGGCCAATGCTTCTTTCTCGACCGTAGCATAGCTTCTATCATGTACATTTAATTTCCAGCTTAAGAAGAAAATTTGGTGTTCATCACCCACTTTGCTTTGGGACAGGACAGCGCCGATGCCTACATCTGACACTTCGGTTTGTACAACAAACTCTCTGTCAAAATCAGGGGTCATCAGAACTGGTTGGGTACATAACGCTGTTTTTAACTCTTGGAAAGCCTTCTCTGCTTCAGGACCCCATTCCACCATGACTTTCTGTTTGCCTTTGGTAAGGTCAGTCAGTGGGACTGCAATGGTGGCAAAATTGGGTATACTGATTCTTAGGGATAAGAAGACTCTCCCCTGCTTTTATTCAGGGGTCGTGGCCAGTTTTGGACTGCCTCAATCTTATTGAGCTGTGGCTTTATCAAACCTCTACCAATGGTGTACCCAAGATATTTGACTTCTTCCATGGACAATACTTTTTTGGGTTGGCTGTCAAACCTGCCTTATAGATGGAGTCCAACACTGTTTGTACTCTGGGCAAGTGAGACTGCCAATCAGGACTATGAATGACCACATCATCCAGATAAGCAGCAGCATACTGTCTATGGGGCCTTAGAATCCTATCCATCATTCTTTGAAAGGTAGCAGGTGCCCCATGTAGCCCAAAGAGCAACATGTTGTATTGAAACAACCCCTCTGGTGCAGAAAAAGCTGTCTTTTCTTAGGCATTCTCAGTTAACGGCACTTGCCAATACCCTTTGGTTAAGTCAAGAGTAGTTAAATATCTGGCTGTCCCCAGCCTTTCAATTAGTTCGTCCAACCTAGGCATAGGGTAGGCATCAAACTTTGACACACTGTTCAATTTCCAAAAGTCATTGCAGAATCGCACACTCCCGTCGGGTTTTGGAATGAGCACAATGGGACTTGACCACTCACTATGCGATTCTTCAATCACACCCAACTCTAACATTTTTTTATTTCCTTTGACACTGATTCTCTTTGGGCTTCTGGTAACCACAAGCCTTAAGGTTAATCTTAACCCCTGGGTCAGTGATTATGTCATGTTTGATGACCGTGGTTTTCCCTGGTAGGTCAGAAAACAGCACCCTATTTCTGATCAGAAATTCCTTAACTTCCTGCTGTTGACTGGCTGACAGGGTTTTTGCCACTGTCACTTCGGGTACCATGGGCCCTGGGTTTACTGGAGGGGCTCGGACGGCTGACAGTGCTGCTCTATCCTTCCAGGGTTTTATAAGATTTACAGTATATCTGTTCTGGCTTTCTTTTACCCGGCTGGTAAACTTTATAACTGACCTGCCCCACTTTTTTTAAGATTTCAAAGGGTCCTTGCCATTTAGCCAAAAGTTTTCTTTCTACTGTGGAAACCAACACCAACACTCTGTGCCCAGGAGCAAAGTTGCGTAAGCGAGCATTGTTGTTGTATACCCTCTGCTGTGCCTGTTGGGCCTGTTCCATGTGCTCTCTTACAATCGGCACCACAGCAGCAATTCTTTGTTGCATTTGAGAAACATGCTCAATAACTGTTTTATGTGGACTGGACTGCCCCTCCCACGTCTCTTTGGCAATGTCAAGTATTCCCCTTGGATGTCTCCTGTACAATAAATCAAAAGGGGAAAACCCTGTGGAGGATTGGGGAACCTCTCTTATGGCTAACAGCAAATAAGGTAAGAAGTAATCCCAATGTCTACCATCTTTGTCCACTACTTTCCTTAGCATGTGTTTTAAAGTTTTATTAAACCTCTCCACTAGCCCATTGGTCTGGGGATGGTACACAGAGGTTCTTAATTGGTCAATTTTAAACAGGCGGCACAACTCCTTCATGATTTTTGACATAAATGTGGTACCTTGGTCAGTCAGGATCTCCTTAGGTATTCCCAACCTGCTAAAGACATAGACTAAAAGTGCCCACACACATAGCGATATTTTACACGATCTGGCCGATTCCGATGCATTGGAACAACAGATCGTGTAAAATATGGCCAAATCGAGAGGAAATCGTGAGTCCCCACTCACGATCACGAAGCGATGCGCATCCCCGCTGGTCTCACATCGCATCTTCAGATCTGCAGTGCAGTAGGGCAGATCTGACAATCTAGGAGGCGATGCACTGTAAAAAGTCTGACTGCAGGAGAAATCGTTTGAAGATTGGACACCAACTCGTGTGCAAATCGTGTGGAGATAGTGTGCTGAGCTGCCGGGGAGAGTTTCAAGGGAAATCGTACACATCAGCTGATATGTGTGTGGTCTTGGTTGATGTATTGCGTAATGGTATCGCTTCCGGGTACCGGGCAGCGTAATCCATTATCACCAGAATATATTAATGGCCCGGGCAGATTTCATTAATGGCCCAACCAAATCCATAGCTATTCTTTCAAATGGAACCTCAATAATGGGTAACAAAACCAGGGGACTTTTGAAATGTGGCCTTGGAGCATGATACTGACATTCAGGGCAGGATGCACAATAGTCAGATACCTCTTTATGGACCCCGGGCCAAAAAAACCTCTGCACAATTTGCTCAGAGGTTTTCTCTACCCCAAGGTGGCCTGCCATTATATGACCATGGGCCAGATCTAATACTGTTCTTCTGTATGCTTTGGGAACTATTAATTGTTCCACAATATCTTCCCCCTTCTTAGTCACCTGATACAACAAATCCATACATACTGCCATGTGAGGATATGACAAAGGACTATCGGGGTCTATGGGTTTACTATTGATCACCTTGACATTCTTCCTGGCTTTTACCAGAGTAGGGTCATTCAACTGATCCACGGCAAAGACCTCTCTCCTGACCTCAAGATCAGGCAGGCGCTCCATGGGCTCAATAGCACTCCCCACCTCAGTGGGAGGCACACTACTTGGTGAGCCCCCTCAGGCTCTGCATTCTCTAGTTCACCAATCATACTAGAAAAAGGGAACATCTCTGACTCTGAGAGGGTTACTGGAGTAGTAGCAAATGAGTCAGGGTGTTTTACCTCTGTGCAAATCGGCTTTCCCACAACTTCCAGAAGTGAGCAAAGTACCAGCCTAATATTGCATCATACATTAAGCCCTGTACCAAACCCACAGAGACTATCGCAGAACCACATGGTGTTTCTATGTTCACTTCTGCAGTATCATAATACCGGGTATCCCCATGTATGCAGGTCACACCAACAGTTTTCCCCTTACTCTTCAAGGGCTTCACCAGTTCAGCTTTCATAAGTGTAACCAGGCTACCAGAATCTAACAGAGCCTCTACTCGGTTGCCTTCTACAGTGAGTATACACATGTGCTTATCTGTCTCAACCTGCTAGTCAGCAGTACAGGCTAGTTGTGCAAAGAAAGGCATCTTGCGGTCGACATGAGCAGTATCACATTGCATAGGTTCAGAGGTAAGAGAACATTTAGCCGCAATATGGCCAAAACCACCACATCGGAAACATTGAATTACATTAATATCTAGTCTTTTATGGGGTAGGAACCTTCGGCCTGGCTGGCCTGTCTCCAGGTTCCACACCCCCAGTCTTGAGTATAATCCACCGCCCAGCACCCTTCTCCCCTGGAACAGTCTTACCAGTGTCAATGGGAGTTCGCCGATGCACCATCGGGGCTCGGTGGGGCACACTCATCAGCTCCTCAGCCGCCTTGAACCTCTCCACCAGTTCGACTAGCTGGTCTGTGGACTTAGGGTCTGCATGGCTCACTCACTTGCACAGAGACGCAGTCCATCACGACTTTTTCCACAATCTGCGGTCCTGTCAGCGTCTCGGACTGAAGCCATTTTGTGGTTGGATGGATGAGGTCATGCATCTGTGAGCGTGGAGGTTTTTCCATTTGGAACTCGTTGGGCCTGAACAAATGAGGTGACTCCCAAGCGGGTTAGGATCTCCCATTTTAACTTTGCATAGTCCTTGGCATCATCCAGACATAAATCATAATAGGCCCTTGTGGTTCTCCAGACAGGAAGGTTGCCACAAGACTTGCCCACTGCTCTTTAGGCCACTTCTCTCTTTCGGCGGTTCTTTCAAAGGCCATAAGGTATGCCTCCAGATCATCACTCTGGGTCATCTTTTGCAGAAAGTGACTGGCCCGTATGGTGTGAGTGTTAGTTAGAAGAGCAGGGGAAGCATCTCCAGACCAGACTACAAGCTGTTGTACCACCCCTTTTATGGCCTGGCTGTTTTCCACTATGGCCTGGCGGGTTTTCTCGATGGTGACTTGTTGCCTCTGGGCTGCCTCCAAGGTCAATAGTTGCACCTGGGTGGATTCCTGCTGAGCCCTGGTAGCTTCTTGCTGAATTTTGTTTGTTTCCTGCTGAGCCCTGGTAGCTTCTTGCTGAGCTGCCGTAGCTTGGAACAAGGCTTTAATAATGTCCTCCATTTTGTCCTAGGGTGTAGGTTGGAAGCAGAATCTGGCTTCCCTAAGCATCTGCGGATGCCACCTCTATAGACTTCAAAGGACACAACTTTATATCCACCCTGACGAATTGGTATCTGTCCCTTTAAATTTTAAATGAAAATTTTTCCTTGCTGCAAACTTCAGTATGTGATTGCCCGCATTCTCCACCAAATGTGACAGTCAGGATAGGGGTCCCTCTCCCGGGGTAGATGGAATCCCTCTTTACACACACAGCAGCTGTAGAAACAGAATACAAGTCAGGGGTTCTCGTATAAACTGGTAGATACCAGTCTTTATTGTAAAATGAATATACACATAAACAAAACATAAACATAAGTCCTAGCCCGGCTGGGCAATAGCTACACAGCAGATTCCCTCTCTATAATAATGGTAGGGCCTATTGCCCTCACCATTAACAAAACACGTGCACAGTACTTACAAGGATTATCACCAAGTGTCTCTGAATAAGCTAGTCTGCCTGCTCTCCCAGGTGTGAGACACTCAGCCACAAACAAACCATGCTAATATCAGCCCTTTCCAGCTGCAAGCCCTAATAAGCCTGTTATCAGGCTGAAAGGCCCAAAACCTGGAGTGGCCTGTGGATGGAGCCCTCCCTCTCCTCACATCCACTCCCCCAGGACCCAAACTGGCTTTTCCAAAAGCCGACACTCTGGTCTGCTTACAAAACAGACTTCTCCTGGGGTTTTTTAGAACACATAGGCCAAAAACCTAGGACAAATGTACCTGCCATTGACCACTTTACCAGTGCTTCTATCACAATAAATATATATATATAAATAATATAATATATATATATATATATAAATAAACACACATATAGGCCCCCTATATTATATATGTAAACTTCAGATACATTATTATATCTACACATATGTACCTGCTCATGTACTGTATTTTACTAAAATTTGTGTATGTATGCTGGTATTTTCTCTGCACAAAATAAAGAATTTTATTTCAAAATGGGTGTAATTCCTGTTCTTTGCAATATCTGGATCTTTATTTGCCCCTAATGTGGGGGAATACATACCTATTTAATAATATAGATATTTTGGAACAGAGGGCCTGATTCAGAGCCGCTCGAAAGCGGCTGCTAATTCGCTCCGAGCGATGTTCGCACATCTTCGCATGCGTATGGCTTGTAATGCGCATACGCCAACCAGTCAGTGCGGTCGGAAATCGTGTGCTCGCAAAATAGCGAGTGCCTGCTAATTTGAGTGACAGGATGAGGCGTTTGTGGGTGGTAACAGGGGAAGGTGCTTGAAAACGGGGAGTGGAGATCCGAACGCAGGCGTGCCAAACGGTCAAAACGGGCGTTTTAAGGGTGTGCATAATTAACAAAGCAGCGTCATCAACCACGTCACTTAGTTGTCTTTTAGCCTGAACTGCTCGCATGATTGCAATAGGAAAATGCTACCACAAGAATAGCGAGCAGTTCATATGCCATTCGATGTACTCGATTAATCTAATACATAGCGGAGATGACGCATGATGCGAGCGGCCAAGGGGCGTCTTTACAAAATAGCGAGTGCATGTTTCGTTCGCTCGTTCAGACATAGAGGCGTCAACAGACCACAAAGAGATAGCGCTCAATTTAAATAGCCAGCCCTGAACGAGTGAGCGCAAATAGCGTCCGGCTCTGAATCTGGTTGCAGTTACTGTATCTATGTTAATGGAATGACCGTGTGTGTGTTAGGAGGTTAAAAGTGTAGGAGACATACTTGCCTACTTTTGAAAATTACTTTGAGGGAGATTGCAGATGGCCGTAGAATGCGCCGCGCCGTTGTGAGGGCATGTCTAGTTCTACCTATGGGCGTATATATTCCTATAAGCTCACACACACACTTACATGAATAGATCCCCCCCACACACACAGTCTTACACACACACTTACATGAATAGATTCCCACACACAGTCTCTCTCTCACACACACATACACACAAACACACACAAATAGATTCCCACACACAGTCTCACACACATGAATATATTCCCCCACACACAGTCACAAACACACTTACATGAATAGATTCCCCCCACACACACTTACATGAATAGATTCACCCCCAAAGTCACACACACACACACACACACACACACACACACACACACACACACACACACACACACACACACACACACAGATACATGAATAGATTCCCCCACACAAACACAGTCACACACACATACTTGTATTTGTGACCTTCTGAGGAACCATGGCTGGAACCTCCCTCATGGGGACACCTTTTTCAAATCACCCCAACAGCTTGAACAGCAGGCTGGTGCATGCTGGTGGGAATCAATATCACATTACTCGGCAGAGATGTGCCATAGAAATATGATGGCAGGGACCAGAGACCATTGAACCTCATGGGGACCTAATTAGGTATTCCTAAACTATGGGGATGCCCTTTGCTATGTTCACTACTGGATGCTTCAGTTTGACCAACAGAAAGTTTATTCAGGCTATAGTCTTTCTCAGGATAGCAGTAATACGTTTATGTAATACTTGACCGATAGCCAGTTCCGAGCCTTCAGAGCCTGTGACTCAGCCCTGAGGCAGGCGTCACATTCTTTTTTGCTGAGCACTTTGCGGGAGAGGATGTACCACATCAGGTGTCTCTCAACAGCTGCTACTTATGCACTGCTCCACGGTTTCTTTTTGGCACCCTTGCAGTCACCTATGCAGGATAGAGAAAATTAGCCACCTACAAAGCCAACAGATAGCACCGCCACCATCGGCCAAAGAGATGTGAAAGTGATACACACCGGGGCATGTCTCTCCACCACTGCTGTGGCACTTGCATCTCCATCCTCCATGGGCACTGCACTGACTTGCCTCTCATCCTCAAATTTATCGCTGGCTAGCTGGATTGTTTTTGGAAATACAGAGATAAACAGAGGTCCCCAGTCACATCAGCCCCCTTAGTAAGCCAGTCCATGGTAATACCAGTCAGGTATGGACCCATGATACCTACCATTGAGATCGATGGAGATCTCTTCCAGTCTTTGACCCTTAAAATCAGCCAACCTGCCTTGCTGGAGTGCCACAAATAGCTTGCTTATTTTGGCCAATTGCAGAGTACCTTCAGGGACTCGGTAGTACTGACGATGGACCCGGATATCATGCCTAAGCAAGTCAGTTTACTGATCCATCTCTGTGTCGCTCAAGTACAGGACCCTCAAAAGGGTGGCCACATGTTTCTGAAGCCTGGTGGAGGAGAGTGCTTCCAGATGCTTGGCCCCACACTCCCGAGCATAGAGGTGAATGCAGTCGGATCCTCTGCGGTGTAACAAAGCGGCAAGTCTTGCAAACATGTAGACATTATTAGGACTGAAACCACACTCTGCCCTTTTCTCTGTCAGGAGATCCATTGCCCTCTGAATGCATGGGGAAAGGAGTACAGGAACTTTCCTGCCTCTATTCCCTGGAATCTCAATACATGTGAAGTACTGACATAGCCTCTTCTCCAGCTCCAACAGGGCCAGTGCCACATCACCCTGTAAGTCAGCAGTGTGCCGAGATGCAAACAAGGCAAGCCACATCTTCAAGACCTTGCCTTCCCTCCTGCGGTTGAAGAGGATCAGCTGTGTGAGGGTTACCTTGGCCAGCAGCAACCACTGCTTCGTGGTGGGGTGGGTGGACAATCCCTCCAGGTACTCCTGCTGTCTGTCACTAAGATACAGGTGCATATGCTTCAAATCATCGGTGATAGGTAGGAGGGGGGAGCATTCCATTTTTTCTCTTCCAGGGTCTTCAGGGCTGCAGCTGAAATCAGCTCACTCTAACTTGCCTTGTACAATTTTCTGAAGCCCCGAGCACTCTCCACAGTGGGGGCATGCCCCTCCATAAGTGCATGACATGCTTAATATCTTTTGCAAACTGTGGCCCACCTTCAGAGCCAGCGAAGGTACCTGGAAGGTATGTGTCATTTCATCATAGCCAGTCAGGCTATTTACAGCACAAATTACATGTAAGAAGTTCACAGGGCAGATGAACTCTTCCATGCTCCGCAGTGGAGTAACCTTTTTGGCTTGCAACAGCAATCTCCCCACCTCTCAAAACTTCTGCCGAGTATACTCATACTTAGTGACATCCAATCCAAGCCTGTTATAGAGATGGAGCCCGAACTGCATGATGCAAGGGTTGCCTTTGATTATTGGTACCGCATCATCATGAATCATGTCACACAACACCTTCCAGAGGCCGGTAACACCATCTGGTGGAACAAGGGTGGCATAAGTGCAAAGGGATTGCACCCTGGTCCTGCCAGGTTTGAGGTTGTCTAGTCCTTTCTTAAGTGGGCACCTTTTTACATGTCACCACAGGTGTCGCCAGGAGAAAAGGTCCTGGCAGTGGGCACAATGCATGAAGTCTTGGGGAGCCACAGCTTCACCTGTCTGCTTGCATGGAAGGACACTGATACCATCATGCAAGACCCTGATTTTATGGGCAAAGTTTCCCCATTTCCAGAGCAGGTCAAGCTGTAGCTGCTCATTGCTGTGGACAGCATCCACATGCCTTACAATCTTCGACAATGGCTACTCGCGTCATAGACAATAGTTCTTTTTGGTATACACCCTTGACCAATCCCATTTTTTGTAAGTACCTGGACTAACACAGCATGGGTTTTTTTCACGGTGAATGGACCGGGTCCATGTTATCGGGAGTCATTTTCCTCAGAGGAATCCTCAGCCAGCATCTGTCTCCCATGACAAGACCTCCCCGCTGCTATCCTCCAAACTGCCTGCCTCTGATGAGTCAGGGACATAGGCCCTCATTCAGACCCGGTCTCAAGCGCTGAGTGCTCGCAACCGGGCAGATGTTAATGCCCTGCGCATGCGCAGCGGCCACACTGCATGCGCAAACCCGGGAGTGAGAGAGAAATTCTCTCGCTCCGGAGCTCACTACAAAAGGGGCGGCTGTCGATGGTGATCGACAGCTCACCCCGTTTTGTAGGCGGAGCAGGGGGGTGGCTACACAAACGGAGGCATTCCTGATGGAACACCTGCCATTTTGTGGGCGGCCGCACTGACATCAGCAATGATGTCAGCGGGGAACTTCCTGCTCGATCAGAGCAGGAAGCTCCCTGGGGCTTGCGGCTGCTGAGACCCAACCTTAGGGTCTCGCCGCAAGCCCCAATGGTCGCGATGGTCTTGACCATCGCGACCATCAACCTGGTCGGTCGCTAAAGCTGTGGGTGGTAACCCACAGCTTACCTAGCGACCAGGAGGCCACACTTGCGACTGCCTCTAAATGAGGGCCATAGTCTTCATCACTGCTATCCTTGACACTGTCCATTGTGTTCCCAGATGCTCCATTCAGTTCCATAGTTTTCCCCCTTTAAAAAGAACCAGAGAAGAAAATGAGTAAACATTCCCGCAATGACAAGCACTGTAAACGAAACATCAAACCGGTAACTACCATCACAGTGTTCACACTGCAGCTGACCAAGCCTTCCTCAGCAGTGCGAAATCCCTGGAATTTAGGCACAGCAAGGACTGCCCAGCACTGAGTATGTGATGCGCACTACCATAACACAGTATGCACTGGGACTCCAGACACCTTGAACCCTTTCATGTCTGAAGTCCCAGTGCGTCCTCATATGCTTGATAGCAGCACACTGGTGCGAGGCTGATCCCAGGTTATCTGCATGCACTGTATATCGCCCCATTATATATCCAGAGAAGGAATTCCCCTGGAAGCCATGGCACTGCTGCTGCATGCCACCTTTTGCGGGGTGCCGGACAATTTTCTCTGGGCTCTTGGAAGTGGGTCCCGGCCCGAGGGGTGCCGCTCCAACCTCATCAGGAGTTCCAGGGGCTGCAGTTTTTTGTGGCTGCCACCATGTGGCACTGCACAAGGAAGAAATGGTGGGGCCGTGGCCCCCTGCCTACACCACAACAATGTGCTCATTGCGGGGCAACAACCTAGCCCAAATGGATCCTGAGGAAAGTGGAGCCTCTGTCGGGAGAGGCTCCCCTGGGATCCTGTGTACAGAGGGGGTGGGGGTCATGCCTGCAGCACCCGGGGGCTTGGGGGAAAAATTATCAATACCCACCCAACCCATGCTGACTATTAAGCCCAGGGAGGGAGCCGCTGCTGGGGACCCCAGGCGCCAGGGGCCACCCCTCTCACCCTCCGTGGGGGTGAAGGTGCCTCGCTGTGTGCCAGCCCAAGCCACATGGGCCAAGTTCTTGGGAGGGTAGAAGGTGGATGTGGACCATGCTGCCCACCGACCCTGCAGTCGGGGCAGGGGAAAACAAGTGGTCTTATGGTACCCTCTCCTAATGCCCCCAGCTGACATCTAAGCCTTGGGGAGGGAGCCGCCATTGGGGACCCCAGGCACCAGGGGCCACCCCTTCCACCCTCCCTGGGGGTAAAAATGTCTCACCATGCACCAGCCTGAGCCACACAGGACTAGTTATTGGGAAGGGGAAGGCAACTGTGGATGCCGACTGTGCCGCCCATGAGGAAAACAAGTGGGGACCGCAATACAGGCAAGAGGGGTGGGCCCGTGAAAGCCATCCCTCTACCACACTGTGCCCCCCGCCGGCACTCTGGCATTTCCACACATCTCATCCTATTATGCCTCCCCCCCATCTCCAGGGTGAGGAGGACATGACTGGAACATGGACCAGCCAAAATGGGACCTCTCTCTGACTGCATCCGTCAGCCAGGCTCCAAGGGACCATGACACAGGCAAGAGGGGTGGGCCCACAAAACCCATCCCTCTACTACATTGTTGTCCCCCTGGCACCCCCAATGTTTCCACACATCTCACCCTTCCATGCCTCCCCCCCATCTCTGATGCAAGGAGGACACGAGTGGAACCTGGACCAGCCAAAAGGACCCCACTCTGACTGCACCCATCAGCCAGGCTCCAGGGGACCACTCCCGGTGTTTCCACATGTCTTGCCCTTCCACATCTCCCTCAATCTCCAGGGCGTGGAGATCATGGGAAGTACCTGGATCAGCTCAGAGTGGACCACTCCTGGCTTGCGGCAGCAGCGGGGCAGCCTGGACCAGAGGACAGCACAGCAGGGAGAAAGGGCCCCACTGCCATTCTTCCATCTACCAGGAGCACCCAGGAGACACAGGGGCAAACCTACCAAGGGAAAACCGTCCTGGGTTCCCATCACTCCACAGCAACAGCTATCCTCTCAGAAGCCATGCCAGGTGCTATTCTCGGAAGCCATGCCAGGTGCAATTTGTCAAGGTCAGCCACACCTTTTCAGCCCACTCCTATCTCATCCTTTTTTTTATCTCTGCATCTACAGGCCCATCGACAGGGTTGGAAGGATTCCAGGAAGCATGGTTTAATCTTTGAGATAAGAATATGCTTTCAGTAGGATCAACCAGGTAGCTCTCAGTCAAGAAGGCTGGGGACCTTCACCACATCAGTCCCCAAACAGGTGCAGGCAGCCAGCACATAAAAGAGGTGGAGGCACACACCCTTGCAGTTCCAAGCAGGAGGCCAGATGGACCAAGCAGGCCCCAGCAGATGGCTGGTGGACCAAGGAGTAGGTCGGAGTAAGAGGAACAGCAGGGATCACTCCATTCTAGCCTGCTGGCCTGATGGCGTGCATCTTCCGCTGGCTCCCTCTGTTAAACCTCCCACTCTTCCTACCGAATCATCTCTATTGACCATGCTCACATCTTTGCATTTCTCTCATCTTCGAGATTCACCTCCTGCTCTCCCCCCTGGTGCAGGCAGCCATCACAGAAAAGAGGTGGAGGCACACACCCATGCGGTTCTAAGCAGGAGGCCATCTGGACCAAGCAGGCCCCAGCAGATGAAGGAGGTCGGAGTAAGAGGAATGGCAAGGCCCACTCCATGCAGGACCAAGGACAGCACCCACTTACTTTGTCACCTCACCCAACAACCCGTTCACTGTGAAATTAGTGCAAGCTGTCCCAGGGTGTGTGTGGTTGGACAGACAGCAGTAAGAAAGTCACCTCAAGCCTTCCAGCTAAGATCCCCACACAGTGGTGAGGCCAAGACGTCAGCCCACAGAGACCCTGCTCCCCCAACCCACCACATCCCGCTCTACACCTGACTGATTTCAACTTGTCCCGGGAAGGTAAAGGGTGTAAAAGGTAGGGCCATTCATCCACTCTTCCATTGCCTCCTATCATTCTGGCAGAAGAATTCCCCCAGACATCACAGTGTCGATGTTGCACTCCGCCTTTTGCGGTGCACATGCCGATTTTAGCCGGGCTCCTGAAAACATGGAAAATCCAACTGTTAAGTCCCCGGGGGAGTCCCCCCAAGCATGCCCACTGGCAGAACCACCACCTCTCCCCGCTGCCAGACTCACCTGGGTGCGGATCCGCGCACCAGCTGCTGGGGACCTGGCCAAGTTCTCCGGGACTGACTGGGCTTCAGGATGCGGGTCTGCCTGCATGGGGAACAGAGAGCAAGGGATGCCCACCGGGGATTTCAGGCCTAACTCACCTCGGCTCTGCCTACTGTGCAGGGACCTGGGGATGTGGCTAAGTTCTCAATTTCTGTTGCCCTGCACTTCACCACCTATCATTCCGGCAGAGGAATTCCCCCGGACGTCACAGCGCTGCTGCTGCTTCGTGCCCACCTTTCACGGTGTGCATGCTGATTTTACCCAGGCTCCTGGAGGCCCTGCACCTCGCCTCCTATCATTCTGGCAGATGAATTCCCCCAGATGTCATGGCTCTGTTGCTGTGTGCCCACCTTTTGCGGTGTGCATGCTGATTTTACCCGGGCTCCAGGAGGCATGCCCCTGCCAATGGGGTCCAAATGCATCCTCATCTGGCTTTCCAGGGCTGCAGTTCACAGTTTGGCACCCGAGGGTGCTTTTTCTGGGCAGAGAAGGTAAGGAAGCACATGGCATGCTGAAGCACTCAAGCCCCCCTTCAAAATGACACCTCAACTGAGTCTCTAGGCCTCACTGTTGCTGAAAAATATTTTTATACCAATGTTGGCTCCATCAAGGCTGGGGAAATATGCACTCAAACTGGCACCATTCTCTGGAACTCAATTTGGGCAGAATTCTATTGACTGTCTCCCTTGTCTCTTGATGGTCTCCCTTCTCTCTATAAATCTCCTGAAGGAATTCCTGCCAGGGTCATGCAATTGCTGCTGTGCGATCCACTTTAGGAACACATGCACAAATTTTACCCAGGGTCCTGGAACTGATTTCAGCCCGGAAGGGGGAAGTTTGGCCTCATCGCCACTTCCATTGGTGCAGTTCCAAAGGGAATCAGCTGCTTCTTGGGGCCAGAATCGGGCTCCATAGAGGTGGGCATAGAGCTGTGGGCATAGGGTATTAGGGGCCACACCCCGATGCTCAGTCACCCCCTACAGGTCTAAGAATTAATTTTATTATTTATTTAAAATTCCCCTGGCCCCTCTGTGGGCTACATCACCACTGCCACATGCGGGATGTAGCGGGCCACTCTTCCTCTACCCACCCGCTGTGGTGCCCCCCCAGTGGCCATCTGGTGACACTGCAACAAATGAGGAAACTTTCAAAAAAAATTCCCCTGGCCCCCCTGCGGGCTCCATCGCTGCTGCCACATGTGGGATGTAGTGGGCCACTTTTCCTCCACAAGTGCCAAAGGGCAGCATGCTGGCATCTGTAGTCCCACTGTAAAATACAATAGTTTACTTATTTTTCTCCACTTTACTACCCCCCTACCCAATGCTCCAGGGGTGCGGTGAAGAGCCCCGGGCTTCAGACCAGGCCTGGGGTTAAGGGAGAGAGGGGTCCCCGTAGTTGGGGGTTCCCCACCTCCCCTGAGATCCCCGGTTCAGCCTGACCGGCTTGGGCTGATAATGCTTTGGACCTGGAGCCCCGGTGAAAGGGTCTCTGGGCTGTGGCATTACAGCCCGGCCGTTTTGGGTCTGGTGCTGGTTTTAAATATAGGGGGGACCCTACACAATTTTTTTCCCCCTATATTTAAAATCAGGACTGGCCTTGCATCCTGGTGTTGGTTTCTAAATTACAGGGGAACCCTACATATTTTGTTCCCCATAATCTTAGAAACCAGGAGAGTCTGGCAAGCCCGGGGCTGGTTAAGCTTATTGGGTGGCCCCTATGTCATTTTTTTTTACACTTTTAACACGTTTTTTAATTTTACAGGCACAACAAAAGCAGCTTGCACATATCTCACTGATATGTGCAGGCTGCTTGCTCGGGAGAGTTTTGCAGAGAAAAGACACTGCAATCTCGGGTGAGTCATTTCCTGCAGAACCTGCTACTCAGGGGAGAAATCTTCTGCAAAACCTGCTACTCGGCAGAGAAATCTCGTTCTGCTTCACCATCGGCTATATCACTCTCAGCTAAACTCCCTTCTTTGTAAATTTGAGAGTCTCAGGGGCTTCAAATCACCCGAGTTTAGGTGAAGCTAATCGAGTTGAAAAAAAAACCAAACTCTCCCAGACTCGATTCTTAGTAAATTTATGCCTATACTTGTTCCTATGCTCTGGAATGGTGACTACATTTTAACTAAAACCATTTAGGTCTTGCAGGATGCCTTTACTGCCGCTGGCTAATGTCTGTGATCGTTGATCCTGTATATGGAATAATGACACAAAAAACACGTTGTTAGACACATATTGAAGATGGATATGTGCTAAGTACCGTATATACTCGAGTATAAGCCGAGTTTTCAGCACATTTTTTGTGCTGAAAAAGTACCCCCTCGGCTTATACTCGAGTGAAGTGTATCGCTGACCGGACGGAGTTCGGTCAGCGCTACACAGCACAAACACACAGCCGCCGGAGCCGGCAGCTGCGTGTTTGCTGTAATCAGCAGCCGCTGAGAGTCTGTCAGACTCTCAGCGGCTGCAGCTGCTCCCACTGCGGGAGCCATCTTCCGGCTCCCGCAGTGGGTAATGGGAGACACGTCGTCATGATGACGTCTCTCCCATGCAAAGCGGCCGGAGGAGCGGACAGCGGCGGGGCCAGGAGCAGGAGTTTCAGGTAAGTGATTTTTTTTTTTATTATTATCACATCTCTCTCTACTGGGGGGGGGACTACAGGGGGCTATTACTACAGGGGGCGATTACTACAGGGGGCACTACCAGGGGGCCATTACTACAGGGGGCGATTACTACAGGGGGCACTAAAAGGGGGGATTACCACTGGGGGAACTACCAGGGGAGGATTACTACAGGAGGCACTACCAGGGGGGGATTACTACAGGGGGCACTAAAAGGGGGGATTACCACTGGGGGTACTACCAGGGGGGGATTACTACAGGGGGCACTACCAGGGGTGGATTACTACAGGGGGAACTACCAGGGGGGGATTACTACAGGGGGCACTACCAGGGGGGGATTACTACTGGAGGCACTGAAAGCGGGGATTACCACTGGAGGCACTGAAAGGGGGGATTACCACTGGGTGCACTACCAGGGGGGATTACCACTGGGTGCACTACCAGGGGGAATTACTACTGGGGGCACTACCAGCTGCTGCCATTTCCCACACTAGGCTTATACTCGAGTCAATAAGTTTTCCCAGTTTTTTGGGGTAAAAGTAGGTACCTCGGCTTATATTCGGGTCGGTTTATACTCGAGTATATACGGTATGTCCTCTTCATGGTCTGGCCACACTAGCTGTCAACTATAGCATTTGGATACCCTACACTTCTCTAAATTCAACATTTGTCACTGGCCAAGGGTGCGCTGCTGTGTGTTAGCGGGATAATATAGTGCAATAAGTTAAAAAAATGAAAAATAAAAATATATATATTTATATATATATATAATATATATATATATATATATATATATACACTAGGGGTGAGCGGGTTCGGATTTCTGAAATCCGAACCCCCCCGAGCCCCCCCGATCCGAGTCCGATCCGAGTCAGGCTCGACTTTTCCCGCCTGACTCGGATCTGACATCGAGGCAAAACGTCATCATCCCGCCTTCCGAGTCTCGCGGGTTTTGGATCCTATATAAGGTACCCGCGTCGGCGCCATTTTCTCACTCGGCTGTGGACAGTGAAGAGGGAGGGTGGGAGTTAGTGCTGTGTAGTGTAGTGTAGTGTAGTGCTGCTGTTGTCCACTACTTCAAAGTCCATAGGGGCTGGCTGTGTTGTGCTGTGCTGCTGTTGTTAATAGGGGCTGTGTCCACTACTTCAAAGTCCATAGGGGCTGGCTGGACTGTGTTGTGCAGTCAGTTCCAAAGTCCTGTGCAGTGTCCCAGTCCTAAAGGGGTGCTGTAGTGTTGTCCAGGGGGTGCTCTGTCCATCAGGGGTGCTCCCCCCAAGTGCTAAAAAAATAATATATTTTCTGTGTTTGTGAATTGTGTGCGCAGTAGCCGCACGTGCATCAACAAAGTAGTGCCAAGCGTGCGCCTGTGTCATAAGTAAAGGGCCGGCTGGCTTGACCGTTAAGGGTGCTGTAACCCCTGAAAGTACACTCCAGTCCAAACCAAAAAAAAAATTATTTTCTGTGTTTGTGAATTGTGTGCGCAGTAGCCGCACGTGCATCAACAAAGTAGTGCCAAGCGTGCGCCTGTGTCATAAGTAAAGGGCCGGCTGGCTTGACCGTTAAGGGTGCTGTAACCCCCGAAAGTACACTCCAGTCCAAACCTAAAAAAAAATTATTTTCTGTGTTTGTGAATTGTGTGCGCAGTAGCCGCACGTGCATCAACAAAGTAGTGCCAAGCGTGCGCCTGTGTCATAAGTAAAGGGCCGGCTGGCTTGACCGTTAAAGGGTGCTGTAACCCCCGAAAGTACACTCCAGTCCAAACCAAAAAAAAATTATTTTCTGTGTTTGTGAATTGTGTGCGCAGTAGCCGCACGTGCATCAACAAAGTAGTGCCAAGCGTGCGCCTGTGTCATAAGTAAAGGGCCGGCTGGCTTGACCGTTAAGGGTGCTGTAACCCCCGAAAGTACACTCCAGTCCAAACCTAAAAAAAAATTATTTTCTGTGTTTGTGAATTGTGTGCGCAGTAGCCGCACGTGCATCAACAAAGTAGTGCCAAGAGTGCCCCTGTGTCATAAGTAAAGGGCCGGCTGGCTTGACCGTTAAAGGGTGCTGTAACCCCCGAAAGTACACTCCAGTCCAAACCAAAAAAAAATTATTTTCTGTGTTTGTGAATTGTGTGCGCAGTAGCCGCACGTGCATCAACAAAGTAGTGCCAAGCGTGCGCCTGTGTCATAAGTAAAGGGCCGGCTGGCTTGACCGTTAAAGGGTGCTGTAACCCCTGAAAGTACACTCCAGTCCAAACCAAAAAAAAATTATTTTCTGTGTTTGTGAATTGTGTGCGCAGTAGCCGCACGTGCATCAACAAAGTAGTGTCAAGCGTTCGCCTGTGTCATAAGTAAAGGGCCGGCTGGCTTGACCGTTAAGGGTGCTGTAACCCCCGAAAGTACACTCCAGTCCAAACCAAAAAAAAAATTATTTTCTGTGTTTGTGAATTGTGTGCGCAGTAGCCGCACGTGCATCAACAAAGTAGTGCCAAGCGTGCGCCTGTGTCATAAGTAAAGGGCCGGCTGGCTTGACCGTTAAGGGTGCTGTAACCCCCGAAAGTACACTCCAGTCCAAACCAAAAAAAAAATTATTTTCTGTGTTTGTGAATTGTGTGCGCAGTAGCCGCACGTGCATCAACAAAGTAGTGCCAAGCGTGCGCCTGTGTCATAAGTAAAGGGCCGGCTGGCTTGACCGTTAAGGGTGCTGTAACCCCCGAAAGTACACTCCAGTCCAAACCTAAAAAAAAATTATTTTCTGTGTTTGTGAATTGTGTGCGCAGTAGCCGCACGTGCATCAACAAAGTAGTGCCAAGCGTGCGCCTGTGTCATAAGTAAAGGGCCGGCTGGCTTGACCGTTAAAGGGTGCTGTAACCCCCGAAAGTACACTCCAGTCCAAACCAAAAAAAAATTATTTTCTGTGGTTGTGAATTGTGTGCGCAGTAGCCGCACGTGCATCAACAAAGTAGTGCCAAGCGTGCGCCTGTGTCATAAGTAAAGGGCCGGCTGGCTTGACCGTTAAGGGTGCTGTAACCCCCGAAAGTACACTCCAGTCCAAACCTAAAAAAAAATTATTTTCTGTGTTTGTGAATTGTGTGCGCAGTAGCCGCACGTGCATCAACAAAGTAGTGCCAAGAGTGCGCCTGTGTCATAAGTAAAGGGCCGGCTGGCTTGACCGTTAAAGGGTGCTGTAACCCCCGAAAGTACACTCCAGTCCAAACCAAAAAAAAATTATTTTCTGTGTTTGTGAATTGTGTGCGCAGTAGCCGCACGTGCATCAACAAAGTAGTGCCAAGCGTGCGCCTGTGTCATAAGTAAAGGGCCGGCTGGCTTGACCGTTAAAGGGTGCTGTAACCCCTGAAAGTACACTCCTGTCCAAACCAAAAAAAAATTATTTTCTGTGTTTGTGAATTGTGTGCGCAGTAGCCGCACGTGCATCAACAAAGTAGTGCCAAGCGTGCGCCTGTGTCATAAGTAAAGGGCCGGCTGGCTTGACCGTTAAGGGTGCTGTAACTCCCGAAAGTACACTCCAGTCCAAACCAAAAAAAAAATTATTTTCTGTGTTTGTGAATTGTGTGCGCAGTAGCCGCACGTGCATCAACAAAGTAGTGCCAAGCGTGCGCCTGTGTCATAAGTAAAGGGCCGGCTGGCTTGACCGTTAAGGGTGCTGTAACCCCCGAAAGTACACTCCAGTCCAAACCCAAAAAAAAATTATTTTCTGTGTTTGTGAATTGTGTGCGCAGTAGCCGCACGTGCATCAACAAAGTAGTGCCAAGCGTGCGCCTGTGTCATAAGTAAAGGGCCGGCTGGCTTGACCGTTAAGGGTGCTGTAACTCCCGAAAGTACACTCCAGTCCAAACCAAAAAAAAAATTATTTTCTGTGTTTGTGAATTGTGTGCGCAGTAGCCGCACGTGCATCAACAAAGTAGTGCCAAGCGTGCGCCTGTGTCATAAGTAAAGGGCCGGCTGGCTTGACCGTTAAGGGTGCTGTAACCCCCGAAAGTACACTCCAGTCCAAACCAAAAAAAAAATTATTTTCTGTGTTTGTGAATTGTGTGCGCAGTAGCCGCACGTGCATCAACAAAGTAGTGCCAAGCGTGCGCCTGTGTCATAAGTAAAGGGCCGGCTGGCTTGACCGTTAAGGGTGCTGTAACCCCCGAAAGTACACTCCAGTCCAAACCTAAAAAAAAATTATTTTCTGTGTTTGTGAATTGTGTGCGCAGTAGCCGCACGTGCATCAACAAAGTAGTGCCAAGCGTGCGCCTGTGTCATAAGTAAAGGGCCGGCTGGCTTGACCGTTAAAGGGTGCTGTAACCCCCGAAAGTACACTCCAGTCCAAACCAAAAAAAAATTATTTTCTGTGTTTGTGAATTGTGTGCGCAGTAGCCGCACGTGCATCAACAAAGTAGTGCCAAGCGTGCGCCTGTGTCATAAGTAAAGGGCCGGCTGGCTTGACCGTTAAAGGGTGCTGTAACCCCCAAAGTACACTCCAGTCCAAACCAAAAAAAAATTATTTTCTGTGTTTGTGAATTGTGTGCGCAGTAGCCGCACGTACATCAACAAAGTAGTGCCAAGAGTGCGCCTGTGTCATAAGTAAAGGGCCGGCTGGCTTGACCGTTAAAGGGTGCTGTAACCCACAAAGTACACTCCAGTCCGAACCAAAAAAAAATTTATTTTCTGTGTTTAGCCGCACGTATATATCAAATCGATATAACATAAATGGAGGACCAAACTTTCTCCGATAAAAATAAAATAGAGAAAGATCAAGAACCACTTCCTCCTAGTGCTGAAGCTGCTGCCACTAGTCATGACATAGACGATAACATGCCATCAACGTCGTCTGCCAAGGCCGATGCCCAATGTCATAGTAGAGGGCACATACAATCCCAAATGGCAAAGTTCAGGAAAATGACCTTGAAAAAGACATTTAAATCAGCTGAAGAGAAACGTAAACTTGCCAATATGCCATTTACGACACGGAGTGGCAAGGAACGGCTAAGGTCGATCCCTAGTATGTTCATGACTAGTGGTTCAGCTTCACATGACGATGGAAGCACTCCTCCCACTAAAAAAATCAAAAGAGTTAAGCTGGCAAAAGCACAGCGAAGAACTGTGCTTTCTAAGAAGATATCACAAATCCCCAAAGAGAGTCCAAGTGTGGTGGTGGTTGAGATGCCTGACCTTCCCAGCACTGGACGGGAAGAGGTGGCTCTTTCCACCATTTGCACGCCCCCTGCAAGTGCTGAAAGGAGCACCCACAGTCCACTTGCTGATATGCAAATTGAAGATGTCACTGTTGAAGTACAACAGGATGAGGATACTGGTGTAGCTGGCGCTGAGGAGGAAGTTGGCGAGGAGGATTCTGATGGTGATGTGGTTTGTTTAAATCAGGCTCCGGGGGAGACAGTTGTTGTCCGTGGGATGAAAAAGCCCATCACGGTCATGCCTGGGCAGAAGACCAAACATTCCACCTCTTTGGTCTGGCAATATTTCTATCCAAATCCGGACAACAACTGTCTTGCCATATGTACCATATGTAAAGGTGAAATAAGTAGGGGTAGGGACGTCAACCACCTAGGAACATCCTCCCTTATACGGCACCTGCAGCGCGTTCATAAAAAGTTACTGTCAAGTTCAGAAACTTTGGCTCAGACCGTAAGCAGTCCAGGGACACCTAAATCCCGTTGTCCTGTTGTATCCAAGCGCCTGCAAACCACACCGTCAACTCCCTCCTCGTCAATTTCCTCCTTAGTCAGGATCGGAAGTAGTCCTGCAGGCCATATCACTGGCATGACTGACTCTCCTATCCGGGATTCCTCCGGAGGATCCTGCATTGCTACGCCTACTGCTGCCGCTGCTGCTGTTGCTGCTGCTGCTGGGAGTCGTTCATCATCCCAGAGAGGAAGTAGGAACACCACTACTTTTACTAAACAATTGACCCTCCAACAGTCCTTAGCGAGGAGGATGAAGTACGACAGCAGTCATCCTGAAGCAAAACGTATAACTGAGGCCTTGACTGCTATGTTGGTGTTAGACGTGCGTCCGGTATCCGCCATTAGTGCAGTGGGATTTAGACAATTGATGGAGGTAGTGTGTCCCCGGTTCCAAATCCCGTCTAGATTCCACTTCACTAGGCAGGCGATACCGAGACTGTACAGAAACGTCAGAAAAAGTGTCCTCAGTGTCCTGAAAAATGCTGTTGTACACAATGTCCACTTAACCACGGACATGTGGACAAGTGGAACAGGGCAGACTAAGGACTATATGACTGTGACAGCCCACTGGGTAGATGTATCACCTTACGCAGCAACAGCAGCAGCGTCACCAGTAGCAGCATCTCAGAAACGCCAGCTCGTTACAAGGCAGGCTACGCTGTGTATCACCGGTTTCAGTAAGAGGCACACCGCCGACAACCTCTTAGAGAAACTGAGGGAAATCATCGCCCAGTGGCTTACCCCACTTAGACTCTCCTGGGGATTTGTGATATCTGACAACGCCACCAATATTGTGCGGGCATTACATCTGGGCAAATTCCAGCACGTCCCATGTTTTGCTCACACAATAAACTTGGTGGTGCAGAATTTTCTGAAAAGCGACAGGGGCGTGCAGGAGACGCTTTGGGTGGCCCGAAAAATTTCTGGCCACTTTCGCCATTCAGCGACTGCGTGCCGAAGACTGGAGCGCCAGCAAACACTCTTGAACCTGCCCCGCCATCACCTGAAGCAAGAGGTTGTGACGCGGTGGAACTCAACCCTCTATATGCTTCAGAGGATGGAGGAGCAGCAAAAGGCCATACAAGCCTATACATCCACCTATGACATAGGCAAAGGAGGGGGTATGCACCTGACTCAAGCGCAGTGGAGAATGATTTCCGTGTTGTGCAAGGTTCTTCAGCCCTTCGAACTTGCCACACGTGAAGTCAGTTCAGACACTGCCAGCTTGAGTCAGGTCATTCCCCTCATCAGGCTTTTGCAGAAGCAGCTGGAGAAAGTGAAGGAGGAGCTAAGACGGAGCGATTCCGCTCGGCATGTGGGACTTGTGGATGAAGCCCTTCATTCGCTTTGCCAGGATTCCAGGGTGGTCAATCTGTTGAAATCAGACCACTACATTTTGGCCACCGTGCTCGATCCTAGGTTTAAAGCCTATGTGGTGTCTCTCTTTCCGGCCGACACAAGCCTGCAGAGGTGCAAAGACCTGCTGGTGAACACACTGTCAGCTGAAGCGGAACGTGACACGTCAACGGCTCCTTCTTCATTTTCTCCCGCAACTGGGGCTGCCAGGAAAAAACTTAGGTATCCTAAGCAACCCGCTGGCGGTGATGCAGGGCAGGCAGGACCAAGTTTGGACATCTGGTCCGGACTGAAGGACCTGGCAACAATTTCTGACATGTCTACTGTCACTGCATATGATACTGTCACCATTGACAGAATGGTGGAGGATTACATCGGTGACAGCATCCAAGTAGGCATGTCAGACAGTCCATACCTGTACTGGCAGGAAAAAGAGGCAATTTGGAGGCCCCTGTACAAACTGGCTCTATTTTACCTGAGTTGCCCCCCCTCCAGTGTGTACTCCGAAAGAGTGTTTAGTGCAGCCGGGAACCTTGTCAGCGAAAGGCGTAGGAGGTTGCTTCCACAGAATGTGGAGAAGATGATGTTCATCAAAATGAATTATCAGCTCTTCCAGGGAGACCAGCCTCCAGAAGGTACAGAGGGACCTGTGGTGGTGGATTCAAGTGGGGACGAGTTAATACTTTGTGAGGATGAGGATGTACACACTGAAGAGGGTGAGGAATCGGTGGATGAGGAGGATGAGGATGACATCTTGCCTCCGTAGAGCCAGTTTGTGCAGGGACACATTAATTGCCAGCTTGTTTTGTGGGGGCCCAAACGAACCAATCATTTCAGCCACAGTTGTGTGGCAGACCCTGGCGCTGAAATGATTGATTTGTTAAAGTGTGCATGTCCTGTTTATACAACATAAGGGTGGGTGGGAGGGCCCAAGGACAATTCCATCTTGCACCTCTTTTTTTCTTTGCATTATGTACAGTTTGGGGCCTAGTTTTTCTAACTGCCATCCTGCCTGCCACTGCAGTGTCACTCCTAGATGGGTCACGTGTTTGTGCCGCCCACTCGTGTCGCTTAGCATAGTCATCCAGCTACCTCGGTGCAACCTTTTGGACATAAAAACACTATTGTGAGGTGTGAGGTGTTCAGAATAGACTGGAAATGAGTGGAAATTAAGGTTATTGAGGTTAATAATAGCATAGGAGCAGAAAAACCTACAAATTCTGTGATTTTAGCTGTTTTTATGCTTTTTTTCAAAAAAATACAGATCCAAAACACAAAACCCAGAACCCAAAACACGGAAGGGTGGTTTTGGCAAAACCAATCCAGATCCAAAACACGAAGAAAGATCCAGATCCAAAACCAAAACACAAAACACGAAAAGTGGCCGATGCACACCCCTAATATACACACACATTTTTCAAGAGAATGGGTAAATTGAGTTATGAAAACATTTCACCCCTGCTCCTCTTACACCAGGGGTGGGGAACCTCCGGCGCGCGGGCCGTATATGGCCCGCAAGGTGAAATCATCAAGCCTGGCCGGCTGTCAGCGGCAGCAGCAGATTCAGCGTAGTGTAGCGGCTGTCAGCAGCGGCAGGTAGCGCAGCGGGAGAGCGGGGATGTCAGGATTGTCATCGGTGGCAGGTAGCGCAGTGGGGGAGAGGGGATGTCAGGATTGTCATCAGCGGCTGGTAGCCAATGACAGCCCTGACACAGCCCTGTCATCGGCTATCAGCGGTGGAAGCTAGCGCAGCGGTGGAGGGTGTCAGGGCTGTCATCGGGTGGATTAGTGCAGGGGCTCTCTCCCTATCAGCGTTGGCAGGTAGCACAGGGGGGGATCAGGGTGTCAGGGCTGTCATTGAGTGGCATGCTGGGCTCTCTCACCATCAGCGGCATCAGGCAGGCACCGCACAAGGGGGGGGGAAATCAGGGCTTTCATATGGCTGCCATTGAGCTGGTTAGTGCAGGGGCATGCAGGGTCTCACCCTAACAGCGTGGGTAAGCAGGCAGTGGTGGCACAGCAGGGGGTGTGTACAGTCAGTGCTGTCATCAGGCTGGTTAGGAATAAGAGGACCCCAGGGCTGCCTTATTAATCTTGCTGTCAAACATCCATAGGGACTGCCCCTCCAGACTCTGCCTGGCAACATACCAAAGAGAAGCAGTTACTTACAGCCATCGCATTAAAGGTGAGTTAATAACATTTTTAACCAAATATAGGAGGCAAATTTTAAGTTTCTAATTTTGTATGGCCCCCAAATGATTTTCTAAAAATCAAAATGGCCCTTGGCAGAAAAAAGGTTCCCCACCCCTGTCTTACACTTTCCCTTACTAACCCCCTGTACCACTGACACTTCCTATGTCTTCTTAACATTGCACTTTTCACTCTCTACTTCTAGTGAAACACACAAGGATGGAGTGATTCACCGGAGTGTATCTCTCTACCACAAAGGTAGAGAGATACACAGAGGTGTTGATGTACCTAAAGGAGGTTAGAGACCCAGGGATGGTGGTGTACACAAAGGAGGTGTTGGACACAGGGGTGCTGGAGTACACACATTGTGTGGAAGGATTGAATACACATGGGAACATTGAGGGTGGACAATATTAACATGAACAGTTGGGTACAGTGATGGAGGACATTGCACATAAGGGACATTGAGGGAGGACAGTATTTACATGGAAACGGAGAGGTATGACAGTTCACACATGGAGACAGTGAGGGGGGACAGTGAACACCATGGGGCAGTTAGTGAGGACAGTGTACACATGGGGACAGTGTGGGATGTTATATATATACACACATGAAGACAGGCAGGGTGGACTGTATGTGTGCTGTAAGAGTAAGGACCGTGTTTTAAAATTTACCTTTTTTACTTCTCTTGCTTTGGTTTGCTCCCAGTCATGTTCCTGGTCTTGCTTCATACCCCGTCTCATCCTGGTGGTGTATGCAATGTTCCTAGTGGACCAGGTTCAAGGTTATGGAGTGCAGCTTTATGCACTGTCTCTGATTTTCTTCCAAATGAAACTATGATGATTTGCTTGGCCCAAACCCTAAAATGTACCTCTTCAGAAGATCCAAAAGTACATACAATGCTAGTACAATATCCCTTTCATAGTGAAACCTGACTTTTATCCGTGTTTTGACCCAGAGGTTTTTTGCTGGTTTCACTTTGTGTCCCCTATCACACAGTAAGGCTATTACTGGGTAAAGCAATTTTACCAGGTACTTTGCTGCTGAACATGGGTTATTTTACTGTGCGAAAAGATCAATCAGGGACCTCTGAGAGTCAGATCTCCGACACTCAGTGTCGGACTGGCTCATGAAGGGCCCACAGGGTAATGCAATGGCAAGGGCACAATGAAGGGGCGTGACTAGTCTTGGGTCAATTTGGCCCTCCATTATAGGGTTGTGGTCATCCCAGACTTTTACATTATCAAAAATCTGTGCCCTTTTTTAATATTAATAGTTTGTGCCCCCTGTAAGTGAAATAGCAATAATCTGTTACCTTTTAAAAAGAGAAAAAAAGGTGACTTTTATAAAAGTACAAATAATTGGTGTCCCTTTCATAGAATAACAAAAAACACATAGTTCACATACATACATGGAATACAGCACCTTATATAGTTTTTCAGTTTGTTGAAGTGCAGCCTTACACTTTTTCTGTGGATTGATTGTTGGCTATTACTTACCCTAAGAAGAGGACGCCAAAGAACTCGTTGGCTGGACACAATAAAGGCTGACACAAACATGCCCATAAATGACCTGAAGGAAGCGGTCAGAGAAAGAGAAGCGTGGCGTTCACTGATCCATAAAGTGTCCGAAAGTCGATGTCGACTAAACGGATAATCATCATCACTTACCCTAAGGATGGCACCCCGGCAAGTTATACATTTCTACCAAGAGTGGCCAGCAACATGCACTTCAATGGACTTTCAAAATGATTTAAGGTGCTTTATTCCAAGTATGTATGTATGTATATATGTATGTATGCAATGTATGGTATTTATTGCCAATCAAATAAAATTATTGCAACTACTGTTTAATAAAAGTTACCTAATTTTTGTTTTGTTTTAAGATAACTGATATTTTAATAACAGGGGACATACACACAATGTCCAGATAGTTGCCCGGCATTCCAATAGTCAATATAAAAACATGCCCAGGTGTGTATGTATGTATGTATTTATATATATATATATTATGATAGGACCACTGGTAAAATGGTCAGTGGTAGATACATTTCTCCTAGGTTTTTGACCTATGTGTTCTAAAAAACCCCAAGAGAAAAGTCTGGAGTGAAGCAGATTTGAGTGTCGGCTTTCTGAAAAGCCGGTTTGGGTCTTGGGGTTGTGGATGTGAGGAGAGGGAGGGCTCCATCCACAGGCCACTCCAGGTTTTGTCCTTTTTGGCCTGTTAGTGGGCTCAATAGGGTCTGCACCTGGAACTGGCTGATATAGGCTGTGTGTGATTGTAAGCTAGTGTCTCATACCTGGGAGAGCAAGTAGACTGGCTGGCTCAGAGACATTTGGTGAAAAGTACCTGTAAGTCTTGTGCATATGCTTGTGTTGATGGTGGAGGCAGTAGGCCCCACTGTTTCTTTAGAGAGGGAACCTCTTGTCTAGTTAGCGCCCAGACGGGCTAGAGTTTACTTTTATGTCTTGTTTTTCCTTTTATGTTGCACAATAAAGACTGGTACCGACCAGCTAGTACGAGACCCCAGACTGGTGTACTATTTTTCCGGCTGCTGTGTGTGTGAAGAGGGAGTCCATCTACCCCAGGAGAGGGACCCCTAATCCGGTCGTGTTACAATATATATATATATATATATATATATATATATATATTGTGATAGGATCACTGGTAAAGTGGTCTGTGGCAGATACATTTGTCCCAGATTCCTGTCTTATGTGTTTTAAATCCCCAGGAGAAAGTCTGCAGTGTAGCAGGCTTGAGTCTCGGCTTTTTGAAAAGCCGGTTTGGGACCTGGGGGTTGTGGGTGAGAGGAGAGGGAGGGCTCCACCCATGGCCACTCCAGGTTTTGGTTCTCGCAGCCTTGTAACAGGCTTGTTAGGGTTTCCACCTGAGAGTGGCCAATATAAGCCTAGTATGTTTAGGGCTGAGTGTCTCACCTGGGAGAGCAGGCAGGGAGTTTGCTCAGAGACACTTGAAAACCTAACTGTGAGTGTTGTGCTGTGCCTTTGTTGCTGGTGAGGGCATTAGGCCCTGCCAGGTTCTGGTAGTGAGGGAACCACCTGTAAAGTTAGAGCCCGGCCAGGGCTAGGATTTATGTTTATGGTTTCTTTTGTTGTTTCTGTTTTGCACAATGAAGACTGGCGCCGACCAGCTTGTACTCGAATCCTGTCTGGCGTACTGTTTCCCGGCTGCTGTGTGTGTAAGGAAGGAATCCCCTACCCAGGAGAATGCGGGCACCCACACACACTGAAGTTGCAGCAAGAGGAAAACTTTCCATTTAAAAATTAAAGGGACAGACGCCCAATTTGTGAGTGTGGAAATAACACTATGTCCTTGGAGTCCCATAGAGGAGGCGTCAGCCAATGCTCAGAAAGGCAAGGTTCAGCTTCCAACCTACACCCCAGGACAAAATGGAGGAAATTATTAAGGCCTTGCTCCAAGCTACAGCAGCTCAGCAGGAAGCTACAGCAGCTCAGCAGGAGACTAACAAACTTCAGCAGGAATCCACCAGGGTGCAACTGTTGGCCTTGGAGACAGCCCAGAGGCAACAACAGGTTTCCATCGAGGAAAACAGCCAGGCCATAAAAGAGGTGGTACAGCACCTGATCGCCCGGCCCAGAGATGTTAATACTGGTCCTCCCACCACCACTCACTCCGTACGAGCCAGTCACTTCCTCCAAAAGATGACTTCGGGCGATGACGTGGAGGCCTATCTCGCCGCATTTGAAAGAACGGCCGAAAGGGAGAGTTGGCCCAAGGAGCAGTGGACAAGTCTGGTGGCACCTTTTTTGTCTGGGGAGCCACAAAAAGCATATTTCGACTTATGCCTGGCTGATGCCAAGGACTATAAAAAACTAAAACAGGAGATCCTAACTCGCTTGGGAGTCACCACCTTTGTTCATGCCAAACGGTTCCACCGCTGGGAGTTCCATATGGACAAGCCTCCTCGTTCACAGATGCATGACCTCGTCCATCTGTCCTCAAAATGGCTACAGCCCGAGATGCTGACGGGACCACAGATCGTGGAAAGGGTCGTGATGGACCGGTACCTGCGATCATTACCTGTGACTCTGCGCAAGTGGGTGAGCCATGCAGACCCTAAGTCCGCGGACCAGTTGGTCGAGCTGGTGGAGAGGTACGTGGCGGCTGAGGAGCTGATGAGTATGCCCCACCGAGCCCCGATGGCGCACCGGCGAACTCCCACAGACACTGGTAAGACTGTTCCAGGGGAGAAGGGTGCTGGGCGGTGGGATGTACCTAAGACTGAGGGTGTAGAACCTGGAGACAGGCCTGCCAGGCCAGGAAGGTTCTTGCCCCGTAAACGAATAGACATTAATATGACTCAGTGTTTCCGATGTGGTGACTTCGGCCATATTGCCGCTAATTGTTCACTTACAACTGAACCTATGCAATGTGATACTGCTCATGTCTACCGCAGGGCGTCTTTCTTTGCACAGACAGCCTGTACGGCTGACCGGCAGGCTGAGACTGATAAGCACATGTGTGTACTCACTGTAGATGGCAACCGAGTAGAGGCACTGTTAGACTCTGGCAGCTTGGTGCACTTATGAAAGCTGAGCTGGTGAACCCCTTGAGGCATAAGGGGAAAACTGTTGGTGTGACTGCATACAAGGGGATACTCGATATTATGTTACTGCCGAGGTGAACATCGAGACACCATGTGGTTCGGCTATAGTTTCTGTGGGTTTGGTGCATGGACTGATGTGCGATGCAATTTTGGGGAGAGACTTTGCTCACTTCTGGAAGTTGTGGGAAAGCCGTTTTGTTCCAGAAGTGAACAACCCCGATCCATTTGAGAAGGTTGTCGATGTAGTGGAGGAGGGAGTTTCTTCTGAGTCAGAGTTATTCCCTTTTTCTACTATGATTGGCGAACTAGAGAATGCGGAGCATGACGGTGGCCCGCCAACTGATCTGCCTCCCACTGAGGTGGGAAGTGTTGTTGGGCCAGTGGATCGTCTGCCTGATTTAGAGGTCAGAAGAGAGGTCTTTGCCGTGGAGCAGTTGAATGACCCTACTTTGGTAAAAGCCAGGGAGAATGTAAAAGTAGTTGATGGTAAACCCATAGACCCTGATAGTCCTTTCTCCTATCCCCACATGGCAATGTGTCAGGATTTGTTATATCAGGTGACTAAGAAGGGGGAAGATGTTGTGGAACAACTAATAGTTCCCAAAGCCTACAGAAGAACAGTGTTGGATCTGGCCCATGGTCATATAACGGCAGGCCATCTAGGGGTAGAGAAAACCACTGAGTGAATAATGCAGAGGTTTTTCTGGCCCGGGCTTCATAAAGAGGTATCTGACTTTTGTGCATCCTACCCTGAGTGTCAGTATCATGCTCCCAGACCACATTTTAAGGTTCCACTAGTTCCATTGCCTATTATAGAGGTGCCAATAGTGAGAGAGCACCTGGAACAGGCTCAACAGGCACAGCAGAGGGTATACAACTGCAATGCTCGGTTACGCAGCTTTGCTCCTGGGGACAGAGTGTTAGTGTTGGTTCCCACTGTGGAAAATAAACTTTTGGCTAAATGGCAAGGGCCCTTTGAAATCTTAGAAAGAGTGGGACAGGTCAATTACAAAGTTTACCAGCCGGGGAAAAGAAAGCCGGAACAGATATACCATATAAATCTGTTAAAGCCCTGGAAAGATAGAACGGTACTGTCGGCCGTCCGAGCCCCTCCAGTAATTCCAGGGCCCTTAGTTCCTGAAGTGACAGTGGCAAAAACCCTGTCTGCAATTCAACAACAAGAGGTCAAGGAGTTTCTGATCATAAATAGGGTGCTGTTCTCTGACGTACCTGGGAAAACCTCGGTCATTAAACATGACATCATCACTGACCCAGGGGTTAAAGTTAATCTAAAGCCCTACAGGTTACCAGTAGCACAAAGAGAATCGGTGTCGAAAGAAATTAAAAATATGCTAGAGTTAGGGGTTATTGAAGAATCACATAGTGAATGGTCAAGTCCCATTGGGTTGATTCCAAAGCCCGACGGGAGTGTGCGTTTCTGCAATGACTTCCGAAAGTTGAACAGTGTTTCAAAATTCGATGCCTACCCGATGCCACAGTGGAGAAGGAGGCGTTAGCCATAAAGTGGGCGTTAGAGGCTCTCAGGTACTACTTGGTTGGAAGAAAGTTCAAATTGATCACTGATCATGCCCCTTTGAAGTGGATGTCCGAAAATAAGGACAGTAATGCGAGAATTACGAGATGGTTCTTGGCGTTACAAACTTTTAAATTTTCAGTGGAACATAGACCAGGAAGGCAGCTGGCCAATGCAGACGCGTTGCCACGCGTTCATTGTTTGGGGGCTTCAGTTGTTCCGCCCCACAGGTCGAAACAAAGGGGGGGGATATGTGATAGGATCACTGGTAAAGTGGTCTGTGGCAGATACATTTGTCCCAGATTCCTGTCTTATGTGTTTTAAAGCCCCAGGAGAAAGTCTGCAGTGTAGCAGGCTTGAGTCTTGGCTTTTTGAAAAGCTGGTTTGGGACCTGGGGGTTGTGGGTGAGAGGAGAGGGAGGGCTCCACCCACGGCCACTCCAGGTTTTGGTTCTCGCAGCCTGGTAACAGGCTTGTTAGGGTTTCCACCTGAGAGTGGCCAATATAAGCCTAGTATGTTTAGGGCTGAGTGTCTCACCTGGGAGAGCAGGCAGGGAGTTTGCTCAGAGACACTTGAAAACCTAACTGTGAGTGTTGTGCTGTGCCTTTGTTGCTGGTGAGGGCATTAGGCCCTGCCAGGTTCTGGTAGTGAGGGAACCACCTGTAAAGTTAGAGCCCGGCCAGGACTAGGATTTATATTTATGGTTTCTTTTGTTGTTTCTGTTTTGCACAATAAAGACTGGCGCCGACCAGCTTGTACTCGAATCCAGTCTGGCGTACTGTACCAGTACTCGAATCCAGTACCCGGCTGCTGTGTGTGTAAGGAAGGAGTCCCCTACCCAGGAGAGGGACCCCCTAATCTGACTGTGTCACAAAATATATATATATATATATATATATACACACAGATAGAATCAGCGGCACCTGGAGACTATAGCAAAGTTATTTATCGTGTACTCCACGTGACGCTGCTGGAGTCCCGCAATGAAGACGTCATCGCGCCAGGCGTCACTGGCAACCTAGGTAACCAGGACGCCTGCGCTCAGATGCGGCTGGCCGTCCTGAGAAAAAAACAAAATCAAAGTGACAATGTAAAAAGATTAAAGTGACGATGTAAAAAGTAAATCGACAAGAACCCTGGACCTGGGACATGCAGACAAGTGTAAATGCAATACAGTAATCAAAAAGGCATGGCTACTGACATTGAGGGAGCCACAAGAATGGCTGGCGGGGACTGGATCCTCTCTAATCCAGGCCCGCCGCCAACGCCCAAACAGGCACTGCTCCCGCAGCTGCCAACAATGACATCGTGAGCCGCGATTGGCTCGCGATGATTGGCTTGTGGCTGCCATCTTTGATTTTCAAAGATGGCCGCCGCAAGCCAATCACAACTTGTGACATCATTGGAGGCGGCGGCACCTGAAGAGGACCACAGAAGCCCTGGGGAGGTGGCAGCCACCCCCCGGTGAAGACGCTAGAAGCTCTGGTGGGTGGGTGCCCACCAGATGAAGACGCCAAAGCCCTGGCGGGTTGGCGCCCACCAGGCGAAGATGTCATAAGTCCTAGTGGGCGACAGCCATGAAAAAGAGCTGACTCAGCTGTCACCCACTAGGTGAAGACATCGGAAGCCCTGGTGGGTTGGTGCCCACCAAGTGAAGATGCTGAAGCCCTGGCAGATTGGCGCCCACCAGATGAAGAGGACTAAGCCCTGGTGGGTTGGTGCCCACCAGGTGAAGAGGCCTAAGTCCTGGGGTGGTGGCTGCCATGTAAAAGAGCTGAAAGGCTACTGTCCCCCAGGAGAAGACCTGTAAAATAAAATATTACAATATTAAAGTGTGTTGTGTTATTTTAATATTTTTTTTTACAGGTGGACTACTGGTGGCAGAGGGCCCTAATGCCCAGCATGCTGGTTCTTGTGGTTTTGCAAGTACCAGCATGCAGGGAGGCGTGCTGGTACTTGCAAAACCACAAGAACCAGCATGCTGGGCATTAGGGCCCTGGGCTATCAGCCTAGACCTGGGGTGCCCTGAGGAGGGAGACCCCTTTATTGGGGGGTCCCCAGCCCCTCAGGGATCCCTGGCCTGGATTGACTAGCAGTCAGGGTTGATGCTGCAGCTGGGGATCCCAGTGAAAGGGCTCCCCTGGCTGTGGCATCAGCCCCCATTAGAAATAGTCCAGTGCTGGTCCAGGAGAATACAGGGGTACCCTACTCATTTTTTTCCCCTGTATTTCCTGAAACAGGACCGGATCAGAGCCCAGTTCTGGTTGCATAACTTAAGGGGGACCCCTACGTCATTTGTCCCCCGTATTTTGGCAACCAGGGCTGGTACTTACTAGCCCGATGCTGGTTGTGCTTACATACGGGGGACCCCTATGTCATTTGTCCCCTGCATTTAAGCATAATCAGGACTGGCTGCCTATGTTTAAAAAAAAAAATACTAAAAAATGGCGTGGCCCCACCCCCAAAAAACATCCAGCACCGGGCTTTGAGCCCCAGTACTGGTTGTGCTAATTACAGGGGACTAACGATGTAGAGGAAATACAGGGGGCCCAATGCATTTTTTCCCCCTGTATTTCCAGAACAAGAACCGACTCAGAGCCCAGTGCTGGTTGTGCTAAATATGGGGGACCCCAACGTAATTTATCCCCCGTATTTTGGCAACCAGGACTGGTTGTCTAAAGCCTGGTGCTGGTTGTGTTTCATACGGGGAACCCCTACATCATTTGTCCCCTGTATGTAGCACAACCAGTACTGGGGCTCCAATGTTTCAGAGCTCAACGCTCTTTTATCAAGACAATATCACAAATAAGCTAACAAATAACATAAATATATACACACCAGTATCAGAAACACCCAGGTGCTTGTGTCACGCTGGCCCGTCAAAGCCCAGATGACGTCATGGGAGTGCTGTGTGCTGGCGGTCGGTGACTCACTGGGGGGTGTGGTTATGATGTGTACCTTCACCAGGGGAACTGAGGAAAGCAAAACATGCATCATAAATAGCCTGCAACATATGTCTGAGGCAGCGTGATGGCAATAACGTTCTCTAATAAAGTAAACTCTCAGAAGGCTATATGATGCCGGAAAGGGGCTACAAACCTGCTCAAATGAGCTGTCACAAAAAACTGTACTGGGAATAACACTCTGTATAGTAAACATAAGCAATGAGACCATGAAGTATATAAATTATGTCCCAAATAATAAATCTGACATTGCAGGAGGGATAGACAAAAGTCAGTCCCAATACTGTCCAAGGTACTGGAAGGCCTATTAAACAAACAGGGAGAGTCATAAACAAATCTGAGGATAAAATAAATATCATGGCAACATAGCACTAGGATGATGAAAAACAGGCAATAATATAACTATCAATAGAAAGAAAATGATTGGAGGAAACAACTTAATGATAAAATTTCATTGAGGCCCCAAGGTTGCATGGTTTGCAATGTATAGATCCAGTAGGCTTCTTTCTGAAGGAGCATGCGATCCCTCCCCTCCCCTCAAATTAGGGGGAACCCAGTCAATCATTTTATATTTAATGGTGGAAACACTATGGTGAAAGTCCCTAAAATGTTTGGCCACCGGTTGATCCGACTTTATGCCCTCAAAGGCTGCCCTGATGTTAGAGCGGTGTAGGGCCATTCTCTCCTTCTGTTGTCTGATGATTTTACCCATGTAGAGCATGCCAAAGGGGCACCTAACAACGTACACTATGTAACGGCTAGAGCATGTAAGTGGATATTTAATAAGAAACTTTTTGCCTGATTTTGTATGGCAAAATGTATTGCCTGTTTCTAGAAAGCTACAAGTAATGCACCAAATGCATTTATAGTTGCCAGCCGGGCGAGTCAAGAAATGAGTGGAAGATGCTTTGGCATAGTGACTCACATCATTATGTACTACTATGTCCTTAATATTTCTCCCTCTCTTGTATGAAGTTAAGATGGTGGAGCCTTGTAGAGCTGGTAATTTGGGGTCGTTGGCAACAATGGGCCATATATCTTTGGCCGTACGTATGAATTGTCTGCTCGCAGTCATGTACTGTTGGGTCCAGACAACCTTGTTGAAGTTAGTTTTAGGTTCTGCAGGTGTGAGAGCCTGTGCTCTGGACATTGCTAGTACCTTATCTTTGGCTTTCTTCAAAAACTTGTAAAGATATCCACGCTTTAAAAATTTGCGGGACATGTTATCAATTTGATTGATCACATTCTCCAAATTCTCAAAAATTGGGAGTAAGGGAGTACACATTTAAGGGCTGATGGATGGTGGCTGTCTGCCTTTGTCCACGGGGCGTATGATGATATCGTTATAGCTGCCCAGATGGTGTAAAGCTTGACTTTTACTATAAGCTGAGTTGTGCTGGATAGGTGGCTCAGATGGAATGTATTTCGATATTACATTATCCATGTGATTCATAAAGCATTTGATGCTCACATTTGAAGACTGGGGGATAAATGTAGACTTTTTATGAACTGGTACAAGGGGGATGGCACTACCTCCTGACCCAAACAACTCTATGAGCTTCAATCTCCGATCAAATTTAAACAAATCAATTTTGTTTTGAAAGGAATCCAGGAAACAAATGGGGACAAAGGAAAGACCTTTGCTTAAAGCTTTAGTCTCATCAGCGGTTAAGACCCGAGCGGACAGGTTGAAGACTAAATCTTCCTAGGGTGTATCCTTCTTTGCCTTCCTCGCCCATTCCCCCCCGTGCCTGGTGCGTGTTCTCTGGTAAGATCTAGGGTAGCTTTGGTTGCCACCCCTAAAGGGGGCTTCTGACTTGTGGTAGTAGCACCTGTGTTTGCACATTCTTCGTTGCTGGAGGCGACGGCTCCACTTGAATTATCCGTTTCCAATGGAAATCTCTTCTGTTTTCTGAATTTGGGTCATCTGTCCTGAGTTTGGCCCCTGTTGTAAGCCCAGCTGTATACTTTCAGTTCGGTGTAATCGCGTGTTACAGTCTGCATGTTTAGATTTCTTAAACTGTATCAGTTCTGTACGGTATTTCTCAATCTGAGAAGATAATTTATTGAGCCAGTCCTGGGATGTATCATACTTGATTTTAGGAAGTTGTATACTTTTTAGGGACTTTCACCACAGTGTTTCCACCCATAAATATAAAATGATTGACTAGGTTCCCCCTAATTTGAGGGGAGGCGACAGGGATCGCACCCACCTTCCAAAAGAAGCCTACTGGATCTATACATTGCAAACCATGCAACCTTGGGGCTTCAATGAAATGTTATCATTAAGTTGTTTCCTCTAATCATTTTCTTTTGATAGTTATATTATTGCCTGTTGTTCCCAGTGGAACGAGATAAGGTTCTTGGATACAGAAGGTTAATTAAGCCACACAAACCACTATCTTGAAAAAAGATTATTACAACAAATAACAAGATATGAAAGAATAATAGTTACTTAGCTTCGGAATATAAGATGGTTACACGATCCAGGAGCCTCCTCTCAGAATAGAGCTGGAACGAATAATTTCCTGGCCACCAACCGCAATCTGGTTCAGATTTAGGACAGGCCACTGGAATCTCCTTTGTTCTTTGCTTATATAGCATCCTACTTGTCATACCCACTTAACTCTTACTAATATGGGTATAAACCTACTTCAGACTACTCTATTGATCAACTACTGATAAGAACTTTCTAAAACTTAATGCAGGCGTACATCGCAGTAGACAACGCCTTGTGGATTTATGGTCTATCTGCTTTCCACATTCCTGTACCACTTCATGTCTGATACACACATAAGAACCATGAAAAGAAATGGCTGTCAGTAGCCATTTTGCTATCCCTAAACAATCCACCCTGGGGCTTATGGTGTGGGAGACATGTATATCATATTATAGGAATTTTTCCTCCTAATCGGCATCAATTTAACAGAATCCAGCATGTTACAACATTTCCCTGCACAAAGAAATAATACCTTGATCCCAAGATACAAACCTATTATAATCATGATTCCATAAATAAGCATATGCAGTTAACCAGTGAACCTACGCCCTATTTCTGAACAGGGTTGAACCACCGTAACCAACTTTCCTCATAATACTGTTTTAAAGGCCGCACTGCTCTCTTGGTTAATAAATGATGTGGAATCTGCTTGGTTTTAACTTGATTCCCATCTGTAAAGAATGTGGTGGATATCAAACGTCCCAATGTACAATTACCAAATCCCCCATAGGGCAACCATTTGTATGCCTTTCTCCCTCAAAGGTAATACACATCATCTGGAAAAATATATGGAATATTAGCCACCACAGTGTATACATTGGCCAAAAGATTTCTGCTCTTATCAGGATCAAGTGTTAATTGCATCATGTTTGGGGTATCACTACAATTACGTGTAATGTTTAACAGAGCATGCCATTCCCTGGCAGTAATAACCAATTGAGCTCCTACATCCCATATTTGAAATGTCTTCTTATCCACCCTACATTCAGACATAAACAATCCCCTTTTATATGTGAACACTCTAATAAAACAGTGAATCATACATATAATTATATCAATATATCAGTATTAATATCAGTAAAGTAAAACTCCATTCAGTTCAGTGAAATCTTGAAAAAGTCTTGACAATATTGGTGAGTGTATGGATCCAACCAATATAAGGCACAAGTTCAGTCTTGCACAATACACATAGATGTATGTAATGGTTGTGCTGTCAGATTTTATAACTCTGTTGTCCTCCTGGACTCTCTTCTGTATAAGAAATCAATCTCTGGCCATCGTCATCTCAGGCACACCTCCAGCAATGTTCTCTCACCTCCTGATCCAACCATCAACCTGTTGGCTTAAACAAATAAACAGTGTGAGATAAACCATAACAACAAAATAAAATAAGCATTTACTTACAATGCTGCAAATATATCTTACACTTGTCTCTATTTCTCTTCCTACTAAACATTTCTTAACAACCTTATCATAAGTGTTTGTGTCTGTGCACCAGATATCTTACTTAAAAAGTTCAACCTTTACCACACTCCGGTTAACAAAATACAGTATATGTACTGTATACAGTATATGGGAAAGATTTCTGGACTGCACAACCTGACTATATATATATGATGGGAGGTGCTACCTGATGAGACTAATTGCAGGCACAGAAACAGACAAATCTCAGGTGCACAACTCCAAATTATTAGTAATATATATAAATGCAATAAAATTTTGCAATCAATAGAGGTTTTTAGCATAATCATGGCCAAGGTTATGGGCCTACCCACCATATCCAGATAACCTCTTTCGGGTAGGTCCCTAACATACTAGGTTTCAAATCCAGAGTGCAGGACCCCCCAAAACTGACCCCCCAAAACTGGCCCAGTACTGTATACAGCCTGCTCTAAAAACCCAACATTGTATATATATAAACCTTCCTGTTTCCTAAACAACACATTTACTCATTCAATCATACTGATGTCAGTTTTGTGAATGGTATGGAGCATAGAAAACTCAATATACTCCATGTTTCTGTAAAATGGGTGTCTGTCTGCATGAATCTTCTTGGACATCCCATATTATCAAAAAGTCAGTCTGTGTCATATCTTCAGGAAAGTCTCTTATCTGGTATCACTCTGCTTGAGACAACTTCACTCCTGAATGACAGTGTTTTGTAGCTGTTCAGTACAACACTCGTCCTCCATCTTCTTGGTGGCAAACGATGAATTCAAACTGCCAGACTTGTGCAGTTATTTCACAGTATATGAGGCCTTCAGTAGCAAGCAAGGTAGGCCACATGTCCAGCTGTTGGCAAACGTAACAGGTTTTTGCAGTCTCTGATCATGGTTTGGATATAAGGAATCCCTTTGATTTGAGCTTTCTTGAATGCAGCGTCAGCTCCTTCATAGCTTAACAGTTCTCCTAGCACCATCAGTGCTGTCTTTGCGGTGAATTGCACACCATGTTCTGTACTCAGTTCATTTGTACGCACACCATTGAAGCTGTAGGTGTGTGTATCAGCATGTCCCACATCGTTCTTCCAGCTTTGGACAGCAGTCCATATAGACTTTGTGTCAAATGTCCATTTCTCAGTGTGAAGACTTACAAGGCATCCAGTCTTGTCAGTGACTTGGAAAACAGTCATAGATTCAACAATTTTGCTAGCCCCTTCTTCTATCTGTCGGCTGTCAGCTTGTAAAGAAAGCTGCTTTGCTTCAGCAAAAATCCACAAAAGTCCTGTGTGGGTGCAAACAGCATCATAGTCCATGAACCAATAATGCTCTCTGTCTTGGAAATCTTCCCACCACCGTGGAGCTGTGATCATAAAGAAATCCAATATGGACAGGTCAAACATTGGTTTAAATTTCACTCGTCCAGCAAGTAGCACTTTGATCTCCTCAATCAGCATCAGAGTTTCTACCTTAGTCATTAGCAACTGTGTGTCTTTCAGCTGCTTCAAAACCTTTGGCTGGTAAGGCTTTGTAAAGAAATACACTGGGATACGAATTTCATTACCAAACACAAAATCTGCAACTTTGTCACAAAATATTCTCACAATCAGTGTGTCTGTACTGCATGTAAATCCCTTGTGGTTGGTCAGTGTGTACCCAGCAACCCCTCCTTCACAATGAGCAAGTAAACCATGAACATCATTTGCAATGGATGTTTAATCAGAAAACACATCTTGTTTACTTTTTGCATTTTTAAACTCAACAATGACACATTGATCATGCCATGTAAAAGTAATGTTCTCGTGGGGGGAGTCTTCAGTCTCAGGGGCATAGACATTTACTGAAATCCTACCTAATTCCCACTCTTTGGCTTTGGGCAATGCCCATGTCTCATTGGGCAAGGCAAAAGGCCTCATCACCACCCCTTCACTTAGCAACACCCCTCTGAATGGCCATGCAGACATATCCTTTTTTTCAATCATTTCAAAATACATGGCAAATGGGACAGTCCTGGGCATTCAGGCCTAGCATCACTCAGCTCAGAAGTATCACAAACTATTGGAATTTTATCAGAAACCTCATTTGCATTCAATTTTGACTTTAATTTCTGGACATATTCTCTGAATTCATGGGTTTCAACATTTTGTTCACATTTTGTCAAATCATCAATTTGCATCACACAATGACTCCTCTGATCAGTCACATTTTCTGTTTCAAGTTCTTTCTGACACACTTCTCTGTATATCTCTAACTCACTAATTTCTGCTGTGTGTAAATCACCGGAAATGTCAACTTCTTGTGAACATTCATTCCCCCTCCCTTGGGAATTTCTGGGATAATGTGAATTCAGGCTTACTCTCTCTGTCTGCGAGACAGCCTTTATCACTGCATTCCTCTGAACAGATTTTACACTTCTTTCAACATATATTGGTCTATGCAAAATTTCACTTTTTTTTACTCTTATCAATACCAGGCAGTGAAAAACCAACATTATGCTTTTTCTGGAAATCAGCCAGCTGAAATCCTAATTCATCTTTCAACATATTTGCATATTTCTTAAAAATCTTAAAATGCATTGTTCTTGTTTGTTTCAACAACACAAACACAAAGACAGTAAACAGACGAAATACCGATATACTGTGACGTACAGGTTATACTCTGTGACTGATCAGGTCACACCTCCCTCATTCACTTATGAGACAGAGGATTTTTTACATGGGTTTGCACAACCCAGCGTTTGCACAACACTAAAACCATCGACTACACATTCCAAGCAGATTTATGACCATTAATTCTCTGTATCCCACTTCTGACACCACTTTAATGTTCCCGGTGGAACGAGATAAGGTTCTTGGATACAGAAGGTTAATTAAGCCACACAAACCAGTAACTTGAAAAAAGATATAATTTATTACAACAAATAACAAGATATGAAAGAATAATAGTTTCTTAGCTTCAGAATATAAGATGGTTACACAATCCAGGAGCCTCCTCTCAGAATAGAGCTGGAACGAACAATTTCCTGGCCACCAACTGCAATCTGGTCCAGACTTAGGACAGGCCACTGGAATCTCCTTTGTTCTTTGCTTATATAGCATCCTACTTGTCATACCCACCTAACTCTTACTAAAATGGGTATAAACCTACTTCAGACTACTCTATTGGTTTACTACTGATAAGAACTTTCTAAAACTTAATGCAGACGTACATCACAGTAGACAATGTGGATTTATGGCCTGTCTGCTTTCCACATTCCTGTACCATTTCATGTCTGATACACACATAAAAACCATGAAAAGAAATGGATGTCAGTAGCCATTTTGCTATCCCAATACACCTGCTTTTCATTAACGCTATGCTATCATCCTAGTGCTATGTTGCCATGATATTTATTTTATCCTCAGATTTGTTTATGACTCTCCCTGTTTGTTTAGATAGCTTTCCAGTACCTTGGAGAGTATTGGGACTGACTTTTGTCTATCCCTCCTGCAATGTCAGATTTATTATTTGGGACATCATTTAGGTACTTCATAGTCTCATTGCTTATGTTTACTATACAGAGTGTTATTCCCAGTACAGTTTTTGTGACAGCTTACTTGAGCAGGTTTGTAGCCCCTCTCCTGCATCATATAGCCTTCTGAGAGTTTACTTTATTAGAGACCGTTATTGCCAACATGCTGCCTCAGACATATGTTGCAGGCTGTTTAAGATGCATGTTTTGCTTTTCTCAGTTCCCCTGGTGAAGGTACATGTCATAACCACGCCCCCCAGTGAGTCACCGACCTCCGGCACACAGCACGTCCATGATGTCATCGGGACTCTGACGGGCCAGCATGACATGAGCACCCGGGTGTTTCTGATACTGGTATGTATGTATGTATGTTATTTGTTCATTTATTTGTGATATTGTCTTGATAAAAGAGCGTTGAGCTCTGAAACGTTGACCACTACTATTGCAGTTTGTTGTGATTCTTGAACTGTCAGTCCTGGAATTCCGTGCACTATACCTGTAACGACCCTGTCTAGTTGTCACCTTTTTGCCTTGAGACTTGCCCCTGTCAGCTTCCCCATGGATCTGTTGTGTAATTTGCCTGGAGGATTTGCTCTGGTTATTGCACCTGGTCTCTCCTCTGTCTGTGAGCACTGCTAGCCCTGATTGGAATCACAGGTGTGGTTCTCATTCTCAGAGCTGCAGAGATGAATACTCCCTCTGAATGCTGTGCCTTCCACCACTCAGAATGCTACTACCAGACCACCTGTCCGTATCCACCAATTGCTACCAGACCCATGGTATATATATCCTCTCCTGATAGCATTCTGGGCCTGAACATGTCGTCTTCCCGTGGTGTATGGTTCATGCTGTTCCTGCATTCAAGTATATCCCTGAAACCTGCTACAGCAATCCCTGGCACTATCCAGAAAACCTGTTTCAGCTGTACCTGGCAATCCAGTAAATCTGCTGGCAGCAACCCCCGGTGCTTCCAGAAAACCTGTTACAGCCAAACCTGGCAATCCAGTAAGCCTGCTGACAGCAACCTCTGGTGCATCCCGAAAACCTGCTACAGTAATACCTTGCATCCAGACGTGCTGTTACAGCAATACCTGGCCTGTGCTCTGCTGCTAGTCCTACTCCTGTTTGGTCCCTGGCACTCTGTAAACCTGCATCGTGTTACCCTGCCTTGCTTCCTGCTGTGGATCAACTCCTGCCCCTGTTACCTACCTATTCCCTCCCTGAACCTAAAATTCCCAAACCTACCCATTCCTTCCTGAAACCTGTTATTTCCAATTATCCTGTCCAGCCAGCAAATTCCCAAACCTACCCATTCCTTCCTGAAACCTGTTATTTCCAATTATCCTGTCCAGCCTGCAAATTCCCAAACCTACCCATTCCTTCCTGAAACCTGTTATTTCCAATTATCCTGTCCAGCCTGCAAATTCCCAAACCTACCCAATCCTTCCTGAAACCTGTTATTTCCTATTATCCAATCCAGCCTGCACCTGAGTTCTAGCCTTTGTTATAGTAATTCCAGATTACCCTGTTTAGCCCTCGTCTCAGCATTACCTGACTTCCCTTCAGCCATTGTCACATTCCAGTCCTGAGTCAAGTTCCAAGCTCATCAGTTCAGTCCACGTTGTTCCAGTCCAGAGTCAAGTTCCAAGCTCATCAGTTCAGTCCACGTTGTTCCAGTCCAGAGTCAAGTCTTCCTGCCGGTCCCAGTCCGGTCTCTCCAATTCCTGTCATTTATCATCAAAGGCAGTTTTCACTGCTACCCAAGTCTTGTAAATAGAGCTATTTACATTATCTGTGATTCCAGTCATGCCGGCCTCCGTTGAAACCCGATCACCACCTGAGACAGGTAACTCGCAGACACCAATTGTGACAGAATGTTCAGGCCCAACGATGGTGGCGGATCAAGCACCTATTAAGGGACTAGATGCTTTCCGTAACCTGGTCACCCGCTTGGATTCACAGGAGGCCGTACAGCATCAAGTGCTACAGCTTTTGAAAATCCTGAATAACCGGCTAGATGTTACCCAAACCTTACCAGAACCCCTAACTACCTTCCATCGACTGCTGGAACAGCTTCAGGCTCTACTCAGCAAAATTTTTCAGATCATTCCTGAATTTCTTAGAGCTGCCTCTGTCTCGACTAAAATCTCTGCCTTGGAATCCCTAAGAAACAAGGATTCTTCTGAACCAAGTAATGTCAGACATCGTAGTTACCCATGCCCCAAGCTCTCTGTGGCCGAACGCCAGCGGCACAAAGATTTACAGCTCTGTCTCTATTGTGGGAGTTCTGACCACTTCATTAAAGACTGTTTCCTTTGCAACTCCAGCAGTGGTTCCAAGTGTCAACGTCTCAGTGCCTGTTCCGGCTCCAGCCCAGATTCTGCCCGTTCCGGCTCCAGCCCGGATTCTGCCTGTTCCGGCTCCAGCCCGGATTCTGCCCGTTCCGGCTCCAGCCCGTATTCTGCCCGTTCCGGTCCCAGCCCGGATTCTGCCCGTTCCGGTCCCAGCCCGGATTCTGCCCGTTCCGGTCCCAGCCCGGATTCTGCTTGTCCCAGCAGGGGACTCCAGTCAGCAGCCCCAGGAGGGGTCTCAAGTCTCGTACCCCAGGAGGGGGTTTCAAGTCCCATACCCCAGGAGGGGGTTTCAAGTCTCGCACCCCAGGAGGGGGTTTCAAGTCTCGCACCACAGGAGGGGGTTTCAAGTCTCATACCCCAGGAGGGGGTTTCAAGTCTCGCACCCCAGGAGGGGGTTTCAAGTCCCATTCCCCAGAAGGGGATCTCAAGTCTCATACCCCAGGAGGGGCTTCAAGTCTCATACCCCAGGAGGGGGTTTCAAATCTTGCATCCCGTTCCGGTCCCAGCCCGGATTCTGCCCGTTCCGGTCCCAGCCCGGATTCTGCTTGTCCCAGCAGGGGACTCCAGTCAGCAGCCCCAGGAGGGGTTCCTAGTCTTATACCCCAGGAGGGGGCCTCAAGTCTCGTACCCCAGGAGGGGGTCTCAAGTCTCACACCCCAGCAGGGGGTCTCAAGTCTCGTGCCCCAGGAGGGGGTCTCAAGTCTCGCGCCCCAGGAGGGGGTCTCAAGTCTCGCGCCCCAGGAGGGGGTTTCAGGTTCCTGTTATCAGGGAGAAGTGTCTTGTGCTACAAAATCTGATCACGATTCCTGTTCAGCATCTCCTGCAAATATCGTTTCAGAAGATGATAATCTCTGTAGCCTGTTCTCAGCTTTGATTGTTGATGCTACTGTCTCTAGCTCCCCAGGATTCCTTCCAGTTCCATCAATTGGTCCAAATTCCGAACATCGGTCAGCTTCAGTTATTTCGACTCCTCATCAATTGGAGCATCCTCAAATTTCCTCCTGCCAGGCACCTGAAAGTGCTCCACAATCCTTGAACACACAGGATTCGTCAGATACTTCACCATGCATTTATTTTGATGGGGACTTATCTCAATACTATGCTTTATTGAAACAATTCTTCGGTATGATGAATTCTTCTCTGCCATGTGGAGTCAAGTCTACTAATATTGTAGAGTTTGTTATCTCATCTTTTCAAGGTAAAGCTTGGGACTGGGTTGCCCCTATTTACAACTCCAAAGATCCAATGCTTCAAAATATAAAGACTTTCAGTGAAGCTGTTGTCAAAGAATTTGGTCCTTACCCTGTAAACCAAAATTTTAGCGAAGTTCTCAGTTCCAAAATATTGTCCAAGCACTCTGTTTGTGCTACCAAGAATTCGTCCTCCACTCCTCTGAAATCCGAACAAGGTCAAGTTTTCAAGGGCCAGCGTGCCGAATTCCAGGCATCCCAAGAGAGCAGCACTTTTGAATCTGTAACCCAGAACATGACTTGTGCACACACCTCCTTGTCCCCTTTCTGCTACTGTTCCTCCCAAAATTCTGATCCTGTCCTTCCCAGCCACATATTTCCACAGGAGTTACCAAAGATTCCTGGTCCGTTGGTTGGCACAAAACGTTCTCGCAGCAAAAAGAAGAATCGGCGAAGGTCTTGAACTATCTCCTTTGTAGACTTTCCACTCCAAATATCCCAAGAAATTGAGAATTGGGAAGATGTCTGAAAGTTTTTGCTTTGGTATCCGGAGTCCACCCATAAAGAGGGGGGTACTGTCACGACGCTGTCTAGTTGTCACCTTTTTGCCTTGAGACTTGCCCCTGTCAGCTTCCCCATGGATCTGTTGTGTAATTTGCCTGGAGGATTTGCTCTGGTTATTGCACCTGGTCTCTCCTCTGTCTGTGAGCACTGCTAGCCCTGATTGGAATCACAGGTGTGGTTCTCATTCTCAGAGCTGCAGAGATGAATACTCCCTCTGCATGTTGTGCCTTCCACCACTCAGAATGCTACTACCAGACCACCTGTCCGTATCCACCAATTGCTGCCAGACCCATGGTATATATATCCTCTCCTGATAGCATTCTGGGCCTGAACATGTCGTCTTCCCGTGGTGTATGGTTCATGCTGTTCCTGCATTCCAGTATATCCCTGAAACCTGCTACAGCAATCCCTGGTGCTATCCAGAAAACCTGTTTCAGCTGTACCTGGCAATCCAGTAAATCTGCTGGCAGCAACCCCCGGTGCTTCCAGAAAACCTGTTACAGTCAAACCTGGCAATCCAGTAAGCCTGCTGACAGCAACCTCTGGTGCATCCCGAAAACCTGCTACAGTAATACCTGGCATCCAGACGTGCTGTTACAGCAATACCTGGCCTGTGCTCTGCTGCTAGTCCTACTCCTGGTTGGTCCCTGGCACTCTGTAAACCTGCATCGTGTTACCCTGCCTTGCTTCCTGCTGTGGATCAACTCCTGCCCCTGTTACCTACCTATTCCCTCCCTGAACCTAAAATTCCCAAACCTACCCATTCCTTCCTGAAACCTGTTATTTCCAATTATCCTGTCCAGCCAGCAAATTCCCAAACCTACCCATTCCTTCCTGAAACCTGTTATTTCCAATTATCCTGTCCAGCCTGCAAATTCCCAAACCTACCCATTCCTTCCTGAAACCTGTTATTTCCAATTATCCTGTCCAGCCTGCACCTGAGTTCTAGCCTTTGTCATAGTAATTCCAGATTACCCTGTTTAGCCCTCGTCTCAGCATTACCTGACTTCCCTTCAGCCATTGTCACATTCCAGTCCTGAGTCAAGTTCCAAGCTCATCAGTTCAGTCCACGTTGTTCCAGTCCAGAGTCAAGTTCCAAGCTCATCAGTTCAGTCCACGTTGTTCCAGTCCAGAGTCAAGTCTTCCTGCTGGTCCCAGTCCGGTCCCTCCAGTTCCTGTCATTTATCATCAAAGGCAGTTTTCACTGCTACCCAAGTCTTGTAAATAGAGCTATTTACATTATCTGTGATTCCAGTCATGCCGGCCTCCGTTGAAACCCAATCACCACCTGAGAGAAGTAACTCGCAGACACCAATTGTGACAATACCTGGTTATATATATGTATGTATAATATATATATATATATATATATATATATATATATATGATTAAAAGAGGTACCGGCGCCAACTTATCCACTTAGTAGAGAATTTGTGTAAAAATGGTGTGGAATACGTTCTCCCAAACTGTACAGAGTGTCAGCTGGAACTAGTGTAACTGGACTTTTGGAAGAGCCCTTTAGTGTGAATTGTGTAAGTTTACTAGGTCTTGAGCGACTGAGGTATATTAGACCAATCAATGTGCAAATGTGCAAAATAAATTAATTATAGATGTGCTATAAAAAACATATATTTAAAGATATACATATATCGATTCAATGATTATAACATATACGTGAACAAAACAAACAAATATTCCTATATTCAAAAAACCCATCAGGTCTTAATCATGTTTCCAGGAGGCTCTGGCAGTAAAATTAGATAGGCACTGTGGGTGCAAGCGGTGAATTTCACAAAGTGCAAAAAGTGCTAATAAATATTGATTAAAAAACAAAATTATTAGCCTTAAATCATCTAAAATAGATTGCATCAGTTACATGTATCTAAAAGCACAGGAGAATCCACACAAATAAAAAATTAAAACTTAAGAAGATATTCTAAAAGTTTTAAAACTGTTTTAAAAAAATCAGAAGTTCTTGGAAAATTCATATAATGTTTATTTGTAGTAGTTCATTCAGGCAAGAAGCAGCTATTCCAACGCGTTTCGTCCACTAGGGGACTTTATCAAGGGTTGCTGTTAGGCTGTGGTTGCCACTTTTTATACCCTTTATCAAACAGGACTCAATTTGCCTCGTTGTGATTGTCTATGATGTCACTTCCGGTTGTCAACATCCGGAATCGCGTCCCTAGTTTTTATGCACGATTAAAGTGTATCAATAACTCTGTGTGTCTTTCACAGTTGGTTATGTTCCTAAGTTTAGCTGCAGTAGGTCAGGATTAACTCAGTTGAGATCTCCTTGTGTTCCCCAGCTTCCGCCCTTCACCGCATAGCTTCTGCCCGATGTTGACATCACATCCGTTTTATCGGCACTGTGGTCGGAGCCTCAAACAGCGTATTGCACATGCGAGGGAGATAGGGAATCTCAAGTCTACTTCCTGGCCTCTATTGGAGCGTTCGTATCTAAGGTTGCTATGGTTGCATGGCCGCCATTTTACCATGGTCCATATGCACTGATAGTAAATGAAAAAAGAGGGGTAGGTTAGTACTTTTAGAAACCTTATATGGAGGGGCTCAAACAGAGCCAGATAGAAAAGAACATATAGTGTAGTACTTCCTGGAATTGGTATATGACGCTAATTAATATTATATGCGTACCAGAGAGCACTTGGAAAACAGCATATAGTTGTAAGTTTCTCATTACATACATTTAAAACTGCACATGATTGCATGATGGTCTATGCAGAGTATATATGCAGTAGACAGGATGAGAGAGGAAATATCACATACATTTAAAAATTGTATTATCAAAGGGGATTGAAATTGTGAATATAAAGCGCTCCCCACGTTATCATTTAATATATATATATATATATATATATATATACACATAATCGGTATTTTTAATTTCTGATTAACTTTAACATGGTTTTTACCTTATAATGCTGTTACTTTTCTTTTAAGATGGCCTTTTTATACCTTTGTATTTAGCCTCTCATTCATTATTTTTATTTTCTCTCCGCCTGGACGTTATACTTCCACTACTTGCACACCCTGCCAGATGTAACCTACACAGTTCGCCCCAGATGGCTGCCTGGATGGTTATTTCTTAGCAGGATGAACAAACACGTGGAACTATTCATTCAGTGGGTATTATATTACAAATGTTTCAGTCACCCATATACATCATGCCCAAACTGCATCACTGTGCTGTATTTGCTATTCCCTGTTTTGAACCATGTACTTCCGCCCCACTGCATGATATACCTGCGTGCTATACCTCCAATGTAGTGCATCCTCCAAAGGTAGAATATACTAAACATGGATCTATTCATACTGGGTATATCATACTGCCACACACGTCAGTTTTCCCATTTATGCCTTGGGTCCTTCTATGGCTTATCTCCCACATTGTAACCTTCGTAGTGCGCCCAACATGGCTGGCTCACCTGGTACACTCATGGATGGGATGAAAAAATACATGGACCTGACGATTATGGTGGGACCCTACTCCTAGTGTTAGGATGCTGTAACCACTCATTTTGTGTCATCTCTTCTAGGCATAACCTATTCCACCCAGGGTAATCCTACGTATTGCGCCCAAGATGGCTGCCTCATCTGGTACCTTTTGTTGGTGAAATATATAACCCATGGAAGTTATTTCGCAAAATGTCTGCACCAACCCTGCAATATGTTTATTGTGCTCTTTAGGTTCTGGTTGTTCTTAATTATCTCCATGTGGTTTGCTATTTTCTGCAATACCTAATCCTTGAACAATGTACCATGTTTTCTGATGTCTGTAAAGCGACTTTGAGTCCTGCAGGAGAAAAGCACTGTATAAATACAATTATTATTATAAATGATTTCTTCACCTACTGTAAAATAGGAATCCACCCATCTGTCATCCTAACCCTCTGTCCCATGCTCATTGTCAGGGGCTGGCTGGCAACTTCTAGCCTGGGGGGCAAGTCCAAGGCACTGGCTCATAAATAACGGAGCATCCTTAAATGGAGGTGTACGTGTAAAATAGCGCTGCTAACAAACATATGTGTAAGTGTAAAATAGGCTATTTTACACTTACACTTGTATGTCACCAGCGCTATTTTACACGTACACCTATGTATTTTAGCAGCACTATTTTACACTTGTGTGTTAGCAGTGTTGTTATACATGTACACTTATGTATGTTAGCAGCGTTGTTTTACATGTACACTTATGTTAGCAGCGCTATTTTACACATACACTTATGTATGTTAGCAGCGCTATTTTAAAATAGCGCTGCTAACATACATAAGTTTATTTATTTATTTTATTTATTACCAGTTATTTATATAGCGCACATATATTACGCAGTGCTTTTACAGAGAATATTCGGCCATTCACATTCCAGTCCCGGCCCCAGTGGAGCTTACAATCTATATTCCCTACCACATGCACACACATACACACATTTACATAAGTGTAAAATAGCGCTGGTTGAAGCGCATTTGTCACTTAGCAGCACCTTGTACATATTCCCCAAAGGTCAGTGTAGAGAAATATTACATACAGGAACTCCTACCATATTTTTTTTTTTCAAAGAAAAATAAGAGTATATAATCCATACTAAACATACACTTACCTTTATTTCTTCTCTGCTTTTCTCTCTCTCCACTTTGTTCTTTAACTGGGTTCTTCTCCTTCTTTTCTTCAGCTCCTCTTCCCCTGCTTATTTTTCCCTCCACTTCCCGTCATACTCAGGGTGCAGCCAAGGGTGGACATTCCATGGCCCTGCCAATTTATTAGTCACATGTCCTACCAGGGGTGGGCTATAATAAGCTGCCCTTTAGCTGCTGGTAAACTACACATCCCAGCATGCCTTGTCAGGATGCTCTTGTAGAAAAACTGTGGCAGGCATGTTGGGATGTGTAGTCCCAAAGCTGAAGGATCGCTTATTTATTAATATATTTTTAAATCACTAATCATGGGAGCCTCTTATTAAGAATAAGGCTCCCATTTTTCCAACACACCACTTTTATTTGGGCTGCAAATATATCTGTGGGGGCGGGAGGAGGGGTCCTGGGTGACATGGCCAATAGCAGCAGGGTGGCCGTGTCACTCATATACTGAATAATTAACCAGTGCTGCTGATGCCCTGTGACCCCACAGCAGGATACCCCATAGCAGTGACCCCATAGCCGCTGCCGCTCGTTGTGTACGGCCGCCTGTGCGCGACGCCGACGGGACGGCTGGGGTTGTGCCTTGTTGATTATGTACCTACAGGGCTTCCGTAGCCCTGTAGTACAAACAAGAACAGCATGTGACCGCGGCTGCCTCCGACAGTCAAAGTCGGAACGCAGCCGCGGCGGAGGCAGCAGAGCTGCACACTGGTCCACCTCCACAGCCCTTTGCAAGGTGGAGGTGGGTGGCCCACAATGCTTAGTAATAGAGCGGCCCGGGGGGCACATGGCACCCTGCCCCCCGGCCCAGCCCGCCACTGCTCATTGTTTACCCCATCTGTGTCACCCCTATCTGTCTGCCGCTCCCCTTTAGAATGTAAGCTCTCACGAGCAGGGCCCTCTTCCCTCATGTGTTTTTCCTTCCTTTACTTAGATCATTATCTACCCTATACTCCAAATGTATACCATGTACCAATGTCTTATACTGTATGTCACTATTTTCTTGTGTTGTTCAACTGTTTATGTACTGTTTATGTACTTTGCTTATGTACTTTGTAAGGCGCTGCGGAACCCTTCTGGTGCCATATAAATAAAAGATAATAATAATAATAATAATAATAATAATAACAAGTGTGTGTGTGTGTGTGTGTGTATATGTATGTGTATATGTGTCTATATATATATATATATATATATATATATAATTAAAAATAGAGTTATTCACTTTATTGTAAGAATTCTGTTAAAGGCAAGGACATATTTTTCATAAACAATGGTTACCACATCCACTGTTACTGCAAGTCCTATAGTTCTACATTATCTGCAATATTTTTAATCTGATTTAAAAATAATCCAAAAAAACATATAAAATTAATAAATGTAGCAGCACTGCAATTATTAATGCATATTCCCAACATTTTCAATTTACCCTTACTCTAAAAGCAAAAACAGATACAGATATTGGTGAAAATAACCTCTTTTATTAATTACAAAAAAAAAAAATAGAAATAAGTATCTTTTTATATCATGCACATTGTGTACATTAATGGCATTGACTCATGACTACACCTGTGCACTTGCTAAGAGACCATAGAAAACATTACCTGTGTGGAGTTGTGTGGACTAAGTTAGAGGAACACTAGTGTTAAAGAATAAAAGCTAATATGCTAGTGATACCTAAACAGTAAACCTTAACAATTTTAAAATAGATCAAGTGTATTGTTTAGGAATCACTAGCATAGTGTAAATCAGTGTAGTATAAAAAAAACCTTACAATGTGCAATTGTGCATGACTACTCACCAAGGTTAGGACCGCTGAACAAAAGTCTTATTTCTATTCTTTCATTCTTCTTCCAATCTTGATTACTTCAACAGGATTTAACCTATTAGGGTTTTAAAAAAAAGAAAAAGGTGAGTTCTTTTGTACAACATAAAATTTATACACATAGATTACAAACACATTATACATTGTAATAAAAATAAAAAAGGTGGGTTCAGAATGCCCTATTAATACCCATGTTTGTACGTAGCCAAAATAAGGGAGCTTTCATTATCTACCCCCTTTAATACATACATGTGTATGTATTACCTAACGCCCTAACTCCCTTTTGTGTACCTAGATTGTGTGGGAAAAATGTATTCATTAATTTAAACATTTAAAGAAATTTATAAATAAGGAACAATATCACCTTTTCAATGTGTCCCTCGATGAATCCTCATGGAGGCTCCTCCTCTGGATACTCCACTCTTCCTGTAACAGTGACCTTCGATGAATCTTCATGGTGGACGCTCCTCTGGATCTTCATCTCTTCCTCTGCTTGGTCTTGGCGGCTCTGGTGTCAGATTTGGGGGCTGTGCTACCGGTTGGTAGGTGTATCCTCCTGGATACTGTGGCAAACATTGGGCCTCCAGGCCATACCAAGGATATTGCGGCACATGGGCATAGGGTCCTTGAAGTGGTGACGTCTGCTGTGTTCCCAGGAATATCATCATGTTGCTTGTGATCTGCTGGAGGGACATGGCAATGAGGCTGTTGCTGGTGGCGATCTGTGTCTGACTTGATGCTTGACATTCAGTGTTCTCCACGAGTCTATTGAGTGCTGTGGTCATGATCTTCAGTTGTACGGCAAAGGCTTTTATGGTCTCCCTTGTTTCCTGGTTTTCTTGTCTTCTCTGCCTCTGTTCTTCTTGTACTACTCTTCCAATGGATCTGTCCATTTGCTCCAGTCTTCTGTTCACGACATCTCTGAAGCTGTTCTGACGATCATCCATTTCCTGGGTGAGGTTTGTAATCTTCTGGACCTGTACTTCTGGGAGTCCTCTTTGAACTTCTGCCACAATTTGAAATTCTTCCACTTGAAAAATATAATTAAAACAAATTACAGATTAATGATCTATATAGACCGTATTACAGAAATTTGACGTCGTGCGTGGGTCTTGTTAACAAATCTCGGCTGTCGGGATGCCGCTGCTCAGAATACCGACAGTGGCATCCCCAAAGCCAAAATCACAACACCTTTAGGAAGTAAAGATAGGTATTTTCCCTAGCCCTACACTAAACCTCCCTGGTGTCTAAACCTAACCCGTCTTTCCTAGTCCTTACACTTACCCGCCCCCTCCCCTCCCCCTAAATCTAATACCCCCTCCCCGATGCCTAACACTAATCCTCCCCCTAATGTATAACTCTGCTAGCTAAGGCTAAGCAAACCCATAACAACCCAATACTTACCTTCGGGTTGCTGACGTTCGGGATACTGGTGCCGGGATCCTGATATGATGGGATTTCGGGACCAGTATTTGGACCGTTAGCATCATGCACGCCGGGATGCTGCCTTCATCCCATTCTACGCATGCGCACTCTCAACTTTCCCTAAGTGAGTGCTATTAATGCTGTGAAAGAATGGTCACAAAATACCTATGGACTAACCTAAAATACTTTTAAACAGATAATATTTTAACATTCCTATTACAGTAAACATTTACTGCAATCGCATCAAGTATTTGTTTAAACTGTAAAATCTCGACTATTTTAAATAAATAAAGAAAACATGAAAAAACTGGAAAAAATAACTTACCAACTGTTGTTGGTCTTCTCGGTGTGTCTTCTGCCACGTTCACATCATCATCATCTTGAGGTTCCAGAAGTTCCGGTCTGAAGAAAGCTCCAATTCCTGATGCTCCTTCAGTGCTGGTCGATGGTCCTTCTTCCATAACTAAGTTAATAGAAAAAAATAAAACAATTAAAAATGCATCCTGCATTTAAATCTGGTATCTACTCACCATAGTTATGTAAGATGCCCCTCTGGGCCTTCTGAAAAAAAGATAATATATTTTTAGAAATAAAAATTATTACTAACCTTGCTGTTCTCTTTGCGCAGGCATCCCTATGCCCAAATCTTCCTCTGTTCGTTATCTTCCAGGATCTCCCACCGATGCTGGTCTATCTTCCACTGGATCCAGACTCATGCTATCTGTTTAAAAAAAAATTCTAATAAAAATAAAATTTTAAATGTTAAAATCAATACCTAAGGAGCACATAAATGGGGGTGGAAACACAAAAAAAAGAAAAAAAAAGAAATTTATATGTTGAGCTACCGTTTGGTCTTCTATCGCTTATCCAGATCACTTCACCCTGCATAAGAGATCTGGAGAATGCAGAAGATACACATGCAGCACTATGCTAGGGATGAGAGGATAATTGGTAGGAGAATGAAGGGTACTGGTATATAGGCTGGGTGGTAATCTAAATACACTGTCTGCAGGTAATTCTTAATATTATATATTACCATCAAATCTTGGAACAATTTCCAAACTTGGTCCTGGAGTCTCCAAACCGATGCTGGGGAGTGATGGCAGATTTGGGTCCTCTTCACGCCGGACTGTAGGCTAGATCCTGGCGGTTTTCTCCTTTCTTCTTGTCAGCTCCTTGCTCTTTATTCTTCTTTTTGCTTTTGTAGATTCTAATATATATATATAAAAAGAGGATTTTTGGTACTTTCCGTTGAATCCTTTTCTCTGAGTCAGGCTGGAGGACACTGGACCATGGGGTTGTAGGTGGGAAGGTGTGGAGCTGGCACTAATTTCTGAAATCTTAACTCCTCCCCTCTGCAACCCCCTGACTTCAGTACAACTTAAAAAGTGCCCGGTAAGGAGAAGCAATACTCATTGACACTGTCACACTGAAAAGTAACAAAACTAACAGTCATTTAGGACCTAAATCATAACTCAATACGACTGAGCATGATTGAGAGAATGCAGTATCCCCCAGCCTGACTCAGAGAAAAAGATTAAATGGTAAGGACCAGCCCCGTTTGTGGGCGTCATAGAGGACCAATAAAGAGTCCATCTGACGCAAGTCCGAAGTTCTGTCCATGTAAATTCGCAGCACCCGGACGACATCCAACAGTGAGAGATCGTCCTGGTCCCGTGAAGACTGTGAAGGTGAGAAAACAGGAAAATCAATTTCCTGGTTCAAGTGGAAAGGTGAAACCACTTTCGGTTGAAAAGAAGAAACCATTCTCAGAGCAGCCCTGTCATCATGGAAAACAAGAAAAGGTGGTTTGCAAGACAAGACCCCCAAACTCAGAGACCCACCGAGGCAAAGGCCATAAGAAAAAACACTTTCCACAAGACGAACCGAAAGGCCACGGATTCCAATGGCTCAAACGGAGCCTGCTTAAGAGCCGACAGAACCAGGGGCAAAACCCACAGCGCTACAGGTGGCTGAATTATAAGCTGTGCTCGCAAGACCCCCTGTAAAAAAGTCTGAACCTCTGGGAGTAGAGCCAGATGCTGCTGAAAGTAAATGGACAGAGTCGATATCTGTACCTTCAAACATTGAAGCCGTATGCCGGCTTCCAAACCACCCTGAAGAAATGCCAACAGCCTTGGAAGACGGAACTTCGCAGTATACACTCCACGCTGCTCACACCACATGATCTAGGTTTCCAAACACGCGCTCGGAGCATGGTCCCGATGACTGAAGGGGAAAAACCCTTAGCTTGGTCTCAACAACCAGGCCCTTAAAGCCAACTGAGGTAGGTCCTTATAACAGAACGGCCCCTGCAGAAGAACATCTGGTTGCAGCGGAATATGCCAACCTGGGCCTGTGGCTAGCTTGAGGACCGTGGTGAACCACGACCAACTTGGCCAGCCTGGAGCCACTAGGATGACTGAAACATGCTGCTCCTTGACTCAATGGAGTACTCTTGATAACATGGGAATTGGAGGAAAGATGTAGGCCAGACAGAAGTTCCAGGGAACTGTCATGGCATTTACTGCGAATGCCAAAGGATCTCTGGACCTTGCACAAAATCGAGGGACCTTGCAATTGTGGCAAGATGCCATCAGGTCCACCTCCGTCAGCCTCCACCTCTGGACCAACTGCTGGAAAACCTCCGGGTGGAGAGACCACTTCCCCGGCAGGAAAGTGGTCCTGCTTAGGTAGTCCACCTTCCAATTCTCCACCCCCAGTATTAAAACCGCTGAAAATGCCAGGAAAAATGTCTCCGTCCAAGTGAGAATGAGACTTGCCTCTGCCATGGCAAGCGCGCTTTTGGTTCTGCCCTGATGGTTTCCCTATGCCACCACCGTGGCGTTGTCTGATTGGATCCTCACTGGCCGGCCGGTGGTCTCCGCACAGGGCCCGATAAATGGCCTGGAGCTCCAGCGCATTTAGCGGAAAACCTATATCAAATGACGACCAAGGCCCCTGAAGACAGAGGTTCTCTGTCACTGCACCCCAAACACTGAGACTTGCATCTGTAGTGACAATGATCCAGTTGGGAGTGACCAGGGACTGACCCTGGAGAAGGGGATTGGTAATCAGCCATTAGCGAAGACTCTGACAAGTGCAGTCTGACAGAACCAGCAGCTGAGAAGAGAGGTCATCCGAGCTGCCCGTCCAATTCCGGAGAATCTCCCACTGGAGGATCCGTGATTGGAAACAGCCATACTGGATGGTCTCGAAGGTAGAGACCATTGTACCGAGTAACTTCATGCCCAGCCAGATGGATGGGCGAGGGACAGACAGCACTTTCCTGACTAGGTCCTGAAGGGCCCGGGCTTTGGGCTCGGGCAAGAAAACTCTTTGTAGTGCCACATCGAAGATCACTCCCAGAAACACCAGGCGTTGGCAAGGCCTGAGGTGAGACTTCATGAGATTAAGTATCCAACCATGATATTGTAACAACTGAACCGTGCGATCCAGGTGGACCTGAAGTTGGGCAGCCGAATCTGCCTTCACTAGCAAATCGTCAAAGTAGGGCACGATCGTTATCCCCTCGGAATGGAGCAGAATTGCCATCACTGCCATGATCTTTGAGAAGACCAGTGGTGCTGTTGCCAGTCCAAAAGGCAGTGCCTGGAACTGGTCATGAGCTTGCCCATTTGTGAACCTGAGCAGAGAATGATGCCCCCCCAAATCGGCACATTGAGATATGCATCTCTGATGTCGAGAGACACCAAAAATGTGTTTGCCGTCATACCCTGGATCACCAATCAGAGTGATTCCATGCGGAATACACCCAGAGGCTGGCATTGAAGGCTTGCAAATTTAAAATCAGCCGATAAGTGCTATTGGGCTTTTGGACCAGGAACAGGTTGGAGTGAAAACCCGGTTCCTGTTGAGGCTGTGGAACTGGAGCTATAACTCCCTCGGAACAGAAGGAACTGATGGCCTGGTTCAAGGCCAGTCTCTTCTCCGGCTCCCTGGGCAATGCCATGGTGAAGAAACATTGCGGCGGTGGCCCCCTTAGGTCAATCACATAACTTCGGGAGACAACACACCTTACCCAGGCATCTGCTTCTGAAGCTACCCACTGGTGTCGGAAAAGAAGGAGACGGCCCCCCACCCTCCCTGAGAATAGATGGGCTGAGATTCTGTCAGGTACTCAGCTTCTCAGGTGCCCTAGCACCCGAGCGCCTGAATGTACCGGAGAATCTACCCCATGGTGCAGAACCCCTGCTGGGGAAAAAACGTCCCCAGGCCGTTTGACCTCTTACAGGTGGTCCCCTCCTCGAAAAGAAGAGTGGAAAACCCAGAAACATGAGCCCTTTTGCTTCTAGGGCATCACAGGCAAGAAAGTGCTCTTTCCCCCTGTCGCCTGGGATATGATAGTATCAAGCTCAGAGCCAAGCAGGATGCCTCCGCCAAAAGGGAGAGATTCTAAAGCATGATTAGAATCATCATCCGCCTCCCAGGTACGGAGCCAGAGTGCTCTGTGCGCCATGACTGCCATAGCTGAGACTCTAGAGGAAATCTGTGCCCCATCCTGTACAACCTCACACACATAGTCTGCTGCTGCATGGATCTGTTCCACTAGTTCCAGCAACTCCTTTCTGGATGAGTCAACGGAAAGGCCTGCCACTAATTTTTCAGCCCACTTCTCCATGGCCGAGAGACCCATGCAGATGCCAACAATGGGCGAATAACAACCCCGAAGCCCATAAAAATACTCCTAAGACATCCTTCCAATTTTTTATCAAGCGGGTCCTTAAAAGAAGCCGCCCCTTGGACCAGAAGAGCCGTGTGTTTAGCTAAATGAGCCACGGCCGCATCCACTCTCGGAGGCAGCTTCCACTTGGTGACCTGCTCCTGTGGAAAAGGATAAAGGGCTGCAAACTTATGAGGAGGGGTGTACTTTTTATCCAGGGTCTTCCACGCTTCCTCAATGAGATCTGAGAGATCCTGAGGAGCCGGAAAACAAACTACCCTCTTACGCCTCCACTTGAACAGCCCCTCCGCCGCTGCTGAGGCGTCTAGGTCCAGGCAGTCCAAAGACTGTCGTACCACCATAATAAGGTCCTCCACGCTGTGACTTAATGCGGGCTCTGAACCTTCCTCTTTGGGCAGAACCTCCTCTACTGGGAGTTCCCCCTCCTCGGGATCTGACCCCTCTAACAGGCCCCTCGATGGAGGAAGACGCTTATGCGCAATGCAGAGCTTAGGATCCTTAAAGAAGCGTTCCATATAGGAGGATACCTTCTCAAACCCTGCTGCTGTATGCTCCATGGTATGGACCCAAGGCAGATCAGGGCCCTGGTGACCAACCCCCGCTGCTGCGAGCGGTGATGGCAAACCAGGGGCTGGTGCTGCTTGAGCCTGTTCCTCTCTCTGGTGGACCATAAGTCTCACCAAGTCAGAGAGTGAACAGTTCATAACCTGCGCCCACGCAGGTTCTTCCATGACCAGCATGGCTCCCCCTCCTGGCTGCGCACAAGTGAGCCCCAGCTGACAGTCCTCACACAATGCCCCAGCATCCAGCTGTCCATATGGTAATTTAACCTGACACTGGACACACGTAAAAAATATAGCCATAGTGGGGGTTTAGCCGTTAGTGGACTTTGACTTGTCTGTCATTTGAGCCTCCCCCCCTCCTGTGCTACCCTGCCACGGCAGGTAGCCCAGAAATAGCAATAAAGACTTTATATACAAATATATATAATGCGGCAATGAATACTGCAAAAACTCCCAAACAGGTACAAACAAGACTTAGCAATAATTGCAAAATACTTAGCTGCATCCCATAGAGGAAAAGGAGCTTGAGACCTCTCTGTCCTTCCTCCATGATGGCCAGGCTTGTCCCACTCTAAAGACAGGATCAGCCCACGCAGTTTCCTGGAGTCTCCATTCTGCCACTGGAGAGCGGGTGCAACCAGCAGCCATGGCTCCTTCCCCCACTATAGTGAGCCAGCCCTAAGGTTTCCTCCCTCAAGCGCTACTCCCCTCAGTGGGGAAAGCACTTGGACTGACCCGCACATCACTACGGGTGGTCTGTAGTCGACGCTTTCCCCACAGGAGCACAGGAGCCACCGACAAGAAGCCCAGCAAGATGGCGCCCACCATCCAGGACCATGCTGACTGCCTGCACCTCTAACAGGTACAGCAGCGCACTATCCCCGGGCCCAGACAGTCTCACAGAACTCAGACTGTGTGGAATGGGGAAGGCGCTCAGCGCCATCCCCCCATCAATGCAGCTTTCACCGCCGCTTACACTCACACTGTGCGCTCCTATAAGCTGCGCACACCACCTATCATAAAAATTAAATTACAAACAAAGTAAAAATCCTATACTAAACAAGGCTGCAGTGCAGCCCTGAGAAATAAATGTGCCTCTCTCCACAGGCACTAAATTTACACTGAAGTTAGGGGGTTGCAGAGGGGAGGAGTTAAGATTTCATTAATTAATGCCAGCTCCACATCTTCCCATCTACAACCCCATGGTCCAGTGTCCCCCAGCCTTGAGGAAAGATAAATAAATATTGTTTAATTATAAACAAGATAGTAATTTTTAAACTTAAAATATTAAGACAAATTTAAACAAAGAGATCATTATTTTTTTTTTTAAACTTCAAATTAGTTTACCACTTGCAATCCTTCTGATAGTTCCTGATGTCAAAGTCGATTCCCTCGGTCTGTCGATCTTTCTTCAGTAGGAGGTTCAGTTTTTGTCCTCTGGGCCTGATTCAGACTCGGTCGCAAGCGCTGAGCGCTCACAACCGGGTCGATGGTGGCCCAGAGTGCATGCGCATGATGGAGCCGGCTCCGTCGTGTGCATGCGCGAGACCCGGATAGCGATGTGCAATCCATCACTCCGGGTATTGTACCAAAGCAGGCGTGCTGTCGATGTTGAGTGACAGCACGCCCCCTTTGGTGGGTGGGCCAGGGGAGTGGCTGCCCAAACGGAGGCGTTCCCACGTGAACGCTGCCGTCTGGGGCAGTCCCACTGACATCACGAGTGATGTCAGTGGGAGAGATTTCGGCTCTGTAAGAGCCGAAATCTCTCTGGGGCTTGCAGCAACGAGACCCTACCACAAGGGTCTGGTCAAAAGCCCGATGGTCGCGATGGTCTTGACCATCGCGACCATCTTCCTGGCCGCTCGCTATAGCTGTAGGTGGTCACCAACAGCTATGCAAGTGGCAAGGAGGCCGCTCTAAAAAACAAGAAGGCCGGCCCTGATTCAGAGCGAGCGCTCTGTCAGACCATCCAGCTCTGAATCAGGGCCTTTGTGTGGGTAGAGCTGAAGATGTTCGGTCTAAAAATAAATTGTCAAATAATAAATATAAACATTTTTGAAAGTTTTCATGTTATATTATATTTAAAATTAGAGATTTGTTTACCCTTTTGAACATGTGTCGCTGGATCATGGCTGTCCATTAATCCTTGCACGTTGGCAACCATAATGGGATTCATATGGTCCCGGATCTTCTCCTCTCACGGAAGCCATCGAATGGTCAAAGGTGGTCCTCCTCCAGTTCTTCTTCCGTGCTCTCGTTCTTTTGACATCATTTCTTTGGCTTGTCTCTTGCAGTCGGTGTATCTTTCCTTGTACACGTCGGCATCTCGATGTCTTCCAGAGGATGTGGTGACCTTCGACGCAACCTCATTCCAGATTTTCCTCTTCTCATTTGCTGAAGTATTTTGAGCACGCTGACCGTAGATCTTGTCATAATGCTTGTAGATTCCATTGATGAGCGTGTTGTTCTCCATCTCACTGAAGCGGATCTTCCTTGGCTTCTTTGATGGATTTCCTGTTGCTGCAGTTGTCCCTTCTTGTGATGAAGGGATGTCTTCTGCCATGCTGGGCTGTAAAAAAAATTAAAAATAAAATACAGAAACAACCTCTACATAAAAACAAGATATATGAAAACATTCTTACGAAATGTCACTACAATTGTTACGGTCTCTAGCTATACCTTTAAGGTAGCCGTTAGAGTCCAGACAGACAGGAAGTAGATGTCAGAACTGGAGTTCCTAAGAAGGCCGGTGGTGGAACAAATGATGCGGGGAGAGATGAGAATCTGGTTGTTGCAGTCTTTAAGAACCGATAATGTGGCTAATGCCGATGGTGCGGCCACTGGGCTGATGGTGTGGCTAATGAGCGATGAAATTGGCCAATGGGCTGATGTTGCGGCTGGTGAGCTGATGTTGTGACCGGTGGATCGATGTTGCGGCCAATGGCCCAATGATGCGGTGAATAAGCCGATGATGAAGACCGACGGGCCTCAACTGCGGCTGGTGAGCCGATGTTGTGACGAGTGAGTTGATGTTGCGGCCGATGGGCCAATGAGGCAGCTAATAAGCTGATGATGAAGGCCAATGGGCCTAAGTTGCGGCTGGTGAGCTGATGTTGTGACCAGTCGGTCGATGTTGTGGCCAATAGGCCAATGATGCGGCTAATAAGCTGATGATGACTGCCACTGGACCGATGGTATGGCTGATGGTGCTGGAAAGCGATGGGTGCTGCAGCTTGAGGAGCCGATGACAGCACAAGAATGCAGGAGCTGTGATGAAAGCCAATATCCTGGAGGCGCTGCTGGTACTGCGGCGGCTGAGTGCTGATGATAGAACTGGGTACAGATGGAGGCTGGAATGGCAGCACTGCAGGAGTTGCCAGGGGAGCTGGCCAGGAAGCTGAGTACTCCCTCAGTGTCAGCCGACAGCAGACAACAGCTGGTGCTGTGGCTAGGAGAGCTGGAGGCAGCACGAGGGCGCCCAAGAGAAAGTGTGTCCTGGAGTGGCCGAGCAGTTGGAGGAGACACGGAGGACTTGTAGCAAGTAAGTAATGCTGACCATGCAGCAGAGCCAAGCACTGAAGTAAACACTATAGCCGGCGAGGCAGCAAAAGTTCAGTGAGTTTAAATAGAGGAAGGACTCATCAGGTGACATGGGAGGAACCCAGCCCAGGTCTCAGACATCTGGATCTCCTGGGGGCAGGTCCAGTGGGAACAGGATCAGGAGCAGGAGAATCTTGAGCCATGTACAAGTCCTGGACTGGACTTGTAACAGTACCACCCCTTGACGATGGGTTAAAGAACCCTTAGAGCCTGGTTTAAATGGGAAGTCCCAGAAGAATGCCTTCTTCAGCCTGGGAGCGTCTTCTGCCACCCATGACCGCTCTTCAGGTCCATAACCCTTCCAGTGCACCAGAAACTGGAGGTTACCCCTAGAAACTCTAGAATCCAGGATCCTTTCAACAATGAATTCTTGTTGGCCTCAAACCTCCACTGGTACGGGTCTGGATACCTGAGGACTCCCAAAGTTTGCAGAGGTGGCAACAGCCTTGAAAAGGGAGCAGTGGAAGGAGTTGTTAATCCTGAGAGAAGCTGGTAACTGAAGTCTGAAAGTCACCGGGTTGACCTGTGTCCCTGGTAGAAAGCCAGACCAGATCTCCTCTCTGAAAGGTACATGGCCTTCTATGTTTGTCCATGATCCTCTTGGCCTGGGATGAGGATTTGGTCAAATTTGCATGGACCTTACACCAAATGCGCCATAATTTGGAGACCACCGGTGGGTCCATGGATGAAGAGAAGCTGACATCAAATGAAATGAAATGTTGACCCATAACGCAGAAGAATGGTGACACCGCAGAAGCAGAATGGCATGAGTTGTTATAGGCAAATTAAGCTAAAGGCAAATGTGACACCCAGTCATTCTGGCACTTGGAGATGTGGCACCACAGATATTGCTCTAGGGTCTGATAGGCTCTACCTGTTGGCCGGTGGATTGTGGGTGATATCCAGATGACAGGCTAAGATGTATCCCCAGAGCAGAACAGAAATGTTTCCAGAAAACTGCAATGAATTGCGACCCTCGGTCGGAAACCACATTGACTGGTAACCCGTGCAATTGGAAGACATGTTGTATGAACAAACTCGCCAGTTCTTTAGCAGATGGAAGCTTCGGCAGCGGAATACAATGAACCATCTTGCTGAACCTGTCCACCACCGTCCAAATCATGGAACAACCTGCCGAAATGGGAAGAACCACAATAAAGTCCATGGCAATGTGTGTCCAAGGTCTCCTAGGTATAGAAACTGGAAGTCACAGGCCTGAAGGAGCTGTTCGAGGAGTCTTATTCTGAGCGCAGACCTCGCATGCTAGGATGAATTCCCGCACATCCTGGGTCAATGATGGCCACCAAACAGAGCGAGAGAGCAATTAACATGACATTATTGATGCCAGGGTGTCCAGAAGCTCTACTAGCATGGAAATTTAGTAAAACAGCTCTTCTGAACCTCTCTGGAACAAATAATCGATTAGAAGGCTTCTTTGAAGGTGATTCAGATTGGTAGGCTTGAATCAGGTCCACCAGATCTTGATTAAAGGCACAATGGAAGGAAGAATCTGGAAGGATAGCCTCATTGGTCCCAACAGTCTGTTGAATAGGTTCAAAACTTCTGGACAGAGTGTCAGCTTTGATGTCATTTGAGCCTGGCCAAATGGAATGAGAAAATTGAAGCGGGTAAAAAATAATGCCCAACGTGCTTGTCGTGAGTTCAGCCTCTTGGCGGATTGGATATAGGACAGATTTTTGTGGTCCGTAAGAACAGAAATCCGATGCTTGGCCCCCTCTAGCCAATGTCTCCAGTCCTCGAAAGCCCACTTGATTGCTAGCAACTCCCGATTAGCTGCATCATAGTTGCGTTCCGCAGAAGAAAATTTATGGGAAAAAAAAGCACATGGGTGTAGTTTATCATCAGAAGGATTTCTTTGTGACAACAACGCTCCAGCTCCCACTTCAGAAGCATCAAACTCTACAACAAACAGAAGATCCGGATTGGGATGTCGAAGTACTGGTGCCTGGGTAAATGCTCCTTTTTTGGTCAAGTCCACAATAGGTGCCACAATATCCGAAAATTATCTAATGAATCGACGGTAATAGTTTGAAAAGCCAAGGAACCGCTGGATGGCTTTAAGAGAGGTAGGCTGAACCCACTTAAGTATAGCCTCGACCTTCTGGAGATCCATCGAAAATCCCTGAGACGAGATGGTATATCCCAAGAAGGAAACCTGTGAGACGTCGAAGTCACACTTTTCTAATTTAGCGTACAGATGATTCTCTCGCAGCTTTTAAAGAACCTGCCATACGTGCTGATGATGCTGAGCTGGTGATTGAGAGAAAATTAAACTGTCGTCCAGATATACAACAACATAAACCCCCAAGAACTCACGAAGGATGTCATTGATCAGGTCCTGAAAAGCAGCCGGAGCATTAAATAATCCAAAGGGCATAACCAGGTACTCGTAATGCCCAGAATGAGTACTGAAAGCCGTTTTCCATTCATCCCCTTCTTTGATACGAATTAGGGGGCCCGAAGCGGGGGCAGGTGATCTGTAAGGGCGTATAAAATCTTTAGCCAAAGCGTCCTCGATTTATTGTCTCATCGCTTTCTCCTCGGGTACTGAAAGGGAGTACAACTGTCCTTTGGGTAGTTTAGCATTTGGCACTAAGTTGATCGCACAGTCAAAGGACCTATGCGGAGTAAGAACGTCCGCAAGTTTTTTGGAAAAGACATCAGCATAATCTTGGTATTGAGATGGAATAGCTGGATGATCTTCCATAACTGTAGAAAGAACAGACCGAAATGGAATGATCAAGCAGCGATTCTGACAGGTCTGATTCCATTTAATAATTTCCCCGGATTGCCAATCAATCATAGAATTGTGATCCCTTAGCCATGGGAACCCAAGCACAACTGGTGCTAAGGGACAATGGAGGAGGTAAAATGACAGTCTCGGAGTGCAAAATCCCAACAGAAAAACGGAGAGGGGGTGTTTTAAATTTGACATGTCCTGGAGAGATTAATCCTCCGTCTAAACCGCAGATAGAAATCTTTTGTTCCAGAGGAATAGCTGGAACACCCAAAGTGCGGAAGAAGAGAATATCCATGAAATTTCCGGCTGCCCCGCTATCCAGAAAAGCCGAAGTAGTGAGGATGGAATCAGCAAGTTGAATGGTAGCTGGAATTAAAATTGAATTTTTGGAGGAAATGGATGCTAGGCCTAAGTGCAGATCCTCCCGAACACCTAGACCATGTTTTTTACTGGTTTGAGTGGACAACAGTTAACCGAGTGCCCCTTGTCACCGCATTACATACAAAGGCCTAAGGACCTTCTTCTGCGTCTCTCTTCTGATCTCTTCTGATGACAGGTGAGAAGCCCCGATATGCATGGGTTCTTCTGTATCTGAAGGTGGAATCCACGAGGTGACTTGGTCGGAAGGTTCTGTTCATGCCTACGTTCCCATAGACGCTGATCAATCCTAATGGCTTGCTGCATTAGATTGTCAAAAGATTCAGAAGGTGAATGTTGGATAAGAATGTCATTGATGGTGTTCGAAAGACCAAGGCGGTATTGGCTGCGTAGAGCTGGATCGCTCCAGCCTGAGTCGGTGGCCCATCTGCGGAATTCTGAGGAATAATCCTTTCTAACCCTGTTTCAGGGCACGCAATTTAGACTCCGCCAAAGCAGGGCGGTCCGGGTCATCATATAATAGGCCTAAAGCCGGAAAGATAGCATCCACGGTCTTTAATGCAGCATATGTTGAGGGCAATCCAAAAGCCCAAGTCTGTGGATCCCCCTGAAGGAGAGAGATGACTAATCCCACTCGTTGTAACTGCGTGCCAGAGGAGACAGGACGAAGTCGAAAATAAAGGTTACAACTTTCACGAAAGTTTAAAAATTGTCGACGATCACCAGAAAATCGATCTGGTAAATTCATCTTTGGTTCTTGAGGAGGAACCGGATGTACCAGTGAACTATTCTCTTCAAACCGTATTGTAAGTTCCTGTACCTTCTGGTTAAGAATTTGGATTTGAGCGGCCAGCACTTGGGCAGGATTCTGTCCTTGCTCCATAGTGAAGGATGGGTACGGCCGATGACAAGCCCCAGGTTCTTCCTACAATGTATTTAGGGCTGGCTATAATGTTACGGTCTGTAGCTATACCTTTAAGGTAGCCGTTAGAGTCCAGATAGACAGGAAGTAGATGTCAGAACTGGAGTTCCTTAGAAGGCCGGTGGTGGAACAAATGATGCAGGGAGAGATGAGAATCTGGTTGTTGCGGTCTTTAAGAACCGATAATGTGGCTAATGCCGATGGTGCGGCTAATGAGCCGATGAAAGTGGCCAATGGCCGATGTTGCGGCTGGTGAGCCGATGTTGTGACCGGTGGGTCGATGTTGCGGCCACTGGGCCGATGAAAGTGGCCAATGGGCCGATGTTGTGACCGGTGGGTCGATGTTGCGCCCAATGGACCGATGATGTGCCGAATAAAGCCGATGATGAAGGCCAATGGGCCTAAGTTGCAGCTGGTGAGCCGATGCTGTGACCAGTCAGTCGATGATGACTGCCACTGGACCGATGTTATGGCTGATGGTGCTGGAAAGTAACGGGTGCTGCAGCTTGAGGAGCCGATGACAGCACAAGGATGCAGGAGCTGTGATGATAGCCGATGTCCTGGAGGCGCTGCTGGTACTGCGGCGGCTGAGTGCTGTTGATAGAACTGGGTACAGATGGAGGCTGGAATGGCAGTGCTGCAGGAGTTGCCAGGTGAGTCGGTCAGGAAGCTGAGTACTCCCTCAGTGTCAGCCGACAGCAGACAACAGCTGGTGCTGCGGCTAGGAGAGCTGGAGGCAGAACGAGGGCGGACGAGACAAAGTGTGTCCTGGAGCGTCCGAGCAGTCGGAGGAGAAACGGAGGACTTCTAGCAAGTAAGTAATGATGACCATGCAGCAGAGCCGAGCGCTGAAGCAGGGCCGGCGCTAGGCAGCGCTGCGCCCAGCGCCGTCCTGTGTGGCCGCCCCTTCCCTCCTATGCTCCCTCCCCCCTGTGCTTAAATATGTCCTATACCGCCGGGCGGGTGGTGGGCGTTTCCTGCGCCCTCCGGAAACAGTATCGCTCTGGGCGATGGACCGGCTTGCCCGTGTCTGGAGCCGCTACTGCGCTGAAGTAAACGCTATAGCCGGCGAGGCAGCAAAAGTTCAGTGAGTTTAAATATAGGAAGGACTCATCAGGTGACATGGGAGGAACCCAGCCCAGGTCTCAGACGTCCGGATCTCCTGGGGGCAGGTCCAGTGGGAACAGGATCAGGAGCAGGAGAATCTTGAGCCATGTACAAGTCCTGGACTGGACTTTTAACAACAATAAAACCTACAAAATGTTTTGGGGGTGTATATTAACCAGAATTACTGTCTAAAAAACCCTGCAGCAGTTCCACAGTAAAAAGTGTATGGTTGTATTTAGAGTCACTACAGTCCCTATTTTTGACTCCTTTTTTGAAATTAGTGCAACTAACCATCTTTATTTTATCCTGCAGAGATATGGTAGCAGTGTAACCCTAGACTCAGATAAATAACTGGTAGCAAAAGATTAAGAATGGGTATAGCCTCAGAGTATAGGGTGGCACAGCATGTCATAGTGCGGTACTTTGCGAGCAGGGATTTATTGGATAAGATAATTGCGTTATCTTCTCCATTATCCCATTGCTGAATAGGGGATTTACATAAAAAATACAGAAATCATAGTTTCCGTATTTTTGCTGTGAAATAATACTTGCAGAATAGACCCCTATAGTGTCTACGTTGTTGTGTGTGTGTAATTGTGTTATAATTACAATACCTGTTTGGGACGATCTCCACGGTCCTGTGTTTGTGTTGTCCCCACCGCACTCCTCTACCTGTCTTGACCCCTCTTCCTGTGATGCCTGCCACTCGTCACTGGTGTCCGGGGACCTGTCAGAAGAGCGGGGCAAACGGGGTGAACGCGGTCTGTTCTCCCTCTGCATTTCTTCAAAACAAACCTATAATAAAATGAAAAGGATATTATTTAAAAAATAAATGACAATAGACTTGGGGGATATACATAAAAAAACAAAATGTGCAGGTAAAAAAAATAAAAAAATAGATATGAGTAGATGATGTGCTTTTTTAACGATTATTATATCTAGAAAATGTTTACATTAGGTGTGTGGCAAATTATTCTTTCTAGAGGTCTTATTAGCTGGAGGGGTACTGGACTATGGGGGTGAAAGAGTAGAAATAAAAAAAAATATGGGGGGTAGTGAGGAGTTAAAACTTGTATGCATTTTAAATTAAGTTAAGAGCAAGCAAATATACAAATTAAACTAATTGGGATTAGGAAAAGAGGGGCTATCTGAGTGCAAAAATACCATACATTTTTGGAGATGCAAATAATATAGGGGGAAGGGTCCTTAAAGGGTGCAGCACTGCCTATGTGAGTGTATGGGTCAGGCTGCAAATACTTTGCATGGGCATATGGGGAAGAGGGACCTATAGGGGTGCCGTTAGGCTGCAGCTTTGCTATGTGAGAACATGGGTAAAGGTACAATTACTTTGCATTGGCATAAAGGGGATAGGGAAAAATAGGGGTGGCGTTTGGGTGCAGCACTGCTTATGTGACTGCATGGTTCAAGCTGCAAATACTTTGCATGGGCATAAGGGGAAAAGGTACCTATAGGGGTGCAGCATTGCTTGTGTGAGTGCATGGGTTTGGGTGCAATTAGTTTGCATGGGCATAAAAGAGGATAGGGACCAATAGGGGTGCAGTGTGGGTGCATCGCTGCCTGTGTGAGTGCATGAGTCAGGGTAAGGGTTGGGTGGCTAAGGGATAGGGACAGATTACACTTACCTATAAAAAAAGAAATGGGTCCTCAAACCTTCCTCCACGGGCTGACTCCTCTGCTCCCAGATGCTATCTTCTCTCCTCTGGCTCCTGGAATGCTGCTCTCTGCTGCTTCTGCCTGTGCTGCTGCTACTGCTGACCTCGTTCACCAGAAGGTGCCCTTGCCAGCAGTAAAACCAAATTGATCAGGGGTCTGCACACTCTCTCCAATCTCTCCAGATCAAAATGGTGGATTGCCAACGCCCAAACAGACCTTATATACCGGGGAGAAAAGAGCGCCGAACAGCTAAAAAGTTTCTGCCCTCGCGAAAACTCCTCCCGCATTGCGTAATTGGTTCGTTTTCACGCGTCTGGGGTTTTCACTAAATTCTTATTGAATTGGCTGGAAGCTAAAGAGGTGGAACCTTTTTGAAAGACATGATGACGGTGGAAATGGGATTTCTCCATCATCGGCGAAATTATCGTGGCTAATTTAATACCGGCCTTAAGGGGGGTATCCACTTAGCGATTTAACCAAGCGATTGCACGATAATGACATCATTATCATGCAATCGCTTGCAAATCGCGCATGCATCGGGCATGTTTTGGTCAGAAGCGACCAGCAATGCGCGTGCACGCTGGTCGCTTCCGACATCTGACATCACCTGTACATGCTGGTCAACCTGACGATCCCATCAGGTTCAACATGTGCGGGGATGAGGGATGTGCACATCACTAGATATACAAACGAGAGCACGATTGCAATGTCGTAATCGTGCTCTCGTTTGTATATCTATTAGTAGATACCCGCCTTTAGTGAGCTCACAAGTCCCTCAAAGTCTGGCCAATATCCCTTTCGTTGGTGCACGTTTGAATACAAGGTTGTTTTATGACTATAGTTCCCTGATAACTAATGATGGTTGGTAACGCTGCTCTGATATTTGTACTGACTCTGGGCCTGATTCAGAGCCGCTCGTAAGTGGCCGCTCGTTCGCTCAAAGCAATGTTCGCACAACTGCGCATGCGTATGGGTCGTAATGCGCATGCGCAAACCATTCATTGTGGTCGGAAATCGTGCGCTCGTAAAACAGCGAGGGGCTACTAATTTGATTGACAGAATGTACCGTTTGTGGGTGGTAACAGGGGAAGGTGCTTGAAAACGGGGGAGTGGAGATCCGAACGCAGGCGTGCCTAATGGTCAAAAGGGCGTTTAATGGGAGTGCATAACTAATAAAGGAGCGTCATCGACCACGTCACTTGGTTGTCTTTTAGCCTGAACTGCTCACAATGATAGCGGGAAGAAAATCCTACCACATGCACTGCGAGCAGTTCAGCTGCCTTTCAATGTTCCCGTTTAATCTAATAAATACCGGAGATGACGTGTTATGCGAACGGCAAAGGGGCGAGCGCATTTTTCGGACGCTCGCTCAGACATAGAGGCGTCAACACACGGCAAAGAGCGAGCACTCAATTTAAATATCCGGCCCCTTTTTTAGAATGACCGCCCGCAAATAGCGTCTGGCTCTGAATCAGGCCCTCTGTCTCTGTCTCTTGTACGTTGCAAGCCCAGACCTGGGCTTGCAAGATTACTTTAGGTGGACTGATGCTGTCCCTGAAGATGTCTGTCACTCCCTAGGACGGATATTCTATTTTAACTGTCACTGAATGTAGCTGACTCTGCTTAGCATTGGCGTAATATCCTGACCTCACTCACGGCTCTTTTTATATCAAGTGGAATCTTGTCAGATCCTCTATATTTTAGATGCCATTTTTTCAATTATCTAGAACCTGAGTTTCCCTTTCCTGTCACAGTCTCTCAGGTAATATATATATATATATATATATATATAATAACGAATGCGTATTACATCAGCAGTAAGCTGTTAGGTTTTACCCACTGATGGATCCTGTTATATTCTCCTGACAGTTCAATTTACCTCAGGTCAAGCTTATTTATAAGTGGATCTGTTCAACCTCATGGCCTGATTCAGAGACGCTCTCAAAAAGCGAGCGCTCGCTCTGAATCAAGGCGGGCGCTGTTTTTTTTAGGAGTGGCCTCCTGGCCGCTTGCATAGCTGTGGGTGACCACCCACAGCTATAGCGAGCGGCCATGATGATGGTCGCGATGGTCAAGACCATCGCGACCATTGGGCTTGCGACGAGACCCTTGTGGTAGGGTCTCGTGGCCGCAAGCCCCAGAGAGCTTTTGGCTCTAATAGAGCCGGAAGCTCTCTCACTGACATCACTGGTGATGTCAGTGGGGCCGCCCACAAATGGCAGGCGTTCACTTGGGAATGCCTCAGTTTGTGAAGCCACCCCCCGGCCACGCCTACAAAATTGGGCGAGCTGTTGATCAACATCGACAGGGCTCGCGCGTGCACACTGGGCCACCATCGAGCTTGCGAGCGGGTCTGAATCAGGTCCTCTGTTCCTTCTTTGTAGATAGGGTAAGGAGAGGAGTTAGCATTAATGTAGCTACTACTGGTGAAATGTTTAACTTGAGATGTTTAGCTAGAAGCTAGATATATCAGTTCAGTAGATTCTTCTACTAATAGAAGATAGTAATGCTGATCAGGACCATACGATAGCTGTATAACTATTATGTCTGCAGTGTGTTGTAGTGAGGGGTGATGTGTATTTGGCTGACAGACCTGCTCTCTGTAGTACAGCTTCCGATGAGTCCTGCTCTCTTGTCCCCTCAGGCAGCTCACTTTGGGCCCATCCTGCCCGCCAACCAACATGGATCAGATGCTGCTCCTTTGACACCACCACCAATGTCCCTGAGGTAAGGTAGGAGCTCCTTTCCACTTAACTGCCTCAGGCACACTCCTCCCAACTGTCAACTGTCGGGCCTCTTTATAACCTCTCATAGCCCTCACTGCAGTGTCCAGCACAAGTCCCCCCCTGCAGTTAATGGTGAAGTCTGTGCTGGGGCTGTTTTAGAAAAGTCCATCACTCACTGATGGGGAAGACCAGCAGGACAATATGAGGGCACCGGGCTATAGGTGACATTACATTGCTACAGCACCTCTTACATTACCATATCAACATGTATATATATATATGAATTGCCATTGCATTAAACATACAATATCTTAGGTGGGGTTCGTACCGGGTCGAGAGGCTCGTGATAACACCACCAATATCATTGACCTCATGCACTTGGCTTCCAGCAGCTCTAGCCCGTTAGTACTACTTTCCACCGATGCTGAGAAAGCCTTCAATAGGATTAATTGGCTTTTTATGCAAGGATCACTTTCACCTGGGCCTAGGCCCCACTTGTTTGCAGAGGATAATGGCATTATATCTTTACCCCACTGCTCGCATTAAAACTAACGGTTCTCTGTCGGAACCAGTATTAATTAACAATGGCACACATCAAGGATTCCCTCTTTCCCCCCTTATCTTTATACTTTGTATGGAGGCTTTAGCCCACACTATACGATCCAACCCCGATATCTCAGGCTTTGTAGTTGGTAACAAAGAATATAAATTGGCGTTATTTGCCGATGACTTATTGGCGATTTTATCGAATCCATTTATTCCAATTCCCAACCTCATGGTTGAATTCAATAGATTTGGCCTACTTTCAAATTTTAAGGTGAATTACACGAAATCTGTGGCTGTTAATTTGTCGTCACCTCCCCATTCTGTCTCCATGCTGAAACAGTCCTTTGATTTTGCTTGGTATCCGTCTAGCTTAAAATACCTGGGTGTCGTGCTAAATACCGAACTATCCCATCTCTTTATAGATAACTTTACCCCTCTACTCCAAAATTTTAGACTAAAATTTTGGACATGGCGACGTAAACATTTTTCATGGTTCGGAAGAATTAGTATAGTGAAAATTAACATTCTCCCGAGTGTGCTCTATTTGTTACAGGCTCTTCCCATTCATATTCCACAACAGTGGTTTCTTGGCCTTCACAGACTGGTGAGAGATTTTATGTGGGGAGGACGGAGACCCCGTTTTAAACATAACTGTCTGTTTCGGCAAAAGCACTTAGGAGGGTTTCGACTCCCCCACTTTCCTACACACTACGACACCATCATGCTTGGTAGGATACTTGACTGGTTTAGATTTGAGGACGACAAGCAGTGGGTTATCTTGGAAACTAATTCCCTCCCAATTTCTATATCAACATATCCTTGGTTATCCAAAATTTCCAATTTATCTCATCCCACTATTGGCCCTACATTGACACAGTGGAATAAGCTATGGAGAAAGCCCTGTATCTTCTCCTTGTTCTCACCCCTGACCCCACTGTTTGAAAATCCTGATTTTCCTCCAGGTCTGTTAACAGCTAGTTTTAAAGATCAGGGCCGAAACTAGGATTTTTGTCACCAGGGGCAAGACAGTAATTTGGCGCCCCCCATGTAATTCCCCCTGCAGTAGTGCCCATATTGTAATGCCCCCATAGTAATGCCCATATGTTAATACCCCCATAGTAATGCCCCTGTAGTGCCCACCATACAGTAATGCCCCTGTAGTGCCCATGCTCCCATATTAATTCCCCTGTAGTGCCCATGCTTTCATAGTAATGCCCCTGTAGTGCCCATGCTCTCATAGTAATGCCCCTGTATTGCCCATGCCCCCATAGTAATATCCCTGTAGTGCCCTTACAGTAATGCCCCTGTAGTGCTCATGCCCCCACAGTAATGCCCCTGTGGTAATGCCCCTGTAGTGCCCATGCCCCAATAGTAATGCCCCTGTAGTGCTCATGCCCCATTAGTAATGCCCCTTATTGCCTATGCCCCCATAGTAATGCCCCTGTGGTAATGCCCCTGCCCCCATAATAATGCCCCTGTAGTGCAGCTTATTAAAAAAAAAAATACTTACCTTGAACCCCGCTCCTGCATCCAGCGTCGCGTCCGGTCCGCCGGCTGCTCCTTGGAACTATGGGGGAGATGTCATGACGTCTCCCCCATAGTGCCCGTGGGGAGAGCCGGAAGCTGGAGTTCGGGAGAGAACTCCAGCCTCCGGCTCAGGCTACACCGCGTCGCTGCAGAGAAGGAGCCGGGCGCCCGCTGGTAATAAATATTACCAGCGGACGTCCGGCTTGGAGCCTCTCTGCAGCGCCGGGCTGGAGGTCACTGGCACCAGGTACAGCGGCTCACCCGGTGCACGTGCACCTCTAGCCCCCCCCTAGTTGCGGCCCTGACAAGATGAATGTGACCAGGGCCGAAACATTTACACCATGTACTGTATGTTCTTACCAAAATATTTTCATTTTTTTTTAAAATAATAAAGTAATGACACATGTCATCATTAAAAAAGGACTTTAAAAAGTTAGCAAAACATTGTTGGCTATTTTATTTTTTAATTTTTGTCCTTTATATGTTTTGCCCCCACCCCCTCTTCTCTCTCTCTCTCTACAACTGAAGATGTCACTCTCTCCTGTAATAGAGAACAATAGTGTTGTTTTAAAGAAGTTAAATATAAGACATTACAGGAAGACATTTCTGTAGGAATGCAGTGTGCAATATAAACTATTATAAATAGACAAATATCTAAAAAAAAATGTTTTATTAGGAACAATAACAAAAAAACGCCCTTAAACTATATTAATGACATTTGTAATATTTCACATGCCCTGGTGGGCTATTGAAAGCCCTTCAGCCACTCTTCTAACCTCCCTGGCCAGGGTTTGGAGGTCTACTGTTGCTGTAAGAACAAAATTGAACACAAATTAACTACACAATGATTAAATAAAATAAAAAAATCAAACATAAACATAATATACTATCATATACCTGTTAATGATGAAATGTTGACGATCAGCTTGCCTTGACAAAGCAATTACCTGTGAAACTGTCACCACCCACCGCTGCCACATCTTTCTGTCTTGCTGGTGTGCTGCTCGGATGCCGGTGAAAGCGTCTTACACGTGTTTCTGGTTCCATAGAGTTAGTATCTCTCCTCGTGTTCCTTCAGTGTCTCAGTTCAGAGTCAGTTATTGTCTTGTGCCGAATCATCTCCAGGCGGCATTGTCCGCACTGCAGCATTCAAGTATCCAGCATAACATCACGGCAATCTCCGCTGCAGAGTGTCTTCTACCACCCTGGTGCCATACCATTGCCCGGCGGCACAGTTTGCCCAGCAGCATCCGAGGATTTCCTGCCTTACTACCTCCACTGTATTGTGTACCTGTCATCTCAAGTGGCCACACCACTTCCTGGTGGCATCCACTGCATAGCAGCATCTGAGTGGTCTCAGCCTTTCTATCTCCGCTGCTCTGCATCTCCTGTCACCACAGTTGCCGCACCATCTCTCGGCGGCATTTACCGCATTGCAGCTTTAGAGTGGACTAGTCAAACATCAGTTATCTCTGCTGCTCTGCATCTCCACAGTTGTGCACCACTTCCCAGTGGCATTGACAGCATTGCAGTGTCTGAGTGGACTAAGTCTAACATCAAGGCTATCTCCGCTGCTTTGCATCTCCGAACATCTCCAGCCCTCAAGACTGCTATGTGCCACCAGGTCACCAACCCTACCAAGTACCTCCAGCCCTCAAGGCTGCTACGTGACCACCAGGTCACCAACCTTGCCAAGTATCCCCATCCCTCAAGGCTGCTACGTGACCATCAGCACCCGCGCATGCAGGGGGGGGTTTCCGAGTACCTAGAGGCCTAGAAACCCCCCCTGCCCGCCACACCATCGCAGCCCAGCTTAACAATATATTTTTTTGTGCAATGATGTGAGCCGGCAACTGTCCCTGGCTGAGCTGCCTGTATGGGGAGCTGCAGCGCTTGCGCACAGCTTCTCCCGGGCAGTTCCCATAGGGCACCGCACACCGGCATTGTGGGAACATGAGTCATCGGATCCTGCTGCATGACAGTGACCGGCACTCTCTCCCAGAGCCACACCACAGATGGGTGTAATGTTTTACATGTGGGTGGAGGGTGATCTTTGTCAGTGTGCCAGTCTGTGTGTGTATAGGATTTGTCAGTGTGTGTGTGTGTGAGTAGGGTTTGTCAGTGTTTGTGTGTGTCAGTCTCTGTGTGTGTTTATAGTCGTGGCCAAGGGACTGATGATGTGAAGCAGCCTTGAGGGCTGGTGGTGGCCTTTATAGTCATGGCCAAGGGACTGGTGATGTGAAGCAGCCTTGGGGCTGTTGGAGCAGGCTTGGTGGCTGCTACCAGTGTCGCCGGGATGAAACTGGTGACGGTGTGCTTAATAGCGCACCTGGAACGCAGAGCTGCACAGGGGCAGCAATTAGTGCAGTGCTTCAGTAGCAACAAAGGCTGGAAGTCCAAGCAATAGGATCTGCTAACTGCAGATCCTAACAATAGGCTTTGTCAGTGCAGTGTCTGTCAGCGTTTGTGTGTCTAGACTTTGTCAGTGTATGTGTGTCAGTGTGTGCATATGCTTTGTCAGTGCAGTGTGTGTGTTAAGCTGGCCACACATCTAAAGATTATCTGTCCAACCAGCCAACTAGTTGACTGGTTGGAATGAAAATCTGGTAAGGTATGAAAGCAAATGACAATCAGCAATTTGCTCCCCAACGCCGAAAAAATGGACCAAAACTGTTGTTTGAACAAATAGTTTAGATCAAACATTTAAAAAACTTGTCTGAACGACCATTTTCATCTGTTTTCTGGCATTTAGGAGCAAATTGCTGATCATCATTTTCACCTGTACGTTACCAGATTTTCATTCCAACCAATCAACAAGTTGGCAGGTTGGTTGTAAGTTGGTCTAGTGTGTGGCCAGCTTTAGTGTCTGTGTCAGTGAGTGTGCATCTGTGTGCATGTATATGTCACTGTGTATGTTTGCAGTGCCACCTTTTTATTTCTTCAAGGAGCTGAAAATCTCCATATAAATATAGTCAAGTAGACTCCAAATAAAAAAGTTCAACACCCGAGGTGCAGATCCTAAGAACTAAGCAGACCGCTCAGTCTTGAACATACAATCACATACAGGCAGCGCTCCTCAGGTACTCAATAATCCAAGCTTGTTAATCTATTACTGTGCGAGGTTTCAAGTGCAATTATTACATATTTTGTCAAGGCATTGACGAAATATGTGATACATTCATCTGAAACATTGCACAGTAATGGATTAACAAGCTTGGATTATTGAGTCCCTGAGGAGTGCTGCCTGTATGTGGTTAGATTTTTTGCCATTGGTTTTGTAACCAAGTATTGGAAACCCCCCTTTCAAAATCCTGCGTTTGCCACTGCAGTCACCAACCTTGCCAAGTATCTCCAGACCTCAAGGCTGCAACGTTACCACCAGGTCTCCACCTTGCCAAACATCTCCAGCCTTCTTGGCTACAACTACACAATCTTTCAGTTGACCCCATCGTTCCAATAATCCTCAGCACTATTGCCTTCTCCAGAATTGAATCTACCTGAGATTCATTACACCTTCTTGGCTGCAGCTACACAATCTTTCAGTTGACCCCATTGCTTCAATAATCCTCAACACTACTGCCTCCTCCGGAATTTAATCTACCTGGGATTCATTATAGAAACATTTGTCGGCGAGTCCTTTAAAAATAAAAAAATAATGGCTATAAAAAACTTCACCTAATGTTAGCAGCAGCCGGTTAGCGTCAAGAACTTATGAGGGGTAGCGAATGTGTGCACTATGATCGAAATATAAAATACTCATATGCAGTGGATCTACAGTATACTGCCTGTCTTACTGATTGAGATATAGGAGCAGTCACACAGTGCAACATAAAGGGCAAGGTAAATATGAACTTGATCTTGTTGGCACTTAAGTCAGCAGCAGCTTATTAGGCAAATGCCTGTGAAGGATAACGAATGTGGGTACCCTGATTCAAATATAACATACTCATATGTAATTGGTGTATACTTGGTCCACTTCACTGACTGAGACAGAAGAAGCAGTCACATAATATAAGGGGCAAGGTTGATGTGGATGGAATTTGCCTCACTCGTGCTGACAGACAGAGCAACTATAATAGTGATATACTGTATAAATCACAAATATATGTGCACTGCATCTGTCTTACTCATGCCAATATATGGGGCAGCCATAATAATGGCATATAAAGTACAGAATACATGTGCACTATACCTACCTTACTTGTGCTGACTAACAGAGCAGTTATATCAGTGACATATAAAGCACAGAATATACGTGCACTATATCTGATCTACAGAGTCGTAACTAGACTTTTTGGTGCCCCGTGCCAGAAAGAGCATTGGCGCCGCCCCCCACACACATACACTTTTTCAAATAGGGACATTAGATTAGCACCTGAAAAAGGGCCATAGCCTCATGTGGAAGGGCCAGGGAAGCGATAGGGGGGGCCAGGAGATACTGGGAATAAAAGAAGAGGAAGCTACAAGTGAGAGTGATAATAAACAGAAAATTGACATGCCCGAAAAGCGCCCCCCTGCCCTACGGTGCCCTGTGCCATGGCACAGGTCACACCACCCTAGTTTCAGCCCTGCTGATTTACTTGTATTGACAGACAGAATAGCCATAATGGTAATATATAAAAAACATACACTGTATTAGCTTTATATAACCTGATAGATGTAGTAATGTAATTATGCAATGTGCAATATAGGATACGTGTGCACTAGATCTGTCCTAGAGATCTAGAGAAATGAAGCAACCATACAGTGTTACATATTATGTTGGGTAGACAAGCATTTTCCCTACCCTATTAATGTGGATGGACTTCTGTCATCTTTTGAGATATATATGCACACAATCTGCCCTACCAATTTTGAATAATATACGTTAATGTTCAGGAGATACATGCACGTGACTGGCCATATTAGCTCTGATAAACAGAGTAGTCATACACTACTACTATAAGTGCAAGATATATATACATTCAGGATATACTGTATGTGTATTCAGGGCCGGCCCTAGCCAATTTGGTGCCCTAGGCAAGATTTTGGCTGGTGCCCCCTATAAGATAATCCACCACGACTCTTAAAGTGGGTACACAGCTGACGGCTATATCTGCAGATTATGGTTGTTCATACACACTTAACAACCATCATCTGCGGCCCCGCTAGCCAGGCAACACATAGCGAACCCCTCCCTGCCAGCCACTGTAGCAAGTGTAAGGGCGATCGGCTGAACGCCCGTACACACAACGACGGCTGTGCTGCACAGCTGACGCAATATGTCTGTGAACAATGTTGTTCACGGTCATATTGTGTGTATGGGATATTTTCGGCATCTCGGCGTTTGGGACACCGAGACACACGCACTCACACATATATATATATATATATATATATATATATATATATATACACATTATATATATATATATATATATATATATATCACATAATATTACAGCCCACAGAAAAAAAGATAATATGCTCCAGCTCCCTCACAGAAGACTAACCTGTCAGTAGCAGAAGCTGTGGGCAGCACAGGTCTGGTGATTGGCAGGATGAGTAAGTCTTTGGGTACAGGTCTGGTGGATGATGGTAGGCGACAGGGCGAGTATGCGTGGAGTGGTCTGGTAGTTGACAGGATGAGTGTCTGTGGGACAGATGTGACAGGACGAGAGTCTGTAGGCTGGTCTAGGCACAGCACCCCTTCCTCCCTTCAATGGCCTCCTCTCACAGAACTCCCCCACTTCATGGCACTCTCCCCCCTTCATCATATCACAACACCCCCACCTTCCTTCAATATTCACAGGTTTTTATTTCCCCTCTATGCCCACGTGTATAGTAACTTGTAGCTGACCAGCCCTGTAGTAGTGGTAACATGGTTGTGACAGCAGAGGTTCTTCTGCCAACTTGGATCTAGCATCAACCCCCCCCTTCTATGTACCCAGCCCCAGCAGCTCCTCTGTGTACCCAGCAGCCCCCCTTCTACGTACTCAGCCCCAGCAGCTCCTCTTTTCTATTTACTCTGCCCAAGAGCCCCTCTCTGTCCCCCCTTTTCTATGTACTCAGCTCCAGCAGCCCTACTTCTATGGACTCAGCCCCAACAGCCCCTCTTTTCTATGTACTCAGCCCTAGCAGCCCCCCTTCTAACTATTCAGCCCCAGCAGCCCTTTTGTGTCCCTCCTTTTTTATGTACTCAGCCCCAGCAGCCCTACTTCTATGTACTCAGCCCCGCTAGCCCGTGTGTCCTCAGCAGACCCCCTTTTTTATGTACTCAGCCCCAGTAGTCCCTCTTCTATGTATTCAACCCATGTGCCCAACAGCCCCTCTCTGTGTGCCCAGCAGCTCCCTCTCCTATGTACCCAGCAGCCCCTCTGTGTGTCCAGCAGCCCCCTCCTATGTACCCAGCAGCCCCTCTGTGTGCCCAGCAGCCCCCCTCTCTTATTTACCCAGCAACCCTGCTCTGTGTGCCCAGCAGCCCCCCTCTCCTATGTACACAGCAGCCCCGCTCTGTGTGCCCAGCAGCCCCTTCCTATGTGCCCAGCAGCCGCCCTCCTATGTACCAAAAGCCCCCCTCCAATGTACCCAACTGCCCCCATGTACCCAGCATCCCCGCTCTGTGTGCCCATCAGCCCCACTCTGTGTGCCCATTAGCCCCGTGTGCCCAGCAGCCCCCCTCTGCGTGCCCAGCAGACCACCTCCTATGTACCCAGCAGCCCCCCTCCTATGTATCCATCAGTCTCCCCCTTTGTACCCAGCAGCCCCTCTCTGTGTGCACATTAGCCCTCCCCTCCTATGTACCCAGCAGTCCCCCACTCCTATGTACCCAGCAGCACCCCACTCATTGTACCCAGCTGCAGCCCCGACACTTACCTTGTTGCTGCTCACGTGAAGCAGCTCCTCGATAAAGCGCCGCGGTGCGACATCACGTGCGCCGGGTCTTTTGTCTTTTTTTTTTTTATTAACTTTATTACATGCATTGGTGGGTGCACAGCGCAAATCATTTGTAGTGCCTGCACTGACACAAGCAGCCACATCCTGATGCAGCTGTGCAGCTGCAATAGGTGCCCCCCCTCTGCATATGGTTCCAGTCCAGACAGTGGAGACCGCGCACAGCCACTATGGGCTGGCCCTGCTGCCGGGCGGACCTCCAGATGGCCAGTCTGGCCCTGGAGGTGTGGCAGCGGCAGGCCATCTTGGGCTCCTCCTGTAGACAGAATGAGCTTCTATGCAGAAGCTCATTCTGACTAAGGACCGGGCGGATGCGGATCCCGGTCACATGACCGGTCTGGCCATCCGCTGCGCTGCCCAATCGGAGAGCTCCAATTGCGGCAGCACGCTGAGGGAGAGAGTGGGTAGCAGTGCCGGCTCTGGGGTTTTCACTGACATCGCGGTAGGTGGAAGCAGCGGCGGAGGGGGTGGGGGGGGTAGACAGGCGGAGCCCTGGAATGCCCCTAGCATTGAGTCGCCCCTAGCCATTTGCTTACAATGCCTATGCCTAGGGCCGGCTCTGTGTGTATTCGATCTGCCTTATTTATTCTAACAGATGGAACAGTTATAAAATCTTTAGACTAGTGCACAGTCATTGACCTGAATCAACAAAATTATTGGTCAAATAAATGACGCATAGAAAATAATATTCAATGTAGTGGAAAACCACAATTAATATCCCCTCAGGAATTGTTCAACATTGCCACTAGAAACCAATATTATTTATGCTCATACTGTTATCTGGAAGGAAAACTAGTATTGCCAGATCATATATGAATTGCTGAATGGACACAGTATCCATGTGAGAATTCTAATAAATGATACTTTGTATGATAATGCTGCAGTCTGACAAATGTATCCACATCATAAGATGACTTAAGTGATACTCCCTGGGAAGAATTTAACTTATATGAATTCCTACCTATCTATACACCCTAAATGTCACTATTTAGTGTTATAAGTTGCACAAGAAATAATTGCTTTACAGACTTTGATTGTGGTTCCAAAGCACAAAAAGATATTATTCACCAAAAGCAGATAGTTACACGCTGTGATCTAAATACAATTAGAGCAAACAAATGATACAATCACTAGGTACAGTCGAATACATACGCATGCGCTCTGGATTCAGATTTCTGGCATCAAAGGTGAAGCCTCCGTCAATAACAAGAAAATGATGACTAAATCACAGATTCAGAGAGCTTGCATATATACCCTTACAGAGATAGGCAATACAATAGAACTAGTTGGCATAATCCCATTGGTTCTTCTTCCTAGTTCTTCTGTTACAATGTAGTTCATAGGTCAGTTCATATTGTAATAGTCCAGCCTCCAACAGTTCTTTGTGTCCATTTTCCCGCAGAAAAACAAGTCTAAACTGGCTAATTACATTACATTTACAGAGTACATTTCAATGCCTATCTCTCTATGATCCATAATTTGCAGATGCATGTTGCGATTTCCTCGCCGATGGAACCGGAAATCTGCAAATAACAGTGGTTCAGAATGGCACCAAACACGGTCTGCTTATCATGTACTAAACCTGAGATCTTAAATACCATCGCTTTATTACATAATTAATAATGGATAAAACCTTTGGATATTAACCTTAATACTAGGGAACCTTTTTATGTAAGTGTACAATGTGTAAGTGTAAGGATATTATGAAATAACGCTAGTTAGCGTTGTGCGTCTACGTGTTTGTGTAGTACACCGTGGTACATGTTTTGCAGGGTTGTTCATATTATATGTTTTAGTAAATGTATGTATTTATATAGTAAGGACTTTTAACATTGTTCTATTGCGTGGGAATCGCACGACGCTAAATAATAGCATCGCCATATGTACTGATATTGTGGGATTCGCTAAAATGACCTTGTGCGGCCATTTGCAAAATGGCATCTTGTTGCCATTTGCAAAATGGCGTCGTGCAGATTTGAATTTTAACAGATTCTGTCTCAGCCAATTATCCGGCTTCGACAGTCCACCATTTGATAGCCAATAACATGCTATCTCTCTGATTTTAAAAACTTAATTTAGGCTTACACTATGACATATTATTTAATATTATATTATGGGATGGCACAAGGTGGAAATCATCAATAATGTGTCTTTAAGGGGGACATAAAATTACCCTTACACACACACCACGGATCTTGGGTGATCATGGGAAAGATGTGGGGATGCATCTAACCTATAAAGGAAGTCTTGAATGGAATAGGGACTTACATTATTTAAGATGTTTAAAATAACATTTCATAACACATTTCATGCATATCTAAATTTATACATCATCTGATGGTACATTCTAGTTCAGGGTTGTAATGCAGTCCTTCATTTACCTCAGTATTCATATTGTTACTACTAACAACCATCATAATTTAATTCCTTCGATCTACCTTTCAACACAGTAGGAACACATTTGACACATAAGCCAATTACTATGATGACAACCAATATGAGGATCAGGAGTTTACCTATGCTAGCAACTATTTCCTGGACCCACTCTCCTAGACCGGAGAACCATTTCACAGGGTTCAAACATGAAACCCATTCTTCTACCTCCTCCTCTACTTAAGCCACTGAAGCACTATGGTTCTTCCGAAATTCCCATTTTAACTGCAGAATTTCATCCATCTTCTGGTCTATCAGCTCCTTGTGGTCACTATTATCGTTTGTGATGTATGTGCAACACTTTACACCAAATTGGGTAGCCAAAGTTACACAATACCCTCCAGTGACAGCTGTTAAATAATTTAACACTAGCCTATGTTGCACTAGTTCTGTCTTGTAGGCCTGTAACTCCTTACCTGTGTACCTAAATGTTTCATCATACACCTTGGTGATATTATCTATTAATTTAGCAAGATCTGAAATTTAGTGTACCACGAGTGATCCTGGTGGGATCCAATGTGACTAAACCTTGAAAGCCAGTTGTTTCACTAATCAATTGTGTGGCTTTATGTACATCACCAGGTATCATATTTCTTTTGTCTCTATGTTCATTCTGTGTGTGAAGATATGGTGATGGTGTGTTTTTATGAATACCAAGCATTTCACCATGTGTGAGGGTCATAACCTCTGGGACTACTCTTCCCAGGTAACACAAACCTTTGGAACTCGGAGAGAGCCATTTATACGCTTCCTTCCATATATAAAATATACATCATCGGGGAGAACATAAGGAATAGAATGCATCACGATCATCCAACACATTTCCCTAACAAATTATCCTATCTCAGGTTCTCCCATCTGGCTAATACACGTTTCTGGTTGTATAACCCTGGCACAGTACACTTCTGGTACTCTGCCAACCATTTCTTTGGTGTCACTTAATGTATACCGATACCGGAAGTGTCTCCCATTTAACTTAATTGTGTGTAACAGTTCAAAATTTATAGGTTCATAATCAGTTCTTATTGAGAAGGTCATCGTTTGGTTATTCCCAGTCACCTCTCAACTTCCTGGTTTATTGAAGTTGGTGATGTTCAAACATAAAAGTGATTTATCTACTTGGTACTGGTGGAGTTTAAAATGAGGTGGTTTGGTGTTAAGAAATTTTCCATCCAGCGTCTTCCCTTGTTGCAGTTCTAAAACCTCAGAGACATTTAATGGAAACGGCACTAACCCTACATTATGCTGTCCCTGAGGCACATGAGAACACACCCAACAGTCAGTCTGGTTTAAAACTTTGCCCACTATAGTATGATAATCCTCTAAAGGATACCCACCCCAATACTGGCTTATACTTAGGTTGGCACTGCTGGATGCACTTCTCATCAACTAAAGACCCACAAAACTCACAAATACAATAATCCTCAGACAATAGACCTTCACACTGTCTCTGAGTTTCCAACATAGCAGATCTCTTAACAATTACTGTACTGGGTTTGGTCAGGTACCGCCCTTGTGACTGTATTGCTCCTTCTCCCAACTCCACTCCATTGATATCACCATCCGCTCCCCTCTCCGTCCTCTGTCCTCCATCACAGAAACCAGAGGTCCCAAAACAACCCAGGATAATGAGAACTCCTGGAGAAAACACAAAGATAACCACAGCAGACCAATCCATTGCTGAAAACAATGATCTACAAATTTCTTTAGCTCAGGTATCTCACTGTAACCTTCAACCTTCCCGGAACAGACTCGCAATTGACAGGTCTACGTTATCTGCCTCGATTCCGCCTTGTCTCTCCATCAGTGGGTTGACCTTCTTACAGTGAGTGGAATGGACCCAAGTATCTCTCTCTGCCACATTCAAAGAAGTTGTACTCATCAGCAACACCTGATACGGACCTTCCCACCAATCTGTCAAACAACCTGAACGCAGGAAATTTCTGATCATAACAAATTCTCCAGGTTCAACATCATGACAGTTTGTTTCTGGCATATCATGTGACAACAATTTCAATTTCTGCTGTTGCTGCTTTAACTGTTTACTCATTGTTATAAGATACCTTACAGTAACCTCATTGTTACTTTTCAAATCTTCCTGCAGACTTAAAATCAAATGAGGTTGTCTACCAAACAGTATTTCAAAGGTGGACAGATTGAGAGGGGGTCTAGGAGTTGTCCTGATACTGTGGAGGACAAGTGGTAATGCTTCTGGCCACCCCAGTCCAGTTTCTGCCATAATCTTACTTAATTTAATTTTAATAGTACCATTCATCCTCTCTACCTTGGCACTGGATTGCGGTTGGTAGGGGGTGTGGAGTCTACTAATAATATCCATCAACTTACACATGTTTTGGAAGACATCACCTGTGAAATGAGTACCCCTATCACTTTCAATAATTCTAGGGATACCGTATCTGCATACAAACTCTTGTACTATTTTCTTAGCAGTAAATGTAGCAGTATTAGTGGCAGCTGGGTATGCCTCAACCCAATTAGAAAACACATCAGTGCACACTAATACATACTTGAGATTCCTGCAGGGTGGTAATTGGATGAAATCAATTTGTATTACCTGAAAATGTCCGTCGGTTGGAGGAATGTGGGATGGCTCAGTAGGGATTGATTTCCCAATATTTTTCCTCAAGCAGGTCAAACGGGACATTACTCTCTTTTCCGCTTGGGAAGAAAAACCAGGTGCACATCAGTATGCTCTCACCAATTTGCACATACCTTGCTTTCCCAAGTGAGTCAGACCGTGCGCTGCCTCAGCCAAGTTTGGGTAGTACGCCTTGGGAGCCACTGGCTTACCTTGTCCATCTCTCCAGAGTCCAGAAGACTCTTGCCCACGTCCCTTGTACCTCCAGACTGCCTTTTCCTGAATGGAACACAAATTTTGCATCTCAATTAATTTCTGCATATCAATCATTTGAAACATCATTTGGTTAATTGGTATGTTCACTCTTATCCCTGCTGCCCATTTGGCAGCTTCATCTGCCCTGTTGTTGCCCAGTGACACCGGATCGTCCTCACATGTATGGGCTTTACACTTAATTATGGCCACTGTCAGTAGTCCGTTTATGTCTGGAATGTGAGACTGGTGTGCCTGCTGCAGTCATAAAATTTCTCAGATGCCATAGAGCACCAAAATCATGTACCACCCCAAAGGCGTACCTAGAGTCAGTGTAGATATTAGCAGATTTGACTTCTGCTAATTCACATGCTCTTCTAAATGCCACCAGCTCCGCCACTTGGGCCAAGTGAGGTGGACCAAGAGGTTCGGCTTCTATGATGTCTTCGTCATTTACCACAGCAAAACCTGTACATAACTCTCCAGTGTCAGTCTGTCTATGACAACTCCCATCTGTGTAAAATGTCACATCTACACTTTCTAAAGGTGTATCCCGTATGTCAGGTCTTGCAGTAAAGGTCTGATTCAAATACTCCATACAATCATGTGCATCAATATACCTGCAGAACTCACCTTCCACCAGTGACTCACCTCTCTCCACCCTTTGAGCATCCTGTGGCACATATGGTAAATATGTTGCTGGGTTTAACGTACTGCAGTGCTTAATGGTGATGTTTGCAGGTGCTATTAGGGCTAGTTCTATTTTGTGAACCTAGCTGAGGAGACATGTCTGGTTTGGGCAGAATTTAGCAAAGCAGATACAGCATGGGGTGTATAGACAATCATATCATGGCCTAATACTACATCTTCCCTCTTACTGACCAATAGAGCAGTTGCTGCTACACTTCTTAAACACATTGGGAGTGATCTTGCCACAGTGTCCAATTGTGCACTGTAGTATGCTATGGGCCTACTGGCATCACCATGTTTTTGTGTGAGGACACCTGCTGCACAACCATTAGCTTCCGTACAGTACAAATCAAAAGGTTTTTCATAATCAGGTATTCCCAATGCAGGTGCTCTTGTCAGACTATCTTTAAGATTAAGGAAAGCCTGCTCTGTTTCCTCTGTGTGTACGACATGATTGGGCTTTGAGGAAGAGGGCCTGATTCAGACTTGGGAATAGAGAGAGATATCTCTCTCAACTGTGAACCTGAACAAACCATGTTGCAATGCAAGGGGTGTAAATACATAATTTTTTTTTTTTACATGTGGGGTAAATACTGGCTGCTTTTGCATGTAGCCCACAAATAGTACACAGCTTTATTATTACTGTACAATTTAGATGTCAGTTTGGAAACACTCCTCCCAAATCTCTCTGCACATTTTAAATCTGCCACACCTGCAGTGCAGCATGGTTTCACCAAGATAATCAGTTGAGAGAGATATCTCTCTCTATTCCCAAGTCTGAATCAGGCCCTAAGTCCTGTAATGGTAAAGCCAAAATAGAAAACCTGAGATCCACATTCTGCAGTATCCACACATTCCCAAAAGGTACGGATTTGCTGTTGGTTCTGCGGCAGTGTGTTACAAGTCCAGTCCAGGACTTGTCTCCTGCCAGTATTCCTCCTGCTCCTGACCATGCTTCTAGGTTGCCGGTTGCTAGGAGACCCAGACATCAGAGGATTTCACATGTTTCCTCCTAGTGTTGCCTGATTGGCACCTGATCCTATTTGAACTTCCTGGACTGTCACCACCCTGCCGGCTATAGAGTTTTCATGTGGAACTTTTGGTTATGCAAGCTGCTCTCTGTGCATCCAGACTTCTAGCTATATTTTCTACATGCTGCGTGTATTCTGCTCACCGGCTTTTAAGTGACCAAAGTACCCTGGGTCCAAGCAATGCTGTCTACAGAGCCTCCAGGTCATACAGCTATCCTGCTTCTATACCTCAGTTCAAGCATCGCTGTCTACAGAGCCTCCAGGTCATACAGCTATCCTGCTTCTATACCACGGTTCAAGCATCGCTGTCTACAGAGCCCTGCAGGCTATACAGCTATCCTGCATCTATACCACGATTCAAGCATCGCTGTCTACAGAGCCTCCAGGCCATACAGCTATCCTGCTTCTATACCACGGTTCAAGCATCACTGTCTACTGAGCCCTCTAGGCCATACAGCTATCCTGCTTGTAAACCACGTTTCTAGGTACGCTGTCTACTAGGCCCTTCAGGCCATACAGCAAATCTGCTTCAACACCACATTTCAAGCACCGCTGTCTACTAGGCCCTCCAGGCCATACAGCAATCCTGCTTCAACACGACGTTTCAAGCACCACTGTTTACTAGGCTCTCCTGGCCATACAGCAATCCTGCTTCTACACCAGGTTTCAAGCATCGCTGTCTGCTAGGCCCTCCAGCAATCCTGCTTCTTCACCACGTTTCAAGCATTGCTGTCTACTAGGCCTCCTGGCCATTTAACAACTTTAGTTTGGACTGTAAATCTATAGTATATTCTATTGACTGTCCTATGGTTTCAGCTCCTTGTTGCACCATTGACATGTTGTGTTTTCACTGGTCTATCATATCATTTATTTAGTAAACTGCCATGATTTAACTATACTTCTTGTGTTTGTTCTTCAATGTGCCACGTATCTCCAACACCTCCATCTCGGTCCTAGCAATTGCTAGAGGATCGTAACACAGTGTCATGGTCTGTATGGCTTGGATTCTGTCAGTGGTCAGATGTTGTAACCCCTGGATTAGGCAATGTCCCAAGTATTTAACCCTGGACTGGCATAGCTGTAGTTTGTCCTTAGCAACCTTGTGTCCTGTTTACGAGAGATGAAGCAATAAAAATTTAGTATCATTTAAACATGACATAAATGAATCAGAACACAACAATAAATCATCCACATATTGTATTAGAACAGATCCATTGGCAGGTTGAAAAGATTGTAAACAGTCATGTAAGGCCTGGGAGAAGATACTGGGGCTGACTATGAAGCCCTGGGGCAATCGTGTCCATGTGTATTGTACCCCGCTTGTATGTAAAGGCGAATAGGTACTGACAGTCAGGATGGAGAGGGACAGAGAAGAAAGCAGAACAGAGGTCAATGACAGTAAAATGGGTTGCATTTGGTGGGATCTGCATGAGGATGACAGCTAGATTTGGCACTATGGGGGAATTGGCTTTCTACTACCTTATTAACCCCTCTAAGGTCCAGTACCAGCCTGCTGTAACCCCTAACACCACTCTTCTTCACAGTTAAGATGGGACTGTTGGCTACACTTGCTGTATGGACTAAAACTCCCTGTTGTAATAACCACTCAATTATGGGGTAAACCCCTATCTCTACCTCCTGTTTTAGCGGGTACTGGGGAATATTTGGAGCTTGCCTACCGCTTTTTAAATTTACCATTACGGGAGCTACATTTGCCATCAATCCAGTGTCCTGTCCATCTTTGGTGCAGAGGGACCCCGGTATCTGAGATAACATTTGTTCTACTTGAGATGGATGTTTATCTGAAAAGGTAGAGTGAAACAATAACCTTTGGGGAGTGTCCAATATATCCCTCACCTCATGTGCAACTCTCTCTGGGATATCTAGAAATATACCATCAGGGGTACAATAAATGACACATCCCATTTTACATAACAAATCCCTTCCCAGTAAGTTAGTAGGGGCCGCTGCTGCCAGGTTAAAGGAATGTCTGGTATGCAATGGACCAATAGTAACTTCTGCAGATTTGGTTAAAGGATAATGTTGCACTTTACCCGTCACACCTATTGCTGGTACTGTTTCGGTGGTCACCTGTAAATTAGATGGAGATTTTATCACTGATCTGGTCGCCCTCGTGTCTACAAGAAAAGAATGTTTAGTACCAGCTATATCAATTAACATTACATGTTCTTCTCTAACATCCCCAGTTAACCTGACTGGCTGTAGTTTACAGGTATGACCTGCCACCTAGCGTTGACTCTCACTCTCCAGTACAGCATTTAAGGCCACAATTGGAGCAGATGACTGTGGAAAATTCCCTGCATTCTGCATATATCCCTTATGTGGATATCTAGGTACTCCCTGGTTAGGGGGTCCTACCCTCTTCACCTTACAGTTACTAATTACATGTCCCACTTGGTTGCAGTTAAAACACCTTCATAAGTGGGGTGGGGGAAAAGGTTGTTGTGTGGGTTGGGCAGTAGAGAAAGATTGTGAGTGTGGGTTTGAATTTTGAGGGTAATATGGTGGCTGTGTGTAGGGGTAGGGATGTGTTTGTGGCTGTGCAGGATTGGTGAGGGTGTGTAGCTGTGCAGGTGCATATGTGTCTGGTGGCTGTGATGGTACATTCATTCCTTCTAGAGCTTGAATGCTAATAGCCATTAGCTTCTCACTCTGGGTTTCTCTCTTCTTGAGGATGCTTTTATTGTGCTCAATAGCAGACTCGCTGAGTGTGTCTACAGTAACTCCCTCCAGCCAGGCAGAGAGGTCTGGACTCGGGTCTTTAGATTGTCTTTAAGACCATCCATAAGTACCGTGATGACCATTTCTCTGTGGTGAGTGCTATCTTTAATATCTTCTATCCCATTGTACTGGGTGATAGCCTGCAGAGCTCGGGTACAGTAATCTTCTGCAGATTCACTCTCTTTTTGTTTTATGGTGAAAATTTTACTCCAGTTAACTACTACCGGGATATATACACCCAATTGAGTTATTATGCGGGTAATGTTACTTTGGTTATCCTCATCTGTTAAGGGATCATCTCCCTCCAATACGCAATCCGTGATAAACTTTTTCATGTCGGTATTGTGTAGAAGACACGCCCTTAACACCACTCGCCAATCTTTATTGGTTGGCTCGTGAGCATTACCCTAGTTTTTCACAAATCTTTGGCATTTTGCTAATTCCTTCTTATGGTCAGGGAAGTCTGTCATTATAGAATATAGCTCAGCTCTTGTCCAAGGACAATGCATTACTACATTCCTTGTGGGCACCACACCATTCGCATCCGGATTCCCATTGGGAACAGTTATTGTCCGGATGGGATGGACCGATCAACGCTTCCAAGAGCAGCACATCATCTAATATCTCTACCGTTTGTTTGGCTCCCATCTTGAGGAGAAAAAAAAAACACTAAACTTTTCAATAGAGATTTAAATCGGTGAAAGAATGTCAAGGCTACTTTCACTTACCTGTGGACGATTTAACAGGCTGCGCCCACACACCTATGGAAGAATAACCAGGTTGCTTCCACGCACCTAAGCCCTTTCTGAGTACTTTGCACTGCTAGAATTTAAGCATTCCAATAACACTTACCCTTTTCAGTGACTTCATCCACCACAACTCAGTTCACAATCACGATATGCCACAACCGTGCGATTCAATCACAATGCCCAATAACCCTAACTGATCACTGGATGCTGCGATCACACTGAGAGCCAATACCTAACACAAACAACAACAACTACACCTGCTGTGTGTATAGACTCCGGTATCTACTACCGAACCACTAGGCTGACACCAGGCGCGTAGCCCCTAAGGGTCCTACGATACCCCTAGCTAGGGAACATGTTACCCCTACCAACACACGTTCACTGTTACACACCTCTTTCTGTGCAAAAAAAAAAAACGTTTTCCAAGATATGGCAGCACCGACTAATATAATATTTAAAACAATGCTATCACGCTATAGAAAAAAGGAGTGTCTGCGCTAGACTAGCTGCTTAAATAAATAATGAAGTAATTAAGAAAGAAGTTTAAGCGCTTGATATTAGCTGAGCGGACAAATAGTCTCCCTTGCACGGGGGTGCCTTCTCCTTATGGATTCAACTCTGCGTGCTCCGATGTTGAAATGACAGCCGCAACCAGCGACTGCCGTCATTTCAACTTCGGGGCACGCAGAGTTGAATCCGGAAGGAGAAGGCACCCCAGTTCAAGGGAGAAGATCGCCGCAACCACCGGACACTCTCAGGTAGTGTAAGGGACAGTTAAGATAGGAACCTACACACTGACTATCACTCGTAGAAGCGCTGGCAAGTTACCAGCAAGCCTCAAAATTCCACTTTATGCCAAAAAAGTATAAACATATATATGTCATTTGTTTGTTTGTCCGCTCAGCTAATATCAAGCGCTTAAACTTTTTTCTTAAATGCTATCACGCTATCAATATCACAATGCAATCTCAATGGCTTTGTTTAAACACATGGCAGCAATACAGGAAATACGTATACGCTACTGTGCGACTTCCCCTTTTAACATGAAATTTTATCAACGAAGGAAAACAAACTTTTACCTTTCTTGTCCCTGGATTCTAATCAGCGCTCCTTGATCTCACACAATAACGGATAGTGGTCTATCAGCAACAAAGTGGTAGCAGGCATTCGAAGGCACAATGCAATCTTTCCTGCACATGGCGCCTCCACCCTTTGCTGAGAGATCGATAACCGTGTGTTACCGTGGTAGCGTGATTTCACTCTATGAGCCCCCAACTATGAATTCCTACCTATCTATACACCCTAAATGTCGCTATTTAGTGTTATAAGTCGCACAAGAAATAATTGCTTTCCAGACTTTGATTGTGGTTCCAAAGCACAAAAAGATATTATTCACCAAAATGCAGATAGTTACACGCTGTGATCTAGATACAATTAGTGCAAACAAATTATACAATCACTAGGTACAGTTGAATACATACGCATGCGCTCTGGATCCAGATTTCTGGCATCAAAGGTGAAGCCTCCATCAATAGCAAGAAAATGATGACTAACTCACAGATTCAGAGAGCTTGCATATATACCCTTATAGAGATAGAACTAGTTGGCATAATCCCATTGTTTCTTCTTCCTAGTTCTTCTGTTACGATGTAATTCATAGGTCAGTTCGTATTGTAATAGTCCAGCCTCCAACAGTTCTTTGTGTCCATTTTCCCGCCCGAAGAACAAGTCTAAACTGGCTAATTACATTACATTTACAGAGTAAATTTCAATGCCTATCTCTCTATGATCCATAATTTGCAGATGCATGTTGCGATTTCCTCGCTGATGGAACCGGAAATCTGCAAATAAACAGTGGTTCAGAATGGCACCAAACACGGTCTGCTTATCATGTACTAAACCTGAGATCTTAAATACCGTCGCTTTATTGCATAATTAATAATGGATAAAACCTTGGATATTAACCTTAATACTAGGGAACCTTTTTATGTAAGTGTACAATGTGTAAGTGTAAGGATATTATGAAATGACGCTAGTTAGCATTGTGCGTCTACGTGTTTGTGAAGTACACCGTGGTACGTGTTTTGCAGGGTTGTTCATATTATATGTTTTAGTAAATGTATGTATTTATATAGTAAGGACTTTTAACATTGTTCTATTGTGTGGGAATCGCATGGCGCTAAACAATAGCATCACCGTATGTACTGATATTGTGGGATTCGCTAAAATGATGTTGTGCGGCCATTTGCAAAATGGCGTCTTGTTACCATTCGCAAAATGGCGTTGTGCAGATTTTAATTTTAACAAATTCTGTCTCAGCCAATTATCCAGCTTTGACACTTAGATATAACTAATTAACAGACATATAAAATAATATAGAGACGGAAGGAATACAATGCTGTCTAGTATCAGAGGAGTTGGAACCTATAGTTATTAAACTTAATGATACATAATTAAGTGAAGGAGACTTACACACACACACACACACACACACACACACACACACACACACACACACACACACACACACACACATATATATATATATATATATATATATACACATACATATATACTTCCACATTCACAAAAATATTAAAGTGGTGGACCATAGGGTACAAAATTTCTGCTTAAAGCATATTTCCATTCTTTTTTTTACATTTCTTAAAGAATTTGTGTAACCGAAATATATGCTATAAAGATTCACCTTAGGTTACACTGCCTGATGAATAACATCATTTATCAATTGATTTGCCCTTGTGGCCTCCCCTATATGGTATGGTGACCAGCACCTTCTGAGAGAGGATGTTATTAGAAGTATCTCTGACAAACCAGTGGCCATGCATTTTGTAACCTGTGGGCTACAGTTATCCTCTTAAAAATGACATATCACTGATTAGGGGGTCTATTTATTAAGGGGAGATAAGAGGAAACAAATGCTAAAGGCATAGAAAATCCCTGTACATATCGCTTCTCAGTATGTATTAAAGGGATTTTCTCTGCCTGCAGCCTGCCAGTGTTAAGTGCAGGCTACAACATCGCACTGCACCTGGGTCACAAGAGGACATGTCACTTGTCGTCAGGTGTCTTCTCCAGCGCTGATACCATCTCCTGTAGCTGCCGGTATCTGCGTCTCCTCATTGGAGAAGCAGGAAGTGCTTGTTGTAATTGTACAGTGTGTTAACAAAGATTTTACAAAAAAAAAAAAGTCACTGCTGCAGCTGCCGGCCAGGAGATGGTGAGTCACACACAGGCTGTCAGGAAAAAGGAGTCTTAGCTGTTACCACCGAGGGGATGACTTAACGTTCGCCCTCCTCGACGGGTCTATTTCTAGTAACAGCTGTGGTAGCCAGCTCCTGCTTCGCATCAGTAGCAGGCAAAGCAGGAGTGGCATTAACTCCACGATATGTGGAGTCTTAGTAAATAGATGTATCCCTGTGTACCTAAATCTCCCAGTGGAGGTGATCATGTGATGATAATAAAATGCCTGGAGACAAGATGTATCTATACTTTAGATAGGTGGCCCACCTCTAGAGGCCTTAATGAACACAATCCATTAAATATATTTTTGAGAAATATTCTCAGGTCAGATGATAGATTCTTTTTAGTGACAGTCACCGGGCCAGAGCTCTTTATGTGTGTCAGAAACCCTGTGATGAGCACTCAATGGACAGCTGGAGAGAAATACCACAAGACCAGTTCTGTGTTCTAAGATTTCTCTGGCTATAATTGCGTGTCATACAGTTTTATAAGCATAGTGATGTCACATTGTAACATAAGCAATTCTTCTCAGCATAAACACTCATTGTTTCTTCTCATTATGTCTTATCTATATTTCAAGGAGTGAAGCACACTCTAGAGAGTAATCACAGGAGAAAGCATATATCATTATCTCTGGTATACATTCCAATCTCTCTAGTCTATGAAGGTCACAAACTTTTCTCTAGCTGATTCAGAATTTATACACTTATGAATAACTTTTAAAGGCATACACCACCCTATTACAAAATGGGGTCTCATGTGGATAGCTTAAGATCAACTATATCAATTCCCATGTTTTATTCATAAATTATCCTATACTATCTACCTAATCAAGATCATGCTCTTGCTAAACTAAGAACAGGTGCACATACATATAAGTCCATCTACAGGAACTTATTCATATGATCACCCCCCCTCCTGGGAGCATTGACCCATCCCCTGTTGGGCAAGTCCACGGTCCTCAGTCTCTAATTGTCTTTTATCCTGTCCATCTTGTCATGACTATTCAGGGAAATGATGATAGTCTTGCACTGTCCACATGTCTGATTGTCCTCATCAGTTAGGCTTTCCCACAGATGGTGCAGCTTGGAATGTCATCTCAGGCATAGATGTGATCATAGACTGGAGTTATCTTCAAGGCCTTTGGTGTAGCTTCCTTGGGGAAACAACAGTTAAGTGTAAATAACTTCTTAATCAGAAAAATAGCTAGTTTTACTGCAATATAAATGTTTGCAAACAAAGCTGAGCATTTAGCAATAAGTGAAAGGATTTATATATCCATCCACCAAATCCCTTAAACCAATTAGCTTAGTTTAACCAGGAAAACCATCCATTACCATCAAGATCATACTCTGGATCATTATATGCTTTCCTAAACTGGTCTTTTAATTCTTAGATTTTTTCATATGTTCATGTATCGGGTTAGAAAAGTTGTCGGCTATATAATTACAGCAGACTAATCTCACTATTTGACACATACCTTCCTGAGCAGCTGTGAGATAGTCGGGGACCAGTCAAAACTGTCCCATAACCTTTACTTTTAATTGCAGTTTATTAGTGATTATTTCAAGCACATCAAATATTTAATCTGTAACATTAACTCATTTTAACATTAGGTAACACTGTAGCAGCAGGTGGCACTGTTGGCCTATTTTTAAGGTGTACGCCAGTATTTTGCCCAAATGGCACAAACTGTTGTTTTCCTGATGATTGCACAACATACATCTTCCTCAATGGACCTTAAAATTGTGAGGCGTACATCGGGAGTCAAAGTAGCATATTCTGGGCGGCTGACCTTAAGGGCTTTAAGTAAATCAGGTTTCAAGCTGGTTAGGAATGAAGTTTTAAACATTCTCAGATCTCTAGTATTTTGTAAATTAGGGCCTGATTCAGAGGCGCTCGCTGTTTGCGAGCGCTTGCTCTGAATCAGGGCGGATTTTTTTTGTTTAATCCACCTCTAGGATGCTCGGAAAGCTGTGGTTGACCACCCACAGCTTGTGCGAGTGGCCTGGCGATGGTCATGATTATAGCGACCATCAGGCTTGCGATGAGACCCTGTGGTATGGTCTTGGCTCCCGCAAGCCCGAGTGGACTTCCTGCTCTAATAGAGCAGGAAGTCCACTACTGACATCATGAGTGCTGTCAGTAGGGCCACCCACAAATGGCAGGTGTTCCTAACACCGACAGCCACCCCATCTTGTAGGGAGCCCCAGACAGCGCATGTGCAGGGACAAAGCATCGACCCACTTGCGAGCGCTGTGCGCTCGCGAGCAGGTCTGGATCAGGCCCTTAGTCCCGTAATCCTCATGTTTCTGTCTACATTGCTGATAGTAATCAGTGACAGATATACACAATAAGCTATACATTTTAACATCCATTCCTACCAATTGATAGCTTCTTTTTTTATGGTCATCACAATTTAGCTCTATCCACAATTTAATTTGAGGACATTTGCACTTCCATATATTTTTCTTACAGGGGTCTATGTATTTCTTATCCCCACCCCAACTTCTGGTATCTTTTCTGGGTTCAGTACATGATACCTTAAGTCTACAGGCTCTACAACTAACTGACAAAAGAGCACCACAATTCAAACAAGTCTTTGGGGTCATTACATGCTTGACTATCTCTATTGGAGCATCTCCATCCCTTTTTAGCAATATCATTCCCCAATGAACAACTTGGATATACTTTCCTTACAGGTGTCCCTTCAAAATAATCCCCAAGGGGCATACAACTCATCTCTTCTTCCCTTTCTTGTCTCTTTCTCTAACAAGATCTGTTCTGACACTTTCATCCAATTCAAAAGTTTGCCTTCAAGTTTGTTACCTTTATGTAGGGGCCATATGACATATATTTGTTGCAATTTAATTGAGTCAAGTGTGCCTTTTCTGTGGATGCCAGACTTTTTAAAAGTTTGGACATCCCTTCCCGTCGCCCCAGGACCTAAAACTGTGCGCATGATATCCATGGGGTCTGACAGTCAGACAGGTGCACACTGTTCGTTTTACCCATATCTGTGTGATTTATTAAATCCGGTTCTATTGTGCGAGGTAATTCCTACCTAGGGGATGAAGCCAGACACAGATTATTTTCTATTTTTTCTGTTACTAAGGTGGGTCTCCTTAGTAGGTCTGGGCACACTATGACCATACCTTTGGGATACAGATAGACTGGTAAATTGGTTATAAACAAATCCCAAATTTCCCCTACTCTAGTCTGGAGATAATCTCCATCAGTATGGCAACCTACCAAAAGACAAAAGACACCTCTATGTCTGTTTACTCTATCTCTGGTAGTAAAATGATCACAAGATGTATCAAGGGGCAATACTCCTGCCAAGCAGGGAAACCAATTATTAGACTGTTGAATAACAATAACACATTTCTCACATTCAAATCTTTAAAGACTATAGTATGTATAAATTTTGCAAGGTTCATTAGACAAAATAATATAAAATTAAGAGTCTGAGACACATAGATATCCATACCTGAGCCCTTAGATAAACACAGGAGCTCATAAAACAATGGAGTCTGACTAAGCAGAAAAAAACAGTCACCCAGGTTATAGTCAGAGTCTGCTGTCCTGGTCACTCCTGTTGTGGCCATCTTTGGATCAGCGTAGGAAATCTTGGTAGGGACCTCCAATTGATAGATCCTTGTTAGAAACTTCTGTGGTCAGTCACTGGGCTGGAGCCATTTATGTGTGTCAGAACCCCTGTGATGAACACTCAATGGACAGCTGGAGAGAAATACGACAAGACCAGTTCTAAGAATTCTTTGGCTATAATTGCGTGTCATACAGTTTTATAAGCATAGTGATCTCACATTGTAACATAAGCAATTCTTCTCAGCATAAACACTCTAGGGAGTAAGCACAGGAGTACTGTAAGCATATATCATATATCATTATGTCTGGTACATTCCAATCTCTCTAGTCTATGAAGGTCACTAAAACTTGTTTCTAGCGGATTCAGAATTTATACACTTATGAATAACTTTTAAAGACATACACCATCCTTTAACAAAGTGGAGTCTCATGTGGATAGATTAGAGTAGAGCAGGTAGAGCAGTAAAAAATAATATGTGTTTAATTATACTTGTTCAACAATGAATATCTTCTTAATCATATACCCAGTGAGATAGAGATTAACCAAATATTCGCCGTTTTACATCACAGCAGATGATTATTATTATATCATCTGTACCCTGTGGATAGAATGTATGGTGCCCTACTATTTTATTGATAATTATTAAGTTATATTTTATTAATATATCTAATTATTCATAAGAGTGCCCCAGTGACTAGCTCTACTTTTTTTCTCTTTGTCTTTGTACATGTATTTTTGAGCTTTGGGAGCACCACCAACAATATTTAATGATGTAATTTACACACTAATAATAAATGGTTGGTATATTCATGAAGAAAAAATTGTTCTGTGCAGAATTACCTGTCCTCTGTAGTATCAGATTTTCATTCCAACCAACCAATCAACTAGTTGGATGGTTGGACAGAAAATCTTTACATGTGTATGCAGCTTAACATTTTGGCTATGTACAGCTCATAGCCTGTCATTCCTGCCTGTCTTTCTGGAGGTCTCAGGTGCTCACTAATCAATCATCTGGCTTTCTGCTGAGCTCAGGTGCACATTACCTGTGATTAGGAAAAGCTGCAGGAAATGGCTCTGATTGGATCCTGCATCTCTTTTGTTACAGCCAGCCCTGCATTCAGTGCCAGTTATACTGTCTGACTACCAGTCTATGGAGCATATTCAATTTGAGGCGAAAAGTGAAACAGGCAAAAATGACGTCATTGGTGATAAATTAGCGCCAATGATGTCATTTTCGCCTATTATACTTATCCTGTTCCATTACAAAGATTTTTCGCCGATGCGAAAAGTCTTTGTTAAAAAATGGGGATACGTTTTCACCAGGTAATACATGGCAAAAAAGTGCAGAATTGGGGTTTAGGGGTGCAGGCTTAAAAAGAAATAGCCTGCACCCCTGGGAGTGTCCCCTAAAAGTAATCTGTGTCAAAAAAATAATACAAAAATCCCCAGGACACCCCAAAAAATGTACTTTAATTTTGGGTGCGAAAAAAAAATATTGGGGAATAAAGTGATATTGATTCACAGGGGGTCCCCAAGTATGCAGCAGGTGTTTTCTTTATTGCGGCTGGTAGCGGCAGGTGTATTTTTGAAGAATTTAAAAAAATAACTTTAGGGACTTAAAAATATGCTTGCACCCATTTTCATGTACCCCAACTTTGATGGGAATAGTTATTTTTCCCTCGAAAAAACCTAAGTGCTATTCTTCATCACTTCTTCTAAAGCCATATTTATTTACCTGCCGTGGCTATTAAAAACCCAGACTGCCTTCAGCAGGCTTAATGGCTTAATCGGGGGTACCCATAGTGATCCCCTATGTCAGACCATCTTTAGGGGGGTGCCAGGATAATTTCCCAAAAATTCCCAGGACTTTTCGATACTTACCTTACTGTCACAGTTGGTGCTAGTGAGTTACCTGTATCAGGTGATGAACTGAAATCACTGGAGGCTGGCTGGACTGGAACCATGTGTAACATGAATAGCTCTTTTAATAAAAGAAGTGGGTAGCAGTGAGAACTGCCTTTGGTGATGAGTGACTGGAACTGGAAACTTGAGACGTTGGAATGAGACCAGAAGGAACTTGGAGGGACCGGACTGGAACCGGCCGGTAGGCTGACTGAGCTGGTTGGGGTACCAGTAGATGAGCTTGCAGATGGATGGTAGCACGGAAGCTACTTGGTGCAGCTAATGAGCCGTGAGGTGAGTGGACTTGGAGGAACCGGACTGGGACCGGCAGGAAGGCTGACTGAGCGGGTCGGGTTACTAGTAGATGGGCTTGCAGATGGATGGTAGCATGGAAGCTACTTGTTGTGGTTTGGGAAGCCGTGGGTAGACGCTGGTAGCTGGGTGGCTATGTGTAGCGGCTGATAGCCGTGGGTAGACGCTGGTAGCTGGGTAGCTATGTGGAGCGGCTGGATAGCCGTGGGTAGACGCTGGTAGCTGGGTGGCTACGTGGAGTGGCTGGATTGCCATGGGTAGACGCTGGTAGCTGGGTGGCTACGTGGAGCGGGTGGATAGCCATGGGTGAGAGATGCTAGCGTGGAAGCTACTTGGTGCAGCCTGGGAGCCGTAGGTGAGAGATGGTAGCATGGAAGCTGCTTGATGCGGCCTGGGAGCCGTGGGTGAGAGATGGTAGTGTGGAAGCTACTTGGTGCGGCCTGGGAGCCGTAGGTGAGAGATGGTAGCGTGGAAGCTGCTTGATGCGGCCTGGGAGCCGTGGGTGAGAGATGGTAGCGTGGAAGCTACTTGGTGCGGCCTGGGAGCCATGTGGAGAAGCTGGTAGCGTGGAAGCTACTTGGAGTGGCCTGGGAGCCGTAGGTGAGAGATGGTAGCGTGGAAGCTACTTGGTGCGGCCTGGGAGCCGTGGGTGAGATGGTAGCGTGGAAGATACTTGGTGCAGCCTGGGAACCGTGTGGAGAAGCTGGTAGCGTGGAAGCTACTTGGAGCGGCCTGGGAGCCGTAGGTGAGAGACTGGTAGCGTGGATAGCTGAACGCAGCAGGCTCATGGATAGCACTGGTCTAGGAACCAGCAGGAGCCTGGGACATACTGGTACACAGAGGTACAGCTATAGCACAAGTAGTACACCACGGAACGTAACAAGATGTTCAAGCCCTGAGTGCTATTAGAGGAGGATCTATATACCTAGAGTCTGGCAGCGATTGGTGGATACAGACAGGTGGTCTGGCAGTAGCATTCTGAGTGGAGCAAGGCACAACATGCATATGGAGTAATCATCTCTGCAGCCCTTGAGAATCAGGACCACACCTGTGATTCCAATTAAGACTAGCAATGCTCACAGACAGAGCAGGGTCCAGGTGGCAGAGGTTAGTCACCAAAGGTAAAAACTAGCCAGGATTGTGACACTTACCGCCAGGTCCCATTTTCGCCGGATCCTAACTGAATGCGGGGATAAGTGGGCACGTGCCCGATACTTTATCCCAGGCAAAAACGGCGATGAGGGCGAAAAGTCCAACCTCTGACTTTTCGCCCCATATTGAATATAGGCCTATGAGCTTTCTCTGAAGTCTGAACTTTTGCTGGTGTTCCTAAGTTCTACAGTTCCAGAATCCTGAATCTATCAGTGTTGTCTCATGGCATTTCTATACTGCTAGTGTTTCCTATGGGTTCTTCTGGCTCTTAAGCTGCACTGCAGCAAATCCAAGCTGTACTTTGTATACCGGCTTCCACGCCGCACCACTGGCTCACCAGCTGCACCGCAGCAAATCCAAACTGTACTTTGCATACTGGCTTCCACACCGCACCACCGGCTCTCAAACTGCACTGCAGCATATAGCAAGTTGTACTCTGTCTACCGGCTCACAAGCCGCATCTCCGACTCTCAAGCCACACTGCAACATATACTAAGCTGTACTCTGTCTGCTGGCTTTCACGCCATACCGCCGGCTCTCAAGTCACACTGCAGCTAATACCAAGTTGTAGTCTGTCTACCAGCTCTCGAACAGCATCTCCGGCTCTCAAGCCGCACTGCAGCATATACTAAGCTGTACTCCTTTCTATCGGCTTCCTAGCCACACCACGGCTCTCAAAGCCGCACCGCAGCACATATTAATCTGTATTCCTGTCTACTGGCTCTCTAGCCGCACCATGACTCCCTAATCAACACCTCAAGTACAAGCTAGCTGTACCTTTTTCTATGGACTCTACTCACCTCAGCATTCTCTAGCTGCATCCTGACCTTACCGTGTCACCTTATACCTCCTGGTCCTCCTTAAATAACCATGTAAGCCACTACCATCTCAAGTGTAAATCCAGGCAGCCACCTAAGTACCGGTGAATGTATCTAGTCTCTAAGGGAACAGCGGGTGGTTGTTATTGGTAGAAGAACTCAAACCATCAATCCTAGTGGACTTACACGGTGAGGCTTCAGAGACTGTAACAACTACAGTATAGGTCGGCACAATATACAATTTTGTAAATGTTGAGTAGCTATACTTAATAAGTGCTCCCTGGATTTGATTCTACTAGTGATTCAGGAGTCAACCAGGGAGCTCAATAAAGTGAGAGCTAAATTATCTACTTTTGAAGCATCCAATAAAAGCTTTCATTGATGACAAGAGTTGTAAATGGCTTATAAAAGCTAGAAATACAAGTTGAAAAATACAGACAGGACCTCATTAAATACAAATGAGAGAAACTTGTCAAAGTTAATTATGACTACGAATCCCACAACGTATATGCTTGGCTCACAGGTGGCACACAAGGTGGTCAACCTTATAGCTTCTCTAGAACGGTTACTAGAGAAAGAGCAGTACAGAGTATTCACCAGGTATTCAGATCAGCTAGTTGACAACAAGGCATGAAGCTATAACTGACAAAGAGGTGAAAGCCTGGCTGCCTTTTAACTTACACACATACCAATCACCAAACATCAAATGAACCAACCCCCTGCAAGTGAAATAAGTTACAGGTGGGATGCTGCACATAGGAGAGCAACTAATAAGTATCTCAGCAATTAAACACCAGCTACAGACATTCCTGAGCAGCATATGATCACATACACTGCATCCTGATCTCCTAGCAATGGCTGGGACCGGCATGCAAAGAGGCTACTGAAGCTGGCATTCAGACCTCCTAGCAACCAGCGGGACCTAAGTAGGTAGTGAAATGCTGCACTGGCCACCATGGCTTCTAACAGATCTGTGGAAACATTTTGATGATAGTGGGAGATGTGGATGACCACAAGCCACAGCTGAGTCTTGTCTGACAGTGGTGCTTTGGGTAGTGTTCTCAGGCCTGTTGTTAGGAGAAAATAATGCTGGGCTGCTGCACCACAAGGTCTTCCTACCTGACTGTTCTGTCTCTGCCTCCCTGCGCTGATTGTATCTCCTTCCTTTTTAACCCCTGCTGGTTCTCTGCTCTGATGCCAGCTATAGCATTTGTTTGTGGCTTCCATTTCTAGTGAGTAGTTCATCCTCTCCCATAGTTCCAAAGAGCAGCCAGGCAGACCGGATGGCGGTGGACGCAGGAGCATTTAAGGTAAGTATTGTGTTTTTTTTTGTGTGTGTGTAAAAAGCGGCATTACTATAATGGCTCTGCAGGGGCATTACTATAAGGGCACTACAGGGGCATTAAAAGGGCAGTACAGGGGCATTACTATATAACAGGGGAAGGTGCTTGAAAACGGGGTGTGGAGATCCGAACGCAGGCGTGCCAAACGGTCTAAACGGGCGTTTTAAGGGTGTGCATAATTAACAAAGCAGCATCATCTACCACGTCACTTGGTTGTCTTTTAGCCTGAACTGCTCGCATGATTGTGGTAGGAAAATGCTACCACAAGAATAGCGAGCAGTTCATACGCCTTTCGATGTACTCGATTAATCAAATAAATAGTGGAGATGACGTATGATGCGAGCGGCCAAGGGGCGTCTTTACAAAATAGCGAGCGCATGTTTTGTTTGCTCGCTCAGACATAGAGGCATCAACAGACCACAAAGAGCGAGCGCTCAATTTAAATAGCCAGCCCCTGTACACAACAGGTGTGGCTTTCGACATGGCTGGCGTGTATGGGCTAGAGGTTTGGATAAGCAGCTTGCAAGAGTGGGTGGCCCGGCTTTGAGACCTGGTAAGGGACATTTTTTTTTAATCTTCACTACAGGACTTGGTGGTGTGTGAGTTCTGTCAATTATACAGGTATCTGTGTTGACCAAAAATCCCACTCCCAGCATTGCATAAAGACTGAGCAATTGAAGTTTAGTATTTTTATCCAAGCCTACTAAACTCAATACATTATCCACAATTTCCCAACACCTGGCATTTCTATGCTATTTTATGTCTCCCAGCAACATTCTATGCTAAATCGCCATGCATTAGACATTGTATTGTACACATTACAGAGTCGTCTCTCTGTGTGTATAGCCACCCAAGTCCCTTCACCACCTCCCCCCACCATGCTGCTTTACTACTCAATCTCACTGAGCTAATTGTATTGCTCACCACCATCCCCCACCAACATTAGCTTCTATTCAATGCCACCGCATGCTGAGCATGCTATTGACATTGTACACATTGTTTGCTGTAATTCGTAGATGTCACATCACATACACGACAGGTGCGGCTTATGGCATGTGTGGGCTAGAGGTTTGGGTGCGCACTTTGCAGAGTGGGTGTCCCGGGTTTGAGACCTGGAATATTATATTTTTCTTTTATTATTATTTGTTTTTAACAGTTAAAAATATTGTCTTGCTGTGTAACTACATTCCCTGCATATTTACTGTATAGTATATATTTATATTATAGTATATTTACAAATAATAACTTCATGCAAGTACTGCATTAATACTAATGAAAAAAATACACAATACAGTTTCGAAAATAATAAAACTTTAATACAGTATATATATATATATATAAATTTAAATGTAATATAAAATAATATAAAAAATATGGATGAGCACCTCCCGTAGCTGTATTATCAGCTGTCTGAGTTGCTCTGTGAGAAAAAAAAGTATAGTTTTAGAACAGTAATAGGGTACAGTAAAAGTACAGAATCAAGTATTTCATTAGTACTGTACAGTCATTTACTATTAATAAAATCTAATGTACCTAAATAGGATGTACAGTTCTTCACATGGATCTATCCATACAGCTTATATTGTAAGTACTTTTTCATTATGCACAACATGGCTGGCTCACATGGGACTCTCGTAATGGCATAAAAAAACTACATGGACCTGACTTATGTATTTTGGGACTCTACTCCTAGCAATAGGATGCTGCAACCACCTACAGTATTTTGTGTGATCTCTTTTAGGCTTAATCTATAATATTCCACCCAAGTTACTGTAATCCCACCGTAGGTGGAATGTAGAGTACAGTCAATGAAAGTTAATACCCAAAATATCTGTACCAAATCTGCTTGACACCAACTGTATTGTGCACTCTAGTTTACTCTTTTACTTCTGTATTAGTGTACTTCTGCATACAGTACTTAGGCTCTGATTCAGAGCCGGACGCTCTTTAGGAGTGCTCGCTCTGAATCAGGGCATTTTTTTGTTGTTGTCGTGGCCTCCTGGCCGCTCACTAAACTGTGGGTGACCACCCACAGCTTTTGGGGGCGGCCAGGCGATGGTCGCGACCATCGCCACCTGCAACGAGACCCTTGTGGTAGGGTCTCGTCCGTCGCAAGCCCCAGAGACCTTCCTGCTCTAACAGAGCAGGATGCTCTCCACTGACATCACTGGTGATGTCAGTAGTGCCTCCCACAAACAGCAGGCATTCCTTCGGGAACACCTCCGTATGTGTAGCCACCCCCCTGCCCCGCCTACAAAACGGGGCAAGCTGTCAATCAACATCAACAGCCGCCCCTTTTGTATTGAGTCCCAGAGAGAGAGAGTTTCTCCCTCGCTCCGGGGCTCGCGCATGCGCACGCCGGAGCCAGCTCAGTGGGGGACCATCGACCACAGCGCTCGCAAGCGGGTCTTAATCAGGCCCTTAATCCACAGTCTGTGCTTTGTGTGTTAAGCACTTTGAGCACTGTTGGAGAAAGAGTGCTACAATACTGTATATAAATAAAAATTATTAAAATTATTATTACTGTACAGTACCTCTATTAAGAGGCGCGGGTCCCTGGCCTTCCACCCATTGTCTGCGATTAGCTTGGCCTGTTTTAGTAAAAAAAAAAAGGTAACCACCCAACAGAAAATATGGAGGGGAACTTCCCCCTCTGACCCACTGGTTCCCCACACCCCTTGGAAAGATAGGGTGGGGGGGGAACTGACAAACATGAGGAAGCAGAGACAGAGGGGGAGGGGTAAGCTGCCAGGCAAAATTGAAAGCTGAAAGACACAGGGGGGTAGGGAATGAGGCTGAAAGACACAGGGGGGTAGGGAATGAGGCTGAAAGACACAGGGGGTAGGGAAAGAGGCAGAAAGACATGGGAGGTGAAGCTGAGAGACACAGTCAAGGGTGATGCTGTACAGATACAGGCAATGGAACCTACAGTACAATACCTGGGCGGAATGGGTCCCCCAAAGACATACTGTAATTGTCTTAGGCCCCAAGATTTCACAACTCGTATGCAGCAAGTGTACAGTATGAGCGGACTGCAAAATTATAGCAGAATACCCATACATAAAGAACAAAGTGTTTCTGTAGAATCTGTACAGTACTGTATATCTGTGATGTTCTGGTTTTGTTGTGGGCCCGGGGTGGTGATAGGAGCAGACACAGAAGCAGATTTAAAACAAAACAATGAACTTTTAATAAGTGGTTTGGCAGACTTGAACAATGGGAGAAAATAAGTCTAATGGTGCATACACACGATCAGATTTTTCCTTCAGATATGAACGATAACGATTTAAAAATCGTTCAGTCGTTTATATCTGAAGGAAAATCGTTCATATCTGACATGTCTGAACGATGGACGATCAACGATGCGCGTTCCCGTTTGTCAGATAACGATATCTGACATCTGATGGGTTTGCAGTCAGACTTGGACGATTCCATTCATTTTAATGCAGTCAAAAATCGTTCAATTGTTCAAATCGTTCAAAACTTTGGTAAAATCGTTCAAATCGTTCAATCGTTCAGTCGTTCATCTGACAAATCTGACAAGTCTGACAAATCTGGCCGTGTGTACGCTCCATTAGGATGGAGCTAAAGTGCTAATGGGAAATGAGGTGAGTGCAATGAGTAAAAGTCCAGGTAGTGGCAGATAGGAGCAGTCCAGTATCCGGGTCTTGTGAGGGTGGTGAAAAAAGACTTGTCCAGCAGTGTGAGGTTATGGTTAATAGGGAAATGTCCAGTTAATGACAAGCAGGGGAAATCAGGTGCAGTGGTTGAAATGAAGAATGCAGGTTGAGGGAAAATCATCCAGCAGAGTGTCAGTGGAGGCAAGGTGCAGGGTGAACAGCAGACTCAGGTTCTCAGGCAAGGGGAAGGTAATGGAGGATGCAGGGTAGTCCAGCAGGATTGGAGAAGATAAGCAGGCAGGCAGGTAGCGTTTCACAGGAACAGATGGTGAGCACAGGGAACTCTCTCTCAGCTATGCTGAGAAACACTTTGCACTGGCAATGAAGTGAGGCTCTGAACCTCCCTAAATACCAAGTGCTGTGCCGTGACTGGCCAGAGAGAGCATGTGACAAACCAGGATTGGGCGATTAGGTCACGTGACCGGAGACAAGATGGCGGCGCCCATGCCGGAGCGGAACGCAAGCACCACCAGGCCTCACCAGCCCAAAGTGACAACATGCCCACACAGAACCATGCACAGCCAACGCCCCTCGCCAAACACCAGCGCCACCGCCAGACACCCCCCTGCCATAGTGACCTCACAGGTAATACCCATCGACCACCATGCTGAGAAACTCTGGTCATGACAGTACCCCCACCCCCTTATGGGTGGCCTCAGGACACTCACCAGGCTTTTCCGGATGACCAGGGCAGGAGCATGGATGTCTAAGGCATTGGTCCAACAGCATTCTTCCGGGCCATAATCCTTCCAATCCAGAAGATATTGAAGTCGCCCTCTGTGGATACGAGAGTCCAGAACCTAAGAGACTTCAAATTCCACACCTCTTTCAGTCCGAATCTGAGGAGGAACAGGGAGGACCTTAAGGAACTTATTCAGAACCAAAGGTTTGAGAAGGGAGATGTGAAATGAGTTTGGAACTCTTAAGTAATAGGGGAGCTGAAGGCGATAAGCCACAGGATTGATGATTTCTGTGATGGAGAAGGGTCCGATGTAACGTGGGGCAAAATACATGGATGGAACTCTGAGGCGTAGGTTCCGGGTGGACAAACAAACCTGGTCTCCAACTTTCATGCAAGGTACCTTCCTTCGCCTCCTGTCTGTCACAGGCTGGGATATTGGAAGGGGTGGACCCGAGCTGGGTTGAGTGACAGAGACACCTGGACCAGAAGGGAGTTTGAATTTAGATGGTTTAATGTAATTCTTTAACATACAGATGAAAGAGGACTAACTGAGTGATGGTAAATAAAGTCCTTGGTGCAGAGATGCACAACTGCAGATACTTAAAACAAACAAAAAAGTCTCTGAGGTTCAGGGGGTACTGTGGAGGAGAATTGCAGGGTTAAATACTGTAGAACTTGTAGATGAGTTGAAAACTGTAGCAGAGTAGAATATATCTCCTGGATGGAGTATGCATATTTGGGGAAGCACTTTGAATAGAACTCCGGGATGGAGTGTGCTGGATTGGGTGAGCACTTGGAATAGAACTCTGGGATGGAATGTGCTGGATTGGGTGAGCACTTGGAATAGAACTCCGGGATAGAGTGTGCTGGATTGGGCAGGAGTACTCCCAGCTGGAGTACATAGGAACAGAGTCGCAGGTGAACTGGAACTGGAAACAGCAGGGCTCAGAAGCATAGGTCTGGCTAGAGCAAGAGCACTATTGTACTGGCAATGAGACAGAGTCAGGGAAGGGCTTTTATACCCCTGGCCAGATGGTGATTGGCTGGAGTCACTGGAGAGCGCTGCTGACTGGATGGGGTTGGGTCACCTGACCTGATCCATGATGGCCGCGCCCATGATCCGGATGTCTGGCATGCAGAAGCACAGGAAGTGCATGGAGAGGCAGAAGGAACAGCTAGGCAACAGCGGGGATGCAAGGAACCACCTTCTGGCATAGGCCCCACTCTGGATTCCCCTGAAAGCAGCGGCCAGCGACTCAGCAAGCCGCGATGACACCAGCGCATGGGAAGATGCAGGGGTCTCTGACGGAGGTCTCTAGCATGGTTTGTGACACTGTCTGCTTGTAGTTTGTAGTGAGAGGACATCTCTAAATCGGTGCGCACCTGAGCCCATATGGACGCAAACCTCTGTACTGTATCCTCCATGGCTGGAACACCGAAAGCTGGCAGGCTCCAAAACTCAGGTATTCGAGGGTGAAGACCATAAACCACCTGAAAAGGAGTTTGATTCTTAGAGGTATGATATGAGGCATTGTGCGCAAATTCGGCCCAAGGCAATAACTTGGACCAGTTGTCTTGGGATGATGACATGACTAATCTCAGAAAAGTCTCAAGGTCCTGATTGACTCTTTCTGTGGATCCATTACTCTGTGGGTGGTAGGCTGTAGAAAAATTGAGTTTCACTTGTAAGACAGAACATAAGGCTCTCCAAAACGTTGCCACAAACTGAGGCTGCAGCCTCATGGGCCAGGGCTCCTCCTCTTCTATTTCTGGAAAAGAAAACATAATATAATTTTGTCATAAAACTATTTAAAAAATGTGAGTAAATAAAGGCCAACAATATTATTAATGTACTATTATTACACTTTTTTGACAGTATAAGACAAGGTGACCGAAACATACTGTACAGTACTGAAAAAAACCCCACAAGTACAGAAATAATCAGTGTGTAAGGAGAAGAGGTTGGAGTGAACAGGAGGGAGAGAGACACTGTGAAATGGAAAAAAAGTAGAGAGATAGAAGACAATGTAGCGTACAGTACTTACGAAGCCTAGGGAGGCGGCTGGGGATTACTGCGGCCTCCTGGGTCAGTAGAGGGGGGCAAGACCCCTTGGGTTGGTGTTACTATGGAAACAAAAACAGAATGTTACTGTATTTTGCCACAAACAAAATTGTCAATAGATAGAGTCCAACAGTAGTATTATTACAGGTATTATTACACATTATTGACAGTATCCACTTAATGTACAGTACATACAGTATGGCTCATGGACACTATCCGGTGTGTGTATGAGCCGATATCATGAGCCTTGGGCCGGGCAGCGGTGCCGTGGTCATCAAGTGTATGCACACTTGCTGATGCCAGCAGCGAGGAACGATGATGGGGGTGGGAGGGGAGGCCATGCTGCATTTGGCACCATGGCACCGTTAACAATATCCCCATATTGGGCTGCATGTACAGCCCACTGAGGATATCATTGATGACCCGAGGGAGTGAGCACGCACAAGTACAGAAATAATTACTTTGTAATCAGGAGAGGTTGGAGATGGGTCTTTGGAGTACAGGAGGGAGAGAGACACTGTCAAAAGGAAAAATGTAGAGAGATAGAAGACAATGTAGTGTACAGTACTTACAAAGCCTAGAGGGGTGGCAGGGGCTGGCTGCGGCCTCATGGGCCGGGGGCTCCTCCTCCTCTTCCATTTCTGGAACTATGAAAAGAAAATACAATGTCATTTTATCATCAAACTATTTTAGAAATGCATAAATAAAACCCAACAATATTATCACTGTACTATTATTACACTTTTTTGACAGTATAAGACAAGGTGACTGAAACATACTGTACAGTACTGGAGAAGAAAACACAAGTACAAAAATAATTAGTGTGTAAGGAGAAGAGGTTGGAGATGGGTCTTTGGAGTACAGGAGGGAGAGAGACACTGTGAAAAGGAAAAAAGTAGAGAGATAGAAGACAATGTAGTGTACAGTACTTACGAAGCCTAGAGGGCAGCTGAGGCGGGCTGCGGCCTCCTGAATCGGGGAGGGGGGCTGGACCCTTTTGTTGGTGTTACTGTGGAAGAAAAAACAGAATGTTACTGTATTTTGCCACAAAACAATGTCGATAGAGGATAACAGTAGTATTACTACAGATATTATTACACTTTATTGACAGTATACACTTACTGTACAGTATGGCTCATGGACACTAGATGATGTGTGTATGAGCCGATATCATGAGCCACGGGCCCGGCAGCGGTGGCATCGTCATCAATTGTATGCACACTTGCTAATGCCGGCAGCGAGGAATGACTACGGGGGTGGGAGAGGAAGCCATGCTACATGGACTGCATGTACATTATTAAAATCAAGAGAAATATTGTACTATACAAGAATACTGTCTCATTGAGGGCTGGAAGGCTCCTCCTCCTCCTCCTGGCCAATGACCAGAGCATCTGTGTATATAAGAAAAAACAATATTATACAAAAAAATAAAAAGGCAGTAGCAGTACACCCAGTGTGCCCATAACTGTTGTAATCATTACCACTCTCAACATTCCTCCTCCTCCTCCTGCAGTGGTGATGGTGGCACTGTGGAAAAATAACACTACCATCAGTTTCCCTCTAAACAGTTTGAAAACAAAAAACCCTACTGTACAGTACAAATCTTTACCAGAATACCACACACTGTAACACAGGAAACAAAGACAGTATACTGAAAGACTATACAGAACTTACCGGCTATAATGATTCCTAGATGGAATTAAGGCTGAATATACAATAGAGTGAAGGTCTGGGCAAGGATGATGGCTGAGGTATCCTTAGAGGATAGAAAAATAGATAGTTGATAATTGATAGTTTTGACAATTGATACTTGATAATTGATAGTAGATGTTTGATAATTGATGGTTGATAATTGATGCTTGATAGTTGATGTTTGATAATTGATACTTGATAATTGATGGTTGATATTTGATAGTAGATGTTTGATAATTGATACTGCCTCTGGGCTAAGTATTGGTGGAAATCAGAGCTCTGATATGGAATAGCCCTGCTACAGCCTTGAGGGCTGGAACTCTTGGCAAGTTGCAGCCATTAAGCATTGACTGGGAAACCTTGGCAAGTTGAGGCCTTTGGGCCGTGAAGCAGAATGTGGCCTTTAGGCTGTGTAGCAGCCTTGAGGGCTGAGAACCTTGGCGGGTTGAGGCCTTTTGGCCATGAAACTGAATGTGGCCTTTGGGCCGTGTAGCAGCCTTAATGGCTGAGAACCTTGGTGAGTTGTTGCTGTAGTGCAACTTGTGCCGCTGAGTTGACACAAGCAGCAGTTTACATAATGGTGCACTCTTGACGCTGATGTGCGGCTTGTGCCGCAAGGTTGACAGAGGCAGCAGGTCACTGACTGGTGTATACTTGAATATATGGGAAAGATTTCTGGACTGCACACCCTGAATATATATATAATGGGAGGTGCTACCTGATGAGACAAATTGCAGGCACAAAAACAGACAAATCTCAGGTGCACAACTCCAAATTATTAATAATATATAAATGCAATAACATTTTGCAATCAATAGAGGTTTTTAGCATAATCTTGGCCAAGGTTATGGGCCTACCCACCATATCCAGGTAACCTCTTTAGGGTAGGTCCCTAACATACTACGATTCAAATCCAGAGCACAGGACACCCCCAAACTAGCCCAGCTAAGCCACCCCAGGGCACCGCTATAGTAAGAAAAGTGCAGTGTGAAAGAGATAGTTAGGAGAAGCTGCTGCTGCATATAAAGAATGAAAATAAAAAGTGAGGTACATATATAATAAACAAACAGTGAAGGGTTAAAATGTGTTATAAAAGAAAAATGTGTTATAATGCGGTGCCCTGAAACAGATCAACACAGGCAATCCAGGGGAACCCACGCCCCAAAAATGAACCAAAGTTGCACTACAGTATATAAAACTTGTAGGACTTACCTAGAATTGGGCCTATTACTAGTGTGCATATTCATTACAAGACTCCATGCTTTTAAACCAATAAGGTAGGGGTGCTAATCCAGACTGAGGGCATCTCCTTTCCCTCAGGTGTGCAATAAAGCACATTAAATGGAGTATATGGGAAAAATTTCTGGACTGCACACCCTGAATATATATATAATGGGAGGTGCTACCTGATGAGACAAATTGCAGGCACAAAAACAGACAAATCTCAGGTGCACAACTCCAAATTATTAATAATATATAAATGCAATAACATTTTGCAATCAGTAGAGGTTTTTAGCATAATCTTGGCCAAGGAGATTTGTCTGTTTTTGTGCCTGCAATTTGTCTCATCAGGTAGCACCTCCTATTATATATATATTCAGGGTGTGCAGTCCAGAAATCATTCCCATATACTCCATTTAATGTGCTTTATTGCACACCTGAGGGAAAGGAGACGCCCTCAGTCTGGATTAGCACCCCTTACCTTATTGGTTTAAAAGCATGGAGTCTTGTAATGAATATGCACACTAGTAATAGGCCCAATTCTAGGTAAGTCCTACAAGTTTTATATACTGTAGTGCAACTTTGGTTCATTTTTGGGGCGTGGGTCCCCCTGGATTGCCTGTGTTGATCTGTTTCAGGGCACCGCATTATAACACATTTTTCTTTTATAACACATTTTAACCCTTCACTGTTTGTTTATTATATATGTACCTCACTTTTTATTTTCATTCTTTATATGCAGCAGCAGCTGCTCCTATCTCTTTCACACTGCACTTTTCTTACTACAGCGGTGCCCTGGGGTGGCTTAGCTGGGCTAGTTTGGGGGTGTCCTGCGCTCTGGATTTGAATCGTAGTATGTTAGGGACCTACCCTACAGAGGTTACCTGGATATGGTGTGTAGGCCCATAACCTTGGCCAAGATTATGCTAAAAACCTCTATTGATTGCAAAATGTTACTGCATTTATATATTATTAATAATTTGGAGTTGTGCACCTGAGATTTGTCTGGTGTATACTTGATACTGATGTGCTATTTGTGACACCGGGTTGACACAAGCAGTGGTACAAATGATTGTGCACTCTCGACGCTGATGTGCGGCTTATGCCGCCGGGTTGACACAAGTGGTAGTATGCAGGCTATGTACACTTGTCACTGCTGGGTGGCTTGTGCCACCGGGTTGACACAAGCGGTAGTATGCAGGCTACGTACACTTGACACTGTGGTGTGGCTTGTGCCGCTGGGTTGACACAAGCAGCGACCGACAGGAAACTAAACACTAGGTGCCGAGGTGCGGCTTGTGCTGCCTGGATGACACAAACAGCAGGAGCAAAACAACACAGACTGGAGGAACTGGATACTTGACTGGAACAGGAGACTCACAGCAGAACCGGAAACACAGGAATTGCTATCACCGGCACCTGAGCAAGGTGCCGGCAGGGTAGAAGAAGGAAGACGCACCAATCCTGTCTCAGCAATGATAATGTCAGCCGGATGGGAGGATTTTACACGCTAACAGTGTGGCATCTCCGTCTCCCATCAACCGGCCTGTGCGGCTTGTGACACCAGCTAAGCGGTTGTTTCATCTCAGTACAAAAAGGAGGATTTAACCCCCTATTGTACCTCAGCACACTGAATAATACCTGCAACAATATATGAAGACTATATGGTCATAGAAATTCGGAGATATTAGTTGCATGCATTTGCAAATACATGGGAGGCTGCTGGGCCACGTCACGGCTTCTCTGTTACCAGCAGTCCCTAACACTAAGGGGTTCACGTCGGGGCGCAGTGCACCCCAAAAAACATCCAGCCCAGAACCCCCCCAGGGCATCACACGAAAATGGAAAAAGAGTGACAGTGCAGTGTAAAGTATAGCTGTGTGTGAGTAATCATTAAGTGTGGAATGAGAAGTTAAAATATATGTGAAAAAATACATGAATAATAAACAAACATAAAAGGTGATGTGAAAAGCAACTATGTGTATTAAGTGGTGATGCCCTGAGGAGGCCCAGCCAGACCAGTCCCGGGGGCCCTACGCCCAAACACTCACCCCAAATGTAAAATCTACCAATTATAAGGCCTCATGATAAAGGCACATATATAATTTTGGCAAATGTAAGGCCTCATGATAAAGGCACATACATAAATGCATCCAAATTGAGAGCCAGCTTACCTGGGAGTCACCCCTGGGAACTCCAACTAGCACTACTAGAACCAGCATGTCCTACTAATGCTGGCTCCTTCATGCAACTCATAACAAACAAACAAAAATGGCAGCTGCTCAATCAATCTAGCAGTACTAATCAGGTGCATGAAAGGGAGGGGTCACACTAAGTACAAAAAGAAGGAGGATTTAACCCCCTATTGTACCTCAGCACACTGAATAATACCTGCAACAATATATGAAGACTATATGGTCATAGAAATTCAGAGATATTAGTTGCATGCATTTGCAAATACATGGGAGGCTGCTGGGCCACGTCACGGCTTCTCTGTTACCAGCAGTCCCTAACACTAAGGGGTTCACGTCGGGGCGCAGTGCACCCCAAAAAACGTCCAGCCCAGAACCCCCCAGGGCATCACCACTTAATACACATAGTTGCTTTTCACATCACCTTTTATGTTTGTTTATTATTCATGTATTTTTTCACATATATTTTAACTTCTCATTCCACACTTAATGATTACTCACACACAGCTATACTTTACACTGCACTGTCACTCTTTTTCCATTTTCGTGTGATGCCCTGGGGGGGTTCTGGGCTGGACGTTTTTTGGGGTGCACTGCGCCCCGACGTGAACCCCTTAGTGTTAGGGACTGCTGGTAACAGAGAAGCCGTGACGTGGCCCAGCAGCCTCCCATGTATTTGCATTAATGGTGTCAGTAGTGGGATACAAAGGGTTAATAGCCATAAATCTGCTTATAATGTGTAGTGGATGGTTTAGGGTCCATTTTCATGAGGGAGGTGTGACCTGATCAGTCACAGAGTGTATACTATATGTCACAGAATATGTGCATGTTGTTTGTTTACTGTCTTTGTTTTACTGAAAAAAATAAGGAAAATGCATTTTGAGATTTTTAAGAAATATACAAATTTTTCTAAAGCTAAATTGGAAATTAAGCTGGCTGATTTCCAGAGAAAGCATAATGTTGGTTTTTCACTGCCTGTTTTGAGAGTAAAAATTTGGAATTTTACGTAGACCCATATATGTTGTGAAGGGAGGAGGGAGTATAAAATCTATGCAGAATCCAGCAGTGATAAGCATGCCTGTCTCACAGACAGAGGGCCTGATTCAGAGCCAGTCGCTCTGACCAGAGCGCTCACTCTAAATCAGGGCCCTCCTACCTAAAATTGGAGTGGCCTCCTGGCCACTCGCATAGCTGTGGGTGACCACCCACAGCATATGCGAGCGGCCAAAAAGATGGTTGCGATGGTCACGACCATCGGGCTTGCGACGAGACCCTTGTGGTAGGGTCTCATCTGCCGCAAGCCCAGGAGTGCTTTTGGCTCTATCAGAGCCAAAAGCACTCCCACTGACACACTAGTGATGTCAGTGGGGCCGGACCCAGATGATAGGCGTTCCCATGGGAACACCTCTGTCTGGGCAGCCACGCCCCTGGCACGACCACCAAAGGGGGCGTGCTGTCACTCACCATCGATAGCACACCCCCTTTGGTGCGAGAACCATAACGACAGCTTGGCCATCGCTATGCGGGTCTCGCGCATGCACACGATGGAGCTCCCTCCATCGTGCGCATACGCACTAGGGCACCATCGACCCGCTTGCGAGCGCTCAGCACTCGCGAGCGGGTCTAAATCAGGCCCAGAGAGAGTAAACCTGAAACCACATTGTCCCATGAATTCACAAGGGAGGGGCAGTGAGGGGTTTCATTACTTATCAGCTACTGAGGGAGAGAAATCAGATGCAGCTGCCTTTGAGAAAAAAAGTTTTCTGATAGAAACATTGAATGAATCTTGATAGTCACACATTGTTAGAATAAGAGTATGGTTCTAAATTGAATGGAAACAAATGTGTGCAAGATGTAGTAGAAACTGAGGTTTTTGATAACATACCATTGGTTTGTGAGTTGAATGATGGTATACCTGTATTACCACATACTGTCCAGTTTGCTATCTGTGTTGAATTGAACAAGAACCAGGAACTATCTGAGTACAGATTAGAAAATGTTGGGCTAAGTGATGATGGGAGAGTGGTTATGATGCCCAGTGATGAATCGGAATTACCAAGAGCCAGGGGGTGGGAGATGGTCAGGATTGTAGTCAAAGTCCATACCCCTGATACAGAAGACTGCCCCCATGATGATATTTCTTACCAGAGAGTTACTGTGAAGTATCACAATGATGAAAATGCATGCTTTGCAAATTATGATTATGGTTTATCAGTTATTGATGATATACAGTAATAGTGGTGGGAAACACGCTGATACTGATAACCAGTGAGCCATCACATATGGCAATGCAGACAACATTGGTCGTCTTGTCTTGCACCAACAACATACCAACTGATTGAGGATATTCTGTTTGATAAAAGAGAACAACAGAGAAAAAATTTGGATGTAAACACTGTGTTTTTTATTGCAGAAAAGCTGATTGTGAGTAGTAAGAAAGATCAGACCATAGTGTATTTCCTGATAAGATTAGCAGTCAATTGGGGGGCGTGGCCTGACTAGCAAGTGGAGAGGCTGTGTTTCTCCGGAGCTCCCCAGAAAGCTGACTCAAACCACCCCATCACTGCTGCCCCAGCAGTCCCAGGGGTTCTCCTCACACCCCCTGACTTCCTACTGCCCCTCTGAACTCTTACCTGCGCTCCGGGAGTGTTGTCCGGGTCCCGCAGCATCGCGGCCTACTCCTCCTCCAGAAGCCGGGGACTCAATTTTGGAGCCCCGCGGGTCGGCGGCACCGCGACTAGCTCCAACCACCAGCGCTACCTTCCGGGCCTCTCCCTGGACTCCCCTGGCGGTGCAGGGGTATGTGGTGAGGTGATATATAGCCCGGAGGTCCCCTATCAGCCACTGCGGCCGGAGCCGCGAATCGCGGGTGGCCGCCATTTTGAAAACGGCCCTGGAGACTGGCCTGCATCTCAGACCACACCAGTCTGCTCACAGCCTCTCCTGATTACTTTTTCCCTGCTGTGCTGCCTCCCTCCTGTCGGATCAGCCTCTCTGCCCTGCAGCGTGTGGGCCCCCAGGTGACTCACCTTCCTTGCTGGACCCTTCCTCCACTGTAATCCTCTCCTCCTCTGTGTTAATCACATTGGATTGACAATCCTTACAACACTGGCAGACCCTATTACAACCTGCGGTCCACCAACTGCATCAATGTACACAGGGTTCTAACATCACGGGTCCCCCCCACTCCGGTTACACTGCTTGGTCACCTGCTACTAATCAGAAGGGCTGCACCTCTTCTTATAAAATCCGCACCTGCTAGAGGTCCCTAAACCTTTTCATTCTCCAGCACCATTGGCTGGGCTGAGGGGTAGCTCTGACGCGAACACGCACATTCGAGTCCAGCAGAGCTTTACTACCGCCTATAAACCGCTTTATGATACTCAATTAAATGTGTTTACAACTTGAAGCAATGACCCCCTGAGAGTGTGTGGGAGCAGTGCCCTCCTGTGGTTTTTTTCTAGACAAAGGCCGCACAATTGCACTTTGTGCATATCTGCAGATGTCCACTATTTCGGGTCCTCTATCGCTGATCTACCAGGCCCACAGAGTCTTTCCAGTCACCATACCTACCCCTAACTACCTCCCCCCTCACCGCCATTATGAACAGGTCAAATACTAATACCAGAAAACGTGTGGGTGGTGATATCTCCCAACATTTGCCGACCCTCCTTCCCCCAGTCCTCCCCATGTGGAGGGAGAGGATACACCTTCTTTAGCTCTATCCACAAAAGAGGACATTATGGCACTGCGATCCCTTATTACAGATTTTAAAAAATCTCTAGAGTCCAAGTTGGATAAAGCAGTTTCCTCGATCAAATCAGACCTATCCTCACTTTCTACAAGAACCTCTAAATTAGAATCACGCCAAGACACCCTTCAAAAATTCCAAATGAGACTCATAGGGACATTGATCACATTGTCCAGGATCTCGCTGATCTCCGTACCAAGAATGAGGATCTGGAGAATCGAGAAAGACGAAACAATCTCCGCATACGAAACATTCCAGAATCGGTGTCTCCAGATAACTTAGAGACTTATCTCCATAACATGTTCTCCTCCATTCTCCCTGACTTAACCCCCCATCAGCTGCCCCTTGAAAGAGCCCATCGAGCCCTGAGACCTAAACCAAGAGAAGGTGAACCCCCAAGAGATGTAGTCATACGCTTCCTAAGCTTTAAGGACAAAGAAAAAGTCTTGGCCCGACACGTGGAAAACCCCATATTCTCTATGACAACATCAAATTACAATTCTTCCAAGATCTAGCCCCCATTACAATTTTGAAATGTAGAGAACTTCAAGATTTAACGAGAGCACTAAGAGCACGGGGTATACGTTATCGATGGGGTTTCCCCTTCAAACTAATAGTTGACTTCAACGGTAAAACAATTACCATCAGAAACCCTAAAGAAGGCAAAGACTTTCTTTCCCATCTGGAAGACTCCGGCCCCTCTCCAACCGTTTCAGAGGACGTATAATATGACTAAAGTTACATGTTGTTTCTTATTCCCATTTGGGCTCACCCATGATACCTGGACACTCTTCTGAGAAACATACTACTACTGGGCGGAGACTACCCTCCTCCGCCATGAGATCCTAATCTTGGTCCTGAATCTCTATGCAGATGGCCATCTCATATCCTTTTTCTTAAGTCATATCACTATGTGTTAAGATATTTGTAGTTGTCTTACCTGTTCTATTGATTCATAGTAGAACATTTTGGCTATATGTCAACTTTATTTCTTGTAGTTGTAGCTTTAGTAGTTTACCACTCCATTGGAACTACTGGAACACTTTGCCTATCAGGATTTCGCATGCGTGTCCCACGCGAGTAATATTATCCTTTTCTTTCTTTGTTTCTAGGAATATATGACAAACATATTTGAAATGTTTATGTACGTTTTATATGCAGGTATAATTGACTTTGTAATTGATAAGTATACCCTTATCTGGGCTTTTCTACTGTATGCTTTCTCTCCCCCCCCCCCTCTGACAACTCACATTGACATCGCTTCAATCGTCACTAGGTCTTCATTTACCTTTACTACACAACCACAAATGGAGGGCCAAGGCTCTCTGACACCCTCATTTCTCTCCTCTACACACACTCAGCATTCTTCAGTACATACAATTATTTGTTTTCTAACCTATTTTAATTAGCTACCTAAAGGTAGTTCGGATTCCCCTCCCTACTACCTTCCTGGACTACTTAGTCCCACTCTCCGAGTGTGTTTTCCCCTGCTGGACACGGGGAATTCCCATCCGGTTCTCTCCCCCTTGTCTTCCGCACCTTTAACCCCTCTCCATTTCTCATTTCTTTATTTTTATTTTTCTATTCCTCTTCTGTTTTTATTTTCTTTTTCCCTCTCAACGAATCAGGAATCTTCCACCTACATCATCCATATTGAGTATTACACGCCAGCCAAATGTCACTAACTTTTGCCTCCCTTAACTCCAAGGGCTTAAACACCCCTCAGAAGTGCTCATCGCTCTTTCGAACTATCCGAGATCTCAAGGCTGGGATTATTCTGATCCAGGAAACCCACTTTAAAGCGCAGTCACAATCCTCACTACACACTAAAAGTTTCCCCACCGCATACTATTCTTCTAGTCAATCTAAACACAATGGGGTAGCAATATTGATTAATAGCAAAATCCCCTTCTCTTTACATACAGTACATACAGACTCGGACGGGAGGTATATTATTTTGACAGGCAAATTAGGCAGTTTAGAATGCACGATTGCTAATATATATGCTCCCAACTCAGATCAATCATCATTCTTCAAGTCTGTCTTCTCTAAAATAAACAAATATAGGATAGGTAGCCTCATTGTCGGAGACTTCAATGCAGTTCTTAGCCACGAGCTTGATAAAAGGTCCTACCCCTACCAGAACACGACCCTGCCCAGCAACTCGCTCTCTAAACAACAACCTCCGTGAATCGGGTCTATTTGATACATGGCGGGCCCTCAATCCCTCATCCAAGGATTTTACTTTCTTCTCGATACCCCACCAGTCCTACTCGAGAATAGATCTTATTTTATGTAGTACATCAGCCAGTGAACACCTTATTGACTCCTCTATTTTGTCTAACGCTTGGTCAGACCACTCCATCGTCACCGCGTCCTTCGATTTTTTTTGATGTTCCACCCTCACGACCCCCGTGGCATTTAAATGAAACTCTGCTTACCATTCCAAAATTTCAGGAAAAGGTGAAGTCCGCTCTTGAGGACTATTTTTCAATGATCCTACTTGCACCCCTTTGATATGGGAAGCGCACAAAGCTGTTATTCGTGGGCATATCATTAATTATGTTTGCTTTAGAAATAAAGAACGTAGATCCCAAATAAAATCCCTGACCGCAGAGGTTCAACGTCTTGAAACCGCTCATAAATGTACTCCCTCTACTTCACTATACGCCCAACTCTAGGACTGCCCTTAATGCTGAAAAGACTGAACAGGCCCTACGCTGGCTCAATCAAAAATTTTATGAAAAGAGCAACAAAGCTGATTCCCTATTGGCCAATAGATTGAAGGTTCGGAAGGCCAGGACTGCTATCCCAGCATTAAATGATGACCGCGGCACCAGCCACTATAGTCCATGCACCATCAATTCCTTATTTAAAAATTATTATGAACGCCTCTACAATCTCCCCCCAACAAATGACACTAACGCTGACACCTCAACCGCGGACTATTTGGCCTCTTGTAATCTCCCTTGAATCGATACTGCCACCTCTTCCGCGCTAAACGACCTTACCTCTGCAGAAGAAATTGTTTCAGCTCTTAAAACACAAAAGTCTTCGAAGGCATCCAGTCCCGATGGACTTCCAATGTCCTATTATAAAACTTTTCAAACTTCCTTGATACCTCACCTTACTGTGGCTTTCAACTGTATTTTAGAAGGTTCCTCATTTCACCCGCACACAACTAGAGCTACTATAACAATCATCCCGAAGCCTAATAAGGACCCCCTTTTAGTGACTAATTACCGTCCCATCTCACTACTTAATACTGACCTAAAGCTCTTTGCTAAGGTAATTGCAAATAGACTCAACCCCCTCCTTCCCTCATTAATCCATCCCGATCAGGTGGGCTTTGTCCCATCCAGACAAGCATTGGACAATACTAGACGCACAATCGATCTAGTTCACTATATTAATACTCACAAACTCCCCTCTCTGGTGCTTGCTCTGGATGCGGAGAAAGCCTTCGACAGGGTCTCCTGGCCTTTTCTTTTCCAAACTTTGTGCCAATTTGGATTCCGAGGACAGTTTTTACAAGCCATCCAAGCCCTCTACTCCAATCCCTCCGCTACAGTCTCAGCAGGAGGCCTGCTCTTCGACTTCTTCTCAATAACAAATGGGACCAGACAGGGATGCCCTTTATCGCCACTCATATTTGCCCTTATTATTGAACCACTCGCCTCTCGTGTACGGGCCAATCCCGATATTACTGGAGTCAAGGTTAAACATTCTCAATATACCCTATCTCTATTCGCAGACTATATACTTTTTACGCTAACTAAATTACTCACCTCTCTTCCCAATCTGTTTCGAGAACTCTCTATGTATGGCTCCCTGTCTGGTTACAAAGTTAACCATACCAAATCCGAAGCCCTTCCTATACATCTACCCGGCAACATGAAGTCATTATTGCAATCAAATTTTAATTTCATATGGAAAAAAGATTCCCTCAAATATCTAGGAGTATTCATTACTAAATCCTATGAATCTCTATATAAAGCAAACTACCCCCCCCTCATCAACTCAATCCAGAGAGACCTACAACAATGGCAAACACACTTTCTCTCCTGGGTAGGTCTATCAACGCCGTGAAAATGAACATTCTCCCCAAACTATTATACCTATTCCAAACTCTCCCTATTCCTATTCCCTCCCACACCCTCAACACACTTCAAACTGCACTCTGTAAATTCATCTGGAACTACCGCAAACCCCGAATCCGTCGAGATATTCTCACTAAACGTTCCTAGGATGGAGGCTTAGGGTTACCCTCACTACACCGCTATTATAATGCAACCCGATTGACTCAGTTGGTCGCCTGGCACTCAACCCGCCATGTTAAGAGATGGGTTGATCTGGAGAGCGACTTAGTGGATGTACACTCAGTCTCTTATCTACCCTGGATGCCCCGTAAACATAGACCTAGATCCGCTCTTCTATTCCCCACTATAGCACTGACACTTAATAACTGGGACTCCCTTAATAAAAAACTGGATCTTTCTCCACACCCTTCCCCTCTAATCCACATTTGGAACAACCCTGCATTCCCCCCTGGTCTATCTCAAACAGTGGCTTCCCCCTGGATCTCAGCAGGCATTACTAGGCTTCACCATATAGTTGAAGTATCCTCGCCTAGATCTTTCTCGGACATTCAAGACAAACATAAAATTCCCAATAAACTTAACTATCAATATTTACAAATCCGCCACTTTGCTAGCTCGAATCCCTCCACTCGCTCCCCTCCTAACCCCACACCTATAGAGAGACTATGCATGTGTAGACCTAATGACAAAGGAGCTATTTTGCACCTTTACCACTTCATACTGGCGTTGAAGCCTCCTCCGCTCGAACCACACGAGCAGATCTTGGCCTTTCTCTTGGGGAAGAAGCATGGGACACTATACGCTTGACTATTTCTAAAAGCTCCATCAGTGTGGCCATCCGCGAGAACTCATACAAGGTATATACCAGATGGTACTTAGTGCCAGAACGTCTACATCAGATCTATCCCAGCACCTCTAATCTCTGCTGGAGAGGGTGCGGTCAACTCGGAACTTATTTTCATACGTGGTGGACATGCCCCCTGATTGTCCCATTCTGGAACATGGTCCGTACCCTACTTTCCCAAATTGTTACCATTCCGATCTCTCTTACTCCAGCTACTCTTCTACTCTGCGCTCCGATCGATTCCATCCCCAACACTATAAATAAACTAATCCTTCATATTTCCTGCGCAGCCAAATTTCAAATCGCTTGTAATTGGAAAGTTCAACACACTCCCAGCCGCCAGGAGTTAATGAACAGAATTTGGTTTATAGCAAATATGGAATATATCACCAGTCTACAAAACAATGCTGTTCGGAAATTTCATACCGTATGGAATCCCTGGTATACCTCTCAAAATTCACCACTCCCAGGCCTTGGTTAGTTTAGTCCCAACGCTTCTTATATAATTATATGTGAATACACTATTTACTTGTGGCTTATTCTCTTACACTTCTCCCCCCATTTTTTTTTTTTCTTTCTTTTTTCTTTCTTTTGTTTTATGTTCCTTCCCTCCCCCTCATATAAATTCATCCTTATCCTACCCTCTACTAATCCCTTTTCTATTCAACCATACTCACATTTTAAATGGTTTTTGATTGTTAATTACTCATATATTCTGTGGCAAATGTCGTTACCTGTCTATTGTTGATATACTATTGAACAATTTTGTCCAACACGTCATTTGTACAAATTACTGTGCCACCATTTATATTCAAATAAACGAATACAAAAAAAACAGATTAGCAGTCAATTGTTTTAAATCAGGTGAAAGATGCACAGTCACCAACAGCAGTTACCAGAGCTGACATGTCGATTACTGAGGAGATCAAAGCATCAAAGCAGAGGAATGTTTTGTGCATAACAGAGGGATGCAAAATCAGACTTTGGTACATAGACGATGGTACATACAAGAAAGGATATGCATGAAACAACAAAGCCTTTATGTTTGACCAGTTATATCCCAGCCGTCTGCTGGGCTTGTCAAGTTTAAACCATTATTGCCAACAATAACAGGACTGGATTATAGTGCTGTTTGCACCAATACCGAACTGTTATGGACTCTTCCTATAGTGATGCAGCCATCTATTCAGACTGTCAGATAGACAAGTGAAGAAAAGGAGCTACCGCTACTGCAAATAGGTGGGAGACCAGTTCAGGTGGCAGAGTCATATGCCAAATTAAAAGGAGACCAGCTGCAACTTGTGTGGGTCACAGACGGATCAGCCACACTGACTATGCAAGGACACTGCTGGACAGAAACACCATTCCAGCCAGTTACACAAAAACTGTTATATGAAAGCAGAGAAGTTGGATCAAACAGATATGCAGAACTGCCAACTGTGCTGATAGTGCAAGTCCACGACAAAGTAATCTGGGGTGGAACTACCCCATGCAACTATAGGCCTGTGTCCGTGGGCCATGTCAATGCCCACACTGTACTAGATGGCAATGAAGTTACAGATGTACTGGTTCAAGGCAGAACAGTTGCGCTTACCCTTGAAGAGCAAAGAGAACTGTACAATCTGGGAGAACGGGCTCATGTGCAATGTGGCCACAGAGAAGCAGAAGGCTTATATGCCTGGGCCCAGAGAAAAGAAATTCCCATGACACAGTTGATGGCACGAAACATCGTGAAGAACTGCAAAACAGATCAGCTGATGAATTACAAGGAAAAGCAAACTGAAGACATGGGCTCTATATACAGAGCAAAATGAGAAGGACAGGTGTGGCAGATAGCCACCATTGGTTCTGTGCCCACTGGACGTGGGGGAGTCAAAATTCTACTGCACTGTGGTGGGCACCTACTCTTTGGTGATTGTCGCTCGCCCTCTGTACATGCTAATACACATGCCCATAGCCTGAATGGTAAAATACACTGATTATGCAAAGACTTGCTATAAAGGAGCTGATGTTACATTCCAGCCTTATTCCAGCAACCATGGAAATTAACAATGCAGAAAACTGTCACGTTTGACAAAGCCAAACATCTTTGAGACAATTGAGAAGCTTTAAACAAACACACAGCACTGAGGCCCTGATTCAGAGCCGGATGCTCTGACCAGAGCGCTCACTCTGAATCAGGGCCGTCCCTCTGAATTTAAGAGCGGCCTCCTGGCCGCTTGCATAGCTGTGGGTGACCACCCACAGCTATAGCGAGCGGCCAAAATGATGGTCGCGATGGTCAAGACCATCGCGACCATCGGGCTTGCGACGATACCCTTGTGGTAGGGTCTCATCTGCCGCAAGCCCTGGAGTGCTTTTGGCTCTATCAGAGCCAAAAGCACTCCCACTGACATCACTAGTGATGGGAACGCCTCCGTCTGGGCAGCCACTCCCCCGGCACGCCCACCAAAGGGGGCGTGCTGTCAATCACCATCAACAGCACGCCCCCTTTGGTGCGAGACCCATAACGACGGTTTGGACATCGTTATTCGGGTCTCGTGCATGCACACGACGGAGCCGCCTCCGTCGTGCGCATGCGCACTTGGCCAACGTTGACCCACTTGCGAGCGCTCAGCGCTCACGAGCGGGTCTGAATCAGGCCCTGAGTACACTAGATGGTCATTTGCATTTCTTATTATCCACAAAACTGCCAGTGTGAATGTGGGAAAGTTTTGTTTAGCGAACTGAAAAGTTCTATGTTATATATAGATTAAATATTACAGTGTGACTGATTTATATCTGTAAATTACAGTATAGCAGCTGATTAAAGGAAATTATTATTCTGTTAGTTTAGTAAGATTTAACAAGGGTTAAGGTGTAGATTTTGCTGTTAAGCAAATACACTGAGACATTTAAGTGGAAAATCATATTTATAGGACCAATGTATTGGGTTGTATTAGATATTGAGACTCACCCTGTTTCTTCCTTCTTTCAGGATGTATTATCAAGAAAAATGATGTCCCTCATGTTTATCCCAGTCTTGCGATACTATTGTATATCAGAGACTGCATTACCAAGTTCTTGATGACAACAGGGAAAGATTATTAAATTGCATGGGATCACCCTGAAAAGGTTAACTTTATGGCCCTCATTCAGACCCGGACGCAAGTGGCCGTTCGTACGTTCGGCGTATGTACAGAAATATGTTAATTCAAGCGCTCGCTCGTAATTTCGAACGCAGCTAAACTTCCTCCCCAAACTCTACCGATCCCTCCTCTAACTAACGAGCGTGCCAAATAGCGAGCGTACATCCCCAATGTGGCTTGCAGGGAACGCACGCACAAGTCCAACCCGGAAGTGGGCCTGTCAGATTCCGATTACCTGCTCGTTTATTCTGCGTACCTCCCTCAATCGTATCATGCCAATCAATATATCAATTATCTTAATTGCTCGTCAATTTGAGTTTTTTTTTTTTTTGCAATGAAATAAACTTTATTCTTGTCCGTGTTTGTGTTTACCCGCAGAATACGTACGGCTTAAACATTCGCTTTTATTTGTCAAAATACATGTTTGAGGCAATTATCCATTTGTTTTCTTTGTTTTTACCCACGCATATTTTACTGGGTTAATTTCTTTATTTAAATTAGCTTACGCATGTCACTGCATCAAGCCTATCATAACTCTCAATAGATTTGTGGCCCTGTCGAACACATGACTCATACACTAACCAATAGAATTTGTCCTGTTAATTACCCAAATACATTAGCCAATCAAATTTTTTTGGGGGTCTTTATTAAAATTGTTTTATTTAAAATACACCATTGCCATCATGAAAGCCTCGGCATTCACCAGGCGCGAGCTGATGGTCTTAACCGAGGTGATGGACAGGCGGATCACCAGCCAGCCTCCCCCCATCACCAATAGGGAAAAGCGTTCCGCATCTGCGGAGGTACGTGGCCGCCTGCGTTCCTTCGGCTCACGCCGCCAGATCGGCCAGCTGGAGCGCAGGTGGTCCGACCTGCAACGGCGGACGCCCCGCTTGCTGGCATGCTTTCGCATGCAGATAGCGGAAAGTAAGTTTTTTTGACTGTGGTTTTCATGTTTATCTTTGTGGCCCTAACTGCATGTGCATGTTTTCATGTATGGCCTATTTATTCTTTGTACTCATATCTGCATGTGCATGTTTTCATGTATGGCTATTTATTCTTTGTACTCATATCTGCATGTGCATGTTTTCATATCTGGCCTATTTATTCTTTGTACTCATATCTGCATGTGCATGTTTTCATGTCTGGCCTATTTATTCTTTGTACTCATATCTGCATGGGCATGTTTAAATTTTTTGGGGTTTAACAATTAGCGTTTAACAAGGTGATGTTCTAAACTAACCTCAATTTTTTTTCCATCATTTAGGGGCAGAGCGAAGACTACGGCGTCATCGCCGTCAAAGACGGCGCTCTCGGCCCCTCTCCCCAACCCCCAGCCAAACATCCTCACCCCAAAATAACCTAAATTCCCCCTCCTCCCCAGCCTGCACAGACCCTGTGGCACATCCGTCTGTGCTACTTCCCCTCCATCCCAATTCCCCCTCCCCTCAAACCACCCCTCTCGTGACTACCCCCTCCCCTGAATCCCTAATCACCCCTCCCACCTCGTTGGGGAATGTTGCCACCTCCGAGGAGGACGAGGGAGTTGGTTGTGGGCCAGGCGTCATTTTGAACGGTATGTTTCCCTTTTATCCTTTTTTGTGTTTTAAAATGTTTGGATCTAATCCTGTGTCTGTGCCTATTACTTTTTTTGGTTTCTCACAAGTTTGGGTATATCTCTGTTTGTCTTTACCTTTTACTGCTGATTTCCCCATACACATATCCCACATGGCAAAACTGTTTGTTTTTTTTTTTTTTTTGGGGTGTCCATTTTTGTGTCCTTTGGTTTTTTGGGTTAAATGTGCTTTTGGTCACAATATCGTCATTTTTGGATAGCTTTGTTTGGCTTGTTTTTTCAGGGGGTTTCATTAATTATGTATTAAGCCCCACACTTTACTAACCCACAGAGGACCAGAGGCGTTTGGCGGACCTAGCCGGGTGCGTCCAAGTGATGCGGGGCCACGTGATCGGCCTGCTGGTGGTCCTTGACCGTATGGCTGGGATCCTGCGTCCATAATTTTTTATTTTCATTTCAAAATATTTTTCTTAATAAAAATTTTAAACTTAGAGTTCAGTCTCATTCCTTGTCTCCAAATCTTAGATTGTTTACACTGATTATAAGTAGACTCTTGTACCAAGTATTTGCAATTAATGTTACTAAGATTGTGTGTTGTAGATTTTTAGGAAACAGGCACATGAAACAGCTAACAGTAACAATCTGCTTGGGCTTTTTTTGTGTGTTACAATTTTTATATTAGTACATTTTACATGTTCCAATTTGGGGGGAAACCTGCTTAGCCCGAGATTCCAAAGCCTACTGATTGTACATAATACCTTTTGGTGTTGGTTTTGACCCAGAAAGCATATTTAAATTTAGATCAAATTGCGACATTACAGGATTAACCCTTAAGCAATTTTAACAAGAAAATTTGCAAAATTACACTCTCAAAAAATTTATTCAAAACATAACTAAAAAACCAAAGTGTTGGCTCACAAACAATACACACAGTGATAACAAAAAATACAACCCATCAAACACCATATGAAAAAAGTAAAGAAAAATCAAGAACTGGTTGATGAATGAGCATGCCAACATGATTCCACAAATGTTGCGTTGCAATATTGGTTCCAGAATATATATCCAATGTGTCCCCATGAAGGTTTGTTTTGGGTAGCAGGAAGTAGTCATCGTTTCAGTCCCAAAGATTATGAAATCAAACAGAAGATGGGAAAAAATAAACAAATTAATTAGATGGTCTCCAAAAAACCTTTACACATTGTGTCAAAGAACTTCTTTTGTGCAAAAAATTACCTAAAATATCTGGCCACCACATCATCATGTATGGCCTCCCCACATACTGACCTCCGACCAACCTCGGGGGGGCCATCCTCAGGCAAGGCATCCTCTGGCTGCATTGGGACACCACTCCTTATGGCGATGTTGTGAAATATCCCACACAGGACCACAATTTTCGAAACCATATCCGGCAAATACATGAGCTCGCCACCAGAGCGGTGGAGGCATCTGAATTGGCCTTTTAAAAGGCCGATACAGCGCTCCACCACTTGCCTGGTGGCTGTAAGTGCGGAATTAAAATTACTTTGTGGCCCTGGTGTGGGAGCCAAATAAGGAGTGAGCAGACAGGGCGTGCAAGGGTAGCCACTGTCTCCTGTGAAAAAGAAGTGACAACATCAGGATCACTGTGTATCAAGCTTAACATTGTTATGTACTAAAGGTCTCCACTTACCCATAAGCCACGCATCACCAGCTTGTAGGTTGGTTAATTTGTGCCATATCCCTGATTGCCGGATGCCGAATGAGTCATGTGCACTTCCGGGTAATTTTGCATTCAGGGACAGGATCTGGAGGGAGGCATCACATACCACCATTACATTCAGGGAGTGATAGTGTTTGCGGTTGCGAAATATGGCCTCCAGCCGTGCTGGAGGCTGAAGTGGTATGTGAGTACCATCCACAACCCCTATGATGTGTGGGAAGCCAGCTATTTGGTAAAAATTTGCCTTGGCCACACTAAGGGCACCCATATCCAAAGGCATTTGAATAAAATGATGGAGGTGCTTGAAAAGGGCCTCCATCACTGCCCTCAGGATCCGGGAAAAGGAGGATTGGGAGATTCCCGCCACTATTCCCACCGTTGTTTGAAACGATCCTGAGGCACAGAAATGTAACACCGCCATAAATTGCGTAAGTGGTGGTATTGCTGTAGGACTGTCAATTTGCCGCTCAAGATCACTCTCTATTAATGTGTCTATGATGATTTGGGGCGGAAGACGGTAGCGTCTTAACACCTCATCATCGGGCATTCCAAAAAGGGTGACACGTGTTCGTTATATCTGGGGCCTTGCACGCCTACGATGCCTACGCCTGGGACGAGATTGAGGTTGGTCGGCTTCCGGGAGCATGGCCAGAACAATCCGACCAAGATCAACCTGAAATGGCAAGAATTGAATGTAAGGTTTTTTTGCCCAATAAAAATTGAAAAAATACTTAGCTTGACGATACAATCCAATGATGCTTACATGCCGGGGTATTGTCATGATTTTCCCAACCTAAACATAAAAACAAACAAACAATGCAACAATTTAGGGTGGCCATTTAGGAATCTAAATTGGGTGCAAGACAAAACATAAAAGGGGATAAACACACATTTGGGCAAAGAGCAAAACGACAGTGCGCAGAATACCACAATTTGGGCCCCAAATTTTCAAAAAATTGCTAATGGGAAATCACAACCAATTTCAAGTAAAAAAATAAGCAAATAAAAATGCGCTAATTAGTTCGCAAATACAAGACCAAAAATAAGCAGATAAAAATGCGCTAATTAGTTCTCAAATACCAGTCAAAAAATAAGCAGATAAAAATGCGCTAATTAGTTCGCAAATACAAGTAAAAAAAAAAACAGATAAAAATGCGCTAATTAGTTCATACATTTAGGAATCACAAAAACAAAGGTTAAAAGTGTAAGGTCAAACAAAGTGGCGTAAAAAAAAAATTGAACATTTAATAAACAAGTGAAAAAAAACAACTTACCAATAGAGGATATATAAGTCACCGGATAAAAAGGTCGTTGGGGCAGAGCCAAAAGAAACCTAACAAAGGAGAATTTGTAAAAATTTAACGACCCAAATTTTACAAAAAGAAGGAGACACAAAGTGAACAAAAGTAAGACGGCCAAAAACTTACCAAAAAATGACACGACAAATAAAACAACCACACCAAAAAAAGCGAACGGAAATAAAAACTCCAAAAAGACAAACCAAAAACAACTCCAAACAACGCCAAATACAAATCCCGCCAACAATCCACTCCGACCAACGTAACCTCCAACAACCAACACCCGCCACCTCGACTCGAGACGCCCCAAGCCATAAATAGTCTTTATTTTCCCGCTCAAATTAAGGAGGGATCATAGGAACGCACAATCAATGATGTGTACGAAAAATAAGGACGCATGTATAAATACGTCACGGCCCAAAAAAAACGTTCTGGTGTATTTCTTGTTTGGAGGTAAGAAATGGCTACAGACCAGGGAAACAATGGCCAAGAGTCTGCCGGTAAGTTTTTCATGCATTTCCAAACAAGGATTATTTTGAAACATAATATAGTTAAAGTTTGCAAGCTTAAATTTCTCAACGTTTAAACAAATAGGTGAGGAGGATGACATGGAATAGGCTGCTGGGCCCAGTATTCCGGCCAAAGCAGGGAAAAAGAAAAGGCAGCCACAATTCACAAGAAAGGAGATGGAGATTTTGGTTCAGAAGTGTGTGGACATCCTGCCACAGGCAGACAGGAATATGGGTGCAAGCCAGAAGTGGAGAATGTGGGAGGAGGTAGCCAGTGCTGTCAATAGGGTGGGTGATTATGTCCGTCTAGCCCGGGATGTCAAACGGCGGTAAGTAAAAACTTGACCCCCCCTAAAACCAAAACCAAAACAAAAACGGAATAATGGTTACTTTTTCACCCACAGATGGCAACACTTCAAATATCGCCTGAAACAAAAAATGGCGGACAGGGCTAGGCATGCAAGGGGGACAGGTGGGGGTCCCACCCCTGTGTCATTGGAGTTGAATGATTTAGAAGAGCTGGCACAGGGGTGTGTGCAGGCTGTGGAGGTGTTTGGCGTGTCTAACATGGATACGGACATGCCAGACTTTGCGGCTCCTCATGTTGTCCCAGGTAAATATTGTGATGAAACCAACTCTGAAATGTTATTGTGCCAATATGTAGATTCTAATGTGACTCTTTTCTCATTTTTCAAACAGAGACAGAGGGAGCCTTGGTCGCAGAATTTCTGCTGGCTCTGCAGGGGAGGAACGAGTACATCCGGCTGAGGACCCTGCAGAAGCCAGTCCAGGGCAATCCCCCTCGCAGGCAGTGGCACTCCTCACAGAACTCAATTTTAAATCGGATTTCCATACGGAGATTCTGCAGAGGATGGACGCCAGTCTGCTATGGGTGGCTGAGGCCCTGGAGCAAAATGCTGCGGCCAACGTGACCATTGGTCAGGCCCTGGCGGAAAAAACCAGGGCCAACATCCGCATCGCCAATGCCCTGGAGCAGCTCGTTCGCCAGCACATGGTGGAGCCGACCTCCCTTCCTGCCGGAACATCAGGATCCTCCACCTCTGGCACAACATCAGCCAATCCTCCAAATGTGCCTAGCCCTGTGCCTAGTCCAGAGGCCACAACATCTGCCTCTGGACAGGCCAGCCCGATGACATCCCAGACCCGGTCTGGCGCCCACCCTCCCCCAGCCAAACGGGGGAAAAAACGTTGACAGCACTGGCTACTTTTCCCACACTCCTTCTGTGCTTGCCCCATATTCCTTTCTGGCCAAAACTTCCCTCTCCTTTCTTGTGAATTGTTTTTAATTTTTTGTTTTAAGTTTCCATACCTTTTATGTTTGCACAAATTATAATTTTTATTGGAATAACACTGCCAAAAAAGTTTGGGCCAAAAATGGGCCAGAAAATGTTTTTAGTTTCCAATAAATTTTGAAAAAATGTTCGACATTGTATTCTGACATTATTTTATAAATGGTTTACAGTTAATCCTGGCCCACAAGGCAAAAGCGACCTCCCAAAAAATGAAAACTAAAAAAAAAAAAAAGGGCTCTTTAAGGAACACTTTAAAAATTACATAAGGATGCAAATTCTCCAGACAAAAGCAAAATGGAAAAATACACACAAACATGATGACATTATTGTTACAATAGCACAAAAACCAAATACAAACAAAAAAAAACATAACTACAAATGTACGCTAATTGATTGTGTAATCCTGAAATTAGCAGCTATGATTTCCACCTGCGTACGGTTTTGTGCTAACCAAAAAAACTGTTTTCAAAACACATTACAAGCTGGTTTTCAATTCAAAACTGATTGTTTTTCTGACAAGCCGTGATTAATCGATGAAAGATCGTGGAGGGCCGGGACGGAGGAGAAGCCCATCGCCAATGTGGTCGAGTAATCCAGACCCCAAGCTGTGCAAGCAGTTTGAACGGAAAGAGGATCATCCAGTGACGTATGACTTGGTACGAACACATTTGACGTTCGCATCAGATAATGTATGTATTCCCCCTGAGCAGGCCATAAAAACAACTGATTCTTGACACATATACAAAGCTCTCTTTGGACCCGGTGAGGTCCAAAGAACCAAATTCATCAGTTCGAGGTCCCACTGAGATACCCTACACTGGACCAAGGATGGACAACTTCATACTGACCCAGATAACCAGACATCTTCCAAAATCCCTGGGTGAGTAGTTTTTGCTACTCAGATAGATTTCTTGTGATTTGGTTCAGTCAACTGCCTATCCAAGGTGTCAGCTACGGGTATCTATATGTCTCAGGATTACAGTCAAAATTATTCTTTTATGTTGTCTTGTATTGTATGGATTCAGCCCGCAGAAGTTGTAATGATTTGTATTGTCCTAAATGTACATGTGTTATTGTATTGCAACATAGTGACCAGGAACTAGTGTGTAGTCCCACCTTACGTGGCATAATTGCAGACAAAACTGAATGCTGGGTATATCAGAGATAAGATCTAAATTGGATAAAGAAAAGTAGGAGTGATTATTTACTCACAGTAGGGTGTCACATTAACAAAGACTACCTACAGAGCCAAATTGGAGACACTTGGTCTCATATAAGAGACTTTTGCACAAAAATATACATAACAAACATTCTCTGCATATTTGCTCAAACTTTAGAAGGGCTCATCACTCCTTAGTCCAAGATGATTTTGTCAAGAGAGAAATTTTAAAGGGCACTGAATTTGCTATTGATTAAGTGAATACAGACACCCGATACCATTTTTAATACAAAGAAGGACCTCAGGTCCATAGAGGTGTCAGTATGGGAAATTCTGACAGTAAACAAAACCATGACAACAATTCCCCCAATAGAGATAATGCGCATGATTTTAGGAACAGGGGGAATAGAGGGAATGGTGGGTCTGTTTAAAACAGCCAGATTGAGCAAGGAGATCCCTTAAAATTGCAGCAAATGCATAAGGGATACCGAGAGTATATAAAAATACACAATTTAGAGGGTAAACTGTTAAACTGGATAAGGGTGACAGAATCTATACTCTGTGAGAAAGAAGAGGCAGAAATAGAAGAAGCATTTAGAGGGATATAATTACTTGATTACCCCAGTTTTGAGTCCACATGCCTGGTAAATTCTAAAGATCTTAGATGGAAATATCCCAAGCGTGAGTGCGGTTTTTGTAATTCAGCAGAAGACCAGACGGCATACACCGGAATGAAACCTGCCGTGCTTGTAGATATGCTGGTTATCTCCCTAGCCTACCACTCACCTCGGTGACAACCAGACTTAAAGCCTCAGGTCTTGCTAATACATTTGTAAATCACAAAAAGCATACTTGGCGCTGTGACTGTTCCAAGATACAGTATTGGAGTACAAAAATTTGTGAAAAGTGTATAGCAGCTGGCAATTGAAATTGAAACCCCAACTGCTGCAGCAATGAAAGAGCTGCCAAGTGGTACCCTGTGAACCCAAAAATGCACTGCATATTGTGAGGAGCAGGTTAGCAATATGGCCTCACAGGATACCCCTCAGGGCAGAAACCAGACTGTTACAGAATATTACCCACAGTGCAGACAAAGGCATGAGGATTATGGGTTTGGTCACATAGTGCCCAGAGACATTCAAAAAATTAAAATTGCATTTCTGGGAGGGTTAGACCAGAAATTGACTAAAATACTTAAAGTTAGCCGCCCAGAATATGCCATTCTAACCAGAGCCGGATTTAGATCTCATTGGGCCCTAGGCAAGATACCTGTTTGGGGCCCTCCTCCCTCAAACTATGGCCCTCATTCAGAGCCGTACGCTCTGAGCAGAGCGCACGCTCTGAATGAGGGCCGTCCTCCATAATTATGGAGCGTCCTCCCACAGCCTGTATGAGCGTGCAGGTTGATGGCCGCGATGGTCTTGACCATCGCCACTGCGAGCCAGAGCCTGCAGTTGAGTTTCTCAACTGCAAGGCCTGGAGTGATTTTGGCTCTATCAGAGCCAAAATCACTCCCACTGACATCACTAGTGATGTCAGTGGGCCGGCTTCTGACGGTAGGCGTTCGCTTGGGAACGTCCCCGTCAGGGAGGCACGCCCCCGGCACGCCCACCAAAGGGGGCGTGCTGTCAATCAACATCGACAGCACGCCCCCTTTGATCAGACACAACGAGCGAAGGAAAGTCCTTCGCTCGTCGCGTCTGGCGCATGCGCACGACGGAGCTCCCGCCGTCGTGCCGTCGCCGTCGTGCGTATGCGCAGTGCACAACATCGACCCACTTGCGAGCGGACAGCCGCTTGCGAGTGGGTCTGAATCAGGCCCAATGTTTTCCCTTGTACCTTAACCTAAACAACTAACCTAACATTAATGCCCTAGCCCCTAAAGTAATCCTAATACTCTATCCATAATACCCTAACACAAACACCTAAACTAACCCTAATACTCTAATCCAACTGCTACACCAGTGGGTCTCAAACTCAGGCCCTGATTCAGAGCCGGTTGCTCTGACAGAGCGCTCACTCTGAATATGGGCCGGGCTATTTTTTTTTATAAACGGCCTCCTGGTCACTCGCATAGCTGTGGGTGACCACCCACAGCTATAGCGAGTGGCCAGGAAGATGGTTGCGGTGGTCAAGAACATCGTGACCATCGGGCTTGCGACGAGACCCTTGTGGTAGGGTCTTGTTGCCGCAAGCCCCAGAGAGATTTCAGCTCTAACAGAGCCGAAATCTCTCCCACTGACATCACTCGTGATGTCAGTGGGGCCGGCCCCAGACGGAGTCATTCACATGGGAATGCCTCCGTTTGGGCAGCCACTCCCCTGGCCCGCCCACCAAAGGGGGCATGCTATCACTCAACATCGACAACACGCCATCTTTGTTGCGAGACCTGGAGCGACGGAGTGCCCATCGCTATCTGGGTCTCGCGCATGCGCAATGGCCCACCATCGACCCGGTTGCGAGCGCACAGCACTTGCGACGGGGTCTGAATCAGGCCCTCAGTCCTCACTTCACATTTTGCTGATCTCCTGGCAGGTGCACAATGTATTCATTAATCACTGACAAATTTTAAAAAATCCACAAGTGAAGCTAATTATATCACTTGATTCCATGAGGAGACCTGGAAAACATGCATTTAGGGTTCTGAGGACAGAGTTTGAAAACCTGTGCGCTACACCATCCCTAATACCCCATCACTAATACCATAACACAAACCACTACACCAACCCTAATACCATATACCTAATACACTAACCCAAATCCCCAAACTAAAAGTGCCCACACACTGGATGACTTGCAAATGATGCAATGTCGTTAACGATTTCCTAATTGATCCCTCCCCGGCAGCTCATCGGCACTCCTTGACACGATATGGTGCTAAAAAGTGTCCAATCTGACCAACGATCTATCGTGCATCCTTAACAATATCCAGTCCTGTGGGAATGCACATCATTATAGTCAGTGGACACTCACGATTTGCACATATTTTGCACGGTTTGTTGTTCAGATGCGTCGAAATTGACAAATCGTGCAAATTATCTGACTGTGTGGGCACCTTAAGCCTAACATCTAACCCAAACTGCTACACCAACCCTAATACCCAAACCCCTAAACTAACCCTAATACCGTAACCCTAAGATATTCCCTCTTAGTACTATCTAGGTGGGGGGCCTCTCCCCTTTACATACAGGCTGCTGTGCTCCACTGTGAGCCGGATCCTCACTGTCTCACCCAGATTCACCCAGTGACTGACTGGCTGCCAGTCTGCCTCTATCTGTGCCTCTGCTCCTCACTGGGTGCTGTCTGCTGCTGGTGGCCAGGGCTGCCATTAGAAATTGTGGGGCCCAGTACTGATGAAATAGACAGGGCCCCCCTCCATTTGTGCAACTACAGCACTGCAGTCTCTCTCCAGTTACAGCCAGACTCCCTACTGTCTCCAGCCAGCTAAGCCCCTTCGGTGTCACCTGCCAGACCCCTCCTTCTGTGTCCCCTACCAGCCCCCCTTCTCTGTACCCTGTCAGCCCCCCCTTCCCTGTACCCTGTCAGCCCTCCCTTCTATATCCCCTACCAGCTGCCCCTTCTGTGTCCCCTGCCAGCCCCCCTCTTCTTTGTCCCCTGCCAGCCCCTCCCTTCTATGTCCCCTGCCAGCCCCTCCCTTCTGTGTCCCCTGCCAGCTCCCCCCCCTCTGTGTCCTCTGCCAGCCCCAATTCTGTGTCCCAGCCCACACACTTACCTTCTTGTTATTGCTCCTAATGCAACAGCTACACGGCTCCTCTCGACGGCGTGATGTCACGTGCGCCAGGCCAAGTGTCCACATGAAAAAACTTTATTGCATGGCATCCAGCAGCACATGAGCGCCGTGCGGCAGTACACGATGGTATGCAGGATGGTTAGTGAGCGGGCGATCAGCGGGATGGATTGTGGGGCCCAGGACTCCAGTCCTGCCAGTACCCCCCTGACGGAGGCCCTGCTGGTGGCACTGGCAAGTCTGTGCTGAGGTGGCAATGAGGCTGGGCGGTGGGCCATTGACGATGACCTTCGTTCCCTCCTATGCACAATCTGTGACAGACCGTGCAGACAGAGGTAATACAGCGGGACTCTGGTGGAGTGGGCGGGTCCGCGTGATGTAATAACGTTACGCGGTACTTGCACACTGCTTCCCTGGGAGAGCTTTGACTGGACAGATTTTTTAGGACAAAGGGGCCCATCCACGGGCCCCTTCGGACCCGCCGGGCCCTAGGTGAACGCCTAGGTTGCCCTATGGGAAATCCATCCCTGACTCTAACCCCAGAGGCTCTCCTCACAGTGCTAAAGCCGCATATCCACATAGCGATTTAAACAGGCGATTGCATGATAATGACGTCGTTATCGTGCAATCGCTTGCAAATCACACATGCGTGGGGCAGATTTTGATCGGAAACAACCAGCGATGCATTTCCGACATCTATCATCTCCCGAACATGCTGATCTCGTCAAGTTCAGCATGTACGGGGATGATGGATGTGCGCTACACTGAATGAGAGAACGTTCAGTGTAGGCACATCAAAGAAATGAAAACGACAGCACAATTACAATGTCATAATCGTGCTGTTGTTTCTATATCTTTTAGTGCATATGCACCTTTAGAGCTATTGAGGATGAGTTAAAGGAAAAAAATTTAAAGAAAAGGAGTGCACAACCAATTTATGTAATGCAGACTAAGCACACCGACAAGCCCAATAAGGGAGCACGCTCTAAAGTCAGACAGCCTGCTCCAAACACTGCCACTAACCACAGGTCTCAGAAATGCCTAAGAAAGGGTCTATGTTTTCACTGTCTCCAGAGGGGGCACCTTAAAAAGATTGCCGTCTAGCTGATCAGCCACGTGTCGAGTTTAACTCACACAAGAGTAAACAAGAATAGGAAAATGGCCCCCAGAATCACACATATCCCAGTTTGAGCACTTCATCAGGTCCACAATGCACAATGCCTCTCTCTATAGAAGGGTCAATGCCCAATAAAAGCCTTAATCAATTCTGGGGCTGCCACTTCGGTGATTCAGTCTAAATACGTCCCACCACATTTAATTTCCAATCAAACCAGTGTCGCTACTGGATTAGGTGGTGCTAAACTTCAAAGCCAGTGACAGTGCAAATTGACAATACTTTTTAGTGTCAGATGAATGTCTTATAAATTTGCTTGGTGCTGACTTACTGTCTGCACTTAATGCTACCATACAGTATAAAAATGGGGAGGTGACACTAGCTGTCAGACCAGGAACTACAAGCCTAGTTGCTTTTGACACATGCCAACAGGACCAGACTGGGACTAAAAATAGGCCCTGGCATTTAAAGAACACACAGGCCCACCTTGGCGTCAGCATCTGGCTCCTGGCATAGACTCCTCCCCTTACTATTCCTGACTCCTCCCACTTGCTCTTAAAAATATAATTAATATTAGAACAACATACAAGTATACATCATTCTCTGTATTAAAATACACACAACAGGGGATTCAAACATGTGCCATAGTCAGACATTTGGTATTTGGATGATTCTGTTAGGTAAAGCTTATTGGTGTAGGTCAAGGCATTTCCCCAACTTACAAAGCCCTAGCTTAGCTGTTGTAGAGTATTAGACAGCATTTACTGTAGGAATTTTTATGGCAGGGGTGCTGAACACAGAAGACGACACACCTGTACACACCAAAGAAGAGCCGTAACTACACATTTGCCCTGTGTACTTAAAGAGCATTGGTGCCCCCCTCCACACCTTAAGGAGGAGAAGAGCGCACCGTAGACGCGCTTCAAAAAAAAGGGTGTAGTCTCACTGGGAAAGGGCATGACCACACAATAGTACCTTCAATTCAAATTATGCCACACAGTATTGTCCCTCAGTCACATTACACTGCACAGTAGTGTCCCTTAGTCACATTGCACCACACAGTAGTGTCCCTTACACATTATGCCATTACACACGTAGGCGAAACTAGACATTTGGTAATAGATGGTCCCAGCTGGGCTGCCAAGACACTCAGCAGGCCCAGGTATGGTGGGAGTACATGACTACATGGTAGGGCATTGCAACTCCCTCTCATTTACAGCATGATTATAGTGTGAGCTGCTGTGAAGCAGAAGTGTGAGTTGAGTTGTGTGTGGTTTAGGCATATTGGAGACATTGGTTACACCTCTCCTGTACTCCCATGCCCCCAAAGAGACTTAAGGGGTCTATTTACTAAGCTGGTGATAAAGTACCAGCCAATCAGCTCCTAACTGCCATGTCACAGGCTGTGTTTGAAAAATGGCAGTTAGGAGCTGATTGGCTGGTACCTTATCACCGTTCACTTTATCTCCTAACACAGCTTATTAAATAGACCACTTTAGCACTTTGTACCAATCCTCCTGGGTCCCAGTTCCAATCCATCACCAGAACTTTTGTTACCTTGACAGTTTGCCACCCTGTCTCATGACCATTACGTAGTTAAAGTTTTTTCTAGCTTCAACTCTAGTCCCTGCGATGTGTTATGCTGGGCATACACTATACAATTATTGGGGCGATCCACCCAATACCAGTAGATCGTCCTGATAATTGCACTGTATGTGTGGGCGTTCGTGAGTAAAATATCGATTGAACGGGCATGGGCCCCTGTCATTATCGCTGCAGCTATCGCTATTGACAGCTGCAGCCTAGCGATGCCCTAATCCTACAGCAGGGACAGCGCTGTCCTTGCTGCAGGGGCTGCAGGCTCCAGGGCTGCACGCGGGATATCGCAATGCTTGTGGGATCACGCGCATGCTCAGTGGAGCCGGCCGAGACTGAGACACAACGCATCATCGCTAGGCTAATGTGAAGTGGTCTCTAGGGCTTTCTGCTTCGCCTTGGTAAAGAGGCGAAGCAGGAAGCGTTATAGCAACATGATAAGTGCCGCTATAATACATCTCCCCACCATTCCATACCAGAGACACGCTCCACACGTTACATAGACCAACCAATTATACTTGAAAGTAGATAAAATTTAGCAGTCCTTTAATATTTAATAATATTTATTAACATAAACAAAAGGAAAGACAAATCGTTACCAAAAAAAGAGACCATATTATGAAGGAAATTAAAAGTTTAAATTAATTGCATGGCCTGCAGGGAATACATATCAGGTAAGTCACCCTCTGCAGCACAGTTACAGAGGGAACAGAACACTTCATGGCTGCATATGCTGTGCTGGGAACCTGCACACAGAGGACACTATACTACAAATGCTGTGCTGGGAACCCACTACACACACCACTGAAACCTGCCTAGGGAGAGGCTATGCCAGTCCTCACCTGCCCAGTTATGTGCACCCTCTGCACGGCTATGAGAAACCTGAGCACCGTCATTGTGGACAGCAAGCTTCACCTTTCCCCCTGCACCGTGGGGGCGTGGTATAACGACAAGCAGCCAATGGCACTGTGCAGAACACTGCTGACCACAGCTGGGCTGGCCTGGCACCTTGGGTGCAGGAGGCAGCCCAGGCCCCATAGCAGCCGCACCCCTGCAACCTACGGTAGTTACGACGCTGATCATAGCCAAATCAAGCTTTTCCACAGGACGAAGGCAGATGGTCCATCATTTGATTTTACACTTTCAGAAAAGCATTTCTAATAGGGATGGGTGTACTAATAAAAAAGTCCATTATTGTTCAGCCTTCAGCGGACCCTTAACCATACCTCCCAACATGACCCTCTCCAGGAGGGACACAATGCTCTGGTCCTGGACTTCCCTGGTAAGAGGTGGGGCTGCAGCGCAATTCAAACAGGGGAGCCACACCAAATGTAATTTCAAACGCTGCCAAACATCTCTGGCTGGGACTCACTGGCAGTTGGTGTCAGAGCCGTAACTAGACTTTTTGGTGCCCTGTGCCGGAGAGAGCATTGGTGCCCCCCCTCCCCATTTTTTAAATAGGGACATAAGACAGTGCACCTGAAAACAGGCCATGACTTCATGGGGATGGGCCAGGGAAGAGATAGGGGTACTCCTGGGGCAGCCAGGAGATTCTGGGGATAAAAGAAGAGGAAGCTACAAGTAAGAATGATAATAAACAGGGAAATTGACAGGCCTGAACAGCGCCCCCCTGCCCTGCGGTGCCCTGTTCCATGGCACAGGTCGCACTACCCTAGTTACGACCCTGGTTGGTGTGACTCCCCTATTTGAATTTTGGACTGCGCTGCATCCCCACCTCTGGAGCCGCCACCAATCATAAATTACCAGGGAAGTCCAGGACCAGAGCATTGTGTCCCTCCTGGAGAGGGTCATGTTGGGAAGTATGCCTTAACTAATGTGTGGTTACCTCCTCTCATATACAAGGTATGAAAAAATGCATGATATGAACCATAACGATATCGTTCATATAATTTTCATTCATATCGTGCATTTTTTGGCCCCTTCCAACCCCGTAACAAACTGCAATGCGCTGGCACGTGTGGACGATAGTGATATTGACCATCGCCGTGCATGCAGGCCAACGTGGTCGATGTCGACCAGGTTACATAGGGACCTGCGGGTCAAAAAAAACCATGACGCACCTACCCCTAAAGCCAATTTATATAGCCATGTCAATTAGTGTGACACCTCCCACATCCCAAACCAGGAAGTGTACGTGTATATGAGAGGGGATGCCTATGGTCCCTGCGCAATGGGGCAGACTACAACAGCAGGTTAAACTTACTAGTGTCACCAATAACCAATCTCCCCAAAGGAAATTAAAGAGACAAGCCTGTAGCAAAATAGAGGGGTTGAAAGCCTCAGCTCCGCCACCTTGAAGTGCCATGTATCACCGCCGGAAGTGGCAAGGCAGACCTAGCTACAAAAACAAAGTAGAACATTGCCATGGCAACAAGCTAGTGACATAGCGCTAGAGCCAGGGACGCTCCACAACTGCTGTAATACTGCACAACCTCAGCAGAGAGGCCGGAAGTGTATACCTAATACACTAACCCAAATCCCCAAACTAAAAGTGCCCACACACTGGATGACTTGCAAATGATGCAATGTCGTTAACGATTTCCTAATTGATCCCTCCCCGGCAGCTCATCGGCACTCCTTGACACGATATGGTGCTAAAAAGTGTCCAATCTGACCAACGATCTATCGTGCATCCTTAACAATATCCAGTCCTGTGGGAATGCACATCATTATAGTCAGTGGACACTCACGATTTGCACATATTTTGCACGGTTTGTTGTTCAGATGCGTCGAAATTGACAAATCGTGCAAATTATCTGACTGTGTGGGCACCTTAAGCCTAACATCTAACCCAAACTGCTACACCAACCCTAATACCCAAACCCCTAAACTAACCCTAATACCGTAACCCTAAGATATTCCCTCTTAGTACTATCTAGGTGGGGGGCCTCTCCCCTTTACATACAGGCTGCTGTGCTCCACTGTGAGCCGGATCCTCACTGTCTCACCCAGATTCACCCAGTGACTGACTGGCTGCCAGTCTGCCTCTATCTGTGCCTCTGCTCCTCACTGGGTGCTGTCTGCTGCTGGTGGCCAGGGCTGCCATTAGAAATTGTGGGGCCCAGTACTGATGAAATAGACAGGGCCCCCCTCCATTTGTGCAACTACAGCACTGCAGTCTCTCTCCAGTTACAGCCAGACTCCCTACTGTCTCCAGCCAGCTAAGCCCCTTCGGTGTCACCTGCCAGACCCCTCCTTCTGTGTCCCCTACCAGCCCCCCTTCTCTGTACCCTGTCAGCCCCCCCTTCCCTGTACCCTGTCAGCCCTCCCTTCTATATCCCCTACCAGCTGCCCCTTCTGTGTCCCCTGCCAGCCCCCCTCTTCTTTGTCCCCTGCCAGCCCCTCCCTTCTATGTCCCCTGCCAGCCCCTCCCTTCTGTGTCCCCTGCCAGCTCCCCCCCCTCTGTGTCCTCTGCCAGCCCCAATTCTGTGTCCCAGCCCACACACTTACCTTCTTGTTATTGCTCCTAATGCAACAGCTACACGGCTCCTCTCGACGGCGTGATGTCACGTGCGCCAGGCCAAGTGTCCACATGAAAAAACTTTATTGCATGGCATCCAGCAGCACATGAGCGCCGTGCGGCAGTACACGATGGTATGCAGGATGGTTAGTGAGCGGGCGATCAGCGGGATGGATTGTGGGGCCCAGGACTCCAGTCCTGCCAGTACCCCCCTGACGGAGGCCCTGCTGGTGGCACTGGCAAGTCTGTGCTGAGGTGGCAATGAGGCTGGGCGGTGGGCCATTGACGATGACCTTCGTTCCCTCCTATGCACAATCTGTGACAGACCGTGCAGACAGAGGTAATACAGCGGGACTCTGGTGGAGTGGGCGGGTCCGCGTGATGTAATAACGTTACGCGGTACTTGCACACTGCTTCCCTGGGAGAGCTTTGACTGGACAGATTTTTTAGGACAAAGGGGCCCATCCACGGGCCCCTTCGGACCCGCCGGGCCCTAGGTGAACGCCTAGGTTGCCCTATGGGAAATCCATCCCTGACTCTAACCCCAGAGGCTCTCCTCACAGTGCTAAAGCCGCATATCCACATAGCGATTTAAACAGGCGATTGCATGATAATGACGTCGTTATCGTGCAATCGCTTGCAAATCACACATGCGTGGGGCAGATTTTGATCGGAAACAACCAGCGATGCATTTCCGACATCTATCATCTCCCGAACATGCTGATCTCGTCAAGTTCAGCATGTACGGGGATGATGGATGTGCGCTACACTGAATGAGAGAACGTTCAGTGTAGGCACATCAAAGAAATGAAAACGACAGCACAATTACAATGTCATAATCGTGCTGTTGTTTCTATATCTTTTAGTGCATATGCACCTTTAGAGCTATTGAGGATGAGTTAAAGGAAAAAAATTTAAAGAAAAGGAGTGCACAACCAATTTATGTAATGCAGACTAAGCACACCGACAAGCCCAATAAGGGAGCACGCTCTAAAGTCAGACAGCCTGCTCCAAACACTGCCACTAACCACAGGTCTCAGAAATGCCTAAGAAAGGGTCTATGTTTTCACTGTCTCCAGAGGGGGCACCTTAAAAAGATTGCCGTCTAGCTGATCAGCCACGTGTCGAGTTTAACTCACACAAGAGTAAACAAGAATAGGAAAATGGCCCCCAGAATCACACATATCCCAGTTTGAGCACTTCATCAGGTCCACAATGCACAATGCCTCTCTCTATAGAAGGGTCAATGCCCAATAAAAGCCTTAATCAATTCTGGGGCTGCCACTTCGGTGATTCAGTCTAAATACGTCCCACCACATTTAATTTCCAATCAAACCAGTGTCGCTACTGGATTAGGTGGTGCTAAACTTCAAAGCCAGTGACAGTGCAAATTGACAATACTTTTTAGTGTCAGATGAATGTCTTATAAATTTGCTTGGTGCTGACTTACTGTCTGCACTTAATGCTACCATACAGTATAAAAATGGGGAGGTGACACTAGCTGTCAGACCAGGAACTACAAGCCTAGTTGCTTTTGACACATGCCAACAGGACCAGACTGGGACTAAAAATAGGCCCTGGCATTTAAAGAACACACAGGCCCACCTTGGCGTCAGCATCTGGCTCCTGGCATAGACTCCTCCCCTTACTATTCCTGACTCCTCCCACTTGCTCTTAAAAATATAATTAATATTAGAACAACATACAAGTATACATCATTCTCTGTATTAAAATACACACAACAGGGGATTCAAACATGTGCCATAGTCAGACATTTGGTATTTGGATGATTCTGTTAGGTAAGCTTATTGGTGTAGGTCAAGGCATTTCCCCAACTTACAAAGCCCTAGCTTAGCTGTTGTAGAGTATTAGACAGCATTTACTGTAGGAATTTTTATGGCAGGGGTGCTGAACACAGAAGACGACACACCTGTACACACCAAAGAAGAGCCGTAACTACACATTTGCCCTGTGTACTTAAAGAGCATTGGTGCCCCCCTCCACACCTTAAGGAGGAGAAGAGCGCACCGTAGACGCGCTTCAAAAAAAAGGGTGTAGTCTCACTGGGAAAGGGCATGACCACACAATAGTACCTTCAATTCAAATTATGCCACACAGTATTGTCCCTCAGTCACATTACACTGCACAGTAGTGTCCCTTAGTCACATTGCACCACACAGTAGTGTCCCTTACACATTATGCCATTACACACGTAGGCGAAACTAGACATTTGGTAATAGATGGTCCCAGCTGGGCTGCCAAGACACTCAGCAGGCCCAGGTATGGTGGGAGTACATGACTACATGGTAGGGCATTGCAACTCCCTCTCATTTACAGCATGATTATAGTGTGAGCTGCTGTGAAGCAGAAGTGTGAGTTGAGTTGTGTGTGGTTTAGGCATATTGGAGACATTGGTTACACCTCTCCTGTACTCCCATGCCCCCAAAGAGACTTAAGGGGTCTATTTACTAAGCTGGTGATAAAGTACCAGCCAATCAGCTCCTAACTGCCATGTCACAGGCTGTGTTTGAAAAATGGCAGTTAGGAGCTGATTGGCTGGTACCTTATCACCGTTCACTTTATCTCCTAACACAGCTTATTAAATAGACCACTTTAGCACTTTGTACCAATCCTCCTGGGTCCCAGTTCCAATCCATCACCAGAACTTTTGTTACCTTGACAGTTTGCCACCCTGTCTCATGACCATTACGTAGTTAAAGTTTTTTCTAGCTTCAACTCTAGTCCCTGCGATGTGTTATGCTGGGCATACACTATACAATTATTGGGGCGATCCACCCAATACCAGTAGATCGTCCTGATAATTGCACTGTATGTGTGGGCGTTCGTGAGTAAAATATCGATTGAACGGGCATGGGCCCCTGTCATTATCGCTGCAGCTATCGCTATTGACAGCTGCAGCCTAGCGATGCCCTAATCCTACAGCAGGGACAGCGCTGTCCTTGCTGCAGGGGCTGCAGGCTCCAGGGCTGCACGCGGGATATCGCAATGATTGTGGGATCACGCGCATGCTCAGTGGAGCCGGCCGAGACTGAGACACAACGCATCATCGCTAGGCTAATGTGAAGTGGTCTCTAGGGCTTTCTGCTTCGCCTTGGTAAAGAGGCGAAGCAGGAAGCGTTATAGCAACATGATAAGTGCCGCTATAATACATCTCCCCACCATTCCATACCAGAGACACGCTCCACACGTTACATAGACCAACCAATTATACTTGAAAGTAGATAAAATTTAGCAGTCCTTTAATATTTAATAATATTTATTAACATAAACAAAAGGAAAGACAAATCGTTACCAAAAAAAGAGACCATATTATGAAGGAAATTAAAAGTTTAAATTAATTGCATGGCCTGCAGGGAATACATATCAGGTAAGTCACCCTCTGCAGCACAGTTACAGAGGGAACAGAACACTTCATGGCTGCATATGCTGTGCTGGGAACCTGCACACAGAGGACACTATACTACAAATGCTGTGCTGGGAACCCACTACACACACCACTGAAACCTGCCTAGGGAGAGGCTATGCCAGTCCTCACCTGCCCAGTTATGTGCACCCTCTGCACGGCTATGAGAAACCTGAGCACCGTCATTGTGGACAGCAAGCTTCACCTTTCCCCCTGCACCGTGGGGGCGTGGTATAACGACAAGCAGCCAATGGCACTGTGCAGAACACTGCTGACCACAGCTGGGCTGGCCTGGCACCTTGGGTGCAGGAGGCAGCCCAGGCCCCATAGCAGCCGCACCCCTGCAACCTACGGTAGTTACGACGCTGATCATAGCCAAATCAAGCTTTTCCACAGGACGAAGGCAGATGGTCCATCATTTGATTTTACACTTTCAGAAAAGCATTTCTAATAGGGATGGGTGTACTAATAAAAAAGTCCATTATTGTTCAGCCTTCAGCGGACCCTTAACCATACCTCCCAACATGACCCTCTCCAGGAGGGACACAATGCTCTGGTCCTGGACTTCCCTGGTAAGAGGTGGGGCTGCAGCGCAATTCAAACAGGGGAGCCACACCAAATGTAATTTCAAACGCTGCCAAACATCTCTGGCTGGGACTCACTGGCAGTTGGTGTCAGAGCCGTAACTAGACTTTTTGGTGCCCTGTGCCGGAGAGAGCATTGGTGCCCCCCCTCCCCATTTTTTAAATAGGGACATAAGACAGTGCACCTGAAAACAGGCCATGACTTCATGGGGATGGGCCAGGGAAGAGATAGGGGTACTCCTGGGGCAGCCAGGAGATTCTGGGGATAAAAGAAGAGGAAGCTACAAGTAAGAATGATAATAAACAGGGAAATTGACAGGCCTGAACAGCGCCCCCCTGCCCTGCGGTGCCCTGTTCCATGGCACAGGTCGCACTACCCTAGTTACGACCCTGGTTGGTGTGACTCCCCTATTTGAATTTTGGACTGCGCTGCATCCCCACCTCTGGAGCCGCCACCAATCATAAATTACCAGGGAAGTCCAGGACCAGAGCATTGTGTCCCTCCTGGAGAGGGTCATGTTGGGAAGTATGCCTTAACTAATGTGTGGTTACCTCCTCTCATATACAAGGTATGAAAAAATGCATGATATGAACCATAACGATATCGTTCATATAATTTTCATTCATATCGTGCATTTTTTGGCCCCTTCCAACCCCGTAACAAACTGCAATGCGCTGGCACGTGTGGACGATAGTGATATTGACCATCGCCGTGCATGCAGGCCAACGTGGTCGATGTCGACCAGGTTACATAGGGACCTGCGGGTCAAAAAAAACCATGACGCACCTACCCCTAAAGCCAATTTATATAGCCATGTCAATTAGTGTGACACCTCCCACATCCCAAACCAGGAAGTGTACGTGTATATGAGAGGGGATGCCTATGGTCCCTGCGCAATGGGGCAGACTACAACAGCAGGTTAAACTTACTAGTGTCACCAATAACCAATCTCCCCAAAGGAAATTAAAGAGACAAGCCTGTAGCAAAATAGAGGGGTTGAAAGCCTCAGCTCCGCCACCTTGAAGTGCCATGTATCACCGCCGGAAGTGGCAAGGCAGACCTAGCTACAAAAACAAAGTAGAACATTGCCATGGCAACAAGCTAGTGACATAGCGCTAGAGCCAGGGACGCTCCACAACTGCTGTAATACTGCACAACCTCAGCAGAGAGGCCGGAAGTCACTGTTGCTAGGCAACCAATGCAACAGAGAATTATATGCATAACTCTGGAGCCTATCATACAGCAATAGAATAGACAATATAAAGAATATGTGTAACACAAAGGCCCAGCTTCCACCATTCAATATTCAATTTGGAGTGAAAAAACGGAATTGACGAAAAAGTTTCGCCGTTGACGTCATTTCGCCAGGCGAAAAAGTATAGCCGTATTCAATTTGAAAGACTTTCCGCCTAGGCGGAAAGTCAATGCAATGTAATAGGTGAAAAATTTTCTCCTATGAATAGCAGGCGGAAAAAAGTGCAGAATTGGGGTTTTTGGGGTGCAACATTGCGGGAACCCCCGTGCAGCCTTCAGACAGTCCCGCAAAGGTAAACTGCGTACATTTAAAAAAAAAAAATAGTTAAGAACACCCCAAAAAATAACTTTCAATTTGGGGGCGAACAAAAAACCCCATCTAGTGGGTTGCAGATCCCATTACGTGTAGCAGCTCAGTAGTACAACTGATTCTCATACAGAATCCATTGCGCACCTAATTCTCATTAGCAGCTATTTAGTCCATTTAAAAACACCAAATACCTTCAGCAAGCCAAATCGAGGAGTACCATAGTGAACCCCCATGTCAGAGTTTCTTTTGGGGGGTCTCAGGCTGATTTCCCCAAATCAGACATGACTTTCCGCTTGTTTCAGTTTTGCTGGGTTCCGTTTTCGCGTACTTTCAAATTGAATACGGGGATACGCAAAACAGGTGAAGTAGGCGAAAAGTCCGGGAAGCGGAAAAGTATCGCGGGTCCGCTCAAATTGAATACGGCTCATAGTGGGAACCAAATCGCAAATTGCAATTCATACAGTTGCAACATTAAAAATAAGTATCTAACCATTACAAATTATGATAAAAAGGCTAATCAAATTGGCTCAAAGGGAAGGGACACACCATAATATCATATTTATACAAAAACACATAGATATAAAATAAACAAATAAACAAACTATATTACGAATAACAAATTGCAAAAATATAAACAAAATGACAATAAGAAAATCTAATAGAAAAATATGTGTTCCAGTTCACTGTCTAGCAGTGGTGTGCCTTCTGTAAGGGTTAACATAAATTGGAATGCAGGGCCAGACTGGCCATCTGGCATTTCTGGCAAATGACAGAAGGGCCGATGCCAAGATGGGCTGGTCCGGCTGCTGAGATGCCTGGCCGTCGCATATCTCCCTGCCTGAATCAAGTGATAAAATAACATAGAAGAATCCATCCCAAAATGGCCGCCAGAGAGAAAGGTGGGCTCTAGTGTCTGCCCAGCTGGATACGGAGTTACTGCTTCTCATCACAGATGCATCCACCCCCTAGGGGTCACAAGAGCACCAATAGCCCCCCTCCTGTGATCACAACAGCCTGTACCCCCTCCCTCCCACGATCACAATAGCCCCTCCACTGGAGGGTGCCCCTCCACCTGCGGTCACATCAGCCCCTTCCCCCATGGGTGCCCTCCTCCCATGGTCACAACAGGACCTCTCTGCCTGACTACAGAACAGGAAGAAACATTCAATGTTTTAAAACAAGACATATCTAATGCTCCAGCATTAGCCCTCCCAAATTACCAAAAACCTTTCATGCTGTTTTGTCATGAATCTTCCTTGCAAGGCATCTTAACCCAGCTGCATGGAGGAAAACAAAAGCTGCTAGCTTACTATTCAGTACAGCCTGATCCTGTAATACGGGCAGCCCCTAGGTGTATACTGTCAGTCGCTGCAGCAGCCCTGATACTTGAGAAAAGTACTGATATTGCTCTGGGACACATATTAATACTCATGGTCCCACATGCAGTAATTGAAATACTTAATGAAGCACAAACTAAACATCTCTCAGCAGCCAGACTAACTAAATATGAAGTTACACTGTTAGCTCCAACAAACATGACACTTAAAAGGTGCACAATATTGAATCCTGCTACATTACTTCCGCAGGAGTCAAAAAAGGGAGAATAAATAGACACCATGATCACAGAAATACTGAGGGTGATAGTGAGGAAGCAACAGACACTGAAAATACACTTTTTTTTTATTTTGAGCATGATTGCATTGAATTTATGAAGCAAGAAGCACCTCTTTCACTCATCAATGACATTCCACTGCCTGATGCTGATTTATATCTTTATGTTGATGGCTCTAGGTATTATATGGATGGCATCCCGTATACAGTATGTGCTGTATCCACTGACACTGAGGTGTTAATTCAACAACCATTACCTAGTCACATATCTGCACAAGAAGCTGAGCTGAAAGCTCTCACACTGGCGTCAATACATGCTGAAGGTCAGAAAGTAAATATTTAAACAGATTCCAGATATGCTTATGGGATTGCTAATCTGGAAGAGCAGAGATTTTCCGGGTTCATCAGGTAAACCAGTTAACAATGCAGATCACATCATGGCTTTGTTCACAGCCTTTTAGCTACCCTCTAGGCTTGCAGTGATCAAAATTAAGGCTCATACTTGTGACACTACCCATGTAGCAGAGGGCAATAGACTGGTAGACCAGGCCACCAAGCAGGCCGCCCTAATTCAACTACCCCAGGGTGAGCCCACCTATGTGTTTGACAAAGCCACACTCCACCAGCCCAATCCCCCAAGTTTGACAAAGCCACACTCCACCAGCTCCAGAAGCAGGCCTCAGAGAGGAAGAAAAAAGGGCTGGCTAAAACAGGGTGCACAGGAAATACAGGGAGAGTGGTGCAATGGTCAATGTTTGTGTCTGCCAAAAGCACTTTAGCCTATTATGGCCCAAATTCAACATGGGAAAGTGCACATATCAAAGGATGCCATGGTAACATATAAACATTGGATAGCACCAGGGCTTGCACAAGCAGCGCAGGCATTAATATCAGGCTACATAATCTGTGCCTTGAATAACCCAGGTAAGACTGTCCCAACTCCTCAGAAAAGTACACCCCAGACCCAATATCCCTTTCAGAGCATTCAAATAGACCTTATACAACTGCCTAAATGCTCCGGAATGGGCCACGTGCTCATTTGTACCGACATATTTAGTCACTGGCCGGAGGCTAGGCTTTGTGGGCTTGCAAACGCCAAAACGGTGGCAAAAAAATAATGTCAGAAGTGATCTGCTGGTATGGTGTACCAGAAGCAATAGAAAGTGACAGAGGGACACACTTTACAGGGGAAATATTACAGACTTTGTTACAAGACCTAAACATAGTTTCTGCTCTTCACAACCCCTACAGAGCATAGAGTTCCGGGTGCGTGGAATGTCTGAACTACACTTTAAGTTAAAAATACAAAAGATAATGGCAGAGACTAATTTGCCATGGGTTTCATGTCTGCTAATAGCCCTACATTCAGTCCAAAACACACCCAGGAAGGATACAGGATTAACCCCTTATGAAATACTGTTTGAATCTACACACAAGCTAGGATGTTATTTTCCCCAGCAGTTGTAGCATTTACATGGTGAATTATTAGGAAAACAGTTACAAAAACAACTAACTGAAATACATGGACAAGTGTTTGCTTCTATTCCAGACCCTAATTTCGATACAGGTACTCACAGATTGCAACCAGGTGACTGGGTGGTCATCAGAAAGCATGTCAGGAAATTTCCAGAACCACGCTTTGAGGGTCCAAATCAAGTCCTGCTGACAACACCCACCTCAGTGAAACTACATGGAAGAATCACCTGGGTTCACGCTTCCCACTGAAAAATATTCACACAAGGGGAGTTAGATTCTGAAACTTAATTAAGATATGTATAACCATATGGGTCCTAGACCAGACAAACCATTATGGGGAGTCATACTGGGATCTTTATTTGTGTCTGTGGCAATCATATTTGCACTCTATATGGCTGCTAATTGGGAAGTAAGTGAGAATAATACACATGTTCCCTGTCATAATCAGTACCACTGCTTAGAACATGCACAGATACATAAGAATAGCATGAACAACAGTAGTGTAAAGCTGGGAACAATAAGGATGACACGGGAATTGCATGAAACTGACAGATACATGGGAAAACAAGTTGGTAAAAATGCATCAACTTATGGCTCTCATTGGAAATCACACTGACAGTTGGATTTGTACCCACTTCCCCATTTCCTCCCAAACTATGCCCTATGTAGCCTATCCGGTTACTTGGAATGAAATGAAACAATTTACTAGACAATATTTTAAAACCAGAAATAGCAAGGAAGCTACCCTTAACATGACAAGTGCTGGTCTAAATCTGAACAACTTACATCTGACTATAGTTGGATGGGTTAAACCACCATGGTGGAAAGTCATTAGGACCCCCCCTGCTTGGACATGGACAAAAGTTCCCATCTGAAACCTCAGTATCAGTAAATGGTACTGAGCAAAATGTCGCACTATACAATGGTCCCCTGGGGTAAATACTTGCGCCAACAAATATTACCTTTTACGAGACGGTCCCAGGATAAATATCAGCTTAAACTACACATGAATGAGATGGAATGCTGATGAGTACTGGAGTGGTTATTTGCAGTATAACAGGATGTGATAGCAATGGAAATTGTAATTGTATTAACAATAGTCCCATCTATTATCACCACTACAACACCTGTATACCTGAGGAATCACGATTTCTCATGTACATTGCTACTCAGGCAGTGACCCTAGGCCAGCTGCTATTGTCTCCAAATGTATATTTTGTTTGTGGACATAGGGCCTGATTCAGACCCGGATGCTATCTGCAGTCTGTTAACAATTGCCGGTGGTTACTAATCTGCGCATGCATCGCAGTGCGCATGTGTGAACTACACTGTGCGATCACAGATCCCTCACTCGTCCAGCAAAACCAGCCCAGCAGAGTGAGTGACAGGAGAGGCCGTTTGTGGGTGGTGACAGGGGCAGTCCAGTAAAAACGGGGGGTTGGAGATGCGAACGCAGGCATGCCCGAGTGTTTCAACGCCGTTTTAGAGGTGTGCATAATTAACAGGCAGCGTCATAGTACACGTCATCAGCCATTTTATTCCTCTATTTTCCTCGCAATGCTTGTGGTAAAAAAAAGCTACCACAAGCACTGCGTTCACATTCGATAGTGGCCGATGTACCAATGTTTTCATAAACTTCCAGGAGATGACATGGGGCAGTGGGCGTCTCTGCATACGTTAAGGGGAGTCTGCATACACAAAGTGAAAGCTTGTACAGGTACAATGGGTGTGCTTATGTCTCTGACCCCAAACATATGAGGAGCATTGAAGAATTAAAAGAATTTAAGAACGAGCGCACTATTGAGCCCTGGGAGACGTCAAATGAGAGATGGTTCTCCTGGTTGAATCCAGCCAATTGGTTCAAAGACTTTGGTGGTTGGATATCAGGAATTCTTTCACTTATTGTTAGAGGCTTAGGTTTGCTTGTAATCATTTATATTGTTATAAAGATTGCTATTTTGCTGATTAAGAATTTACTTACACTTGATTGTTGCTTTTCTAGGAAACCTGGATCTAGCAACCTCATGTTCACTGGCATACACAATGATTTGGGTGAACAAGACATCTACTTCCAGACAGTAGATGATCAACAGGATAAATGTAGCATTTGTGGAAGGAACATTGCATGAGAAAATGGAAGGACATCTGGACAATTCAGAACAATTGTTGATTCCCAGAGTTATGAAACATCATCTGGACACTAGACTAAGTAGTTTTAGGGCCGAGACTTACATGTACGGAGGATAGGTCACACCTCCTTCAATGGGGGGATCTTTCATATGAGTTCTGCAGCAGGGGTCATATGTTTACGTATCTGTACCAAGAATAGCATAAGGACTCGACCCTAGTTAGGCAGTTGAGGGAACAGTTAGGTTAATGAATAAAAGAAGGGATTGATAAAGTTAATATTATGTTCTGTATGATTGTAATAATGGCAGCCATCTTGTACCATTTTGTGCTAAATGTTATTCATAAACCTATTTCACTGTCAGCTACATGACTTGCAAGAAATGTTTAGAAATGCATAGATTAGAAACTCTCTCTCACTTGCTAGCTATTTCTGAGAATCAATCTCAAGGATAGGACTGCGTGCACATTCCAATGCCAGGCTGTGCATATACAGAGCTCTCTTTGGGCCTGGTGAGGTCCAAAGAACCAGATTCGACAATCCACAGTGCAACAACTGGAATTTGGTGTGATCTCACACAGGACAATTGCCATCAAGGACTCAATATGTCCAAGTGTCAGATGATTGTGTTTGTACGTGTATGGTGAAAAGTCAATGGTTAAATAATGTAATGTTAACACAAGGGGGTTTTACACACAGGGATTTGTGATAATGTGTATTATCTTAGTGGTAGAAAGGTGATGAATGAAGGAATGCCTTCTACATCATAAAACCGAGGGTGGATTGTAATTGGAGTTCAGAAAACGGTTGCTGAAAGCCATATTGTGTACAATGATTTTTATAAATGTATCATGCAATAGATAATGGTCAGGCATTAGGTGGTCAAACATTGCATAATGTGTTCTTGACAGAAAGAACCAAAGAAAGGGACAAAGGGGGCAATTCAGACCCGGACGATAAGCCGCGATCGCTCGCATCCAAAAGGTGCTGGGTATGCAAATTCCACGATCACACTGTCTGGTGTAAGGAGGCCCTCTATGTCTTAGAGAGCGACGGCAGAGTGAGCGCACGTCAGTATAAAGACGCCCACTTTTCTTTCTTAGCACACGTCATCTCCAGGAAGTGTATGATTAATCAAGAAAACATCGGAGCTGCACGCAGTGCTTGAGGTAGACCCTACCCCACTGCAAGCAGAAATACAACCAAGTGCCGCATACAATGATGCTTCCATGCTAATTATGCACACCCATAAAACTAAATTTTGACGCCCAGACACGCCTGCATTCACAGCACCACTCCACCATACACAAGCACCTTCCCCTGTTACCACCCACAAATGGCACTCAACGTAGCACTCAGTCTTTGTGCTACGAGCGCATGATTCCTGATCTGAGTGACTGGTTTGCACACGTGCACTGCAATTCATACACATGCGCAGACAGGCGACAATCGGTGATCGCGGCTTAGCGTCCGGTCCTGAATCAGGCCCAAAGTTCTCTTTGGCCAGACATACTTATCCCTGGGTCAACATGGTCTTACCTTCAGCTTATCTGAAAACAAACTCCATAAATGTCTTTTAGCTGTCCAACATTCATAATTGAGGCAACAGTGCCCCCTACTGTCTATTCTTTCTTTTACTTAATATTTATGTATATTTCCAAACATGACCTTTATTCTTAAACTGCTTATGAAGGAGTTTTCCTCCTATATAAACTGTCATTTGTCAGTATAAGATCGGACTTTGCTCAATGTACGAGATCCCAGCTTCAAACTGTTGGAGAGGCTCCTGGGAAATGAAACCATTTATGTTCTAAACAGATGATGTGACAAGCAAGTTAAGTGTTTATGATATTTTACTCTTTTTCTTTTACTTTGTAATAAATGTCTTTTTAACTGATATTTGTTGTGTGCCTTGATTAACGTCTTTGTATCCAAAGAATCTTATCTCGTTCCACCGAGAACAAGTATGCTTACATTTCTGTTATTCAATCTATCATATTTACTATATAATGCAAGTCAGCTGTAGTATTAAAATGTACAGTACTGTATGACAGTATTTTATACAGTATTCTGTCCTCAGAACACTTAACATTTAATTTCATGCTAGAGGTCCTGAGGACCGAGTACATTATGAAGGACTGACATACAGTAATGGAAGAAAAGATGTACAGCAAGTTATGCCTGCAATATAGGAACACTTCTGTTTTTTCTGGAGTCTTTCCTATGACACTCACCTCAAAATAATATAATGCATTCACATAAAGGTATCTTTCTTTCACCATCAATAGCTATGACGATCTATATCTCATGTTTCCCACTTGAAACCCCTTGAAAAGAGCACTCACCTAGGATCAGGTATCTATGTTCCCACAAAGGTTTCTTTGTTAGTGGTGGTGGATTTTCATGTTCAGATGCATTTCATATAAGAATGATCAAAAAGTGCTTTCCACCAGCAGATCATAAAAACATAAAATTTAATAGCAAAAAATGAAAGATAACAAACAGCTTAAAAAACAGACATCCATGAAAAAGTGAACAGAAGTGGTGAGGAAGGACCCATGGTCAGAAACGCGTGGTGTTAATGTAAAGTATTTTTGGATTCTGTTTTATATCCTTTGTGAAACCCCTATACACCTACTCGGGAGTAGTGGAGGTGTCCCAAATAGGAAAACATTTTCTTCCTTTCACTTTTTCTCTTCACCCTAAACCTCCCTCTGATAACTGACCCTAACTGTCCCTTATAGTGCCTAACCCTCCGGTAAGTGTCTAACACTCCCCCCTAGTGTCTAAGCCTAACCCAGCCCGGGATGTCCTTAAACCTACACCCCCCATCCCAGGCCTAACCACTTAACCAACCCATATACTTACCTTTGGGGTGCTGGCATCTGTATCTTGATCTGTTCGAGATACAGTATCAACACCTGCATCCTGACTGCATCCCCAGTAGCCTACACAAAATTTGATAGTACTGTACTAGTGTTAACTCTAGCTCCGGCGGCAGGCAGGGCGCCGGAGCTAGAGAGGGCAACCTTGTGAGCGCGCCGAAAAGGGGGCGTGGTCATGAAAAGGGGCGTGTCTATAAGACGCGTCCCCTTTTCGTCTTGCTTGGGGGCATGCCCGGCGCTTACGGACATGCCGGGCAGCCCCCAAGCGCTGCAGAAAGGGAGAATAGATGCCGGGCACATGCGCCCGGCGTCTATTCTCAGGCGGTGACCGGGTCACCGCATGTTTCTCCACCCGCGGGACACTGCGTCCCGTGGGTGAGAACGGCACCCGCAGGCTGTGAGGGCAGGGTGCTTTTTGCCCTCCTCCTGGAGGGCAGGGTGCTTTTTGCCCTCCAGAAGGAGGGCAGGGCGCCGCGCCGCGCTCAAACAGCCTAGCGGGAACGCTATGTACTGTACATAAAGTAGCTGAGGACATGTTGTGAACCGAAGCGTATTGTACTTGCAACAAATTGTTTTTTTTTTCATTTTTTTCCCACCATGCACTGAACTTTGGAACACCCATACTGAGTGCTGAAGTGGACAGTTTGTTGGGTTGGAGAAGGAAGAGAACTATTGTCAGTTATCCAGTAGCTGCACTGAAGAACGTAAGTTTGTGATACAGTACTGTTTGGCACTCTATAACAACACTCTGTAGGTGGGTCTATTGTAACTACTGTACAGTATACTGTAAATGTAAATTATTTACAGTTTCAATGCATGCTAATGTCATAGTGTAATACAGTTGAGTAAAGACTTACAGAAAATAAACTGCAGTAATGTATATAAACACTATTGTATGTTTGACCTTTAATAATTTTTGTTTACTTTTTCTAGCCGGCATCATGCACTGACCATTGGCAAATCCTGTATCCTGATCTGTATACAGTACAGTATGGCACTCTGGACCATAGAGCTTCTCACCAAAAAGAGTGCACATTTTGTAAACCATCAGCTGTGTTGTACAGTAGCTATTGCTAATATTTAAATTTTTTTAGTTTGTAAAAAACAGTTTACTGTACAATAATGTTTTTGTGGTACAGTATTTGCAGAAGGCTACACTTGTTGAATGGCCCTAGGCCTAGAGATCAATAAAGCCTTCCCTTTCTCTCTAAATGTAGGCAAGTGTGTTTCTGATGCAGCAGCCATATTGCTTTCATATCTTATCTAAAAACATGTAGTAAAAGGTGTGATTAACTGCATACAGTATATTATGTTGTACCTTATTAAGTAAAAGTATTGTTATTAATTTTTAAAATTGGTATTTGTGTGTAATTTTTTCAGTCTTTAAGTGCATGAGACCCACCATGTGCATATGTCACTGCAAGTATTGTACAGTAGGGGTTGTTGTGAATAATGTAGTGAGTTTGACACAGTATCCCAACAGTAGTGAACAGGAATTCATCTTACTGTACTTAAGCCAGTACGTGACATACAGTACAGTAAGATCTATTGTGCACGATCTAACAATTTTCATATTATGAAATCGTGCGCAATAGCAGAGGGAGATCCATGCTCCAAGAATCAGTGAAAAAAACAAATCACAGATAAATGCCCAAATTAGTGCATTCCGTGTTGCAAGGCAGGTACATTATGATAACAAAAAGTCAATAAGAAACAGATGCATAGACGGATCAATGAGATCTGTCCATGCATCTGTGATAAAAAATGTATAAGTTTACAAGTGTAAGTATAAACAAAACATACGCATGCCTGCACTTTAACCCCTCCCCCCTTCCTTAAAGCACAACCAGCCCCGGGCTTTTCAGAGCTGGTCTTGGTTTTGGATATACAGGGGTAGGGTCCCCTGTATTATCCATAACCAGTGGATGAGTAATGCCACAACGAGGAGAACCTTATCATTCTAGTGGAGGAGTAATGCCACAACCAGGGGAACCCGTTCTCTACTGTAGGTCCACTGGCCAAAGCATTGCGGAGCTACTGTACAGTACAGTATGTACAGTAGTGTCCTCAATACTGTATACTGTAGTATATATATATATATATATATATATATACATATAGATACATATATGTATTTGTATAATTGATAGAACTCACACATCACCAAGTGATTTCTTTGTAGTGAAGATTAAAAAAAAATGTCCCTTACCACGTCTCAAACCCGGGATGCCCACTCTTGAAAGGTGCTTACTCAAATCTCTAGCCCATACACGTTAGCCATGTTGAAAGCCACACCTGTTGTGTACAGCACACAGTGCATCAGCCTAGCACTGTGTCACTCCCGACTGGCTCCACTGGGCATGCGCAGTACTATTAGACTCCATACACCACAGCATAGCACGAATAGCAGGGTGCTACGTGGTGTACTGTATGGAGCGCCACACACCACTTTCTTGAGCACACAGTGCATCAGCAGTACAGTGGCCTAAAGTAGCATAGAAATGCCAGGTGGTATGAAGTTGTGGACAATGTATTGAGTTTGGCAGCATTAAACAGAAGCGAATGATGGTTGGGGGGCAATAGTGAATATTCCGCCTCATTAAAAGCTGTGTGTGCATGTGAAATATTTTATATAAGTTTCTGATATACCTCAGTGCATACCAGCTTTCAAGGCTGCAACTAGCCAAGTGCATACCAGCTTTCAAGGCTGCAACTAGCCAAGTGCATACCAGTTTTCAAGGCTGCAACTAGCAACTAGCCAAGTGCATACCAGCCCTCAAAGCTGCAACTAGCCAAGTGCATACCAGCTCTTTAGGCTGCAACTAGCCAAGTGCATAACAGCCCTTAAGGCTGCAACCCGCCAAGTGTTATCAGTCCTCAAGGCTGCAACCTGCCAAGTATTTATCAGCCCTCAAGGCAACATTTTAGTTAGGAATCGTCTTGTCCTCACAACTCCTTATCAATCGACTCTTTAAGTATCTTTTATAACTCGACTCTTAATCAATTGACTCACCTAAGCTTCATAATCAATCAACTCACTGTACTATATTGAGCTTCATATTCCTGATTATGGTTCCACTGTGAATCTTCCCAGAGGTTCATAACACTTCTTTTCTGTCATAGCGGATGAAACAGCTGACTGCAAGAATTACACAACAGTTCATAAGATTTATAGGGGGGAATCCAATTGTGGGAGGGCTTTTTAAAAACCCTGCGGAACATGTTTTTTCCTGCAGCCACAGGGTTTTGCTATTCAATTACATGACTGAAAATGGGACCGAGTGCTTTCTATAGAAATTTCTACAGAAATTACTGCATCTATTTTTCACGCACCTCCATCATTAATTTTAGAAAATATCAGTGGGACTTGCACTGGGTCCCCGGCAGCACCTCCCTGAGGACTAATTAAGCAATTAGAAGCTTCCAAACCCTGGCCCCTCTGGGAGAATGGAACACCATCGGTGTTGTACGCAAATCATCAGGTTTGTGTATAACACTGAATTAGGCCCTATTAACTGTCTGATTCACAGTGCTGATATTTTTTATTTTGTTTATAGTTTGGGATTGACCACCTGCACTACAAATCTACAGAGTGATCAGATTCAATAACTCATATCTGCACCTTTAAGGCCCTTTTGTTGCATTGAAAGCAAAGAGATGAACACTATTTTGTGGTAATGGAACAAAATTGGGAGAAATTCAGTTATTCAGTTTACAGATACTACAGTAGTTACACAGTTTATGAATATATAGGCTTACCATAACATCCCTTTAAACAGGGACACTTATGGATTACACAGGTTCTGTGGCTGATTAAAACCTTGTGAAATGCAGGCTTGAAGTCAGCTAGCCACAGGACCTAATTCATGAGTGACCCGGTTTAACCACTTAACTGACAATTTTTTTTGTCCAAAAACCACTCCAAAATTGTAGTTTTTTTTATGATTGAATTAGGTCAAGAACAAAACTTATTCAATACAATTTTATTTTAAAAAATCTTTTTTTTTCTGTTTTTTTTTATTTATTTTAAAACATAGTGTACCATAAAATTAGCAAATGTTTTCAAATTCATGAACTTGAACTTTAAACACTTATAAACTATTTTAAGACATGGAGCACAGGCTCCTTTCATTCTAATGACCCGGCGTCTGCAAGGAGCAGTGGCGGGTCTGATCAGGGGGTGGGGATGAGAGGTTGGGGGGATGAGGGGTTGGGGCTGCGGCTGCATGTTCACTTCCCCGGCGTCTGCGAGGAGCAGCGCCGGAGTTACACTGGAGCACAGGCTCCTTTCATTCAGAGGAGGAGGCTGCAGAGAGCAGCAGCGCAAGGTGTAGGTTGGGCGGGGGATTGGCGTCGGGGTGGCTGATCACTGTGCCCAGCAATGATCAATACACGAGTAGAATACGTAGTTGCAAGGGACTGGGGTGGTCCCTCTGGGACTGGTGGCTGCAGGAAGATTCTCTTACAACAGCCACCCGCAGGGCATTTCTGACTGATCCTATCAGATACGACAATGCCAGGGAAAGCCCAACCTGGTATGGTCGTATCTGATATGACCATGCCAGGCAAGTGTTTAAAGAGATAGTATGGTAAGCCTATGAATACAGTATATAAGAAAAAATGTGGATATAGGGCCTGATTCTGAGTCGCATGCAAAAGAAGACACAACAAAGTCTGTGACTTTATGCATATACCATTATTAACTCGTTCCCCAGTATACACCCATTCGACCGAATACACAAGGGCTGAGTAGCAAACTATTAGCATCAGTGGACACTATATATAATACAGATCAGTGCCTCATTATTCGTCACCATCAAAACTTGCATCAGCCCTATAGCAGGTGCAGTTTCTACTTTGCTTGAAGCTATGCATATGGGAATGCAGTTGCAAAAAACATCGCTCAACTAAGTGAACATCAGCATTGCATGTGACCATTTTATGGGGGAGATTAAATAAACTGTGAGGTTGTGTCAGAATCTCATGGGTTTTCCCATGCTAGTTTTTGCATGCACCCCATAGACTTGCAAGCAAAATCCAGCAAGGTTTTCACTTTCAGAATTACCAGCAATATGCAAAGTCGCACATTGCTCGAGATTCCATCTGAAGTGCCCCTATAGCCTATACTAGATGGCCCACTGGTAGATGTAGTGCACCAGTAAGAAGATATTGAGAAACACCACACAAACACACCATGAAAACATTTTGTATTAAAACGAAAACAAAACATACGCTCACACTCCCTCTTTTACATATTTCTAATAGGGCCCATACACCTAAACGATTAACATAAGATCCGATTCATCATACGATTTCCCTTCAATCAACACAAGTCAAGTCGTTCCATTTTGATGCTATTTTTACACACGTTTTTCATGCGATCAATCGTAAGATCATTGCATCACTATACGACGGATCATGTAACCGTGTGCACCTCAAAAACCATGCGATCATGCAATCGATTGGGTATAAATTTAAATAGAGGGCTGTGCTTAACTGAGGGTATAAAAACAGCCTGCCTCTTCAGTGCACTCCTGTTTGCTCTGTGATTAGTGAGGCTTGGTTTTTACCCTGCTGAACGCTCCACATTGCTAGCTACTGTGCATTGCTTTGTATTGCCTGGCCTTACAAAGTGCTTCTTGCTCTATTTACTGTGGTCGGTCTGTTTTCTACATTTTTGTGGTGATCAGGGGCGGATTGGGAATATAAAGTGGCCCTGGAAAAAAACGTGAAAGAGACCCCATGTGCGCGCGCACGGAAAGGTGGGTGGAGCCTAATTGCAAGGGGTGTGTCCTAATGTCAAATGCCATGCCTGCAAGCCACTCCCCCCATTTTGTCATGGCGGGGGCATGCCCACCGCTCAAGGAGCTGATGGCCATGCCCACAGTCCCTCTCTTTAGTGAATAAGCACATTGAGCATGTGACTGAGTATTTTCTTACCTAAATGATTTATCTGCAGCAGGGAACCTCTGAAGATATTGATCCTTCCTGGACAGGCAGTTTCTAGTTTCAGAGTCGGTATTCACTATTCATGCTGAGATCACATGTTCTGAAAGCCACCTGTTTGCGTAGCAATAAAGCCAATGTCATTCATCATGCAACATAGGTTCAACCAGACAATACATAGAAACAGAAGTTTTGGGGTAGGACAAAATGTGAGTTTCCCATATCAAACAATTTTATATTACTAAAATAGATTTGGTCATTTGGTACCATTTGCACCGTCTTTTCTTCTAGAAGTACCAGTGGTCCTACCATACTATATGTGTGTCTCCAGCACCATCGCCTTGGTGTGTCTCCAGCCCATCCCCCCCCATTTGTCTCTTCAGTGGTATCCCATACGCCTCTCCAGTGCCACCACTCTGCTTCTCTCCAGCACCATCCTTCTGTGTCTCCCCAGCACAATCATCCTGCGTCTCCCAAACACCATCATCCTGTCTCTCCAGCGCCAACATCCTGCATTTCCCCAGTGGCGTCCTGCCGCCCTAGCACAGAATAGCCCCCTTCCCCTAAGACATCATCTCCCCTTAGTACAGAAGACAGACAGATCATCATCCCTCCATCCCCCAGACTCATACAGAATAGCCCCATCTCCCTACCTGAGAAATCAGCTTGTCTTTTAAATAAAAAAAAGAATAGCCCACCCCACCCCGTCTGTTTCCTCTCCTGGCTTTCCCTCTAGTTGAATTAATTTGGTCCCTGCCAGGGGTAGATCTCGACTTTTCTTTTAGGGGGGTCAATTTAATACTTTGTGACTCCTCTCTCCTGTCCTGGCACCTCCCCTTTATGGTGCCAACTCCTCCCCTGTACTGTTGTATTTAAGAAAAATATTTTTATTTTAGTGGTCACAGGGATTATTCAAATTTCTGTATTTTTCATTCCTTTTTGTCGTACTCGCATCCCACCCCTTATCGTATGCATATTGGCATTTATTGATGCCGTATGCATGATTACTTACGCTCAGGACAACTATTCCGATAATAAGCTGTCCCATGTGAAGTTATGACTTTTGGGTTTGTAACTGTGGGCCAACGCATGCAGGGGGGAGGAGGGATCAGAAGGATCCCTCTCTGGGGATTTCTGCAGAAAGAAGCCTATAGCTTTCTATAGGCAATCAGATACGGTATGCGGTCAGGAAGACTGTCAAATCCCTGCATGGGACTAAAGATAGGCGTTGAAATCCCGCCACCTATCATTATCCCTGTGCCGGGATCCTGACGCCTGGCATACTGAACAAAGGTATTCTGGGTGGCGAGAGCAGACAGCCGCAGGGGGGGTGGATAGGATGGGGCCTCCCGGGGGGGACTTAGGGTTAGGCACCCCCCTGGGAGGGTTAGGTTAAGGGTGCGGGGTGGGGGGGTTAGGTTTAGGTACCCCTGGGGGGAGGTTAGGCACTTAGGGGGATTCAGGGGTGCCTAACCCTAACCTCATAAGTGAGGTTTGGGGTGGGGGAGGGAGAAAGTTAGGGATAGATTACTTACTTACCTTGTCGGGATCTTCACTTGTCTGCCTTCCCCCGGTGGTATATAATACCGATTCCATCAGATACGTGCAGGAATGCCCACTGCCCAGGAAAAGAGCACTAGAACCTGCTCAAAGTAGGCACAGGAAGGTGCCAGCCCGGGTGCCCAAATCTGCAGCCACACATCTGGGTGAGGCAGGCCAGGTCGAACATATGTGTAGACTTGAGAGGGTGTAGTTTGGCCAGGGAGAGGGAAAGGACATGATCACGCCTGCTGCTGCTCCTCACTGTTATTACAGAGCTCTATGAGCTGAATGTTCAGCAGCCTCCAATCTAGCATGTTATGGAGCTGTGTGCACTCAGACCAGTTCCAGGTGGTTGGGAGTTGACTGCTTGCATGAAAAACATTTTGGACACTGCAGCCCTCCCCCATCACTTTCCATTTTCAGCACAGCCTAATAAATCATGCAGGCTGATCGTAGATTTAGCTTGTGGGTGTGTGTGAACAGAGGGATCTTAACCTGCGTACTGCAAAGTGCAGGACTGATTGGAGATAGGACTGACTTTGCTTGGGGGGGTTAGTGATTGCTCCCTCTTCACTCTGTTTCCTCCCAAGGCTATAAACTTACAGTTTAAAACTTCACAGCCTGGGGAGGGGACAGAGTGAAAAGGACACAATCGGGGCTGGCTAGCAGGCATGAAGGACACCCCTCCTACCTCCGTGACTTACCTGCCGCCGCTGTCCCGCTCCTCCTCCATATGAATGAAGCAGCGCACCAGCACCCAGGCTTAAGAGGAAAGCAAACCTCTTTGCATGAGAGAGACGGGTCGCTAGTTGTGACAGGCAGCCGACGGGCTGCCTGACTGCCTGTCATGCAAACATAAAACAGGGACAGCCTGTGACACGATTCAGGGGGCGGGGCCAAAGCTAACAAGCGGCCCCTCGGACCAATCGGCCCACCGGGATTTATCCCGCTAAAGATAACAGCCAATCCGCCCCTGGTGGTGATGGATCCCTGCCGTTATAGATCACTTCTGTCCTATGCTGTGGTCAAGTTCAGTGAGGAGAGGGCCCAGCAGAGGAGGAGGATGAGGTCCTGCTGGACCAAGGATTGGCTGCTGGAGAGGGAGAGTCGATCCTACATGCCCATGCTGATGGAGATGAGGGAGAACAATCCGGATGACTACCGCAACTTCCTGCGGATGGATGACCCCACCTTTCAGGAATTGCTGCGTCTGGTGACCCCCTATATCCGAAAGCAGGACACCAAATTTCGGTTGGCCATCATGACCGAGGAGAGGCTCGTGGCTATGCTGAGGTACCAGGCTACGGGACGCTCCCTTGAGGATCTAAAGTTGGGACCCGCATCTTGGCTCAAGCTTTGGGACGCATTATCCCAGAGATGTGTGTCAAAGCCGGATAATCAGCTGAGACAGAATCTGTTTACAGTCGGACTCCATCTTAGAAATAGATCACACAACGCTATTTTGTCAAAACCACAGAGTACCATCTTCCCCAAACACATACCGACTGTTTAATATACATAAAAAATGACTTATTAGCATTAGAACACTTTATAGTAATCCTTCCAGAAATCATGCCCTGATGTACACAAAGCCCATCCTGGGGACAACCTTGATACCAAAACAAACACAGTATCAGTTAGCAACTAGAAAAACAGCTTCCTGAGAAAAGGATTAGAAAAGAACAATACACCAGAAACTGTGGGTGTTTTTGCATGTAAATGGAGAGACTCCACATGTGGACAGGTGTAGCTGTGGCAATTGTGATATGGCCCAGACACTTGAATTAAATCTGCTCTTTTTCAGACAGGCTGGCACCAACACGGTTGGGGATCTCCACCCTGTTTTGAGAGTGAAGCTCACTGCCCATAACACATTTGCATTGCAATTTGAAAATGTTAGTAAGAAATGAGATTTTATATATATATATATATATATATATATATATATAAAATCCATCATAAATAGAATCTCATGCATAAACACCGCACATTACGCACAGTTGCGCTGCTAACATGACGCACATTAGCGAATGCACAATATCCTGCATGCGAACGCTGTTTATTAACTGCATGCATGCACATCTGCCCCAAATCAGATAAACCTAACTAGCATCTTTTCCCAAACACCTAATACATACATAATGCACACTCACATAAAAGGTTCCATAGCTTTAAAGTATAAGATCCAAGTTTTATTCACTTATTACAAATGCTGTGAAATAAAGACTATTTTGGTATCTAAGGTTTAATACGTGATAAGTAAGCCGTGTTTGGTATTATACTGATCTGCACTTTCTCAACAGCTTCTCGGTATCATCGGTGTGAAGATCGCAACATGCATTCTCAACTTATGGACCGTAGAGATATAAAGCACCAAAATGTATTTTGTGAAACCAACAGCCTAGAATTGCATGCAGGGAGAATAGAGGAGGCAACAAGCTGTTAGAGGCTATTCTGTGTTCATTTGAATCAACCTGTTAAATTCCCTGTAACAGATGCACGCGCACTGGGAACCAATGGGATCAGCAACAAACTTCTCTATTGTGTTGTCTGTTTCTGTGAGGGTATAAATGTGTGTGTTGTGACCCCAGTCTGGAGTCTTCTTGCTGATTGATGGAGGTTTCTTGCTGATGCCTTTATCTGGTCCAGAGCGCGTGCTTAATGTATAACTGTATCTTGGGTCTGTATAATTCTTTGCGCTAAATTGTACTTAGATCACAGTGTGTAACTAACTGTACTTTACTTGAATACTTTGTGCTTCAGAAACACATATTCAAGGTCTAAAGTCTTCATTTTACTGTATGACTGTTTACCCAAATAGAGTAAATTTTAGAGTTTTATAGGCAGGGTTTAGAAGGTTTAGGTAGGTGCGTATAGAGGTTGTAATCCAGTATCCTTAGATGGGGGCTCATAGTGTGAGGTCACTTACCTGTTCACATGATAAAATACGGTTATCGATATCTCACCAAAGGGTGGATAGTGGCCACACGCAGTTTTCCCTGCAACCACTCTATGCTGAGAGATCGCTATCCGTTATCATGTGCGTCAAGGTACGCTGACTAGAATCCAGGGACAAGAAAGGAAAAAGTTTGTTTTCCTTTGTTGATAGTATTTTACGCTAAAAAGGGTACCGTAGTATTGCGCACGCGGCTGAGTCGCACTTTTGCACGCGTAATAGAGATGCACTTTTGCGTACGCAGCTACGGGTAAGAGTCATACGGTTGTGTGGTAGTCGCATTATTGTGTATGTGACTAGTCGCGCAATAGTGTATACGTATTTCCGGTAGTGCTGCCACGTGTTTAAACAAAGCCGATAAGGTCACATTGTCAATTGCTGCCAATAACTGGGTTAACGTGTATTTTTCTGTGCAGGAAAAAAAGTGTGTAAATGTGAGTACTTGTTTAGGGTGTAACATAGGACCTAAATGTTAAGGGTATCGTAGGACCCTTAAGTGCTAGGCGCAGGAGTTGGCCTAGTGACTCGGTAGCAGCTTACCATTTACTTTAAACAAAGCAGGTGTATGGGTTGTTATTTTTGTTAGGGTTCGGCTCCCAGAGTGATTATAGCGTTCAGTAATCAATGTGTGTGATCTGTTAGGCTTTTTTGAACACTATAATTCAGGGATTCCCAACCACGGTCCTCAAGGCACACTAACAGTCCAGGTTTTAAGGATAGCCATAGTTGAGCACAGGTGACTTACCTTACCTTAGTTATTTTGATATAACCATCTGTGCACAATCATGGATATCACTAAAACCAGTACTGTTAGTGTGCCTTGAGGACTGAGGTTGGGAATCACTGCTATAATTGAACCGCATAATTTTGGTTAAATTGTGATTGTGAGCTGGTGAGAGGGTGGACGAAATCAACTGGAACACAAAGGGTACTTTGCTGCCCCCTAGCAGTTGAAAGGTAGTCAAAAAGGGATTGCTGAGCGGAAGCGGCCTTTACTTCCGTAGATGAGTGGAAGCGTCTAGAAGTCCTCCATAGGGTTTGCGGATACACCCTTTTTCAAAGGCGTCCGCAGGTAAGTGAAAGTATCTTAATTGTGTTTCACCAGTTTAAATTTTTATTGAAAAACGTAGGAGTTGCTCCAAGATGGGAGCCACACAAACAATAGAAATGTTAGATAATGATGTGCTGCTAATGGAAGCGCCGCTCAGTTCGGCCCGTCATATTATGCATACTAAATACGGTACTTATGCAATAAGGTATTGTGACGTATGGTTTAAAGTAACGATGAAGAGTGCTAGACCGTTTCCCAGGATTGGTAGTTTTGATAAAGATGTATTGGATAATGTCCGGGATCACATCAGTCTGATGCGTTCTTGAGAGAAAAAGGTAAAATATTATCAATGTTTAAAATTGTGGCAGCATTTAGGTATTGCCAGTAGTTCACGCGCACCACCACCACCTTATGTGGATGGGTGTGCAGGTACAGTTATTGAAAAAACTCATAAAAATGTAACAAACAATTTGTACCCTCTCTTAAGTAACCATAAAGAAAATGTTTATGATGTGGATGATGAGCCTATTGTTATGTCTGCCATTTCCCATGCTGTACACGTTAGATGCGGCACCACGACAAGCCCAAGTGGTGCCACCATCTCCATCTGTAACAGCACGGGAAGTGTTAACAACTTCCTCCACGGGCACAGAGGAGTTTAACACTATACGTTGCAGCAACAGACTAAACCCCCAGCCAGGTAATAAGGTCAAAGGTAGCACTGCGGCCGGTCTGCATCCCATTCGGACAATCACTGTTCCGAATGGGAATGCGGATGCGAACGGAGTTGTACCTATAAGGGATGTGGTAATGCATTGTCCTTGGACAAGAGCAGAGCTAAATTCCATCATAAATGATTTCCCCGATCCCAAGAAGGAATTTCAGAAATTTGGGTAGTTCTCCTGAACCCACCAATTCAGATTGGCGGGTGGTGTTAAGGGCCTGTCTACCACGCAATATCGACGTGACAAAATTTATCACGGATTGTGTATTGGATGGTGACATTCCCTTAACAGACCAAGTAAACCAAGGTAACATTACCTGTATTATAACTCAATTGGGTGTATATTTTCCAGTAGTAGTTAACTGGAACAAAATTTTCACTATAAAACAAAAAGAGAGTGAATCTGCAAAGTCTATTGCGACCGGGCTCTGCAGGCTATCACCCAGTACACTGGGTTAGAAGATATTAAAGATAGCACTCACCACAGGGGAATGATTGTCACTATACTCATGGATGGCCTTAAAGAGAACCTAAAAACTCGGGTTCAGACCTCACAGCCTGGCTGGAGGGGAGTCACAATAGATACCCTCATAGAATCCGCCATAGAACATGACAAAAACATCTCAAAGAGAGAGACCCAGAGCGAGAAATGAATGGCTGTCAGTATTCAAGCTCTGGAAGGAATGACGGTAACATCACAGCCAGCAGACACACCTGCACCTGAACAGTTACACGTCCTCACCAATCCCACACCACTGCACACACAGCCCTACCCCACTTATCACACACAGCCACAAGTCCCATACTACCCACAAGCTCCATACCTCCCACAATATCCTTTTCCTCAATATCCTTACCCATATCCACCACCTTTCTCTCCTGCTCAACCCACACAACAATCCTTTCCACGAAAGTGTTTTAATTGCAACCAGCCAGGACACATAAATAAGAGCTGCACGGCAAAGAGGGTAGGACCCCCAAACCAGGGAGTACCTGGATATCCCCATAAGGGATATGCACAGAGACCAGCAAATGTCCAACAGGCACCAGCTCCAATTGTGGCCGTTAATGCTTTATTGGAGAGTGAGAGCCAACGCTAGGAGTCGGGTCATACTTGTGGTCTGCAGATTGATACAGGTTGACGGGAAGTACTAGGGAAAAAACTGGTAACGGTAATTGATGTACCTGATACCCAATCTCTGTTCTGCTTTCTTCCCTGTGCCCTAACACCCTGACTGTCAGTATTTTTCTTTTCCCACTTAGGGGGAGGTGTACACTACACATGGACACGAGTGCCCCATGGGTTAATTGACAACCCCAGTATCTTCTCCCAGGCCTTATATGACTGTTTACAATCTTTTCAACCTGCCAATGGATCTGTTCTAATGTAAAATGAGGACGATTTATTGTTGTATTTAGGTCATGTTTAAATGATATTAAACTGTTGTGCTTTATCTCTCACACACAGGACACAAGGTCACTAAGGACAAATGGCAGCCATGCCAGGCTAAGGTCAAATACTCGGAATACTGTCCAACCCAGGGGCCCAGGCAATATTTAGAGCAGTAGATATTGATAACAGAATTTAAATTGCAGGAATTTGTGTACAAATACAGTATCCCTAGAATAATTGAATATAGGAGGGATACTCATTTCACAAGTAATGTCTTTTATAACCTGTGTAAGATGATGGGTATTAATATCAAGATCATCCCAGACCATCTGTCTACGTGTCTCCCTTTGAGATACTGTTTAACAGGCAGCCTCATGTGAAAATATGATAATGAGGTTACTGTGCAGTGTCTCACGAAGATGAGTAAGAACAACAGGAAGTGAAAGTGTTATTAACTAACATGACCGAACAAACCCTCATGTTAAACCTGGAGAATCCGTTATGATCCAATAATTTATGTTCAGGTTGCCTGACTGATCGGTGGAAAGGTCCATATCTGACGATGTTGACAAAGTACCACATCCTCAAAGGGTGGCCGGGGAAGATACGTGGGTCCATTCCACTCACTATAGGGAGGTTAACCAATCGGGGGAGATACAAGGCGGAGACGAGGCCGATAATGTGGACCTGTCGATCGCGAGCTTGTGCCGGGAGGATTAAAAAGGTGACAGTGAGAAACCTGAGCTAAAAGAAAACTGTAGATCAGTGTCGCAGCAAGGGATTGTTCTGCTGTGTTCATTTTTGTATTCTTATTCCAGAGTTGCCGTCATCTTGGTTTGTCTGGGGATTTCCGGTTCCTGTGACGGAGGATAGATAGAGGAGCTGATGCTGCTGTTAATGGAGTGGAACCGAGAGGAGGAGTGTTATACCAAATCAGGGGAGTGTCTGACCAATTTTAGTACAGTAAATTGTTGTGAGATATGGATACCAATAATAAGGAAGAACTGTATTACAATCCTGAGTTATAATGTAATGTATGACAATGTAATCTGAATTTGAATAGTTGTGCATAAATATATTGTTTAGGTTATTTAAAGTCATCTTAGGTAACGCAGTCCCAATCTCCTTTCCAAACTTCCTTTATAGGCTAGATGAGTTCCCACATCCTGCCAATGATCCCTTGAAGATCCGCAGATGGCGTATAAGGGTTTTTACCCTTCTTGGAGACGCATTATCTAAATGGTTCAAATGACCAAACTGTGTCATACCATAGTAACATTAAACGGTATATTCTCATGCATGGCTAAACAGATTCAAAATGGTTTGTGATAGCGTCTGATTGGCTATCAAAGGGTGGAACTGTCAAAGCTGGATAATCAGCTGAAACAAAATCTGTTTACAATCGGAATCTGCGCGACGCCATCTCACGAATGGCGACAAGACTCCATCTTAGAAATAGATCACACAACGCCATTTTGTCAAAACCACAGAGTAACCATCTTCCCCAAACACATACCGACAGTGTTTAACATACATAAAAAATGACTTATTAGCATTAGAACACTTTTTAGTAATCCTTCCAGAAATCATGCCCTGATGTACACAAAGCCCATCCTGGGGACAACCTTGATACCAAAACAAACACAGTATCAATTAGCAACTAGAAAAACAGCTTCCTGAGAAAAGGAATTAGAAAAGAACAATACACCAGAAACTGTGGGTGTTTTTGCATGTAAATGGAGAGACTCCACATGTGGACAGGTGTAGCTGTGGCAATTGTAATATGACCCAGACACTTGAATTAAATCTGCTCTTTTTCAGACAGGCTGGCACCAACACGATTGGGGGTCTCCACCCTGTTTTGAGAGTGAAGCTCACTGCCAGCACATTTGCATTGCAGCTTGAAAATGTTAGCAAGAAATGATATATATATATATATTAAATCCATCATAAATAGAATCTCATGCATAAACACCGCACATTACGCAGTTGCACTGCTAACATGTCGCACATTAGCGAATGCACAATATCCTGCATGCGAACGCTGTTTATTAGCTGCATGCATGCACATCTGCCCCAAATCAGATAAACCTAACTAGCGTCTTTTCCCAAATCCCTAATACTTACATAATGCACACTCACATAAAAGGTTCCATAGCTTTAAAGTATAAGATCCAAGTTTTATTCATTTATTACAAATGCTGTGAAATAAAGACTATTTTGGTATCTAAGGTTTAATACGTGATAAGTAAGCAGTGTCTGGTATTATACTGATATGCACTCTCTCAACAGCTTCCTGGTATCATCGGTGTGAAGATCGCAACATGCATTCTCAACTTATGGACCGTAGAGATATAAAGCACCAAAATGTATTTTGTGAAACCAACAGCCTAGATTTGCATGCAGGGAGAATAGAGGAGGCAACAAGCTGTTAGAGGCTGTTCTGTGTCCATTTGAATCAACCTGTTAAATGCCCTGTAACAGATGCACCCGCACTGGGAACCAATGGGATCAGCAACAAGCTTCTCTATTGTGTTGTCTGTTTTTGTGAGGGTATAAATGTGTGTGTTGTGACCCCAGTCTGGAGTCTTCTTGCTGATTGCTGGAGGTTTCTTGCTGATGCCGGTATCTGGTCCAGAGCGCATGCGTAATGTATAACTGTATCTTGGGTCTGCATAATTCTTTGCGCTAAATTGTACTTAGATCACAGCGTGTAACTAACTGTACTTTACTTGAATAATACTTTGTGCTTCGGAAATACATGTTCAAGGTCTAAAGTCTTTATTTTACTGTATGACTGCGTACGCAAATAGCGTAAATTTAAGAGTTTTATAGACAGGGTTTAGAAGGTAAGGTAGGTGCGTATAGAGGTTGAAATCGAGTATCCTTACGTGCAAGGCTATTGTCAAGGTGCTGCAGTTCCGTTACTGTAAGGTAAGTTAAAACACACAGACCGCCATTTTTTTGGTTTAAAAATAACAGAAATTTTTTATTAATACTTTCTGTATTTTTTTCATTGTGACTTTAATTGTTAGCATAATAATCTCTTATGTGAAATGTATAAATATAAATATCTATATATGTTGAAATAACCATGGGTAAAATGTTAAAACTATCAGCAATTTACCCAAACCCTGCTAAGTATGTTGCAGAATGAGTTTTGGTGTTTGTTCCCCAGAATCCAGGGGCGCAAACACATGCTGAAAGTGTAAAATCAGTGGTCCCGGCCCCACTGTCATGCACTTCCAGCATGTGTTCCAAGCCACCTGAGATTCTGGGGCCCAAACACCATGCTGCATTCCGCACCATACTTACAAGGGAGTGTGCAACTTTAAAAATGTAAAAAAACGGTTTGGTCAAAGACCTATCAATTGTTATAAAATATCATTTTCATCATTATCTTCATGTAATAGTGCAAACAAATTGGGTGGAGAGGGTGGGCTAGAAGACGTTTGGTATGATGTTGCAGTTGGATTTATCCTTTCGTATGAAAGTTTGGCGATGTAGGATGGTAGGTTGAGGTGCTTGGGGGGGGCTGATTTGTTTGGCTGGAGGAGGTGTTTGCTGGGCCAGGATGGTAGGTGGGGGGGGGTGGAGGAAAAGGTTGGTAAGAGGTGGTGCTTGGGGGGGCTGAGTTGTTTTGCTGGAGGAGGTGTTTGCTGGGCCAGGATGGTAGGTGGGGGGGGGGGGGAATAGGTTGGTAGGAGGAGGTGCTTGGGGGGGCTGAGTCGTTTGGCTAGAGGAGGTGTTTGCTGGGCCAGGATGGTAGGTGGGGGGTGGTGGGGGAAGGTAGGTAGAGGATGGTTGGTTTGGATTTGGGTAGAAAGAGGTAGGTGGTGGTAAGTGGTGTTTCTGGCTGGTAGGGTGGGTAGTTTACTGTTGGTGGATGGTATGTTTGTCTGGAATAGTAGGTACTGGTGTTTGGAACGACTGATGGAGTCATGATGTAACTTTCTGACGTCAGTAGACATTGCCTTGCTTTAAAAATAAGGTCTGATGTCAGTCTTTCAAATTGAATCCGTTGCTCATGGACCATTTCTCGGACTGCTGCACTGACATAGTCCGCAAAGTTGTCAAATTGATTGGGTATCTTCAATAAGGCCTGTCTGGCCTGTAGAAGTAGTGGGTCTTCTTCCCTTGCTGCATTTTTGTTTTTCCTCTTTTGGTTTTTGGAAATCGGTGTTGTGGTGGTTGTAATGTCAACTGGATGAACTTCTCTTTGTAGGTCTGGTGTACTTGTCATATCTGTGCTTGAGTTCTCAGATGTCTGTTTAAAAATAGAAATCAATAAAAAAATAAGCGTTTAATGTAATTTCAAATTTATTTCACAGTTCCCAACAACAGAAGAGTGGATTGCAATTGGGGAGGAGTTTGAGAGCCGTTGGCACTTCCCTAACTGCGGCGGAGCAATCAACGGCAAGCATATAAGGATTAACCAACCTGCTAACAGTTGATCCTACTACTATAATTATAAGGGCTACTTTAGTATAGTTCTGATGGCTGTGGTGAACGCAAATTACGAGTTTGTATTTATAGATGTGGGTAAGAATGGGCGTTCTTCTGACGGAGGCTCCTTTCAGAAGACGTCATTCTACGAGAGGCTCACCTCTAACACCCTACATTTGCCGTCCAGAGAGGCAACAAAACATGGCCTTAATTTTGTCTTTGTGGCAGACGAGGCTTTCGCTCTTCCTGAACATTTAATGAAGCCATTTCCACAGAGGGCCTTGGACCATGATAAGCAGGTGTTCAATTACCGCCTATCACGTGCAAGGCAAATTGTGGAGAACGCCTTTGGGATCTTGAGCAACATATTCCGGATATTGCATACCCCCATAAATTTAAAAGTGGAGAAGATTGACTGGGTGGTCATGGCTTGCTGTATCCTGCACAACTTCATGCGCAAGAAAGCTACTCAGCAAAGGTCATTGGACACACCTTCAGTTGAAGACCCCGATCATCTGGAAGAGGTTGCTCCATTATCCTCTGTGGCGGTTATGGAAACCGGTTCGACTCTGACCAAAAAGGTCAGAGAAGAATATATGGCTTATTTTAATGGGGAGGGTGCAGTGTCGTGGCAAGAAGAGTCAATTTAATAATTTATAAAAAACTTACCATAGATGACTCCAAGGAACCACTAACATCCTCTTCCAGCACGTTGCAGTCCTGTCTCAGACAATACCTCAAGAGAAGGTCTCACGGGATCCTGGTGCACCAGGAACATCATCATCTCATAATACCATAGCGTTGGGATGTATATGCTGTCGGCACCAGCTCCTGAACATTTGGACTCCTGCACCTTCTTGTGCTGTTTAACAAAGGCAGTACGTAGATTCTGGATCTTTTGACGCACCCACACTAGGGAAGATGCATCATGGTGATATGGCTTACTGTACTCTGACAACTTCATTAAGGCCTGGGCACACTTTTGCGCATTATGGGATGTGTAGTTCCACAACAGGTGGAGGATCAAATTTTTAAATCCCTTCATGTACGTGGGTAAACATCTATGCAAATTAAATGTAAAAAAATGTACATAACATTATTACATTTGGGAAACATTGCTGGTGAAGGCTTGATTGAGCGATGGTCAAGGTGGACATGGAGCAGGAATGGGCACTATGCATAAACATTGGTGGTGGCCAGTGGCCATTGTGGGGGGCACAATAGGTAGACAGTGGGCATAGAGCAGGGATGGGCAAACAGGGTGTGGCCATTGCTGGGTAAACACACAACCCTGTGCAGGGAAATACATCCACTATGCTTCAAAAAAAACATTGGTGGTGGCCATTGTGGGGGGCACAATAGGTAGATGGTGGGCATTGAGCAGGGATGGGCAAACAGGGTGTGGCCATTACTGGGTAAACACACAACCCTGTGCAGGGAAATACATCCGCTATGCTTCAATAAAAACATTGGTGGACAGTGGGCTTCTATATATATATCCCTGCAAAATCTTCTCTCCTGATTCAATGCTGCTCCTCTCCGTTCGGGCTCTCTGTCTGCAGTGGGCGTACACATGAATTTGTCAGTCAAGTCCCGGAATTCGGACGTTCGAACGCATGAAGCGTCGGATGCTGTAAAACAAGGCACGATCCTCATACGGATACGACGGGCAAGATGTACTGTACATATGATCAGAAGAGACGACTGTACGAACAGCGGGAGCGCGCATCATATAATTTCATAGTAAAAATTAGGGATGTGCAGGCTCGGTTCTACTCGGTTCCGTTCGGTTTTTTTTGCTGAATCTTATTGGCTATCCAAAACTCATGACAGCCGATACCCAATAACATTCGGTAAAAAAATCCGAACGGAACCAAGCCTGCACATCCCTAGTAAAAATACACACGTTTCTTACAACTTCAATCGTACGGCGAGTCGAAAATCGTGTAATCGTGCCGAAATCGCGTAGGTGTATCGGGGTCTTAAGTCTCCTAAATGGATGGGAGATCCTCTTCAATCTTGCAGTTTTTACTTCAATGTGATTAAAAAAACAAATTAAAACATATTGTCAATGCAGTTTTGCCCTGCAAGAAGCCACACTACAGAAGGTCATTACAAGGTAGGAATTGAATAGTGCTGGTATTACCAACATCACATCATCCTTTATGATTGCATGCAACCATCACATGTACCCATTCAATGAGTTAACCATTCAAATCCCAACAGGAGGAGATCCCGAGTGGGGTAGGTAAGTATTCTAACCCTCCCTTCGTGGTGCCTAACCCTAATCTCCCCCCCAGGGGTGCCTAAATGTAACCCCCCCTCCCTGCACCCTAAACCTCCTGGGGAGGGTACCTAACCCCTAAGGGTGCCAAACCCTAATCTCCCCCGAAACCTAACCCCGCTAGACCCCCCACTCCTAACCCAGCCCCCTCCACGGTTAACACTCAGGGCTGCCCGGATTTACCTTCTTTCGGTCCGGCGTCGGGATTAACATAGGTGTCGATATTTCAACGCCTATGTTAAATCCCTTGCCGGGGTTCCGCTGCCGCCGGTCTCATAACTACATCCCCTGCAGTGTACACTCTTCCTGGTGTACACAGAAGAATGGACACTTGTACCCATCAGATGAGCCATCAGAAAGAAGCATGGCAACCATCTCAGTCCTAGCACAAATTGTAAAAAGCATTTATTTTGGATTGAGAACATTGATAGTTTCCAATTGCCATCTCTAAAGGCCCGATACATCGGCAATCTGTAAACCACAATTAAACAATTTAAAGATTTAATGCCCGATTTTAGGATTTCCCAATCTATCAATCTGCGCCCATACATTACAGATCTTTTTCAGTGATTTGCAGATCATTTTCAGCAAACACAGATCTGCCAATCTTAAAAGGCCCATCATTTTACTAGTAATGGTCTGCAAATCTGCTGAGCATCTCCATACACTAGCAATCTACAGCCCCAATCGATCTGTGAAATCCAACATGTTGGACAATCTGATTTAACAATTCCAATCACTTTTTAGTTGCAATCTGCGAACTGTGAAGCCCATACATTGCAGATTTTTTTAGATAATCATCTGCAAATTGCTGCAATCAATTGCTGATGTGTGGAGGCATTAAGCTGCAATACAAATGACAAGCATTTTGGCTTGTAGGTAATAACAAAACAGAGTAGTTTTGATTTGACTTGTCAAGAGTGGGAATTCAATTAAACGCCATGGAGGCGATTTGGTACTCCGGCAAATTGTGTCCAGCTACATCGCAAGTTTTGCCTTGCACACCATAGATGTGCTTAGAAAAATTTGTGATGCCAGTGTTACCATAAATGGCAAATATGTGTGAAAACAGGTATCTTGTTGATGCATGGCGACACATCACCAGCATTAGAGTATGAGAACGCTGGTATAATTAGTAGCTGAACACCACATGAAGTTCAGCAGCAACTATACTGACACATTTTAGTCCATTCCTAAATTGAATCACCATAGTTTAACAGGGCAGCAAAGATAGTGTAATAGTTAGCATTACTGTCTCATAGGACTGAGGTCATGGGTTTGATTCCCACTACGGCCCTGTGTGGAGTTTGTATATTCTGCCTGTGTTTGCGTAGGTTTCCTTTGGGTGCTCTGCTTTCCTACCACACTCCAAAAATATACTGGTAGGTTAATTGGCACCCAACAAAAATTAACCCTAGTGTGTATGCTTGAGGTAAAAAACATAGGGGTAGATGTATTATAGCCTATACCAAGGCGAAGTAGGAAGCACTATCGATGAGATGTAACCCCCCCTCCGGCGCTCCCCGCTAGAGACTGCAGCGCATCAGCCTGGTGCTGATGCGCTGTGTCTCAGTCCCAGACGGGTCCTCTGAGCATGTGTGGGATCTCGCAAGTATGGCAAGATCCCCGCGTGCAGCCGCCGCAGTAGGAACAGCGCTGTCACTGCTGTGGGGATAGGTAAGAGCCAGGCTATAGCTGTCAATAGCGGCAGCTACAGTGGGCCAAACGGTCAGGTGATCTGACCGTTCATACATGGCCCAGGCTATCGGCCACTGTCATTTGCCGCCAAACCCCCGATCATACATTGGGTTGAAGCAGTATCAGCGCACATCTCTCCCATACATTGTAAGCTGGGGCAGGGACTGATGTGAATGGCTGAACATGTTATGTAAATGCCAATGTAAGTAGGTCAATCTTTGATTCAGGAGTCTCCTGTAGAATCAAGAAGTATATTGTCTTGCTAAGACTAGGCGGGCAGGATATAACGGACTTCTTCCCTGAACTTTTTGCATTTGTAGTTTGGGGAAGTACAGCTGCAATGTGACCATGAGGAACTGTCCCAAATGGTGTGTCAGCACAAATGGACTGTGTGAGCTGCTAAAAAAACTTCCTATTTAAAACCTACCTTCAAGCAACCCTGGAGTCGGCCCGAGCATACAATAAGCTTATTTACTAAATAAGTGAAAGTCTATAAAACACATCTGCAAATAAAACCCCTCAAAACCTATAAATAAACGAAAAAAAAACAAGCAGCTCCGGAGAGAATGAGCAGGCCTCCAAAATCTCAACATGCACGTATGACGGATGAGAAAATTGCACTAATAAGTCACATATCGTTGTGCGTTCCTTCCATCTAAGTAGTCAAGGTGGGAACTTTGGAGCTGTTTCTTTGTTTCCAGGGGGAAGAGGTAAAGCGGGCACATGCCACTCAAAGCGGAAGCAAATTCAGTTAGTGCAGTGCTGAGCAGTTTACGTTACTGTGCTGAGCGCGGCTGTGTAGGGTGCGGGATGGCTGCTGCTTCCAACATTGATCTGGACGCCACACAGCATCTAAGGGACATTCTAAAGCTCGATCGTCCCGTGGGTGAGACACATCTGTTCTTGTATGGGGACGGAGGCAAACTTGGGAAGTATACAGTAGGGAGTGGTGGTGGTGGTGATGTGTGTAGAGCTTAAAGTGTAAGCTCTGCGGTCAGGAGGGTGGTGGGGGAAGCAATAACTGTATGATGTTCGTATAAGAAAAGGTAAATGGTAAAACGTCTACATTGAACTGTAGGTAAAGTGATGAGAGAGAAAAGTTAAGTTGTGCTGGGAGTGTATGTTTTTAAGTTCGTTTGGAATTTTTCAGCAGTTCAATTTCACTTCCTGGACTTAGCATTTTAGCGCTTTCAAATTGGTTAGGGCATAGCTATTTATTTAGACAGTCTATAAAATGCCATCTCCTTGTCTGTAATGTCAGTACGTGCACCCTCTGCTAGCTGGAACAAATCTGCTCTGATAAATGGAGGAGATGGGTCAATCTGGAGGTGGTTGGGGATGGAATGCCGGAGGTCAAAATCCCAACGCTGGCATTCCAACAGGGTTAGGATACAGACACCTGTTGGTAGGTATCCTAACTCTTCTCCTAACCTAACCCCCTCCCCCCCAGTGGTTAACCCTGCTTGGGACGCCGGCGCCGGGATTCTGACAAGTGTTAGGGTTCCGGCGCTTGTATTCTAAGCACCGACATCCCCTTTACCGGGATATTGACGGCATCCCATTCTGGGATACTCCATGCAAAATACTTATTAGAAGGTACGTAAATTGTTTTTTTCATGCAAGCACGGAACATTCGGCTTAGTTAAGATAGTGGTGCTTAAACAGTTGAGTAAAAATATCAACTAGCAATAATGAAATGATTAATACAGTTTGGAAGTCCATAAATCTAGAGTTTCAAAGTACACTTCCTAAGATAATTAGCAACTTTTAGTATGCTAATGTGCTGTGTAACTAGTTCATAGTCGCCTTATTAGGTACACCTGCTCTTTAATGTAAATATCTAAGCACCCACCATGTCAAGAGGTTCATATCAAACACCAGAATGGGGAATAATTGTGGACTAAGTGTATTTGACCAAAAATGGTTGTTCGTGCCTAATGGGATCATTTGTTTATCAAAACTGTACTTTCTACATCAGGGTCCATAGGGCTCCACAGGAGACCTTGGGGTATAGGCAATGATGGAGTCATCTGGCACCACACAGTTAAAAATGTCCTCCCAGGATGCACCGTCGCCACTCTCCTCTACCCCCTCTACCCCAGGCCAAGGCACCTTCAGTTTCGTAGGTGCCCGGCTGCAGTCGGGTCACTGCACATAGGGGTTGTTCATACAGCCCCAGAAGATATTCTTTATTCCTCAGAGCAGTCAGCACGGACAGCCCAACAGACATCTGTATTTCCGGTCCACCACCGAGACGCTGGTACTGATCCGGGGATCTTGGCAGGTTTCCGGGGTCTCAGCTAGCAGGGACCCGGAGGATCCCTGGACTGTGGCCAGACTCCATGGGGACACAGGTAAGCAGCAGGCGTCTGCGGATGCACAGTCGTATTTTATCCTCAGGGCTGAGGCACGGCTGTGCGTGGAGCCAGGCACTGAGCCTGCACTTCCACCAGGGACGTCGGGGCTGGAGTTTTCGGCATGCTTCAGAGTCCCGGGGGTTAATAGCAGGCCAGGGGAGGACGCCTTCCCTGTTTCACAGCTGGCCCCTCCCCCGCTGCACACAGCGCCTTTCCACTACGGTCTGGCGGGCTGCCACAGCGATCCTTCTCCGGGTCTGGGTTCCTCCGGCGGCCATTTTCTTCTGGCATACCGCTGATTTCATCGGTGGTGCGGAGCCCAGGTCCCCCTGCATACCTCTCCTCCAGTAAGGTCCGCGTATGCAGCACTATTCTTACCAGACTCTGAGTCTGTGTAGTTGATTGTAGTGCCATTAGTGCAGGTGGATATTCTGCATTGTATGTGACTTATGCTGGCGCTTTCTGACTGAACTTTCTTGTCATGTCAGCTATTTTGCTTTCCCTATACTTCTCCTTCTCACCAGCCCTCACGGTGCCAGTGCTGTCAGGGTGGGAATTTACCTCACAGTTACAAATTTTTTTCTGTGTGGTGAGTCACATACAGCACCCATAGTCTTCTACTATGTCTGGGAGTGATGACTCTGGCCAAAATGCCCCTTTCCTGCTCCAAATGTAATGCAGGAATTGGGGATGGGGATATGATTGCTGGGGACTTATATGTTCGGCCCTTTCATGTACACCTTCTGTTTATAACTGTGCAGGAGCCTCCCTGGGCTTGTTTTGCACAAGCTTTAAATACCATTGTGGAACGGTTGGCAGCTCCCCCTGCGTTTCCCCAGCTAGGGTTCACGCAGCAGGCAGTGCTCCCATACATGGGGTCCCCAGGCAGATGATGGTGGCGCAGTGCCTTCCTCCGCAGCCAGCACCTCCTCGGGTGTCTCCGCTGTTTATTTGGATTCATTCTCTCTCTCCCTCTCTCCCCTTCCCCGGTGCAAAACTTGACAGATGTTACAGGGTGAATCACTGCTTTCGGCCTGCTGAGAGACAACTAATGTCATCTCAGTCCACACATTATGATGAGGACGACTGGGAGATCCATGCCTTGTCTGACTCTGAGCCCCACAAGTGGGACATAGAGGCCAAGTTAAAAAAAATTGTGTTCCAGGTCTCATACGGGCGGTACGTGTGGCCATGGTGATTGAGGCCGAGGAACCTCCAAAACATGCTATTTCAAGGATGTTAAAGGTACTGCTGCAATTTTCGTCTGTCTGGTCAGCGAGTGGATCATTTAGAGGAGGCTTGGAAATCTCCTGGGAAGCGTTTCCAACCTCAGAGACGTCTGGCTTACGCTTATCCCTTTGCAGAAAATTATTTCTCTAAAAGGGAAACTTCTCAAGTGGACTCTCATGTGACACGCCTGGTTAAGAGTGCGACTCTGCCCATGCCGTCCATGTCCTCTTTAACCACTTGCATGGCATGTTCGTATCAGATACGACCAAACCAGACTGGGCTTTCCCTGACATGGTAGTATCTGATACGACCAGTCAGAAAAGCACTGTGGGCGGCTGCTGGAAAATCATTTTCTAGCAGCCGCCAATCCTCTGCACACTTTGTCCCTCCCCGTGGGCCTATCACTGCAGTGATCGGCCAGCCCGGCGCACCCACCCCCTACCCCGGCGGCTGCCGAGAGGACAGGGCAGAGAAGGCAGCACTGATAGCACTGTCCTTCTCTCTCTACTCTGCCTAGCAGCAGCGGCTACTGACAGGGCAGAGAAGGCAGCGCTGACAGAGCTGTCCTTCTCTCCCTACTCCGGAGAACAGCAGCCCAGCGGCTGCTGACGGGGCAGAGAAGGCAGCGCTGTCCTTCTCTCCCTACTCCGGAGAAGAGCAGCCCAGCGGCTGCTGACAAGGCAGAGAAGGCAGCGCTGACAGCGCTGTCCTTCTCTCCCTAATACGGAGAACAGCAGCCCAGCGGCTGCTGACAGGGCAGTGAAGGCAGCGCTGTCTTTCTCTCCCTACTCCGGAGAACAGCAGCCCAGCGGCTACTGACAGGGCAGAGAAGGCAGCGCTGTCCTTCTCTCCCTCCAACTCCGGCTAGCAGCAGCCTCTCCCCCATTGTGGAAAGCCATACCTCCCATGTGCAAATCAGTGCCCTGGGCATAAAAAAACAAAACAAAAAAAAATTATATATATATTTCATTTATTTATATTTTAGAATAAGCCTGGCACTCAGGACAATGAATGTGAGAACGCGGGTGCCATCCTAAAAAAATGCACAAAAAAATCCTTCTGGCTTGGGTATGCACCCAGCGCAATAAAGGCGGCACTCCCATGGGTGAATAAAGTCAATATGTATTAATAATATGACATCATCATAACAATATCCATGTGTCAACGTTTCAAGGCTAATAGCCTTTTCATCAGGACATGCATAGGAGAACAAAATGTAAAACTGTCCTACCTTATATAGAAGAAGGAAGAGTGCTGAAAGAATCTCCTCACCGTGTCTGGAGCCACGAGACGCGAGCGTCGACCGGAAGTTGGGAACTCGCCAAACGTGACACAGCCCTTTGGTTGCCCAGCAACCGGAGACGCAGCCTCCACTAGGATCCGCGGGCAGGCCGAAACTCCCCGAAGTGACCTCATAGGAGTCTACGTCAGGGGTGCTGGCATCACTTGGGCACGACGCGCCTCTGTGGTTGCCCAGCAACCAGTAGTCCACTCTGTCATCGGCCCCTGAAGGAAATAGAGAAATTAAATATGCGTGAAGCATGTATGAGGAGATAGTGCAGACAAACAAATCCAAGTGTAGATAAAGAAAAGAAAGCGGAAAGAGTGCATAATATACAATTAAAAAGTGACAAAGAAGAAATGTTTGAAAAATATAGAATAAAATCAAAAAATAGTCAACTAAATGCTAAATAAGATGCAAAATAACAATAACACAATATCATAATGGCATATGGCAGTGTAATCGCGAAGGATCAATATTAAAGGAGAAAACGATTAATTAATGCAAAAGGGGCATAGCATGAAGACCAACTAGAGGACATGAATCATAAAAACACATTTAACATGTATTTTTCATTAAGCCCCCTCGGGGCAATAGTGTCTAAGTGGTGGATCCAACGGGCCTCCCACTGATTCAAGCGTTTAGCTCTGTCACCGCCCCGAACGTCAATAGGAACATGATCCACAATTTTGTATTTAAGACTGGCTAAAGTATGATTAGCCAACCGAAAATGACGAGCCACAGGTTGCACTATCTCTTTACCTCCCAGGGCCGCTCTGATGGAGGATCGGTGCAAAGCTGCTCGTTCTCTGAACGTGCGAGTGGTCTGTCCAACATAATAGAGCCCACAAGGGCAAATAATAATGTAAATGATACACGTGGATGTGCACGTAAGTACATGTCGTATAGGAAATTTACGGCCACTATGCGGATGTTTGAAGTAATGTCCTGGTTCCAAATATCTGCAGGTGGTGCAAGCAATACACCTGTAGCATCCTGATTTCTTCTTCTGAACAACTATATCTGAAGCAGAAGATGGAGAAACGACATGGGTTTTCATAAGTAGATCCTTAAGATTCTTTCCTCTTGAATAAGCCGGCATGAGAGCAGTGTGCTTAAATGTACTGAGATCACTGTCACTTGTCACAATCGGCCATAGTTGCTTAGAAGACTGCTTCACAGTAGAACTTATGGTGGAAAATTCAGAGATTAATGGAATTCTGTTAGCCACTTTGTGTTTAGAGGCAGATTTTAACAACTCTGTCCTAGGTGTCTGCAGAATTTCTTGTTTGCTATCTAACAATTCCTGCACAGGATAACCACGACATATAAATTTGTCCACTAATTCATCAAGACAGCCCTCTAATGCTGAAGGGTCACTGGTGATTCTAGCGGCACGCATAAACTGGGAACGAGGCAAGGATTTCTTCAAAGTTGCAGGATGACAGCTGCTATGATGCAGAACAGTGTTTCGGTCAGTGGGTTTATTTCAGACATTGGTGGTAATGGTACCATTGGAAACAGATATTCATTATTTAGATGTTGCAGTCTCTTTTCTGCTGTACTACAGAGTGAATTTTATAGGGCCATCCAATATGGCTCTATATATATATATATGTGACAAACAAATTACTGATGGGGCGCTCCTATTCAAACGCAACTCTTTATAATGACATGTATTACAATCCTTCTTAAATCTTATATATTTTCTATATTCTTTAAGGAAACAATTTCCCTGTGTGTTCCTGTTTGCTTTTCGATGTAAATCAATTAATCCAGATTGTGAGCTTGCTTCAAATCTTCCTCGGGGTTCTATAGGAAGATACCCTCATACCAAAACACCCAGACAATTGGCCCAAGGCCAGTATTAATAAACAAGTTATAAACCAATTAAATTTCTAAAATAATCGTATTAAAGGAATAATACGATTATTTTAAGAAATTGAATTAATATATGTAATATGTGTATATATTACATATATATATATATATATATATATATATATGTGTGTAATATGTGTATATATTACATATCCTAGTGCGCATGCGCGGGCTCCAAGAATATCGTGGGAATTCCCACTGTGTATGCACAGCATGGATCTCCGTTAAGTGCAACTTATGCAACCGGGTCGATGGTGGCCCAGAGGGCATGCGCACGACGGAGCCGGCTCCGTTGTGCGCATGTGTGAGACCCGGATAGCGACGGACAATCCGTCGCTCCGCGTCTCGCACCAAAGGGGGCATGCTGTCGATGTTAAGTGGTGGGCGGGCCGGGGGGGTGGCTGCCCAGATGGAGGCGTTCCCATGTTCGGTCTTCAAGGCGGAACTCGCAGTCAGGCAGCACTGACGGAGGTGTCATGCATTCTGACATGGGCGGAAGGCAAACTCCCAGCCATTTTGGCAGTGTTCATACCAGGAGTTCTCAACTGGGATGCGTACTTCCTCAGCCGTCACGACGTGCATCCAGGGGAATGGTCTCCACCAGGAAGTGTTTCAGCTCCTAGTGGACAAGCGGGTCCTTCCTGAGACAGACCTCATGGCATCTCGACACAATCACAAACTGCCAGTGTTCGGGTCCAGAACAAGAGATGCCGAGGCTATCTTTGTAGACGCTCTGTCAGTGTGAAAAATTAAGATGCTCTGTTAGTGTAGTGGACCTTCCAGTTTGCATACCTGTTTCCTCCGTTCTCCCTTCTTCCTCGAGTACTTAAGAAATTCAAAAGAGACACGAGCTTGCTGGTGGCTCCAGCTTAGCCCAGACGGCACTGGTACTCAGATCTTCAGAGTCTCTCCATCGACACTCCGTTGCTGTTGCCTCAACGTCTGGACCTGTTGTCTCAAGGTCCTTGCCTTTACCTGGACCTGGGTCGTCTGTCTCTGGCAGCGTGGCTCTTGAGACATCCCTCCTAAGGTCCAAAGGTATTTCTACCTCTGTGGTTAACACCATGCTCAGAGCTCGTAAACCTGCCTCTACCAGGATTTACCACAGGGTAAATTGGTGTCGTCCCAGGGGTTACGATCCTCAGGTTTTTCGGATATCTAAAGTTTTGGCTTTCCTGCAGGCGGTTTTAGATCTTGGTCTCCGCCTTGCCTCACTGAAGGTGCATGTCTATGCCCTGTCGGTGTGGTTCCAACATAGGATTGCTCTTTTCCCGGATATCCGCATTTTTATGCAAGGTGTTCTTTGCATTCAGCCTCCCTTTGTCCCTCCTGTGGCTCCTTGGGATTTGGCTGTTGTCCTTAGGACTCTCCAGGGCCCTCTATTTGAGCCCCTGGGCTCAGTGGATTTCAAATGGCTTACGGCTAAGACTGTATTTATTTTGGCTATTGCTTCCGCCCGAAGGGTGTCAGACTTGGGGACTCTTTCTTGTCGCCCTCCGTTTCTGATTTTTCACCATTGCACTCACCCTGGGTTCCTTCCTAAGGTGGTGTCTTATTTCTACATTGATGAGTAAATTTATTGTACTGGCCTTCAACTCTCCAGACCTCTCGGCAGGGGAGGCGTCATTGGATGTGGTACGTACTCTCAGGGTATATGTGGACCATACCAGTTCCCTTCGGAAGTCAGACTCCTTGTTTGTCCTCTATGGATTCCACAAGAAGGAATGGCCAGCCAATAAACATTGGATAGGTGGATTCGTGTGACAATCTCTGAGAACTTACACTTATGAGGGCCTTCCAGTTTACTAGGTCTGGGTACTTTGTGGGCAGCTCGCCGTGGCATCTCAGCTGTTCAGCTTTGTAAGGCCGCCGCGTGGTCTTCTGTCCATACCTTTTGTGAAGTATTATGCCTTTGATACCTTCATCTCTCGGGATGCTTCCTTTGGACGGCGGATTCTCCTTTCTGCACAGGAGCGTTCTCACCCTTAAAGGGACTGCTTTGGGACATCCCCAAGGTCTCCTGTGGAGCCCTATAGACCCTGATGTAGAAAAGAGAGATGGTAAGAACTTACCTTTGTTCTCTCTATCTATGAAGTCCATAGGGTCCACAGGACTCCCACCCTGTCTTACCTGTGCTTCAGATGGGCTTTATTCTGGTCACCGATTTGCTGTCTCCTTCTGTGTGAGAATGTGATTCTTGTGATAAAGACTTTCTTCTCTTTTTTTTTTTTTTTTTTTCCCTCCTCCTCCGGCCTATGGCTTGTTACGTAACTGAAGATACCTTGGCTTGGAGGCGGGGAATAGGAGAGGGGGGCCCAGTGCATCCTGGGAGGACATTTTTAACACTGTGGTGCCCGATTACTCCATAGCCTATACCTCAAGGTCGCCTGTGGACCATATGGACTTCATCGATAGAGAGATAACAAAGGTAAGTGCTTGCCATAACTCCTTTTCTGCTACTGCACTGTAGCACTTTCTTCTTCCTCCACTAGGGGGCACAGGGATGACACTGTGTATAGGTAGAAGAGGAGGGTCTGGGCACCAAATAATGAATATTTAGGTGGTCCCCCACAGTTCATTTAATTTTATCTATTCATTTTATTACTTTTTACAACAAGTGGGCAGTGTAAGATATCCTATAGGACGCACTGCCCCAGCGTCGGTGGCCGCAGCACTGGCGACTGGGTCAGTGACTTCGACTGCGGACTCCTACACATACCGGAGCCGCAAGCTGCAGCCGGCACTCAACGGGGACAAGATTAGGCTGCCGAAGCAGGAGACCTCCGGCGGTGTTGGCAATGAGGGCTCCCGGTCTCTTGCGCTTCCTGCTAGACCATCAGGGATTTAATTTGGAGCAGGGGGCTTAATAGCAGTGGAAGCCATGTTCCTTTGGTTATGCCAGAATGGAGAGGCAGGCGCTTCCCTGTTGGCCTCTCACCCACCCCTGGGCTGTGCTTTCCCTCCGTGGCCAGTAAGCCCCAGGCAGATCCTCCCTTCTCTCCTCCCCCTCCTAAACGTTGAGCGCCCATTTGACCTCATTGCCTGTCTCAGTGTTGGAGAGAGAAGCTGGACTCCAGTCTCCTCTCATAGCCTGCCCCCCAGCAGCTGAGCTAGATTATCTGCTCCATCCTGCTTATTTATGCTGATTTGTTGAGCTTCATTAGCCCACATATCTGTATTGAGTTGTCTGTGTATATGTTAGTAAGTGTACTTTTCCCTGTGTCTCTGTACCTGCTGTGGTTACTGGTCACATATTGGTGTGGGGATTTCTGCGACTCTCGGGATTTCCAGAAATAAAACTACCAACGAGGTATTGCGCACTAAGAATTGTCTTTAATGTCGTTTCTCCTCAGGATCCAGAGCACGATGGCCTTTGTGTCAGTTGCTTTGGGGCCCTGCAACAGGTGACTTCGCCCATGGATTCCAGCCAAGAACTTGCTTGGGCGTCCAGGCTAACTCAGGTAATGTCAGTTTGTAGATCGTATGACAGTTGCAGTGCCACCTGTCCCTGTTGCTGTGCCGCAACTTCCCAAGGCACCCTGGTTTCAGACTTTTGCACATTCAGTCCAGGGGTTGGCTCAGGTGTCCACATCCTTTCAACAGATGCTAAATAAGGATAGGGCTTCTATACATAGGCCTGCTCCACGCGAAAGCAAGCACGCACAGAAGTGACCTGGTCTCCTTGGTTGCGCATATTAGAGAGGCAGCTTATTATCTCTCCAAAGCAGCAGGACTTCTAAAATTGCAGCCGGAAGAGTACTCTGGCTGCGCACCTAGAATGCAGACACTGAATCCAAAAAGCTCCTGGAAGTCCTTCCCTTTTTGGGTGACGTTCTGTTCTGTCCGGAATTTGACAAGATAGTGATAACTAAATCTGCTTTCTTATCATCAGTCGCCACTCCGAGATCTAGGACTTCAGTCTCTCGTTCGTTCCGTCCGCAGGGCAAAGCCAGAGGTCAATCATTCCCAGAAACCAGCGTTCAGCCCCTAAAAGCTCCAAGCTCAGATGTAAGCAATCCTGGTCCACTAGACGTCCGGCTGCAAAGCCAACAGACAAGCCTGCCGCGTGTGGTGGGCCTCCTCCCGGGGGACCTCAGAGTGGTCGGTCGGCTTCTTCTTCTTCGTTTCTCTGTGTTGTGGATGCAGACCACGACAGACCCTTGGATTAGAGATGTCGTGTGTCGGGGCTACGCTCTCAATTTTCAACAGCGCCCCCTTTCCCGGTTCTTTACCACCGCCCTTCTTACACAGCCAGAAAAGGCAAAAGCTCTCGAGGGGTCTATTCGGAAGCCTGATGGCTCTTTTCAACCCATCTGCAATTAGAAACACCTGAAGAATTTCCTCCAGATTCCCAAATTCCACATGGGGAGTCCCTTCAGACCATCATTCTAGCCTTGGAACCGGGGGGATTTTATGGGATCGTTGGATATCCAGGATGCTTATATGCATATTGCTATACGAGCCAATTACCAACACTTTCTCAGGTTTGTAATACAAACCAGCCATTATCTTTTGCAGGTGTTACCCTATGTTCTATCCATGGCCCTTCGTGTGTTCACGAAGGTCATGGCAGTACATTTTCGCCGCAAGAGCGTCAGAATTTTACCATACCTGGATGACTTGGTTTTTTTGGCCTAGTCTCTGACAGTTCTCGCATATCTCATCCATCTGACAGTGGAGATTCTAGAGTCCCAACAGATGGATAATAAATTGGAGGAAATCCACACTATAACTGTCCCAGGAGACGCTTCACCTGGGAGCCTTGTTGGATTTCAAAGCTCAGTCTTCCTCCCTCCGGAGAAGATCGTGACCTTAGAAAGCCAGAATCCGCACCTTTCTGTGCCAGCATCTGGTTTCCATACACTCATGCATGCAGATTCTGGGGTCTTTGGACTCAGCGTTTGACATGGTGGAGTACGGTCATTTCCACTCCCGGCCTCTCCAAACGGTCATTATAAAGCGATGGATCAAGTCTCGCCCAAACCTCAAGGCACAGACTTTCTTCCACAGGAGGGAACTGTGGTGGCTCCAGTGCTCACATCTGGACAAGGGACATCTCTTTTGGATCCAGGACTGGGTCCTTCTTACCACTGATGTAAGCCTTTAGGTGGCGGTAACCAGTCACCTAACCTTTCAGGGCCTTTGGAAATCCTGGAACTGTGCCGTGTATAGGGCTCTGTCAGTCACAGCACCTCCTTCATGGAAGTCCGGTGAAGGTACAGTCGGACAATGCAACCGCAGTGGCTCACATTAACCAACAGGGCGGCACCCGCAGTCAGGCAGCCATGTAGGAAGTCAGTCGAATATTTCATTAGTGAGCATCATCTTCCAGCAATGTCTGCAGTCTTCGTCCAAGGAGTTCTGAATTGGTAAGTAAACTTTATAAGTCATCAGATGTCTTCCAATTCTTCGTCCGCTGGTGGGGCCGGCTGGAGATCCACATGATGGTGTCTCGTTTCGATCGGCTGCTGAGATACTGCTCTCGCACCAGGGATCCAGATGCTCTCCTGGTAGATGCCCTAGCGGTTCCTTGGATCTTCCCTCTTATTTACGTCTTTCCTACGATCTCAATGATTCTTTAGGATCTTCACAAATTCAAACTGGAGAGAGGCACTTTGATCCTGGTAGCACTGGATTGGCTTTAGCACATGTGGTACGCAGATCTACTGGGCCTCCACATCGGCGCACCACTGCGTCTTCCTCTATGACCAGATATTCTCTCAGAGTCTGTGTTTCCATTAGGATCTGACCCATCTCGCTTTGACGGGGTGGCTCTTGAGACATCCGTCCTAAGAGCAAAAAGGATTCTCCAGGAGGGTTGTTTGGACTGTTATGCAGGCTAGGAAGCTTTTTTTGGCACGTATCTATCCCCCGGGTTTGGCGTACCTATTTATCTTGGTGTACGACTAGTGGTCTTAACCCCAGGGTTTTTCCGCCTTTCCTGTATCCTTTCCTTTCTGCAGACAGGTCTGGATTTAGGCCTCCGGCTCTTGTCATTGAAGGTCCGGGTTTTGGCCTTGTCTGTACTCTTCCAAAGGCAGATAGTATGAACATTTCTATCAGGGAGTTCTCCACGTCTAGCCCCCGTTCGTGTCTCCTGTGGCTCCGTGGGACCTGTCTTTGGTTCTCTGAGCTCTCCAGTCGGCTGCTTTTGAACCATCACATGGTAGATTGCGTTGGATTACGTGGAAAACTGTTTTTCTACTAGTCATTGCGTCGGCCTGGAGGGTGTCGGATTCAGACAGGACTGTGCTGCAGACTCGCCTGAGCTTCCTTCCCAAGATGGTGTCCCGCTTCCACATAAATTAAGAGATTGTGGTACCTGCTTTCCAGACTGTGGATCCTTCTCAGCCAGAGGCTTCCTTGGATGTGATAAGGGCTCTCAGGCTTACGCCAAGAGAATCAGGGAGATTTGCAAGTCTGATTCTCTGTTCGTCTTATATGACGTGCATAAGAGGGGCTGGTCGTTTACTAAGCAGACCTTGTCCCTCTGGCTCTGCTTTACAATTTACCAAACTTTCTTCTTGGCGTACCTTTCTACCCCTGCCGTGGTGGCGGCCCATTCCACCCGGTCAGTGGGGACTTCTTGGGCAGCACGCTGTGGGGCTTCTGCAGAACAGCTCTGTAAGGCTGCCACATGGTCGTCTGCTCATACCTTCATCTGGTTTTATGCCTTCGAAATCTTTGCGTCCTTGGACATTCTCGGGCATTCTGTGACCTCTGGAGCATCTGCCTCCATAGGGGACCTACAGAGGAGGAAGAAGAAAAGGAGACTTATGTTGCTTACCTGTTTTTTTCTTCTACTCCATAGGGGGCACAGGGCACCCACCATGACGCACCTGACTGCCGGGGTGTTTCCTTGGTGTCCTGTCCGGCTGTATTTTCCATGGTTTGTATGGTTCTGTGTGTATGCAGGATTTCCTTCTCCTCTGCCTCGCTCCAGAAATGGGCTTACAAACTAAACTGATGGTCTGTGGCTGGGGGCGGGTATAGAGGAGAGGATCCTAGACTTGTGGGTAATTTTTATTATTTGGTACCCAGACTTTCCTCTCCAGACTATACCCAGTGTCATCCCTATGCTCTCAAATGGAGTCGAAGAAAGATACTGAACAGGTAAGCAACATAAGTCTCTTTTTCTTCAGGGTCCATAGGGGGTCCACAGGGTTGACCTTGGGGTATAGGTTGGGACCCAATTCCGGGCACCACGCAGTTAAAGCTTTCAGCTCCCAGGATGCACTGGGTCCACTCTCCCTGTAACTCCGCCCCTAAGCCAGAGGCACCTCAGTTTTAAGTTGGTGCTTGGCCGGAGTCGGGTCACCGTTAATGCAGAGGGGGCTAATTAGCAGCCCCTAAGCTACTTTTTATTTTATGAGTTTAAAGTTTATTTCCTTTTAGATTCTTCAGAGCGGCAGCGTCGGACTGTCCATAGGACGTCCAAGCTGCCGCTCCCGCACTCCACCGGCATCGAGATGCCAGTACAGATCTGGGGATCTCGGCGGGATCCCAGAGTCTTTACTAGCCGGACTCTGCGGGCGCCCAGGACTGCTGCCGGATCGACGGGGACAAGTAAGGTCGCGGAACACCGCTTGCGGTGATCCGCGCATTAATGCAGTCCGATGCCTCCGGTCTCTGAGGACAGACCGGAGGCGCTGGCAGTGGCAGCGGGCCCCTCCCCCCATACCCCCCGTGTCCACTAGACCACCAGGGATTTAATGATCGGCAGCTGGAGCCGGCGTCCCGGAGGTTAATATCCGGCCAGGGGAGGCAGCCTTCCCTGTTCAGCGGCTCCTCCCCTCAGCTCAGCGCGCCTTTGTTCTACAGTCTGGCGTCCCTGAGCTGCCTCCTCCGTGGGCCACGTTCCTCTGAGGTCTCCAGGTGGCCATTTTATTTCTATGGTGCAGCACAGAACTCCTAGGACAGCAGTTGGTCCAGTCCCACTGCGTACCTCACCGTTTGGGTATGTGTACACAGCGCTATAGCCTTCCCAGACACTGAATCTGGGCAGTTGAATGTAGCAACATATGCAGTATATTATATGTATTGTTTATGTATATATATTTCTGCATTATGCTAGTGCTGACTGTGCTTTTTCTCTCACCTGCCACTATATATATCTATCAATTTTCTGTACAATCTGCCCTAATACAGGTGTACTTAGGGTGGTTCTGAGATATATATATATATATATATATATATATATTTGTGAGGTTTGTCACATACTGTGGCGTGCTGCATGTTGCCATATTTTAAATGGAACTGTGTGCTGCATACGCTGGTAATGGGTCCCTGCAGCTTATCCTAGCGTCAATCAGGACCAGTATAACGCTGCTTGATATTTCCACAAGGATGGTTCGTACGATAGGTCTGACCAGAAAATAGAGCACGATACTGTACCCATTTTTGCTATCCTGCAAGTCATGGACTGCAGGTATGTGTACGGAGGATTTCACTCTGAAAGGGTTATGTATACGGCGCCGTCAGGTGCTGGGCCCCTTACAGGACCCCCTTGGGTGGTTTCTTTCTCAAAATCCTGCCCTTCATTGCGGATTGCCTGGCGGCTCACATTGTTGTAACTTACTTGGGGTTACTTCACCATGCTGCCCTTTACTCTCAGGGTATCTCGCAGTTTCTTGCAGTTTAATCCTGTGACACAGACTATCGCTCCCTACCAGGGTTTTTCACAGTACATGCAATTCCCTTAGGTACCACTACAGTCTGTAATTTCCCTTGCAGGGATTATCACAACAGCCACTATGGGTGGATGTCGTTTATATGAAACGACATCCACCCATGGCGTAATAAACACCCTGTGGTTACTTCCCAGTCTGCACTGCTGTCTAACATAGATCGTTAGCCAAGGGTGAACTGGATAATGTATCGGACTCCTTTCCTCTCACATGCAGGGAGCCTCAATCAAGTATTATTATCCCTGCTTTGGTGCTAGTGGTCAAGTCCATCCCAGTTATAGAGAATGTAGAACTTGCACCTAAACCAAATCACCGTCAGTTTCAGCATTGTCATCTTCGGCTGTGTTCCCCTTCTCTGACCAGCGGGTGGATCACATGGCGGGAGTCTGGCTATCGCCACAAAACAGGTGCCATAAAAGCATTTGGCCTCATGTTTCCCATTCCCTGAGGGTCATTGCAAGTAATGGGAATCACCTCCTGGGGTGGATTTTCATGTTACTCGCCTGTTTAAGAGCGCTACTAAGCCTCCTGTTCCTGCCCGGACGGATTCTGCAGAACTGTAGGTGGTAACTTTGCCTGAAATCAATATACTCTCTTTCAGAGGCTTTCGCATGGTTGGCTAATGTTATTGAGTACTGGGCTGATGTATTTGTGGAGCTGTTTCCCTCAGAAACTTCTGGGGATCAGATGTCTTTTGTTGCTCACATAAAAATGCAGTTTCATGTGTTGGAGTAACTATATTGGATGCCAGTCTCCTCACCTTCAGGCTTTCAGTTGCGACTATACGCCGCCATACCCTATGGTTGCGCTCTTGGAAGGCAGAGGTGGACTCGAAGATAGACCTTAAAATGGATACCCTATATTGGGGAGATCTTGTTTGGTCCTAATCTTGACAAGATTGTAGCAACGTTGGAAGTATCACTAACTGCTAAATTTCCGCCTTCAGCTACTCCTACTACAAGGCCTCAGACTAAATCTGTTGAGTCTTTTTGTTCTCAGGGACAGCCTAAAGGCAAGTCTTTTCCTAGGCTGTCTGCCTCCACAAGGGCCGCCATACCTGGTACCGAGCAGACCTGGACATCCAGACGTCCTGCTTCTAAACCTTCAGCCTGACGGGACAGGTCTTCATCTGGGGGATCCCAGAGTGAGATACCGACTTTTTCAGTTCGCCCAGTGCTGGTGTCAAGTCACCACGGATGCTTGGGTAAGAGTTGAAGTCTCTCACGGGTACGCCCTCTTATTGCTTAGACGGCCTCCCCACATGTATTGCTACACAGGCCCTTCTTCAAACCCGAACAAGGACCTTACAAATCCAGAAAGCTATACAGTCCTTGCGGTAAGCAGAGGTCATTATGCCAGCCCCGCTATCTCAGCGAGATCTCAGGACTGGTTATTCTATTTTCTTTCTGGGGCAGAGGCCGAATGGTCCTCATTGGTCATTCCTCTATCTCAAATCACTGAACCAATTCCTAAAGGTGCCTAGGTTCAGGAGGGAACCCCTACGATCCATCATCCGAGCTATGGAACCTGCTGGGGCCTTTATGGTATCGCTGGATTTTCATGACGCGTACCTAGAGAGCCCTCTAATCAGTGTTCGCTCAGATTTGCTGTGCCACAGCAACACTTCCAATTTTTGGGTTCTGCCCTTTGGCCTGTCCACAGCCCTACCGGAGTTTACCAGATTTATGGCTTTTGTGTCGGCCCACCTGTTCAGGGTATCCGACTGCTCTTGTATCCGGAAGACCTTCTGCTCTTAGCAGGATCCCCAAGATACTTTTAAGGCCAGTTCCAGTTAACCATTGCTTTCTTTCACAAGAACAGATGGTTAATCACCTGAGAAAGTCCTCCCTGAATCCCTCACAGGGTATGATTCATCTGGGTGCCCTGCTGGATTCTCAGAATCGGAGAATCCTTCTGACGTCAGACAAGAGCTCCACTCTTCATCTACGAGTGCGCGGATGTCTCCAGTTGACAAGCGTCATTACACTCTGTACTGCAGGTTCTGGAATCCAGGGTGTCTTCCTTCAGAAGGGTGGAATTTGCTCAGTTCCATTCCAGGCATTTGCAAAAACTGATCCTCTCCAGATAGAACTGGTTTCTCCATCGGATAACTGTTCAGACGATGATGCTCTCTCCGGAGGTGCGTCTGTCTCTATCTGGGTGGCTATGGTTACTGGTCACCGGTTTCCCGTATCCTTCTCTGTGAGTATGGTTCTTGAGTGTTCCAGTCTTCTCGCTCTTTCCTCCTCCAGCCTTTGGCTACTTAGACTGAGGTGCCTCTGGGTTGGGGGCGGGGTTATAGGGAGAGTGGACCCAGTGCATCCTGGGAGCTGAAAGCTTTAACTGCGTGGTGCCCGGATTTGGTTCCCAACCTATACCCCATGGTCAACCCTGTGGACCCTATGGACTTTGAAGAAAGAGAGATAACAAGGGTAAGTTCTTACCATATCTCATTATTTTCATGTATTTGAAAATTACGGTGTGCGGACCCCCTTCCATTCCCTGTTCATCTGCACTTTGGAGTGTGCTTGTAAGTGTGTGTGTGTGTGTTTATTCCCTCTAAATATTATGAATATCCCAATATCGCTAAACATGAAATAATTGCTTTCCAGACTTTGTGGTTCCAAAGCACAAAAAGTTCTTATTGCAACAAACAGTAAGTTACACACTTTGATCTATCACAATTAGCGCAAAGACAAATATAAAAGGTACAGCCAAAACTTACGCATGCGCCCCGGAACCAGTTCCCAGTCATCAATCCTGACGTCTGTGGTCATCAAATGGGTATAACTGAGATCTAGCCCCAAAAGCACAAGCCTATATACCCTCAAGAGTGTTATACCAACAATAGAGACAAGCATACGTGATATCATTGGTTCTTGATTCTTGTCATTCTGGTATGATGCAGGTCATAGGACAGTTCATATGGTGACAACAGGGATATGGTCCATCCCTCCAAACGAGTTATAACTGGTTAAGACACTACATACAGAGTACACATTCTAACCAATAATTCCCCATAATCCATAACCACCGAACGCAAGATGCGACTCCTTCGCCGATAGATTTGGATATCTGGAATTAAACAGGAAGTCGGTATGATACCAAACACGTTCTCTACTAAGTTCTATACCTTAAATATCATATATGTACATTTTACACCATAATGATTAGCTAACAAAACCTCTAATATTATGCTCAATGCTAGGGAACCTTTTATATACAGTCAGGTCCATAAATATTGGGACATTGACAGAATTTTCATATTTTGGCCTCTATTCACAACCACAGTGGCTTTGAAATGAAACAAACAAGATTTGCTTTAACTGCAGACTTTCATATTTAATTTGAGGGTAATTACATCCAAATCGGGTGAACGGTGCAGGAATTAAAACATTTTCTATATGTGCCTCCCACTTTTTAAGGGGCCAAAAGTAATGGGACTATCAACTCAAAAGCTATTTCATGGACAGGTGTGGGCTATTCCCTCGTTATTTCATTATCAATTAAGCAGGTAAATGGTCTGGAGTTGATTCTAGGTGTGACATTTGCATTTGGAATCAGTTGCTGTCGACTCTCAATATGAGATCCAAAGAGCTGTCACTATCAGTGAAGCAAGCCATCATTAGGCTGAAAAATCAAAACAAACCCATCAGAGAGATAGCAAAAACATTAGGTGTGGCCAAATCAACTGTTTGGAACATTCTTAAAAAGAAAGAACGCACCGGAGAGCTCAGCAACACCAAAAGACCCGGAAGATCACGGAAAACAACTGCGGTGGATGACAAAAGAATTATTTCCCTGGTGAAGAAAAACCCCTTCACAACAGTTGGCCAAATCAAGAACACTCTCCAGGAGGTAGATGTATATGTGTCAAAGTCAACAATCAAGAGAAGACTACACAGTGAATATAGAGGGTTCACCACAAGATGCAAACCATTGGTGAGCCACAAAAACAGGAAGACCAGATTAGAGTTTGCCAAACAACATCTAAAAAAGCCATTACAGTTCTGGAACAACATCCTATTGACAGATGAGGCAAAGATCAACTTGTACCAGAGTGATGGGAATAGAAAAGTATGGAGAAGGAAAGCAACTACTCATGATCCAAAACATACCACCTCATCAGTGAAGCATGGTGGTGGTAGTGTTATGGCGTGGGCATGTATGGCTGCCAATGGAACTGGTTCCCTTGTATTTATTGATGATGTGACTGCTGACAAAAGCAGCAGAATGAATTCTGAAGTGTTTCGGGCAATATTATATGCTCATATTCAGTCAAATGCTTCAGAACTCATTGGACAGCGCTTCACAGTGCAGATGGACAATGACCCGAAGCATACTGCAAAAGCAACCATAGAGTTTTTTAAGGCTAAAAAGTGGAATGTTATGCAATGGCCAAGTCAATCCCCTGACCTGTATCCAATTGAGCATGCATTTCACTTGATGAAGACAAAACTGAAGGGAAAATGCCCCAAGAACCAGCAGGAGCTGAAGACATTTGCAGTAGAGGGCTTGTTTAGTTTGTCTCATTACTTTTGGCCCCTTAAAAAGTGGGAGGCACATATAGAAACCGTTGTAATTCCTACACCGTTCACCTGATTTGGATGTAATTACCCTCAATTCTGAAAGTCTGCAGTTAAAGCACATCTTGTTTGTTTCTTTTCAAAGCCATTGTGGTGGTGAATAGAGGACAAAATATGAAAATTCTGTCAATGTCCCAATATTTATGGACCTGACTGTATGTGCTTGCATAAGTGAATGTGAGATTACAGGAATTCATCAGTATGCGTTGTCTGTATATTGAAATAGCATTTTTGATATTATATCTGTCTGAATCTGATTCCAAGGAGTCGTATACACTGAAATTGTTCTGCTCACAGGTGACATAGCTTTTGCAGGAGTCAAGAAGCCTGATAACTCAGCAGAGGCCTCCATATGCTTATTTAGAATATAATTGTCAGTTCTTCTTAACCACATTAGCATTGAACACAAGACATACAATTGCTAACTATAGTCAAACTTCTGACAATTGTTTCTAACTTTGCAATTAAAATATTCCTGAACACTACACAGTATCTTTGTGTATTTTAATTACTAGTCACAGGCATGTATACAGAACCTGTTTCTCATCACTGAATAAACCGTGCATAGATATAAATATACATGTATGCATTTGTGCGAATTGGATTTCGCCGATGCAGAGTAGCGTCCGATCTACTCTTTATCAGCCCACAGACGACTAGATTGTCAGATAATAATTACAAACGATCATAACCAATTATTTGACTTCGACAGTCCACCCTTTGATAGCAAACAATACGCTATCACACTCTGATCTTAACCTTTTGTAGTCATGCATAATAATGTATTATTCAAGGTTATAAACAGTGCGACACAAGTAGGTCACTGAACCGTTAATAATGCATTTCAAGAGGGTAGAACAACCCTTATATGCCATCTGTGGATCTATAGGGGTCATTGGTGGGATGCGGGATCTCATCGAACCTATAAAGGAAGTTTGGGGACTTGAGATTACATTATCTAGGATGTTTGAAAATAACTTTAACAATATTTCTCTTGCATCCACTAGGGGACACTGCAGGTGCTTACGCTGGGGAATAGAGGCGTGGATAACTGGAGCCGGCACTTTAAATAATTTAGAAGTGTGAAGCTCCTCCTCCTCTCTGCCCCATCAGCCCTCAGTTTAGAAAATGTGCCTACTAGGAGCTGGTCTCAATCCGTGTGCTCCAGCAACACATTTATTTTATTTATTTAGGTTATTTTATTTATAGCATCTTTTTTGACACTTTTAGGTACCCTTCGCCACCTCTCTAAAGGTGGGTTCCGGGTACCTGGTGCCCTGTCCTTAATAGAAGGCAGGAAGGAGTGCACAGTGCTTATACTAAAAGCACTGACAGCTCCTTACCGCCACAGCACATTCTCAACAAGGAAGAAGAGAAGTGCTGACTGCAGAGAGACTTCTATGGGGACCACGCATAACCACCTGCGCATCCCACGGCTCCCAGCCCCGCCACTGCCCAGCGTTGTGCAAACTTAGTGTGCTGGGCAGCTTATGCAGAGCGCTACACGCGGCTCCCCTGCTCTCCCTCCCGCTATTACAGGAGACGCTGGGCTGCTTATGAAGCGCGCTACTGCGCAGCACCCGGATCTCCCTCCACCCGCTGCTCAGCGCGGCTCACCGCTGTCCCTCCCGCTGATTAGCGCGGCACCAGGTCTCCCTCTCCCCGTTATAGTGGCGCGGGGCAGCTTATGCAGAGCGCGGCTCCCTCAATCCCTCTCCCCGCTGCTACAGTGGCGCGGGGCAGCAGGTTAAGTGCGCTACAAGCGCGGCCACCTGCTCTAACTCTCCCCGCTGTACACGCGGTGTGAGGCGCGCGGGGAGGAGGGTAATGACCACAGAAGCCATCTGGTGTAGCCCTTCAGGGCATAAAGAAGGGGGCGGAGCTTAAAGGCAGCGCGGGTCTCTCTCTAGGCGGCAAGCGGCTGTATAACAGCAGGGCTGCCGTTCTCTCATACACAGCAGCTCATACTGCATCTCTATACAGGAGATTGCAGTGTAAGACACAGAAGGATGGATTCCTCTGCTGCCTTCCTGTGCTGCACAAGTACATCTCCTGATTACATCTCTGGTAGAGAGGCTGTAAGTAACTGGGGTATAAGTGCAGGGGAATCTGCTCTGTGGGAGGGGGGTTTCTCCTCTGTGTCCCACAGCCTTCTTGTTTATCTTGTCTGTGTCATTTTTGTTTTATGCTGTGTTTCTCTGGGTGACTGTGTACCAGGTCCAACAGAACCAAGGCCTCTCAAAAGCTGTTTGTCTGTTCCAAGTGTAACAAACAGACCAAGCCACATGGCACTGGGTCCATGTTATGTGATGCTTGTGTAACGGGTTCACAGATGGCGATTACTAGCTCTTCTGCTCCGCCATGGGCAGGAGACACCCTGGTTCAGAGTACAACGGTGCCTGCACCCTCCACTTCCTACCCCAAAAAAAAAGAAAAGTCACAAGAGCGTACTCTAATGACTGTTCTCCAGTCAGAAGAGTCGGACGAACAATTCCTCGCTACAGAGGATACCGTAGAGGGTGATTTGGAGGAAGTTTTACTAGAAACCCCTCAGGAGTTAGAGTCCACCTCCCCTGGGGTGGAATCTCTAATCTTGGCAGTCAGAAAGGTCCTTAATTTGCCTGAGGAGATAGTTACTGCATCCCAGGAGTGGGAACTGTTTCACGAACAACCTAAGTGTTCAGCGGTTTTCCGTTCTGATAACAACTTCAACAACAGTTATCAGTGGCCTGGAAACAGCCGGATAAGCGGTTCCAGATTCCACGCAGGTTTCCCCCTAGCTACCCTTTTCCATCATCCATGATGGAGAACTAGGAAACACCTCCTCCTGTAGATGCGTCTGATTTCAGTCTCTCTAAGAAAACAGCAGTTCTGGTACCGGGAGCTACTGTTTTAAAGGACCCTTCAGATCGTAGGTTTGAGACAACACTATGAACTATATATACCGCAGCAGGAGCTCAGCTTTGACTTATCCTTATTACTGCCTGCGTTAACAAGGCTATGGTTTGCTGGCTTGACCAGTTGATTACACTCGGGTACTTCCAGAGCAGAATTAAGTCTACTAGCAGAACACATCTGTGAGTCTGCAGTTTACTTAGGATAAGTTTCTGAGGATATCAGTCAGATTAGTGCCTGCATACCTGCATCTGCTATTTCTGAACGCAGAGCTCTGTGGTTGCGCGCTTGGCAAGCAGACGCAGAGTCCAAGCGTGTGGTTGAGGGTTTACCATTCGCGGGTGATATGCTTTTTGGCCCGGAATTGGACAAGTGGATATCCTAGGCCACGGGGTGGTAAGTCCTCTTTCCTCCCGTCTACTGCTCCGGCTTCCAGAAGACCTTATACTGGACCTTCGTTTCATTCCTTTCGAGTGCCTCATTCCTTTTGTGGTAGAGCCAGAGGTGCTTCCATGCAACTGAGAGGCTGCAGAGGTAGAGGTCCGTCCACACACGGTTGCACGTAGACCAGAGCCTAAACCAGCTGAGAAACGGGTGGCTTGACGGTCTTCCGTCCCACCTGGGGTTTCCTGCAGTGGGAACACGCTTGCGAGACTTTCAAGTTCTACAGGAGGCTATCAGGTCTCTAGTAGTTTCATCTGTGCTAGTTCCGGTTCCGGAGCATCAGCGAGGTATGGGGTTTTACTCAAACCTGTTTGTTGTGCCCAGGCCTAATGGTGCGGTCAGACCCATCTTAAACCTCAGGTCCTTAAAATCTGTCTCTGAAGATGTATAATTTCAAAATGGAACATCTGCAGTCCGTCATTGCGAGCTTGGAACCAGGGGGGTTCTTATTATCCCTGGATATCAAGTAGGCTTATCTCCATGTTTCCATTGGGAACCACACCAAGCTTTTCTGCGTTTTGCCATATTGAAAGATCATTACCAGTTTCGGGCATTGCCGTTCGGGTTATCCTCGGCTCCCCGCATAATCACCAAGATCATGTCAGTCATGATCGCTCTCCTTCAGTCATCAGGAGTGAACCTATTCCCTTATTTGGACGATCTGTTGCTCAAGGCTCCATCGGTATCTCTTCTATCAGATCATGCCTTACTGACCTATCACACTCTAACCCGACAAGGTTGGATATTCAACTTCAAGAAGTCAAATCTCAATCCGTCCCAGAAGCTTCTATTTCTGGGCATGATAGTGGATATGGAATCACAGGATTTTTCTTCCAACAGACAAGGCCAGGGATATCCGGTTGTTAGTTCAGCTGGTCCTCAGTCCAAAGAAGGTGTTAATGCTTCTTTGTCTGCGTCTCTTAGGAAAGAGGGTAGCTGCTTTCGAGGCTCTACAGTTCGGCCGATTTCACTCCAAGGTTTTTCAGCTGGACCTGTTAGCACAGGGGCAGGGTCTCATCTGCTTCTACATGAACAGATCCGTCTGAGCCTGATTACCAAAATGGCCCTTCTCTGGTCGACGTAATCCACAAATCTTTTAGCGGGCCGGAGATTCGGAGTGTGGGACTGGATCATTGTAACAACTGATGCCATGAGGACCAGGTTCGCGCCCAGCTACGCCAATCTCTACATGGGGGAGGTCGAGGACCTACACGTGTGGGGAGGCGGGCTGGGCTCGAGCCTGGTCCTCTATGGCCGTTACATAGATGATCTTTTTATTATTTGGGATGGGTCCCTCACGTCAGCACATGATTTTGTTTCTGCTCTTAATTTGAATAAATATAATCTAAATTTCACATACACTTTTCATCGGCACTGTATTAATTTTTTGGATATTACCTCGGAAATATATAATAATAAGATTACCACTCGAAATTTTATTAAGGAGGTAGGGACCAATGCCTATTTGCATTTCAGGAGCTCTCATCAGTCTGTATGGAAGCGGAACAAACCCAAAGGCCAACTCATGCGGCTAAGGAGAAATTGTTCTGATTTGAACCAATTTAGAGTTCAATCGGAACAAATGATGAGAGCTTTTGCAATGAGAGGCTATCCGGAACATCTCATCGAGAAAGCGTTGAGTGAAGTACTCATTATGAATAGAGAAACACTCTTAGAAACAAAAAAGAGGAAAAGAACACAGGATATTAGAAATTCAGAGAGAAAGATAGCGTTTATCTCTACCTATACAGATTCTCAAAAAGAGATAAGGAAGATCATAACAAAGAACTATGATATCCTTAGACAGGATAGAATTTTGGGAGATCTGATTCCCCCTAAACCTGCTTTTATCTTTAGACGCAATAAATCATTAAAAAATATGCTGGCTCCCCGCTTTCTAAAAAATCTCAAGGAAGATAATGTTTGTATTAATTGGTTTCCTCTGAAACCTTTAGGATGCTTCAAATGTGGTAGCAATCGATGCACCACATGTGATTATATCACTAATGGAATGAAACAGGTTTCCATACCCAACAGTGAAGAGATATACTCCATTAAGGAGTTTATCAATTGTAATTCCAAGTATGTTGTGTACGTCCTCACTTGTGGATGTAACCTGAGATATGTGGGCAGAACGACCCGTTGCCTAAAAACCAGATTTATGGAACACCGAAGAAACATAATTAATAAATCACCTTCCCATAGTGTCTCTAGACATTTTAATGAGATCCATAAAGGAAATTGCAGTTCCCTTAAACTTACTGGCATTGAAAAAATCTCCATGACCATAAGGGGAGGAGACCGTTTCAAACAATTGTGCAAACAAGAACTTTTCTGGATCTTTAGGATGGATTCTTTATACCCTAGAGGTCTTAATGAAATGATAGAACTAAACTCAGTATTCAGCTGAATATTATCAGCTTGTTCATAGATTTCTAACCTCTGCTGTCCTTTCAAACATTTCTATATCCCCATGTAATAGAATTGAGATTATTTATTTAATCACTTTTTTTTTTTCGATAGTTTTTAGGACATTTTTATTAATTTTTTATTTTTATTTCTTACTATTAGTATTATTAATTTATGGTATCTGGTTATCAATATTTATCATTTTTCCTTCTTACTAGATATTAATATTTGTTTATTTATGTTTTCATTGTAACAATCATTATGCTTTATGATTATTTATTTGTATATTATTTAATATTTATATTCATTACTCATGATTGTACGATTTAGAATGTTTGGGTATGGATTTATTTATGGACTTTGTGACGCGGTTGATGTCACAAGATCGTATGTGAATTCCTATCCCTCTATTTCCTTAATAGTACAAGTAGAATACACAACCCAATAGAGATAACACTCTACCATTAATCTTCAATAAATATATGTTTTTCCTTAATAGTACTAGTTAGGACACATGATATCGATCTGCTGTGGGTATCCTTAACAATAATTTTTTCCTCCGTATAATATGGGTAGAACATATCACATATATGTATAAACATAGCGATCACGTGACCGCGTGAGTAGCCATTGTGTCTATTGCAGGAAGTCACATGTATAAACAGAACTACCACGTGACCACATGACCGCGTGACTAGGTACTATGCCTATTGCGGAAGTGCGTGAACACGTGACATACTGAGAAGTCACGTGGATAAATTGAGCCTATCATACATAAACAAATAGCTGTTACTATGCCAATGACCGCGTATACTCGATGACAACATTTGTGTACATCACGTGGTCACGGGAGATCGCGGATAAGGAATATCTAATTGTATAGACGATCTAATTAGGATCCTTTATATACAGATTCAGTTTTATGTTAGGTAAGTCTGTCTCCTTTTATTTATGTGATTTTATATGTGATTATATATGACTAATGTATGTTGTATGTGTTAATTGAAAGAATATGTACCAGCTGCTAATCAGCAGCCATTTTAGACATTCACTATAAATAAGCTGCATCTTAACCACAACACCACCTTTGATAAAGCTGTGGTTCTAACACAGCGAAACGCGTCAGCACCTGGTTGTGTTTCCTCTCCACCGCCCTTCATGCCAAGGGAGTGCTTTCTATATGGTATACTGACTTACTATTGGAATTACACCAGCTCATCACCATACCTGTGTCCAGGGGACCGGATCTTTTGTGGAGGCCTGCCAGCTCTGCTAATTGGGAACCCCATATTCTAAGTTGGACATTGGACTTGGTAATTATTCTTGACTGGACATATCATAAACAATTGAGTAAAAACTCTTGGAACTTATTCAACCTTTAAGCACCCATGGAACATTTCTATATGGTGGATTGGATGATGCCTTCCTAATGTGGTTCTATTGGTTTTATTGGTACATGTGTATATGATATTAAATAACATTTTGTGTAAATGTCAGAATAGCGCTGTGATTTGTATTTACTTTTCTGTGTAACAACTGATGCCAGCCTCCGAGGATGGGCAGCAGTAGTCCTCGATTACCACTTTTAGAGGGTCCCCTCTAGAACAGAGATGGCCCATAAATGCATTGGAACTCAGAGCGCTTTACAATGCTCTGATAGAGGCAACCGAGTTTCTAAAGGCTCATCCGGTAAGAGTTTAGTCCGATAACGCGATGGCCGTCGCTTGCATCAACCACCAAGGAGAAACTCTGAGTCGCATGGCTATGCGAGAAGTAACTCGGATCCTCCGGTGAGCCGAGAGCCATTCAGCAATCCTGTTGGCGGTATTCATCCCGGGTGTGGACAACTGGGAAGCAGATTACCTAAATTGACAGGATATCCATTCCGGGGAATGGAAGCTTCATCCAGACGTGTTCAACGTGCTGATACGTCGATGGGGATGTCCTCAGGTGGACCTCATGGTGTCACGACTGAATTGTCAGCTACCAGTATACGGGTAAAGAACTCGAGATCCGCAGGCGGAAGCAGTAGACGCTCTGTCAAGTCAGTGGATCTACGACTTCGTTTACCTTTTTTCCTCCGATTCCGCTTCTTCCTTGTCTTCTAAAAAAGGATAAGACATGCGACAGCCTCTGTAATTTTCGTGGCTCCGAACTGGCCTTGGAGAAGTTGGTTCTCGGACCTTCGATCCCTATTGTCAGACGATCCGTGGTCCCTTTCTCTGCGCCCGGATCTTCTACAGCAAGGCCCTTTCATACACCCCAACCTAGCGCAACTGCGTTTACCGGGGTGGCTCTTTCGCCAGTTTTGGCTGCGCATTATCATCGCATCTGACGTGCTCATATCTTACCCGGTTTCTGCTTTTCCTTCAGACAGGTCTGGATTCTGTCCTTCATCTGGGAACCTTAAGGGTGCAGGTCTCTGCCTTTTCCATTTTCTTGCAAAGGAAATTGGCCCTCATTCCTGAGGTGCAGACGTTTCTTCAAGGGGTCTTGCGCGTGCAGCCCACTTTTGTACCTCCAATAGCTTCCTGGGATCTAAACTTAGTGCTTCTGTTTCTTCAGTCGCCCATGTTTGAACCTTTGGAGGAGGTTGATCTTTAGTACCTGTCTTGGAAGACTGTTCTCTTCCTGGCTCTCGCTTCGGCTCGTAGAGTTTCAGAAGTGGGTGCTCTGTCTTATAAGCGAGACGGCAGCCGCTTTCATTGCCAAGGTTGTGTAGGCTTTTCATATCAATCAGCCTATTGTGGTACCGTTGTTGGTGGAGGACTCTGGTGTTTCTTCTACCTTGGATGTGGTTAGGGCTTTCCGCATCTATGTTGCCAGGACAGCGTCCATCCGTAAGTCTGAGTAGCTTTTTGTCATCTATGATGCTGTTCGGAGGGGTTGGCCATCGTCTAACCAGACTTTGGCACATTGATTTCGGCTGACTATTCATCAGGCTTATGTTAGTGTCGACTGTCTGCCTCCTTCGTCCATTAGGCTCATTCCACACGTTCTGTGGGTGCGTCATGGGCGGCTGGTAGAGGAGCCTCCACGTCACAATTGTGCCGTGCGGCCACTTGATCTTCAATTCACAGGTTTGTCAAGTTTTATAACTTTGATATGTTTGCTACTTCGGCATCCCGTTTTGGCCGCCTAGTTCTGCAGGTGACGTAGAGCGCTCCCGCCCGTGGGGAAAACTTTGGGACGTCCCCAGCGTAAGTACCTCCAGTCTCCCCTAGTGGATGAAAGAGAAAATGGGATTTTGGTACCTACCGGTAAATCCTTTTCTCTGATTCCACAGGGGACACTGGATGCCCACCTCAGCGCTCTTAGCCTGCCTGTTCGGCTTGTTCTGTATGTTGTATGATGTATTGTGTGTTCTTCTCTCCTGTTCTTACTCCGCTTGTTCTCCATCTCCTCTCGGTCTTCATTTTCTAAACTGAGGGCTGATGGGGCATAGAGGGGGAGGAGCTTCACACTTCTAAATTATTTAAAGTGCCGGCTCCAGTTATCCACGCCTCTATACCCCAGCGTAAGCACCTCCAGTGTCCCCTGTGGAATCAGAGAAAAGGATTTACAGGTAGGTACCAAAATCCCATTATCCATGCATGACCACACGGTTCCATATTCCATCATCTAATGATACTCTAAGTCAGGGTTGTAATGCAGTTCTTCCTTGACCTTTGTACCATACTATCATTGCTTACCACCATCATAGTCTCTGTTTGGCCTTGTACATTTTCCACACTTCAAGGCATTAGGAACATACCTGACACATAAGCCATTTACTAGGATGACAATAAGTATGAGGATCAGGAGCTTACCAACAATAGCAACCAGTTCCTGGACCCACTTTCCTAGACCGGAGAACCATTTCACAGGGTTCAACCAAGAGAACCACTCTTCTACCTTTTTCCTCTACTTCAGCCAGTGAAGCATTATGGTTATTTTGAAATTCCCATTTCAGCTGCAGAATTTCATCCATCTTCTGGTCTATCACCTCCTTGGGGTCACTGTTGTTATTGGTGATGTACGTGCAACACTTGACACCAAATTGGGTGCCTAAAGTTACACAGTACCTTCCAGTAACAGCCGTTAAATAATTTAACACTAGCTTATGTTGCACAAGTTCTTTCTTAAGCCTATAACTTCTTACCTGTGTTCCTGAACGTGTCATCATACATCTCGGTGATATTATCTATTAATTTAGCAAGATTTTGGATGTATCTAAAATTTAAAGTACCCCGAGCGATCCTGGTGGGATCTAGTGCTACCAAAATTTGGAAATCGGTTGTTTCGCTAATCAACTGTGTAGCTGTATGTATTTCACCAGGTATCATGTTTCTATTGTCACTGTGTTCTTAATGCGTATGGAGATATGGGGATGGTGTGTCTTTATGGATACCAAGCATTTCACCATGTGTAAGGGTAATAACCTCTGGGAGTACCCTTCCCAGGTAACATAAACCTTCAGAACTCAGAAAGAGCCACTTATACGCTTTCCTTCCACTTATAAAATACACATCATATGGGAGTACATAAGGAATAGAATGCATCATTATCATCGAACACAATTCTCTGACAAAGAATCCTACCCCAGATTTTCCCATTTGACTGATACCTGTTTTATGTTGTACAGTAACTGCACAGTACCCTTCTGGTACTCTGCCAACCATTACCTTGGTAGAATTAAGAGTATACCTATACCGGAAGTATCTAACTCTGGTAGTAATGTTGCGTATAAGTACACCATCTACTGGTTCATTATCAGCTCTGTGTGAAAAGGTCATTGTCTCATTGTTCCCGGACACCTAGCAATTTCCTGGTTTATTGGAATTGGTGATTAAACATAGCAGTGATCTATTCACCTGGTATTGATGGAGCTTAAAATTTCGAGGCTTGGACATAATACATTTTTCGTCCAGCATCTTCCCCTTTTGTAATCCAAGAACATCAGAGACATTTAATGGGAATGACACTAGTCCTACATTATGCTGTCTCTGAGGCATGTGAGAGCACATCCAACATTCAGTCTGATTTAAGACTTTGCCCACCAAGCCATGATAATCCTCTAAAGGCTGCCCACCCCAATACTGGTTATACTTGGGCTGGCGTCGTTTGAGGCATCTCTCATCGATTAGGGACCCACAATACTCACAAATACAGTATTCCTCAGACAATAACCCCTCACACTGTCTCCGAGTTTCTAGGATAACAGATCTCTTAGCTATTACTGTACTGAGTTTGGTCAGATACCGCCCTGGTGAATGTATTGCTCCTTCTCCCGACTCCACTCCATCGATATCACCATCAAACTCTCCCTCCATCATCTGTCCTCCGTTATAGAACCAGGATATCCCGAAACAAACAAGAATGATGAGAACTCTGGAAGGAAACAGAAACACAACCCCAGCCTGCCACGCCATTGCTGGAATAGTGGACTGCAAATTTCCCTAGCTCAGGTATCTCACTGCAGTCTTTAACTCTCCCGGGACAATCTCGCATTTGACAGGTCTACGTTATCTGCCTCGACTTTACCTTGTGTATCCACCGATTGGTTGACCTTTCTGCAGTGCGTGGAATGGGCCCAGGTATCTCTGTCTGCCACTTTCAAGGATGTCGTACTTGTCAGCAACACTTGATACGGACCTTCCCACCGATCTGTCAGACAACCTGAATGTAAGAAATTTCTGATCATAACACATTCTCCAGGTTCAACATCATGACAGTTTGTTTCTGGCATATCAGGTGACAGCAATTTCAGTTTCTGCTGCTGCTGTTTCAGCTGTTTACTAATTGCTATAAGATACTTCACAGTAACCTCGTTGTTACTCTTCAAATCTTCCTGTGGACTTACAATCAGATGAGGTTGTCTCCCAAACAGTATCTGAAAGGGGGACAGAGTAAGAGGGGGTCTAGGAGTTGTCCTGATGCTATGAAGGACTAGCAATAAGGCTTCTGGCCATCCTATTCCAGTTTCTGCCATGATCTTACTCAGTTTATTCTTAATAGTACCGTTCACTCTCTCCACCTTTGCACTGGCCTGTGGTCGATTGGGGTTGTGAAGTCTACTATTAATACCCATTAACTTACACATGTTCTGGAAGACATCGCCTGTGAAATGAGTACTCCGATCGCTTTCTATGATTCTAGGGATACCGTACCTGCATACAAGCTCCTGAGCAATCTTTTTAGCAGTGAACACAGGAGTATTAGTGGCAGCTGGATATGCCTCAACCCAATTAGAAAACACATTGGTACAAACTAATACATACTTGGGATTCCTGCAGGGTGGTAATTGGATGAAATCAATTTGTATTACCTGAAAAGGTCCGTCGGGAGGGATGTAGAATGGCTCGGTTGGTATTGTTTTTCTTCAAGCAAGTCAAGCAGGACATTGCCCTCTTTTCAGCTTGGGAAGAGAAGCCCGGTGCACACCAATACGCTCTGACCAACTTGCACATACTTTGCTTTCCCAGGTGAGTCAGACCATGCGCTGCCTCAGCCAAGCTAAGGTAGAATGCCTTGGGTGCCACTGGCTTACCTTGTCCATCTCTCCAGAGTCAAGAGGACTCCTGTCCAAATCCCTTTGATCTCCAGACTGCCTTTTCCTGAATGGAACACATTTTACATCTCAATTAACTTCTGCATATCAATTGCCTGAAAAAACATTATTTGATTAACTGGCATGTTAATTCTTAACCCTGCTGCCCATTTGGCAGCTTTGTCTGCCCTGCTATTGCCCAGTGACACGGGGTCTTCTTCATATGTGTGGGCTTTACATTTGATGACTGCTACTTCTTTTGGTAGCTGAATTCCTGTCAACAGTCTTTATGTGGTGTGAGTGTGCAACTGGTGTACCTGCTGCTGTGATAAAATTTTTAAGATGCCGTAGAGCCCCAAAATCATGTACTACCCCGAAGGCGTACCTGGAGTCAGTGTAGATGTTAGCTGACTTACCTTCTGCCAGTTCACACGCTCGCTTTAGTGCCACCAGTTCAGCCACTTGTGCTGAGTGAGGTGGACCAACTGGCTCGGCTTCTACAATTTCATCATCATTTACAACAGCATAGCCTGTGCATAATTCTCCTGTGTCAGTTTGTCTATGACAACTCCCATTCATTTAAAATGTCAAATCTGCATTTAATAGTGGTGTATCACGTATATCTGGTCTAGCAGTAAAGGTATGATTTAAATACTCCATACAATCAGGTGTGTCACTATACCTGCAACTCCCCTTCAATCAGCAACTCACCTCTTGACGATATTAAAATTGAACCTCTATATACCCCTGCCTGTACCTTCTAAAATCCTACCTATAAATCTCTAAGAATGACGCTTAATTTACGTACGCAGTCATACAGTAAATAGAGATTCCAGACTTAGAACATGTGGTTCCAAAGCACAAAGTATTATTCAAGTAAAAAGTACAGTCTGTTACACCCTATTGATCCAGACACAATTAGACGCAAAGGAATTATACAGACCCCCAAGTACAGTATACATACGCAGCGCATTCTGGTCCAGATGTTAGGTATCAGCAAGAAACCCCTCGTCCCTCAGCGTCCAGCAAGAAGACTAAAGACCCAGTGTTTGAGCACACATGTTTATACCCCCCCAGAATAGACAGGACAATAGAGAAGTTTCTTATGCCATTGGTTCCCATGGGGGAAGCATCTGTTACAGAGCGGTTAACAGACTGGTTCAAATAGACTCAACCCGGCCTCCAACAACTGGGGGTCTCTGCCCTCCCGCCCCGTAACAGTTGTTCATATAATATACATTTTGTTGCTTGAAGTTTCTGCGGTCCATAAGTTGAGAATGCATGATGCGATCTCCACACCGATAGTACCGGAATTCTGTTGAGAGTACGCATCAGTACGAAACCAAACACTGCTTTCTTAGCATGTGTAAAACCTTAGTTATCAAATATCTTTATTTCACAGCATTTAAACTAACTGAACCAACTTAAATCTTATACTTTAGAGCTTATTAAACCTTGTGTGAGTATAAGGGGTTTGATATAAATACATATTAATGTGTGTATGAGAAATGGTGAACATCTAGCAGTGTGACATGCTGAGCTTGATAGTTCCACATGCCCACTCTGTCAGCAGTCCCCCCCCCCCTTTCCCAAGCTAAAAAGAAAAACCCTTTATTCTCCCAGTCTCTTGTGTGAAATGCAAATAGCCCAGCTACAAGAGACAGACCTAAGATGACACTCTAGTCTTTGAAATCATGTCATTGCAGAAAGCTTGCTAATGTAAGGTGTGTATTCGAGCCAGACCACCTGTAGTGAGGGCAGACACTGTCCAGGAAGCTTATCTACACAAGCTAGTTGTCACATAGCCATTTGCTCTATTCAGCTAATGCAATTTTGGCATACTGTAAAGCCATTTCTGAAATATATATCCTTTATAATAGGTAAAGTAATGAAATAGGCTTTTGGTGAATCGCCGTAACCTATGGCGATGGTCACAGATACATTCGCATGATACTAATAGTATTATCGCCACATGTACTAAAGTGTGAGTTTATCTAAAATGGCGCTTAGGTGGCCATTTCGCAAAATGGCGTCTTGCGGCCAGTCGCAAGATGGTGTCGCTGCGATTCAATTTTAAACTGATCTTGTCTCAGCCAATAATCCAGTTTCGACACTCTCTCCACCCTAGCTGAGGAAACATGTCGAGTTTGGGCAGAATTCAGCAGTGCAGACAAAGCATGTATAACCAATCATATCATGACCTAATATTACATCCTTACTCTTATCGACCAGAAGAGCGCTTGCTGCGACACTTCTTAAACACGTTGTGAGTGATCTTGCTACAGTGTCCATTTGGGCACTGTACTATGCTACATGTCTGCTAGCGTCACCATGTTTTTGTGCCAGGACACCTGCTGCGCAGCCATCAGCTTCAGTACAATATAACTCAATAGGTTTTTCATAATCTGGTATTCCCAGGCCAGGTGCTCTTGTCAGGCTATCCTTAAGGTTAAGGAAAGCCTGCTCTGTTTCCTCAGTATGTGTGACACGTTCGGGTTTTGAGGATGACACCAATTCCTGCAATGATAATGCCAAAATAGAAAAACCTGGGATCCATGATCTGCAGTATCCACACATGCCCAAGAAGGTACGGATTTGCTGCTGGTTTTGCGGCAGTGTCACGGTCTGTATGGCCTGTAGTCTGTCAGTTGTCAAATGTTGTAGTCCCTGGGTTAGACAGTGTCCCAAGTATTTAACCTTAGTCTGTCATGGCTGTAATTTGTCCTTTGCAACTTTGTGCCCTGTTTGTGAGAGATGAAGCAACAATAGTTTAGCATCATTCAAACATGACATAAATGAATCAGAGCACAACAATAAATCGTCTACATATTTAATTAGAACAGATCCATTGGTGGGTTGAAAAGATTGCAAACAGTCGTGTAAGGCCTGGGATGAAAATACTGGGGCTATCTATGAAGCCCTGGGGCAATCGTTTCCAAGTGTATTGTACTCATCTGTATGTAAATGCAAATAGGTACTGACAGTCAGGGTGAAGAGGGACAGAGAAGAATGCAGAACATAGTTCAATGACAGCTAAATGGGTCGCAGATGGTGGAATCTGCATAAGGATGACAGCTGGATTGGGCACTACGGGGAATTGGCTCTCAACAACTTTGTTTACACCCCTAAGGTCCTGTACTAACCTATAGCCCCTCCCCCAGCCTTCTCTACTGGAAAAATTGGACTGTACGAATTAAAATCCCTTGCTGTAACAACCTCTCAACTATGGGATAAACCCCTAACTCTACCTCTGGTTTTAACGGGTACTGAGGGATTTTTGGAGCTTGCCTGCCACTTTTTAAATTTACAACTACAGGAGATACATTTTCCATCAATCCAGTGTCCTGTCCATCCTTGGTCCAAAGTGAACCCGGTATTTGAGAGAACATCTCGGATGGGCTGTGTTCAGAAACGGTAGAGTGAAGCATTTCTTTCTTTATTTTTATTTATTAACAGTTTCTTATATAGCGCAGCATATTCCGTTGCGCTGTACAATTGTAAGCATTAATAGAACAAAACTGGGTAATAACAGACAGATATATAGGTAGGAAGGCCCTGCTTGCAAGCTTACAATCTATAGGGAAATAGGCATTTATACACAAGGATAGGTGCTATATATTGCATTTTTGTCCAGCCAGAATGCACAGTTTCTTGGTTGGCTGCATGATCCAGTCACACAGGAATGTCAACCAAATGTCATGAGGATGTGAGAGAAAGATGTGAGATTGTGTGTGGACTGTAAGAGGGGATGTAATTAGATATGGAAGCTATGAAGGTTATGTGGGAGGTTCTGGAATCTGATAAGCTTGCCTGAAGAGGTGAGTTTTCAGGGAATGCTTGAAGGATTGGAGACTAGAGGAAAGTCTTATTGTGCGAGGTAGTTAATTCCATAGAGTGGGTGCAGCGCGTAGAAAGTCCTATAACTGAATGGGAGCAAGTAATGCATGGGAATGAGAGACGCAGATCTTGTGCTGAGCGGAGAGTTCGGGTTGGGAGATATTTTGAGATGAGTGAAGAGATGTATGTTGGTGTGGTTTGGTGACTAGCCTTATGTGTAAGTGAAAGTATTTTGTATTGAATACGGTAGAAAACCGGAAACCAATGGAGGGACTTACAGAGCTGGGCAGCAGAAGAAGGTTTCGCAAGGAAGATAAGCCTTTCAGCTGCATTCATAATGGATTGTAATGGTGATAGCCTGTTTTTGGGAAGACCAGTAAGAAGGCTATTGCAATAGTCAATGCGGGAAATAAGTGCATGGATTAGAGTTTTTGCAGTGTCTTGTGTGAGATATGGTCGAATTTTTAATATCTTTTTTAAATGTATGTAACATGATTTTGAGACAGATTGAATGTGGGGAACAAAGGACAGTTCAGAGTCGAGAATGACACCAAGGCAGCGAGCTTGTGGGGTGCGGTGGATGGTCGAGGTAGCAAAGTGATAGAGAGATCAGATTGTTAACTGTTATTGGCCGGTGGAAATATAATTAATTCTGTTTTAGAAATATTAAGTTTCTGGTGGCGAGATGACATCCGAGATGAAATGGCAGAAAGACATTCAGTGACACGGACCAATACAGATGGAGATAAATCTGGAGAGGATAGGTAGATTTGAGTATCATCCAAAAGAGCTGATTAGTTTGCCAAGAGAGGTGGTATAGATTGAGAATAGCAGAGGACCTAAGACAGAGCCTTGCGGTACTCCAACTGATAGAGGTAGCAAAGAGGAGGCAGAATCAGAAAAACGAACAATAAAAGAGCGATCAGATAGGTAGGAAGAAAACCAAGAAAAAGCTGTGTCCTTAAGACCTAGGGATTGCAGTGTTTGTATGAGAAGAGAGTGGTCAACAGTGTCAAAAGCAGCAGAGCGATCTAGAAGAATTAGGAGTGAGTAATGGCCTTTAGCCTTGGCAGTGACAAGATCATTTACTACCTTAGTCAGTGCTGTCTCTGTGGAGTGTTGGGAACGAAAGCCGGACTGAAGTGGGTCCAATAAGTTGTGTGAGTTAAGAAAGTGTGTGAGGCGGGTGTAGACAAGTCTCTCAAGTAGCTTGGAGGGGCATGGGAGCTGGGAGATAGGATGGTAATTTGAGAGAGTATTAGGGTCAGAATTTTGTTTTTTCAGAATGGGAGTAATCACTGCGTGCTTGAACAGGGATGCAAACTTGCCAGCATCAGTTGAAGCATTAACCTTACCTTACCTCGTGCGCAACCTTCTCTGGGATATCTAGGAATATACCATCAGGGGTACAGTAAATGACACATCCCATTTTACATAACAAATCCCTTCCCAGTAAGTTAGTAGGAGCTGCCGCTGCCAGGAGAAAAGAATGCCTGGTATGTAGCGGCACGATATTAACCTCTGCAGATTTGGTTAAACGAAAATGCTGCACTTTACCCGTTACTCCCATTGCTGGTACTGTCTTGTTTGTCACCTGTAAATTTGATGGAGAATTTAACACAGATCTGGTCGCCCCTGTGTCTACAAGAGTAGTGAGTTTAGTACCAGCTACATCTACTGTCACTGTAGGCTCTTCCCTACTACTCTCTGTTAACCTGACTGGCTGTAGACTACAGGTATGACCTGATCCCTAGAGCTGACTATCATTCTCCAGTAAAGCATTCACGGCCACTGTGAGCAGGTGACTGCTTAAAATCTCCTACATTCTGTTGATATCCTTTTGGTGTGAACTTATATATTTTCTTATTATTTGTCCCCCAATTTCACTGTCTACTTATGTGTCCTCTCTGGTTACATGTGTAACATCTTAGTTGTCGCTGTGTAGGTTGTTGTGCGTGGAGAGTTTGTGGTTGTGTGTGGTGTGGAGTTTGTGGCCGGGTATATTGATATGTGTTTTGTGGCTGGGGGTTCAATCTTTCTAAAGCTTGAATGCTAACAGCCATTAGCTTCTCACTTTGCGTTTTTTTTTCCTGAGGATATTTTTATCGTGTTCTATAGCTGATTCCCTGAGGGCATCTACAGTAATTGCCCTCCAGTTAGCCTGAGAGGTTTGAACCCTGGTCTTTAGATTGTCTGTAAGACCATCAATGAGTACCGTGACAGCTACTTCCCTATGATGGGTGTTATCTTTTATATTTTCTATACCTGTATATTGGGTGATTGTCAGCAGCGCTCGGGTGAAATAATCTGCTGCAGATTCACTCTTTCTGTCTAATGGTAAAAATTTTACTCCAGTTTACTACAACTGGGAAATATACAGCCAATTGGGTGACTATACGGGTAGTGTTAGTTTGATTATTCTCATCAGTTGAAGGGCCATCTCCATCCAGTACACAATCCGTGATAAACTTCTTCACGTCGGTATTGGCTGGAAGACATGCCCGTAATACCACTTGCCAATCTTTGTGGGTTGGCTCATGAGCATTACCTAATCTTTTACAAATTTTTGGCACTTAGCGAATTATTTTCTCGGATCGGGAAACTGTCATTATTGAATGTAGCTCTGCTCTTGTCCATGGACAATGCATTTCTACTGTTATTGTCTGGACAGGATGCATACCTTACGCTTTGCTATTTTTTAAGGTTACTTATGGGAGCTTTTACCTTGGTACTCTGGGGGTTCAGTCTGTTACTAGAACGCACTACATTACCTTCACCAGTTTCCACTGCTGATACAGCTGGTGGAATCATTTCTGTTGCTACAATTGATGGGGTCACTACTGCTGATACAGTTGGTTCCCTTTCTAGTTTTAATGTTGTCTTTAACAGATTTACTGCATATGCAATGGCTGACATTTCAACAGGTTTATCATCTATACACACATTTTCCTTATGATTACTCAGGAGAGGGTACAAGTTAAATTTTAAGAATTTTTGGCATTGGGTCTGCCATAATCTGCAGCCGCATAGAGCGGCAGAGGCGAGCATGCGCTAATAACTATACCTTGGGCAACTCTACCTTGCGGTGCGTGCACGCTCCCTTATTGCACGCACCCTACGCTAACTGGCGTCGCGGGTATGTTCCCTGGTGGTACCTGCGCAATGCTGTTTTGCATTGCGTGCACGCTCTTTTGCGTAGTGCTCACGATGCTACTTAGCGGCGCGAGCACGCCGCTCAACCACGTGTTCCCCTCGTGCTGCCACAAATTTAAACAGTCATTATACTTTACTCGTTTCTTTAGAAATTTTACCATACAGATGCCATCCCTAACGTTAATCAACACCTCCTCATCAAAACTGCCAATTTTAGGAAAAGGTTTCACACATCTTGGTCATCTTAACCCATACATTACAATACGCTGTTGCATATGCACCATACTTTGTATACATTATATGCCTTGCCGATCCTGTCGGCTCTTTCAAAAGCAGCCCATCGTCGACCATTCCCAGCGTCAGCTTGGCACCCAGCTTTTCTCTAGTGAATGTGGAATGGTGAACGATTCCAATAGAGCTACGTTCACGCACTCCTATCCCGTGGTGCACAACCGGCCCGCTAACCGTTATGGACTGCGCACGCAACGAGGTACAGAATAACATCTTATACGATTATACTGTCTCTCCGGACACCTTTCAGCCCTTGTCCGGTAGCTCACCCTTTTTGAGTACTCTCCCCTGTTAGAATTTAAGTGTTGCAATAGTACCCTTTTCAGTGATTTCCTCCACTACAACCCAAGTCACAATCACGGTCTGCCCAACCATGCGGTCTAGTCGCAGTGTCCAGAGAACCTAACTGATCAATGGGCTCTGCGACCACTATTGGGAGCCGAATTTAGAAAACCACTTGTTTTCTTCAAGGTACAAAATCCCTGTCCTTGCTGCAATACACCTATGTGTAAATACTCCGTAGCTTTCTACCTCGTCAAACACCTACTGAGTCTTTCAGGCCTGACACATGGTACCTCGCTTACAGGTCTGACACACCGTTCCTATCTACATTACAAGCACACGTCTGTTTTCATACACTTATTTTTCTACGCAGAAAATAAACCTTTTCACTAGTATGGCAGTATGATTTAGAGGTTTTAAACAATGTAATCGCTATAAATACAACAATACTATCAGAACAATTGTTTGAAACACGTGGCAGCAATACAGGAAACACGTAGATGGCTACTGTGCGAATCGCACTTTAGCGTCGGGACAGACAATGAAAGAAACAAACTTTTCTCTCCTGCCCCAGGTTCTTGCCAGCGCTCCTTGAAATCGCACAATAAAGGATATCTGTTTCACAACACTGGATGGTGCAGGTTTTGAACAGAGTTCTTTCCTGCGTATGGCGCCTATCCACCCTTTGTTGAGAAATCGAGATCCGGCCACTATCGTGCGATCACATGGTAGCGTGACCTCCAAAGCTATGAGCCCCCAACTATGAATACACCAATATCGCTAAACATGAAATAATTGCTTTCCAGACTTTGATTGTGGTTCCAAAGCACAAAAAGTTCTTATTGCAACAAAAAGTAAGTTACACGCTTTGATCTATCACAATTAGCGCAAAGACAATCAAATACAAAAGGTACAGCCAATACATATGCATGCGCCCCGGATCCAGGTCCCAGTCATCAATCCTGATGTCTGCGGTCATCAAATGGGTATGACTGAGATCTAGCCCCAAAAGCACAAGCCTATATACCCTCCAGAGTGTTAAACCAACAATAGAGACAAGCATACGTGATATCATTGGTTCTTGATTCTTGTCATTCTGGTACGATGCTGGTCATAGGACAGTTCATATGGTGACAACAGGGATATGGTCCATCCCTCCAAACGAGTTATAACTGGTTAAGACACTGCATACAGAGTACACATTGTAACCAATAATTCCCCATAATCACCGAACGCAAGATGCGACTCCTTCGCTGATAGATTCGGATATCTGGAATTAAACAGGGTGTCAATATGATACCAAACACGACATGTCTACAAAGTTCTATACCTTAAATATATATGTACATTTTACACCATAATGATTAGCTAACAAAACCTCTAATATTATGCTCAATGCTAGGGAACCTTTTATATATTTGCTTGCATAAGTGAATGTGAGATATATATATATATATTTTTTTTTCAAATATCTTTTTATTTAGTTTTTCAGACAGAAAAATACAAAAAATAGTGACCAAATACTCGTATAAGTATAACAAGGAGTCATTAAATATGACAGAGTGAATGCAAACATATTGATTAAAGAGAAAAAAGTCGACCAGAATTTACACAATTATCATCAAGTATCTCAGACTGACTACAAATGAAATAAAACAATGTAGTAATAAGGAATTCTAAGAGAAATTCCAATCTCACAAATCACGTAGAAATTGTAAAGACTGAGAACTTCACCTTTCCAAAGTCTGGTATTTTGTTGAATAAAGACAATATATATCTTTAACTAAATAATACAAAATAGTACAATAATATAGAAACTAAAATAAATATAAATAGACAATATTCATAATGAATGGGTAGAAAGAAAGAGAATAGAATAGAGGGGGGGGGGAGGATAAGTATCCATATTTCTAGGTGCCTCTAGGGCTGAGTCTTCTATAGTAGAGACATTTTAATATTTCAATACAAAAAACTTGAACAAAATTCTTCCAAATCCCTTAAGGGAAGCAGACACAGTATATGAATTAAGCCAGCCTTTGGTGCAAGTACCATGTAGTGGTTTCAAAAATGTTGTTAATATGGGATTGAGTGGTGTTATCCAAATGTGATATATAAAGTCCCCATTTTCTTTGGAAACGTTCTACACCCTTTTCTATATCTGGGAGAGTGTCACGCCAGTCAAAGTAGAGTACTTGAAGTAACATACGTTTGACATCACCAAGAAAAGGAGGGGTTTTTACCGTCCAATTTATGAGAATAGCTTTCTTAGCGATCGTTACTATTGTCGTAAGGAGTGGTATTACTGTTTTTTTATTGTGTGGGGACACATCCCAATTACTAAAATTCGCTAAAATTATAGCTAAAGGGTCTTTTAGCAGACGTAGTGATAGCAAATCATTTATAAAGCACATAAGTTTATCCCAGAATTTGCGGATGCGTCCACATTCCCATATATTGTGCCAAAAGGTGGCTTTAGAGGCGCTGCACTTCACACACTGTCCTGTCTCATCGAATACCATATGAGCTCTACTACTCTGTGAAATATAAGCCCTGTGTAAAATCTTCACATGGACTTCCTGTAGGCGAGCTGAGTAAGATTTTCAAGGTGGTCTCAATATCTCAAGAGTTTCAGGAGAATTAACTGCGGGGATATCTACTGCCCATCTCACTGCGCATTTATGCCTTAGGGAGTTTGCTTTAGATGAAATGAATTCGGTTGTCAAAAATTTGGTTTTGTAATTATTTTGTATTGTGAACGTAAGTATAGAATCTAATGCAACTTTTGCACCTGGGTCTTTCAAAGCAGGAGATATATGTTGAATAAAATGTCTGACTTGGAGGTACATAAAGAATTGCGAATTAGGGAGATTGAATTTTTCTTTAAGAGATTGAAATGTAAGAAAGGTGCCCCCTGGATCAAAAACATCTTTGACTTTTGCAAGACCCTTAGTTTTCCAGACGAGGAAGAGGGAGTTTTCTTAGCTCGGGCTAAACATAGGGTTACCCCAAAGAGTGTTGTATTTAGTAGAGCAGGCGTTTCGGTTGAGTCTCCGATTGATGGTCCACCACGCCTTGTAGGTGTCACGAAAAATCATATTTAAAATTAAATTGGGGAGTTTGGGTTTAGGTGTGTGTAAAAGGGCACTTGGAGCAAAGGGAGAAAGTAGTTCTGTTTCTAGAGACAGAGCCGTGTAAACATTACGTTCAAGACACCAATCTAACACACATCTAAAAATATCTTTTAGATCCGGGATACCCAAACCACCCTTCCCCCTATTACCCCGAAGCATAGCTAGAGCTATTCTGGTTTTCCCGCCGCGCCACAAAAATTTGGAGGCTGCTTTTGAGTAAATGTTAATATCAAATTGGGTAAGGGCAATAGGAAGCATTTGATTCAGATAAGCAATCTTTGGGAAGATTATACTCTTCAGGACCGCTACTCGTCCCATCAGTGACAAAGGAAGGTCAAGCCAATCCTCCAATTGCTTAATGACTTTCGAGAGCATTGGGGAAAAATTACAGCTGTATATTTTAGTAGTTATTTCGGGGATGTAAATTCCTTACTATTTGAAAGTGTTCTGCGATCTTATGAATTGGAAGCAAACAGTGGGGAGGATAGAAGGGGGATTTGCTCCTGAATATAATAACTCAGATTTGTGGAAATTTACTCTATATCCCGAGAAGGATCCAAAGCGTTCAAAGTTTTCTAAAATTGAGGGTAGAGAAGTCTCTGGATGGGAGACAAATAACATCATGTCGTCCGCAAATAGAGCCAACTTGGATTCTACTGTGCCTATCTTGATACCAGAAAGCTGCTCGTCTTTCCTCAGGGTGACCGCCAGAGGCTCCAGTGCTATTGCGAACAGCAAGGGGGACAACGGACATCCCTGTCTCGTCCCCCTGCCTATCGCAATAGCCTGCAACGGTTATCTGTCTCATCCTATCTGGGTTGTTGGACTAGCATAAATAGCAGAAATTAGATTTATAAAATTTTCAGGGAACCCAAAACGTCTTAGAGATTCAAAAAGATGATCCCATGTTAGTAAATCGAACGCCTTTTCGGCATCCAGAGAGAGAAGCAAAGGCGTCCCTTGGCTCTCTTTGAGTTCTAATCCCTGCATAATCAAAATAATTGTCCGAATATTGGTTACTGAGTGTCTACCCATGATAAAACCTGTTTGTTCTGTATGTATTACCGATGGAAGGCATAGCTTAAGACGATCTGCCAAAATCTTTGTAAAAAGTTTATAATCCGAATTTAGTAGAGAGATAGGTCTGTAAGACCCTGGTTGTTCAAGATCTCTTCCTGGCTTTGGGAGTAATTTAAGAATAGCGTTGTTAAAATGAAGTGGTAAAGACTTATTTTGAAGTATATCATTATACATTTCTAATAAAGAGTCTCCACATTGGGGGAAGATAATCTTCAAATATTCTCTGGTAAGGCCATCAGGTCCTGGAGCTTTATTGGGTTTGAGTGAGCGTATAGCTCTAGAGAGTTCCAATATCGTAATGGGGGTACACAGACTTTCCGCAAATTCTTGACTGATCTGGGGTAAGTGTAATCTCTCCCAGAATCTATCTCTTTGTAGTCTATTTGATTGTTTGCATAAAGATCTGAGTAAAACGTCCTAAGAGTTTCGGATATTTGTGCACCGATGTGTATTCGATTACCTTTTTGATCTATTAGGGATTGAATGATATTTGTTGTGCGAGGGCCACGTAATAGATTGGAAAGTAGATGCCCTGTTTTGTTGCCAAATTTGTGGAATTTAAAATCTGAGACATATTGTGATCTATCATGGTAGTTTGACACAATGGAATCAAAAATAATTTTTTTATCTAGGTATATACTTTTTTGTATGGGAGAGAGTGTTAATTTATATGTTTGGAAAGCGTCAGTTAGTTCTCGTTGGGCCTTATGGTAATTTTTATAGTAATTCCTCGTATGTTGTTTAACATAGGATATTATTTCGCCGCTTATTACCGTTTTCGACGCTTGCCAGAACAGGGTAGGGTTCGTGAGCCTGTGCTCCTCATTATCATTTTTATATTTTTGCCAGGCAGACTCTAGCATGGATCTAAATTCTATTGAGTTGACCAGGTGTGTGGGGAATCTCCAGTGTCTATAAGGACCTTTTGTCAATTTCTTCAGTTATAGTGACCCGAATCAATGCGTGATCAGAAATACGAATCGTCTCAATATGCGCCTCTTGTACCTTAGGGAAAAGGTTAGTCGAGATCAACAAATAGTCGATTCTAGGAAGAGAGACGTGAGCAGCCGATAGGCAAGTGTATTTTTCTAATGGATGTAACGTTCTCCATATATCTATAAGATCTAATTGTTGTTCAAAGGATGAAATACCAAGTTTAGGTGGTTTAATTGGACGAGTCCTAATTGTTTGTCTGTCTAGAATTGATGACGATGTGATGTTAAAATCTCCCACTATAAGCCTAGTCCCAGTAGGTGAGTTTAGTTTATTAAGAATTTTTTGGAAGAAAGATCTGTTATATACATTTGGGGCATAAACATTGCATATTTTGTATCTAGTACCATTTATAGTCACATCAATTATTACAAAACGGCCCTCTGGGTCCAGGACAGAGGAATGTATGACACAGGAGTGCTTTTTATGTATTAATACTACCACACCTCTCGCTTTGGAGGTGAAAGAAGCATAGGCCATAACTTTATATTGGAACATGTTCAATTTATTTACTTCAGGATCTAGTAGATGGGTTTCCTGAAACATCATCAGGTCAATGCGTAGTTTGCGAATATAAGTAAACAAATTTTTCCTTTTAATATGAGAGTGCAAACCACCTAGTTCCACGAGCCAATGTTCAGGGAGCTCATTGTGAAGGAGATAAGTCAGGTCTTACACTAGCATCACTACTGAAGGTTATCCCATATACAAGGTTGGCAGTAATAGACTGTAGTGTGTACTTAAATGTCGCGTGGCACATATTAAATACATTATCCTCATCAAGTCGGGGGGAGAGGGGTGGATTAGTAAGTGGAAAGGGGAAAGAAGAACATTAAAAAAATTAATGACAAAAAAATAAAAACATACATAATTATCCTCCAAAGGGAGGTAATCTATAACTGAAGCCCTCAGGCAACGCATTGAAACCTCTGATATAATTAGCATCAACACCCAAAACCTCAGGCAAAGAAATAGGAAAAGAAAAAAACAATATAACACATTATACTCTTAGACTGCCACGGCCCTATGATAGGAGTGTTGACATTTATCATATATAGTTAGAAGAACGGTAAGATACACCAGCAGAAGAGAAACAAGTATGAAAATCGTAGTAATTACCACATTCATTATGCACCTTTCATTAACATATTGAAGGAAGTCTCTAAGTCATCCCACTGAAGAGACAGAGTGGACGGGTGGGGATGTTTGAGCAGCGTCCCCTTCTTCCGATAGGAATATCATCGCATCTGCTGCCGTGGAGAAATCTTGATATGAGGAGCCATCAAACAACCGAAGGCGTGCAGGGAACAAAAGTGCAAACTTGCATCCATCCTTAATCAGCCGAGAGCACACTGGGTTGAACTCTTTACGGGCTCTGGTGACCTCGGTAGAATAATCTTGGAACAAAAATAGCTTGGTGTTTTCCCACATTAAATTGTGTTTGCGTCGAGAAGCTGACCAGATGGCTTCCTTATGTGTGAAGTTTAAGCATTTGAAGATGACCACTCTAGGTCTATTGAACCTGTATCTCTGACAGACCCCAGTCGGTGTGTACGTTCAATTACTAAATCAGAGCTAATATCATTCAACTCTTAACAATTCAGGAAGGGTCTGACGTAAGAAATGGTATAAGGCAGCTCTCTTGAAAGATTCAGGAAGTCCCACTAGTCTCAGGTTGTTCCTTCTGGAACGATTTTCTAAGTCGTCGATCTTACTGCATAGTTGATAGTTAGATTTTTCCAGTGTTTCACATTTACTTTTAAGAATTTGTATGTCATGGAAGTTGACCCCCACTCTATTTTCAATTGTGTCCACAAGAGTTTCCACACGTGTAACATTTGACTTAATGTCGGCTATAGCCTGTGTAAAGATGGTTGCTTGATCTTGCAACATCGGACCCATTGTGTCTTTTATAGCCTGCACCATTGATGCATAACTTATAGGCAGTTCGGGGTTGGATTGTGTAGGCTTAGTAGAGATCAAGTCTGAAGATTGTAAGTTAGAGTCTTTCACTTGCGGCTCAATAACAGCGGCCATGGTGGAATCTCTGCGTCTGTCTCCCCGTTGTTTCTGACTTGGTTTTCCTGGCATCAGCGGAGGGAAAAATTTCTCCATACAGTGGAGACACTCAGCAAGAGATGTGTTAAATAAAGAGGGGGGTCACGGACGCCTAATGGGCGGTTAGTAAATGGTCGGGATGGCAGCGGAGTTTCGATATAGATCTATTCCATATCTCGCCGGAGGCCCAGGGTTAGTAGAATTCTTTTACAACATGACAGAGAGCAGTAAGCAGGCCTGTATAGTGTGTAACAGGCTGGGGGCGAAAGTAAACAGCACGCACCATATGAGGAGAAAAGGACTCCGACCAGCAAAGACGATCACAGGCTGTCTCTGGAGTAGGGAGAGCAGAGAGACTAATGAATCTCCCGTCTCCAGGTGTTGTGCTCCTGAGCCGTGAGCCGCGACCAGCACACTGCTCTCAGCGCTCCTCAAAATGGCGCCGGCGTCTCCTCTCAGCTCCACTGTAAGACGCGCTCCAGCGGGCAGCTCCGGATCCTGAGGACCACCGCGAGACTATGGAAGTAAGTCGCGGGGATATCACTACAGGGCGGAGGGTGAGGGGGGTGCCTTGGCGTGCGGCGTATGTAGTAGCCGTGAGTCCCGTCTGGACGCGGCCGGAAATCGAGGCCGTGGCTTGTAAGGCGGTTGGAGGCCGCAACCCGCGGCAGTGTGAATACTCACTGCCCGATTCCGCGGACCTCGCGCGCCCGGTAAGATGTTATATTGGTGGGTAAGGAGGGTGGAAAGCCGTCACCAATACGTGTCTGGAGTAGAATATTCTCCTTAGTCAGCGGGAGCTCAGGCTGCACGCATCCATCTTCTTCAAAGGTCAGGCCACGCCCCCACGTGAATGTGAGATATTTACAGGAATTCATCAGTATGCGTTGTGCGTCTGTATATTGAAATAGCAACTATGTATATGTATGTGAGTATGCATGTAAACGTCTGTGTATGCATGTATAGATGTGTGCCTGCAAGTGTGCATCATTGTATGTGTCATGGAATATATATATCTTTATCCATTAACTGGCTGTGACCGGACGCCTTTCGCCTAAGCCGGCCCTGGTCACGGCTTAGCGCTTTTGGACTCCCACTCACCGTCCGTGACCGCCTGTCACTGACTCCACCCACTGCGCCGTGGGCGTGTAACGATTCTGCCACCACCACACTCTACCATCAGCGTTTGGAACCGCTTTTTAAGTACACTTAAGCTCCTGCCTCGGCACCTGGAACCGCTTCTGCTGCGTATGCGTTTGATTAGCTGCGGACACACCTCCTGTTTGGTGTCGGCTGATCCCTCGCAATAGACCAGGTCTGCACGGTAGCTTGGCAGAGGGCTTTAACTTGGAGACACGGAGCTCTTACCCAGAACAGCCGGAGAACGGAATAGTGTTTGGTGCAATTCTTGTGGTCGCAGGATTGAGATACAATTGAAGTGAGGCAAGATGTTTATTGCTCAAAGTCTTAAAGAAGACCCTCCCTTCTGTCTGAAGGGGAATATCACACAGAAAATCAAGCAGCAATTCTTCTCCTCAAAGAAGTTACAGGGTTGTACACATACAGGGCTCACAGTCCCTCTTTGTATGTCATTCTTACACACAACATCACAGGGGGGCAAATCCACCCTGTGTTCCTTCTGGCCAATCATTGTAGCTCACAAAATATAAATTAACAACATATTACATTTCAAAGAAGTCACTCAATATCCTCCTTCTTAATCCACCACCCAAACTTTAAACATAAACTGATTTATCATACATTATACTGTCTCCTAAAATGTTGATATAACATTTCACAGGAAATGGTAAATGACATTCATCCTTATCAATCAGTTTGGCATTTCCAACCTTAACACATTCAGTGACATCCAAAAGGTTCTTAAAAACAGATTGTCTTTTCAAAGGAAGTTCTGTACATGAAGTGTTTGGCTATATGACACTAGTCACACCTATACACAGAGACCTTCCAGTCAAGCCTCTTCATCAGACCTTCTGCTAAGGGAATGGCAATTAGCTTCTTGTTTCTGCAGACACAGAGGCTGCTAATCTCATATACAGGCATATATTCAAGAAGTGCATTTTCTCTACAAAATATACATTTAAACCATATAGTGCATAGCCTATTAAATATACGTTGCTTCATGCACTAATGCATTGCAGAGCAGCTGCAGTGCATTACAGCAATACATATATACTTTAATACAGTTTACTATAAACCATGTGCAGTGTGCTTTTAAACTGTCCACTTTAACTGTTTCAGCGCTGGTCGCAGTGGGAGCTGGCTCTCCCTGTCCCGCAGCGGCCATGACACACTCTACCTACACTCTCCCAGTGCAGCGGGTGCAGGCCGCGACATGTAAAACATCAAAAACACACTTATCAACACTGAGCGCGTAGCGCAGAGTATACATTTACAATGGCCGCCTGTCGCCTTCTTGTCCTTTTAAAATGGCGCCGCAGCACGGGGGTTAACCCCTTCAGTACCGCTGCCGCCATTCCACACGTGAGGCCGGCCTACAGCCACACTGGTATTTTTGATATTATATCTGTCTGAATCTAATTCCAAGGAGTCCTATACATTGAAGTTTTTCTGCTCGCAGGTGACATAGCAAGCTTTTGCAGGAGTCATACTTATTTAGAATATTATTGTCAGTTCTTCTTAACCACATTGGCATTGAACACCAGACATACAATTGCTAACGATAGTCAAACTTCTGACAATTGTTTCTAACTTTGCAATTAAAGTATTCCTGAACACTTCACAGTATCTTTGTGTATTTTAATTACTAGTCACAGACATGTATACAGAACCTGTTTCTCATCACTGACTAAACCTTGCATAGATATAAATATAAATATACGCATTTGTGCAAATCGGATTTCGCCGATGCAGAGTAGCGTCCGATCTACTCTTTATCAGCCCACAGACGACTAGATCGTCAGATAATAATTACAAACGATCATAACCAATTATTTGACTTCAACAATGTCTAGCAAAAGTTTTAGACCACCCTCAGTTTTTCAGTTCTTATTGTAATTTACACATGTTGATTTAATTATCATTATTTTTAACTCTTAAAAGTATCCACCTTTTGCATATATATAACTGCTGAACACATTTGTGACATTCTCTCTACAGAAAAGTGGGAGTCTCCACCAGTTATCAGAGAAGCTGTAAAGTTGGCCTGGTGGCTTACCATGTATAGCAAATACATGCAAAATATATCTCAATTTCAATTACCATATAGTTTTCAAGTATTGCTGCAGGTACAATTAGTATGCTGGGGGACACCCCCCTTTCTGGTTTTTAGTTTATCAGTGAGTAGTGGTAGTTTGATAAGAAGAACATTGAGAGGGGTATTCAATATGGGAGCGAAAAGTCAGTGCTGGACTTTTCGCTCCACATCGGAGCTTTTCCTGGGATAAAGTATCGGGCGCGCGCCTGCTTTATCCCCATATTCAATTAAAAAGCTACGAAAACGTGAGCCGGCAAAATAGGATCGGCAAAAAAAAACGGGATTTACCTGGAATAAATTGTAGGACCCCCCCTAATGTTGTCAAAACATGGGGGATCACTATGGGTACCCCCGTTTTAGCCTGCAAATGAAAGTCGGGGTTTTAAATAGCTGCGGCAGGTGTTTTTTTCCCGACGCTGAAGAAGTGATCCAGAAGAGCACTTAGGTTATTTTTTAGTTTTTTTAAGTGGTCCTACCAAATTTGGGGTGCATAAAAGTGGTGCATATTTTTATGTCCCTAATGTAATTTTTTAAAAAATCTGCAAAAATGCACCTGCCGCTAATAGCCTATTCTAGAAAACACCTGCCGCATACTTGCAGAATAGCCTTGAACCTATTTCCCTATTTTTAAACACTTTTTTTTTTTTTTTTTGCAATTTTTTTTTTTTTTCACCCCAATTTTTTCATTATTTTTTTGGGGTGTCCCTATATATTTTTTTTTTACTTTTTTGAGTTATATTTTAAATGTCATTCCTAGGGGTGCAGGGTATTTTCTTTTCAGCCTGCACCCCTAAACCCCAATTCTGCACTTTTTTTCACCACCTATTCAATGGTGAAAAGTTATCCCCGTTCTTTTTCAAAGACACTTCGAACCTGCGAAAAGTCTTTGAAATTTAATACGGGGATAATTGAAATCGGCGAAAATGACATCATCAGCCATAATTTATCACCGATTCCGAAATTTTCACTCCAAATTGAATACCCATGTGAGACTCCAGCTGAGGAACCTGTGCCTGATAATTGTTTTCTACTGCAACTATGTCCTATATCAAATGGGTTACAGCACTGAGTCCTAATGTACTTCTTATCCATTTGTCACGCACTGATCAAACTATGAGATAAACCAGAGGTTCCCAAACGCAGTCCTTTAGGCACCCTAAAAGGTCAGGTTTTGGAGACTTCCATGGTTGAGCACAGGTGGTTAAATCAAACTGACTGAGGTACTATTTAAGTCACCCGTGGTCAAGCATGGATATCTTTAAAACCTGGACTGTTAGGGTGCCTTGAGGACTGAGTTTGGAAACCTCTGAGATAAACTCCCTTAGTCATACTTGCCTACACTCCCGAAAAGGCCAGGAGTTTCCCAGAAATCTGTTGGCGCTCCCAGCTCCTTGGAAAAGCAGGCAAGTCTCCTGGCTAGCTGCCTACCTCCCCCCCGGATGTTGTGTCCTCATGGCACCGCCCCCTGCTTCACAATAAGCATGTAGTGGTGGTGGGACCAAACTGATGAGATTGCATGGTTACGCCTTTCGCTCAGCTTCTAATGTCGAGTAATATCTCCAGCCGCGCCATGCCCCCCTTGCTATGCCGACCTGGCTGCCTCCTCCCTGAGGCAAGCAAGCCTTGTGTCACTAGTTCTCAATGCAGAAGCTGTACCAAGACTGAGGGCCTTATTTAGCAACTGGTTTTATCATTCATGAGTGATAAAACTTGTTACGTTTGATAAATGGTGCTCCAGCCATTCAGTTCCCAACTGTAATCTGTTTGAAAAATGACAGTTGGGAGCTGATTGGCTGGAGCACCATTTATCATATGCAATGAGTTTTATCACTCTTGTCAATGATAAAACGCGTTGATAAAAAAGGCCCTGAGTGGTTCAAACCATAGCTGGTTCACCATAGTTTGTTGTTGTACCATTTATGGTGACCATCAATGGAAAAGCACAGATGGCCATCTTCAGAACACTAGAGAGAGACACTACAAGACAAGTCCGAACTTGCCAGTTGCATGGTTAGTTTAAAGGCCCCCATACAGCTGATCGAGGATCTCTCACTCCTGCGATCAGATCGGAAACGTCGATCTGCCGGACGGAAATGCCGACAAGGGACCATCGATGATCAGCGATCCGTTGCAAAATCGCCAAAATTTCACATGTTAAATTTCACCGATTTGACTATCACGATAATTTTTTGATCGTGATTGTCATTTCTGTGAAATCCAACATGTTGGATTTCTGCAATCCTGCGATGCCGGGTTGCAGGATCGCGGCAATCCATCGCAGATGAATGGGGGGCCTTTACTCCTGTCCCCAAAGGCATCCCAAAATGAAACATATAACAAAGGGAAATTGTATATAACTTTATAACATGAAACACTTTTTTTTTCTTTTTAGATATTCAAGGTCAAAGGTCACATCATGTGACCTCGAAATTTAAAGTCAATATTTAAATATCATTTTTTTTTAATTAAAACTGGCCCCTTATCTATAAGCAAAGTTATGATTCGTTTTTGGTTGACCTTGCAAGCATAAATTGTAAATTTTTTTTGTCCTGTATGCAACCCTGTAGCATGAACACTGTATCACTGAAGGCTAAAATTTTACATATTAACAGTTTCTTATATAGCGCAGCATATTCCGTTGCGCTTTACAAATAGAAATAACATTAATAGAACCAAATTGGATAGTAATAGACATAAAGGTAAGAGGGCCCTACTCATGAAAGTTACTTTATGCCTTCTATTACCCTACCAAATTTCATGAACATTTTAGACGTCCGGGTTGAAAGCTGTGCTGATTTAGCATGGAATGACCCTTGATGTGGTTGAAGTTTGGAGACTCTGCTGACCATTCTATTATTTTAAGTCTGCCGTCTTGTTCGTTCCTAGTTGTGACCTACATTAACCTGATGGTATGTTTTGGGTCATTATCTTGCTGCAGAATGAACTTTTGACCAACTAGAAGTAGACCAGAGGGTATTTCATGGCACTGCAAAATACTGTAGTACAGGGCTTGACAATTTTTTCTAAAATCTAGGAGCCAGGATGTAATTGTAGGAGCCAGACCACCACCCCCCAAAAAAATTACAGAAGTGAGTAAGGAACACAGCTCTGTGTGTTATGCAACCTTTATACACACTATACTAGTCCACAAAATGGTCACAGTTGAATGGATACAGTAAAATGGAGGCTCTGCATGGTCACACCACTATCCCTCTGAAGCCGCTCCGCAATCCCTGGCCACGCATAGACCCTATTACCGGAGAGCTCTATGCAGCCGGAGATAGGCGACAGTAGACAGCCAGGACGTACAGGAGGATCAGCGTAGACTGGGACAGACAACAGGGATCAAAGCAGGCCAGGATGGAGAGGAGTCGTCGGCGCAGGCCAGAACGGACACAGGCACAGCAGTCACCGCAGGCGAAACTCAGCACATGCACTCCTGTGCATTATATTAACACCACATTATATTGGCATGAATCTCCGCCAGAACTGATGAGGATCTGCTTCCTCCCTCACTGCAAAATCTGGGAGCCATGGGGACCTGGCCCCTGGCATTTGTCGAGCCCTGCTGTAGTAAACCTTTTGGAGTGAAAATTATCAAACTATAAAGCTATTTATTTAATTGATATTCATTAAAATAAAGACGAAAAAAAATGGCTAGGATCACCTATCAGGTTAATGAAACCATAAAAACAAACAAACAATTCTCCAATCATAGGAGATCCACTGAGATATTCCTGCAATTAACGTAGTATATTTTACCAATATCTATGGAAGATTATTATACAATTTTATATTAATAAAAGTATCTCTCAAAACTCACAAGTTGTCCCAATATATCTGGTGACTCCTCATTTGAACTAGTAGCTTTTAATAGAGCCTCCTTTATAGGAAAGTAATGCATCCTCATTAGAACATCCCGAGGTACGCCCCCTGGGGCCCTCTTGGCTGTAGTAAGAAGTTTCTTGAAAAAGGTCAACGCAGAGTCATTGAGACTATTTTCAGGCACAACTTGCATTTTAATATTATTTTGTCTGGATCTATACACCAGATCGCCAATTGTATCCCTGAGAGCTGCAACTTCACTCTGCAGAACATCATGCATAGTTATGAGATTGTTGTGTGAGCCAAATACCACACCTATTTTTGTCTCCAGGTGATCATTTCGTCCCCCAAGGTCGTTAATAGAATGCTGACAAGCTTGAAGCGTGGCATGAAACTCTGCTTCAACATCTTCCTTGAACTTAGACAAAAGCATTTTCATAGTACCCACAGTTAAAATCTCACTCTCTCCAACAAGCTGCAGTGAGGATCCAGTAGAGGGAACATCAGTAGTAGAATGAGATACAATGGACCTCTTCTGCGTATTGGGCACCTCTACACCCTTAGGTTTAGCGGATTATGGTGAGGGCTTGAAAAAAGCGACTTGGGAAACAGATTTAGCTTTCTTAGCCACCATGGTACAGGAAAAATGTAGAAAGGTAAGTCAATATAACACAAATATCACACAATAGTCAAACAAAGGCTCCAATTGAGTGCTAAATATTTAGGCCATCAAGCAGGCGGCAAGAGACATATATGTACAATCCAGTTACATCTCACTGTGCAGGAAGCACACTAACTGCATATAAAGTTGGCACTTGAATACTGGTGCAGTGACTTAATATGAAGGTATTTTATATAACCTCAAAAATGCACTCGCTCTTCTGAGTGATATAAGATATATCTCCGCATGGTCAGAGCTTGGTATATTGGAGGATAGTACAGGTGTATAACTTGCCCCCTCAAGATGGCTGCCAATACCAAGATACAGCCCAGCAAGGGACAGCCTGAAAGCTCCTCTTCACTCCCTCAGCACCATACACCGCTAGTGGCATCGTGACAGGGGCTCCCCGCTGGGAGTGTGCAAAAAACACTTCTGGGCGCAGATCGCGGGACTCGCATGAGCCCGCCTGGCTCCTACCTCTAAATCCAGTCCGTGGCTTCTGACAGCGGGCTAGGCCCCAGCTGCGAGCATCGTGCTGAAGACGCCGTGGGATGGCGAACGGGACCCAGACTCTAGGTGTGGGTGTCCCTGACAGATGGGACCGAATGTGCACACGTTAAACTGACCAGAGGAGACACAATCTCGGGTAGGCAGCGGAGCTCACCCTAGGCACATCCTTCCAGTCGGACTTCCAAGCCATGCCCCTGGCACATGGTTCTTTATTTAACTTGGCTCGTTTGCTGCCATTCCTGCAGGACGGCTTGGGCATTGGGTTGAAAATATATTTTCTGACTTTGGCAGCCATCCCTGAAGTACAGTTCTTTCTTCAGGGTATGCTACATGTTCAGTTGCCATTTGTTCATCTGTAGGACACTGCATTCCCTCCCATTATGTGTATTCACTCTCTTGTTTGAGTGTTGTTGTTCTTATGTGTGTTTTATCTTTTATGGGCTTATGAGGGTAGGGGGCAGCCCACACACAAGTTCAGTTTGCACTTGTGCCAACTCCTTGGACAGCACCCTCATCACCTCATGGTATCGTGTGTCCCACAAATGGATTAAGATAGGGGTGGGAAGGGGCGTGGTCAGGACGAGCTAGGTGAAGGAGGCTGATTTTTCAGCTCCTAGGCCCAAATATCCGGAATCATTAACCTGCTCCCTCTGACTGGGCTCCCACTTTGGCAAATTGTGGATTACTTACCTCTCCACGCTCCTGCAGTCCCTCAGTCTGTTAATTCCTTCTGGTTGCTGTGAAGTGAGAGCAGTTACTTTCCTCCTGCAGCGTCTCTTTATCGCTGGCGCCATTTTGGATTCGGGTGCGGCGGCTGCTGCAGCTCCTGGCTCAAGCGCTGACTCCATTCCCCTCCGGTATGAAGTCCTGGGCGGGCGTGTAGCTGAAGGACCCTGCTCTGGTCAGTCCACAACACTCTGTGGGCTTCTGTGGACCTGTGAATCCCGGGCCTGGCCGCCATCTTGTACTCGGCCTGAATATCTGCTGTTGCTCCTGTTTCCTTTGCTGGAACTCTGTGCACGCCGGACAGTGCTCTCAGTAGTTAGAGGTGGATAAGTCTTTCCTGATGGTGTGTAGATTGATGGTGATCCTTGTGAATCCGCAGTTTCTGAACCTTGCCACCATTATGTAACAGAATCCACAGAAGAAGAGGTCCAAAGTCGCACTGATTTTATTTTGAAGTGTTAATCTGCGGCAGCAGGGGCTTGCAGGCTGAAGGTGGATTTTCTGCTGGCTATCCTGAGTATCCTGGATTGCAGTGCCTGTTGTTTTTGTACATCTCCAGTGAAGTATTGTACTGTTATCCGATTTTCTGATACTTGCTTGCTTTCACGATTATCTCCTGAGATGGCTATGCCTTCTATAAATAATATGGAACTTCTCCTTAAAGCCATCACCAACTCTGAAGAAAGGCTCGTGGTTCAGGTGAAGAAATTGAACTATGAGTTATCTTTCATGTTATGATTTATCACACTCTGAAGTTCAGAATACTGAAATGGAGGCCTGTGATCACGAATTGGAGTATGGTGATTCTTTAGGTTCTGTTTGCCTAACCACTTTCAAGCCTCAGACACCAATTGTCGTCAATATTGAGTGTTTCGCTAGTACCCAATATTCTCTCTCTCTCCTTAAATGTGTGGTCCTCACTTTGCCCGCAAAAAAGCAATCCCTGGACTTATCCTCCTTTGAGATTGGGTTTTCCTTCAAGTTTAACAATCTCTCTATTCCTGGATACTTTGATTTTTCAGTGACTCCTCAAGAAGTCTGGTATATATTCCTATTGGCTGTGATGGAGTGTTGTGATTTGCCATTACATTTCTTTATTATTTTGCAAGAATCTGAGGCTTGGCCTGATTAGTGCTCCGTAGTTTAACATATTTGTCACAATTTTGATGCCTTTTCAGTAAGCTCTCATTTTTCCACACTGCCATACAAATATATATTCTGATGTTTCAAATGTTCATATTTCTCCTGTTACAATTGTACCTTATTTAGGTTCACTGTGGGAGGAATTATTTTCTTTTTTCTTTTTTTTATGCCTGGGAGCCGGGTTATTGCTGATGTAGGTCACTTAAGTCTATTGCCCCTGTCAATTATCCTGTGCAAGTTATGTATATATGTATGAGTGTGTGTATGTATATATATATATATATATATATATATATATATGTATATATATAGATATAGATATATATATATATAGATTTGGTCTGGGAGGTGGTAGGGGTTATATTTCTGATATATAAGTACTCCTTTATATCTTTGTCTTTGGTCTCCTTGCTGAGGGGGAAGCGTTTTCGATTTAACTATTTTGGAGGCCTGTTGTGAGCTGGGGTTAGCTTCCACTAGTTTAAGGCCATCTAGTCTATTGCCCCTGTTTTATTTTATTATTATTATTTTTTTTTTTTAAGTATTGAGGGGGGTGGAGGGTTTTTGGTATTTAGAAAGGTTAGATTAGTTAGTAATGGGATAGGGGATCCAGGTATACGTAGTTTGGGGTTAGGTCATACAGGGTGGGGGGTTTTAGGGAGGTTTGATTTGGGATTTTCTGGAGGGGTTATGTAATATTTAAGTTTGTTTACATTTATATGTTGGCAGGCATGGAAGTGTTTATCCTCTTTTTTTTCTTCTCTTTTTCTTTTAAAGTTTACTGTATATTTTATTTTGATATGTGATATCTTTGAACACTATATACTGTCTCGATTCAGTTTTTGCTATCCTAAACGTCTTTTTTTTTTTCTTTCCAACCTATAGAAGTTTACTGCTTACCTTTTTGTACCATTTTAGGTTATTTACTTGACTTGAATTGATTACACTTCAATAACCACAGGAAAAATGGGGGTGTTCTAAAACCTTTGACTATTAGTAGAAAGACAAAATATAACATGACATTTAACAGTTTGATTATTGCGATCCTTACAATGAATAATTATTCAAATATCTTTATTCAAAAATCTAGATGGGTGTTTCTACCCTGAATATAGCAGATTTTTGCACATAACCATGACATTTGCTGATTACATTATCTACTATATCTTCTATATCCATAGAAGGAAGTCCACCAAAGAAATGGTTTGAGGGAGTTATTTTGTCAAATTAGATATAAATGTACCACAATATAAACGAACACTGTAATATGATGTATCTGGAAAGTTTTAACTGACTCTTCTGTTTTTCAGATCCTATAAGTGACAGCCAGCAAAAGTCAAGTTCTTTCAATGGAGATTTGAATGGATTTCTTGCTGTTGATCCTGCTGTATCTGGGGATGCAGGTGTTGATGCCATACTGCTGGACTCGAGCCTCCGAAATGCTAACATGGTGCCCTTCTCAGAAAGACAAGTCGTGTAAGTGGTTCCTTTCCTGTCAGTTCTATCTTTTTTGTTAATTGGTCACGGTTACTGTGACAAACCATTTAGTACTTTACACTAGTACAAATATTACTGTAATTTCTTAAAGCCACTGTGCTTGTCATATTGAAATCATTGTAGCTTTAGTTATGAGTAAGGTTCTCCTTTAAAAGGGTTTGGAAACGGGATCCAGACGCTGATAATGTCGGCGGTCAGAATCCCGGCAGCGTAATCCCAAAGGTTGGAAATCCCAACGCATAAGAGGTACGTTTTGTAACCCTACTCCTAACCCCCTCCTCCTAGTGCCGAACTCTAACCCTTAAACCTAACCCTATTACTGTCGGGATCGCAGCTATTTGGATTCTGGAGCTGGAGTTCTGACCACTGTCTGGATTCCGGTGCCTTGATGCATCCCTTTAAAAGGGTCCTGGAGGCAATATACAGCTTATACAGCTATGCTGCAGTTGCTGGGCGTCTTTTTTTTTTTTTTGCCAGAAATGCAGCGAAGTCGGAATATGATGCGACTAGGATGCACCAGCAGACTGTGATGATTAATTTGACATGTAACACTTGTATATCTGTTTGCGTCAGTGTCTCTGAATTTGTATACGAAGTGCTATTTTGTAGAGGCCACAGCTTTTTTCATTCCAAGTTCCGTTGTAGTTAATATACAGATTCAGGTGTGCACAGATATACTGTACAAGTGTCACTTATCAAATGAATCAGTCTGCTAGTGCGTCCTAACCGAAATTCCGACTTAGATGTATTTTTAGCAAAAAAAGATGTCTGAAGGTAGCAGAGTAACACGAGACCTAGTAGCTTACTCACACCAGGCCAGTGCATGGCGTATTGAGGTTTTATGTATGAGGACACATCTGTAAAGTGGCCCTGGATGTGTTAAGGCCCAGTGCCGCCATCCCCAAAAGAGACTGAAAGGACTGTAGGGCCTGTGACTTCTTTACAGTGTTATTTTGTCCCTTTGCATTGATATGTAGAACTCTTAAGATCATCTACAGTTTATATATGCAAATGTTAAAGAAAAACAAGTAAATCAATACTAGTTTCCTTTCCAAAAGGTACAGCTATTGGAGCTAACTAGACAAGGGCATGAGAGTGGTAAATTGGTCTAAATTTTTTTTTTTGTATTTTCAAAATATGTCTATGGAAACACCAGTCTGACTTACAAAGACATTTTTTATTTTCTCAACAAATTGTGAGTTCTTTTCACTGCAAGTTTTAAAATTGGTTTTGAGTATGATAAATCGACAGTCGTAATGGTGACATGAGAATGTCGACTTGGCCATTATGTCGATGTTGACCATTTTGAGATTTATAATGACAGTTGTGAAATGTTGACATATTGTTCCTGATGGCCCAGCGGTGTCTTACCTGCTCCTGACTGCAGGGACATCTTGAAATAACTGTCGACATTGTCACTGACTTTTTTTTTTTTTTTAAACTACGTCCCTTAAAATTGTATCTATAAAGCATATGTTATATTGCAGAACAAAAATGACCATCTATACTAGTGGAAGACAAATATGGTTACAAAAAATATCTTCAAATTTTGTAAATGCTACAATAGAGTATGTACAATAATCTAAAGTAACTTGATGGTGGGAAAATTGTTTTACGTTGAGTGAAGTATTTTGATAAAATATGTTAAATACAAACTGTTGATTAAATTTAATTTTTTTAGCTGCCTCTCTGGAGGTGATTCCTCTTCCTGCATTGAGATTACGAGCAAAGATGTTGAAATTGTGGCCAGTAATGACTCTAATATATGCAGTAAAGCTAGAGGAAGCAACAAGGTAAGAGGTTTTCACCACATTCAATGAATAGCCACTTATACTGTCTAGTTATAGTTCAATTCCTCGAAAAATGAGCAAAGTTTAAATTTGTTTATTGCCTCATATACATATACATATATATACATATTCACCCCCCTTTGCATTTATCATGCTTTGTTGCCTCACAACCAGGAATTAAAATGGATTGTTTGAAGGTGTGCATCATTTCATTCACAGAACATGCCTACAATTGTGAAGTTGTGTTTTTTTTTTTTTATATTGTGAATCAAACAACATTTAGGACAACATAACAGAAAACTTCAGCGTGCATAACTATTCACCCCCCTAAAGTCAGTACTTTGTCGAGCCACCTTTTGCGGCAATTACATCTGCAAGTCGCTTTGGATAAGTCTCTGTGAGCTTGCCACATCTTGCCCCTGGGGTTTTTGCCCATTAGTCAAGGCAAAACTGCTCCAGCTCCTTCATGTTGGATGGTTTCCGCTTGTGAACAGCAATCTTCAAGTCTGACCACAGATTCTCAATTGGATTGAGATCTGGGCTTTGACTAGGCCAGTCCAACACATGAGTGGTTTAAGGGGAAACATTTGAGTTTTGCTTTAGCAGTATGCTTCGGGCCATTGTCCTGCTGGAAGGTGAACCTCCTTCCCAGTCTCAAATCACACGCAGACTGAAACAGGTTTTGCTCAAGAATATCCCTATATTTAGCACCATCCATCTTTCCCTCAACTCAAATCAGTTTCCCAGTCCCTGCTGCTGAAAAACATCCCCACAGCATGATGCTGCCACCACCATGTGTCACTGTGGGGATGGTGTTTTTGGTGTAATGGGATGTGTTAATTTGCGCCAGACAATTGGTTTTCCTTGGTGGTTGAAAAGTTCAATTTTAGTCTCAGCTGATCAGAGCACCTTCCTCCATACATTTGGGGAGTCGCCCACATGCTCTTTGGCAAACTCAAATCGTGTCTTCTTATTTTTATCACTAAGTAATGGCTATTTCTGGCCACTCTTCTTTAAAGCCCAGCTCTATGGAGTGTATGGCTTATTGTGGTCACATGCACAGATACAGCAGAGTCTGCTGTGGAACTCTGCAACTCCTTCAGGGTTACCGTTTGGTCTCTGTGCTGCCTTTCTGATTAATGCCCTCCTTGCCCGGTCTGTGAGTTTTGGTGGGCGGCCCTCTCTTTGCAGGTGTGTTGTGGTACCATGTTCTTTCCATTTGATGATGATGGATTTGATGGCGCTCTGGGGGATCATCAAAGATCTGGATATTTTTTTATAACCCAACCCAGAATTCTACTTCTCAACAACCTTGTCCCTGACTTGTTTGGGGAGCTCCTTGGTCTTCATGGTGTGATGCCTCTTGCTTAGTGGTGTTGCAGGCTCTGGGGCCTTTCAGAAAAGGTGTGTTTATACTGACAGATCATGTGACACTTAGATTTCACACAGGTGGACTTCATTTCACTAATTATGTGACTTCTTAAGGTGATTGGTTGCACCAGAACTTTTGAGGGGCGTCATAGCAATGGGGTGATTACATATGCACATGCCAATTTTCAGAATTTTATGTATAAAGATTATTTATATATATATATATATATATATATTTATTTCTCACTTCACTTCATCAAATTAGACACTTTTGTGCAGATCCATCACATAAAATTTTGCTAAAAAAAAAAATACATTACAGGTGGTTATATAACAAAGAAGGTAAAAAGCCAAGGGGGTGAATACTTTTGCAAGGCACTGTGTGTGTGTGTGTGTGTGTGTATATGTATATATATCTGTGTGTGTATATATATATGTATGTGTGTGTATATATATATATATATATATACACACACACACACACACACACACACACACACACACACACACACACACACACACACACACACACACACATATATATACACAGTGATCGCTGTGAGCGTCAAAATTTGTGGGTCCCAGGGACCCACCACTTTAAAAAAAAATGGGGTCCTACCTGACCATTTCTGGGTCCCATCATAATTTATTCTTTAGAGCTCCCCACATGCCCCTAGAATGCAGATCTGATACCCCCAACAGCATCAGATATCCCCACAAGCCCCTTAAATCATGTGTTAATGCCTCCATGATCTTTCAGGTAATGACTTGTCTGTTCACAAAACCCATAGTGAATAAGTAGGCTTACCATATCATCCCTTTAAACTGCTCATGTATTGCACAGGTTCTGTGGCTCATTAAAACCAGGTGAATTCTAGGCATGAAGTCAGCCAGTCACAGAACCTTTGTAATTAATTCACGTGTCCCGTTTTAAAGTGATATTATGGTTAGCCACTTTAGGTAATAGGCATAGTTATCAAAGGATAAATGCCCGATCTTTACACATTATTTCGCACATTAATGCCCTTAACACATTATGCCACACAGCAAAGCCCAGCCTTTACACATTATGCCATGCAGTAATACCCCTTACAAAATGATGCCGCACATTAATGCCCTTTACACATTATGCTGCACATTAATGCCCTTAAGTCCCCGCTGTGCACTGCCCCCAGCAGCAGTCCCCGCTGTGCACTGTCCCCAGCAGCAGTCCCCCCAGGTGTCCCCCGTATGCCTGTCACTCCACCTATGCAGTCCAATGATGGTATCTGCCCCCCTAATAGATGTGAGTGACCTGGGCATTAGGCCCAGGCCACTAAAAGGGCAAATAGGTGGGCCCTCTAGTGACCTGGGCCTAATGCCCAAGTCACACCTATTTGGGGGGCATATACCTTCAATTTGGCCTAATGCCCCCTATGTTGCCCGGACCTTGTGCCCGCCTATAGACCCACAGGCCTATTGCCTGAATTTATGCCATGGGCCTAGTGCCTGACAACCCTGGTGGTCTAGGAAGGAGTAAAATACCAGTGGCCCAAGGCCGCCTACCGGTATGGTGGAAGAGGCTGCCGGAGGGAGCTTCGTTAGCTCTTTTGCTTTCCTCCCCCGCAGTCCTCTTCGGTCCTCAGCTTCAGTCTTCTGCCGCTGGCCCGCCCTGGCCAGCAGCATCGCCTCTTCCTTCTTGATCACGCCACCTTCTTGCCTCTGGCGCTGCCGCCGGAACAGTTGCCGCGCCGCTCTTCTCTTCGGGAGGTCTTCACTCCTCCCCTCCGCCGACGGACTGAACGTTTCCGCTCAGCGGCATCTATTCAAGATGGCGCGAGTGGGCGGGGGCTATGACACGGCGAGCCGCGATTGGCTCGCTGCGTCTGCCTCCTATTGGCCTCCTAAAAGCTCGCGGCCAGTGCCAAACAACCGCCGCCGCTACTTGGCTTCCGGGGAGCGAGCTCCACTCAGCTTGCACCCGGAGCCAAGCTTCTCCCGCCGCCACTGGTGGAAGGGACCAGGCGGTCCCTTCACCAGATACCCGCCGCGGTGACTTACTTGGCGCTGGGAACAAACACTGTCCCAGCGCCGGGCACGGACGCTGTGCCGATGCTGGGATCAGACACTAGATCCCAGCACGGCTTTTCACAGCAGCAGCCAATGAGTCTATCTGACTCTCATTGGCTGCTCTAACAGACAGCGTTATGTCTCTGTCTGCAGGGGGACGCGCTGTGCTGCAGCCAGCTCTCAGGGATTTGCCACAGCACAGCGCGTCCCCGGGGACCCGGCTACTTTACAAAAGTGAGTCCCCAGTGCCCGATATCGGGTAAAATACGCGCTATACGCTATTTGCGAACACTGATATATATTTTCTTCAGGGTCCATAGGCTCCACAGGGAGACCTTGGGGTGTAGTTGATGGCTTGGACATTCGGGCACCACAGAGTTAAACTTTTGCTCCCAGGATGCACCGGGCCACTCTCCCTATAACCCGCCCCCGAGCCAGAGGCACCTCAGTTTCGTTTGGTGGCCGGCCGGAGTCAGGTCATTGTAGACGCAGCGGGGCTGTCTCACCACCAGAACATTTTCTTCAAAACTTCAGAGTGGGCAGCGCCGGACTGTCCATAGGACGTCTGTGCTGCCGCTCTGTCACCCCGCTGGCGCCGCAATGCCAGTACAGATCTGGGGATCACGGTGGCACCCCAGGATCTGTGCTAGCTGGACCTCGCCGCGGGTCTCCCAGGACTGCAGCCGGACATATGGGGATCAGGTAAGGCGGCGGATCACTGTTTGCGGTGATCCGTGTGATAGCAGTCCTTTCCTCCGGATCTCTGGACAGACCGACAGTGGAGCCAGGCCATACACCCTGCACTTCCACCAGGGACTCAAAGCTAGACGGAAACTGGCATCCTTGGGGATAATTGCTGGCCAGGGGAGGCAGCCTTCCCTGTTTAGCGGCTCCTCCCCCTCAGCTCAGTGTGCCTTTCCGCTAAGATCTGGCTCGGCTGTACTGTTTCTCCTCTCAAGGACACGCCCCCCTGAGGTCTCCGGCGCCCATTTTTTCACACTGGTAAGTCTCATCTCCCTCAGAAGGTTACGGAGTCTCCACCGCCTACATACCTCACCACCTGGTCAGCGTATGTAGGACTATAGCCTACCAGACGCTGAGTCTGCGCAGTTGAATTGAAGTGCAATTGTGCAGGTGTTTACTCTGCATTATGTGTCACTTGTGCTAGCGCTGTTTATCTGTGTCTCTATCTCATACTGTCAGACATATTGCTATACCTTTTGCTTTCTATCTACTACCCTAACAGTACATGATGTTGTCAGGGTGTTGTCTGATAACTCAAATTTATCACAAATATTTAAGTGGTCTGTCACATACTGTGCCATTTTTGAGCCTGTGTCCCTGCAGCTTCTTAAAGCATCAGCCAGAAATAGTATTTTGGCTCCCGCCTAGTATCTGACATACTCAGATGTTGTATTATACTCTTTCATATGGTGTCTGAGAATGATGATGATGTACACTTTGATGCGTCCATCCTGCTGTCATGTGCGTCAGGCTCAGGTGAGGAGGAGATGGTACAAGATGGATTATGTGTGAAATGCTATAATCCTCCAGGTCCTTCTAATGTCTTTGTCCCTATGCAGGAACCCCCTTGGGCTTCCTTTGCTCAGGTATTGACATTTATTGCAGACCGTTTGGTAGTACCAACTATTTTCCCCCTATAGGGTTCCCACAGCAGTCTTATTCCCTCACAGGGGTTGCATCAACCGGTTACGGCCGTGCAGGTACCTCCTGTGCCTCAACCATGGGCCGATACCCTCTCTAGCTCAGTGCAGAGCCTGGGCAGCCACCTCCACTGCTTTCCAGGCCATGTTGCAGGGAGAAAATCCCTGTAGGCCTGCCAAGCGGTGTTTGCAGTCTTCTCAGTCTACAGAGGAGGCAGAGACTCAGTCTAAGATCAATATTCCTGCTTTGATACGAGCGGTGCGTTCTGCATTAGTCATTGAGGAGGACGAACCACCAGCACCGCAGTCCAAACATGCCCTGTTCAAAGAAATAAGGGTTACTTTTGTGGAATTACCTTTATGTGATCAGCTATTGGATCATATGGCGGCTTGGCAATCGCCTGGGAAGCCTTACCAGCGTCAGAAACGCCTAGCCTACTGTTGCACTTTTCCTGAGGAACACTGTGCTAAATTCTCATGTTACGTTCTTAATGAAAAGTGCTACATTGCCTATGCCATCCATATCTTCCCTTAAAGATCCTATGGATAGGAAGGTGAAACTTTGCCTGAAATCGATTTTATTTTCTTTCATGGGCAACAGCCCGGCCATCCATGGCTATCTCCTGGGTGGCCAAGGCTATGGAATTTTGGGCAGAATCCCTTGAGGACTCTCTTCCTACAGGTGTTTCCAGAGATCAGGTGACATTAGTGGGTAACCTCCGGTATGCAGCTGCATATATTAACTAAGCTGCTTTGGATGTCGTCTGTTGACCTCCAGGATTTTGGCTGCTGCTTTGTTAGCTCGGTATTACTTGTGGCTGTGCTACTGGAGGACGGACGCTGATTCTAAGAAGGGCTTAGAGTGCTTGCCTTATAACGGTGTAATCTTGTTTGGTCCGGCCTTAGACAAGATTGTGGACACATTAACAGCTGCTAAGTCAGCATTTCTGCACTCTGCATCTACTTCTACGAGACCACGGACCTCGTCCTTTCGGTCCCAAGGGAAACCTACGGTCAAGCCTTTCCTCGGCAGTCAGTCCCCAAAAAGACTGCCAAGCCCAAAAAACAGGCCTGGAGAACAAAATGTCCAACTTCTAAGTTAGAAGATAAACCCTCACCCTGACGGGATGGGCCTCCCTCTGGGGGATCCCGGAGTGGGAGTCCGACTTCAGTTCGCCCAGTGCTGGTGTCAGACCACCACAGACACTTGGTTAAGAGAAGTGGCCTCCCACGGGTACGCCCTCTCGATTCGCAGAAGGCTTTCCCAACCGTTTTTCTGCACAGGCCCTCCTTCAGACAAGACTAGACCTTACAGATCCAGAAAGCCCATCAGTCCTTGCTGTAAGCAGGGGTCATTATACCAGTCCCGTTACCCCAGAAAGGGAAGGGTTATTATTCTACTCTTTCTAGTCCAAAAGCCAAACTGATCTCATCGACCTATACTCAATCTCAAATTCCTGAACAAATTCCACAGGGTACCTCGATTCCGGATGGAAACCTTATGCTCCATCATACTGGCTATGAAACCTGGGGATTTTATGGTATCGCTGGATATTCAGGACGCATACCTACATGTACCCATTGCACCCTCTCACCAGCGTTATCTCAGGTTTGCTATACAGCAGCAACACTTCCAGTTTTGGGCTCTGCTTTTTGGCCTGTCTACTGCACCTCGGGTGTTTACCAAAGTTATGGCTATCATGGCGGCTCACCTGCGGGGACAAGGTGTCAGACTGCTACCTTACCTGGATGACCTCCTATTGGCAGGATCTCTAGAAGTGCTCCACCACCATCTGCAGCTAACAATTTATATTCTCGTGACACACGAGTTGTTAATCAATTGGAAGAAGTCATCCCTGACTCCAACCCAGAGGATGCTCCATCTGGAAGCCTTGTTGGATTCCCAACAGTAGAGGATCTTTCTGACTGCAGACAAGATCTCCAGTTTACAGACGCGAGTACGCAATGTCTCCACAGTCGCCGAGTGCCAATCCACTCAGCAATGCAAGTTCTGGGTTCCATGGTCTCGACGTTTGACATGGTGGAATATGCCCAGTTTCATTCCAGGCCTCTGCAGAAACTGATTCTATCCAGGTGGAACGGATTACCCCATTGGATAAAAGCACAGACGATGGTGCTCTCTCCGTAGGTGCGTATGTCTCCTAACTGGTGGTTGCTGACAGACCGTCTCACCAAGGGACGCCACTTTTGGAACCCGGACTGGGTCATCCTAACGATGGACGCCAGTCTCCGCGGTTAGGGTGCAGTAACCGGAACACACTGTTTTCAGGGTCATTGGACAGCGGTAGAAGCGGCCCTGCCAATCAACCTATTGGAACTTCGGGCTGTTTTCCAAGCTCTCAAGCTGGCCAGACACACACTTCACGGAAAGCCCGTGCATGTTCAGTCAGACAACGCCTCAACCGTGGCGTACATCAACCATCGAGGAGGAACTCGAAGTCAGGCGGCAATAACAGAGGTGTCATGCATTCTGACATTGGCGGAAGGTCATCTCCCAGTCATATTAGCAGTGTTCATACCGGGAGTTCTCAATTGGAAAGCGGACTTCCTCAGCTGTCGCGATGTGCATCCAGTGGAATGGTCTCTTCACCAAAAGGTGTTTCAACTCCTAGTGGACAAGTGGGACCTTCCGGACGTGGACCTGATGGCCTCCCGACACAATCACAAACTGCCGGTGTACGGGTTCAGAACAAGAGATGCCGGGGCGATCTTGGTAGACGCCCTGTTGGTAAAGTGGACCTTCCAGTTTGTGTACCTGTTTCCTCCAGTCTCCCTTCTTCCTCGAGTCATTCGGAAGTTCAAACAAGGAGGAGTCACTGTCCTGCTGGTGGCTCCAACGTGGCCCAGGCGTCACTGGTACTCAGATCTTCGGAGTCTCTCCGTCGACACTCCGTTGCCTCAACGTCCGGACCTGTTGTCTCAAGGTCCTTGCCTATACCCGGACCTGGGTCGTCTGTGTTTGACGGCGTGGCTCTTGAGACATCCCTCCTAAGGTCCAAAGGATTCTCCAGCTTTGTAGTAAACACTATGCTCAGAGCGCGTAAGCCAGCCTCTGCTCGGATCTATCAGAGTGTGGCAGACGTATTTTCAGTGGTGTCGTCCCAGAGGTTATGATCCTCTGGTGTTTCGGATACCTAGGATTTTGGCTTGCCTCCAAGCGGGACTGGATCTCTGTCTCTGCCTAGCCTCACTGAAGGTGCATTTCTCTGCTCTTTCAGTTTGGTTAAAATGCAGGATTGCTACTCTTCCCGATATTCGCACTTTTTCCTACAAGGTGTCCTCCGGATTCAGCCTCCCTTTGTCCCTCCAGTGGCTCCTTGGGATTTGGCTGTAGTCCTTCGCGTCCTCCTTTTGAACCCCTGACTTCTGTTGATCTAAAATGGTTAGCTGCTAAGACTTCTTCTGGCCATAGCTTCCGCTAGAAGTGTCAGATTTAGGGGCGGTTTCCTGTCGCTCCATGTTTCTGATCTTTCAAAAAAACGGAACTCAGAAAGAGGCAAAACTTCATCTTGCATGGACAAACATCATCATTCCTGGACAAAAGTCCAGGAATGATGATGTTGGTCCATGCAAGATGACGTTTTGCCTCTTTCTGAGGTCCGTTTTTTTGAAGGGAAAAATCCGAACTCGGCGTGCAAACTCTAACCTATCCGAGCCTGCACATCCCTGGTATGTATGTGTGTACATGTCGTAGGGAATATAGACCGTAAGCTCCACTGGGGCAGGGACGTATGTGAATGGCCAAATATTCTCTGTAAAGAGCTGCGGAATATGTGTGCGCTGTATAAATAACTGGTAATAAAATATATATGCATATATACACCTCCAATGGCGATACTCAGCAGTCTGCTTCAGTGTAATAAAGAAAAGCACACAAGTGCTGTTGCAACGTTTCGGGCTTTAATTGCCCGTCGTCAGACTACAAAACATACAAAGGTGAGTGAGAAACATTATATACCTTAAATACCTACTGCTTCCCCTCTTCAGACGTCCGGTCACGCTGGCCACTGCGCGCAGGATACACAGGACTTCGGGGCAGCTGATGTATGACCCTAGAGCCGGCTGACTCGAACGGTGGCCATGGCAATCCGGTGCCTGCGGGGGAAGCATATACACGATACTTAGATGAACCACCAGAATGTGAAATAGGAACAAACAAATAATAAAGATCTATTCTAGTAGAGCAACAAAAGAGAAAAATTAAAATAAGGGATATAGAGTAGAATGTTAAAAAGGTGATAAAAAATGCCCTCAGTTAAGTAGAGTAAATATGTCAAAAACAAATCATAACACCCAAGTAATAAATGTGTACAAAGAGGAGCCTATAAAAATACCTAGATGCAGTATAAACATCATATAGCATATGAAAAAAAAATCAAAAAAAGAAGAAAAGGAAAAAAAAGTATGTAGGAGCAATAAGAAGCAGGGGATATCAAAAAAGAAATTTAAATTAAGTTGGTCGTTCAACCCCTTGGGTTTAACAGTGTATGGATCCACTTTGCCTCTAGTTGTAATAGCTTTTTATTACGTTCTCCACTTCTGCCGTCATCAGGTACTTTGTCAATTATCATGTGTCTAAAGCTCGCTAGGTTGTGTTTAGATTCTGCAAAGTGTCTTGCCAGAGGTTGATCCGATCCATTGCCATTGATAGCTGATCTAATGTCCGATCTGCAAGGTAGACTACGTAGGTACTGGAACAGGTTAGTCTGTATCGGATTTCATATTACCGGCCTGAATGTGGATAATGGAAAAATTTACCCGTAATCATATGGCTGCACGTAGTGCAGCCCGTACATTTGAAACAGCCAGACCTTTGTGTTTATTCTCTTGGAAGTTGACAGCTTCAGTGATGTCAGAGTGGACCAACCAGTCTCTGATGTTCTTGCCTCTTCGGTAGCAGGATCTAATATTGTTTCTCCTTAAATTTAAAAGATCAGGATCATTTTTAATAACTGGCCGAAGTGCTTTGCTGAAGTTGCGAATTTCCTTAGCTGTATTATAGGTATGTACCCAATTAAGGGTATATTGAGGCACCTTGGGTAAAGTATTAGTAATGCTGGGCATACACTGCAATTATCTGTCAGATATCTGTCCAATCTGACTGGTTGGAATGAAAACCTGGTAATGTATGTGAGCAAATGACAATAGAAATTTGCACCCAAGCACTAGAAAACGGACCAGATTTTCCTTCCCACCAGACAGATTTGACAAATATCTGACAGTTAATTCTGATATAGGGAGGCCATCCACTTTCTTGAGAGCTTGTATTAGCTTTCAGGATATCCCCTATTCCTAAATTTATCAATCATGAGGTCCAAATCCTTTTCAAGGATGTCGTCGTTGTTGGTAATTCTTTTGACCCTCAATAATTGGGAATATGGGAGGCAATCGATAGTGTGGATGGAAGCTGTCTGCTCGAAGCAGAGTGTATTCCTGTCTGTTGGTTTATTACACTTTAAAAAAAATCTGACAGAAAATTGTTCATAAAATCGTTGGTAACAAAATCGTTGTGTATGCAGCTTTAGTGTTTCTTTTTTTTTTTTTTTATTACATTTGCAAAAATGTAATAAAAATGGTTTTACAAGATGTCATTATGGGGTATTGTGTGTAGAATTTTGAGGACAAAAATTAATTTATTCCATTTTGAAATAAGGCTGCAGCATAACAAAATGTGGAAAAAGTGACGCACTGTGATTATATATATATTATAATATTTTGTCTCTGAAAAGAGGTGGAAAAATGGCTCTTCATAGTGCAGTAATTTTAAGGTACTAATAAAAAATCCTTCACCAGGACTTATAACCCTCTATGTGCTGGAGGTGTACCTTTTATATGGTGGAATACACCACTTGATAATTCACATATAATGACTCCAATAGCAACCATCAGATCCTTATCCTTTTGGCACAGTTCTGTACTTAACCGTCCAGTATGGCTCTGCTTTATATCGGCTCTCTGTGCGATTCTCCCATACGAATCGGCAGCACAGCTTTAATTGCCCGTAGTCAGGCTACAAAACATACAAAGCTGAGTGAGAAACATTATTTACCTTAAATACCTGCTGTGTAGATTGAGTGTAGATTTTAGCTGTAATCCCTACCCTATCCTATTAAAATGTAATTTCTACTTCAGGGTCCATAGGGTATCCACAGGATACCTTGGGGTATAGGCGATGGCGGCAGACATCCAGGCACCACAGAGTTAAATTTTCAGCCTCCCAGGATGCACTGGGGTCCCTCTCCTATACCCCGCCCCCGAGCCTCAGGCCACTCAGTTTTCGTAAGTGCCTGGCCGGACCAGTCGCACCATACAGAGGGGCGTCTTTTTAAGGCCCCTGAATATTTCTTCGCAGCTGTGGCTGCACAACTAGAGTGCTCCAGCATAGGACAGTCAGTATTGACATCCATGCTGTCACTCCTATACCCCGCCGGTACCGATCCGGGGATGCTGGTAGGTAGCTGGGGTCACAGCTAGCGGCGATCCCCGGCTACCTGGACTGTGGCCGGATGCACGGGGAACAAGGTAAGCGGCGGGGTCCCGCGGTGGGCACCCGCCGGTAACACAGTCCTGTTTGGTCCCCAGGCAGGGGGCTCCCTGGGGACCGGCTGCGCGTGGGGCCAGGTACTCATCCTGCGCCTTCCTCTAGACCACCAGGGACAGCGGGCCGTAGCATGTGCGGTACAGCGCGGCGTCCCAGTGGTTGATAGCACGCCAGGGGAGAACGCCTTCCCTGTCTCACAGCCGGCGTCTCCCCCGCTGCACAGTGCCATTCCACAGCGGTCTGAGCGGGCTGTGTCAGCGCTCCTCCCCCGGGCCCTGCCTTCTCTCTGCTCCTCGGTGGCCATTTTCTCACTACATGTGCTGGGGATGGCAAACGCTGCTGGAAGCTGATACAGATGCCATTGCGGTCCGGGTCCCCCGCATACCTCTCCTTCAATTAAGTTCAGTGTATGCAGCACTGTTTCCTACCAGGCTCTGGTCTGTGTAGTTGTTTGCAGTGCCTGTAATGCAGGATGTTATCTGTGCATTGTATGTGACTTAAATGCTAGCGCTGTTTGCCTGTACTTTCATTTCTGACTGTCAGCTTTTTCCTATCCCTGTTGTTCTGCTACAGCCCTTGCGGTGCGGTGTCGCAGGGTGTTTATTACCTCACAGTAAACATGGTTTTTCTGTGTGGGAGGTCACATACGCTCCGTTCACACTCCTCATGTCGGAAAGTGAACGAGGATATCCTCTTCCAGCTATAATGTACTGATATCATGTGCAGTTAGCGGAGGGATATGTAGACACTGAGGGTTTATGGAGGGCATGTTGTATTATATATCACGCCCCATTTCTGTCACTGTGCCTGCACAAAAAAGGGGACCGCCCTCGGCTGGCTAAGATGCTTACAGCCTTTGTGGGCAACGCCCCCTGCGTTTCCCCAAGGGGTTATCGCAGCCTGTGGTGGTCTCATCACATGCAGGGTCCCTGCACAGTTGATGGTACCCCAGTGTATCCTGTTTTTCGCCCCCCCCAGGTCTCGCAGGAGCCTGTGTGGGTGAATTTATTGTCCAAATGGTATAGCACCTGATGGACGTTTTACATGGGGAGTCACCATTTAGGCCTTTCGGGTCTCAGACGGACATGACGTCTGATGACGGTGACATTATTGACTTTTTCAGACACGAGCCCCTTAGTGCAAAGGAGGCGTAGTCTGGGTCTAAAGTCTATATACCTGGCCTTCTACGGGCAGTCCGTGCGGCTTTGGTTATTACATATCCCCCGTGGCTAAATCCAAATATGCCTTCTTTAAGGATAAGGGTGTGGCCACTGTAATTCCTCTATCTGGTCAGGTGGATCATTTTAGAGGAGGCGTGGAAAATCCGGGTAAGCGGTTCCAGCCTCAAAAACGGTTGAGCTTTTGCATACCCCTTTTGCGGATAATTACATTTCCGAATGGGAGTTACCTTACGGGTAGATTCTCATGTTACACGCCTAGTGAGGAGTGCTACGTTGCCCATGCCCTCCAGGTCCTCTTTGAAGGAGGTTCCAGATTGCAAGGTGCAAATATATCTAAAATCCAATATTCCCTTGCTGGAGGGGCTTCCAGGCCGGCTATGGCCGTGTGCTGGGGGGCCAGAGCAATGGAACACTGAGTAGGTAACTGGATCTCTGCACACTGACTCTCCAGGAGAGCAGGTGGATAGTGGCAAATTCTCAGAGACTTTGCCACGTTCTTAATGAGACGGTCTTACATATAGCCTACTCCTTTCCAGAATCTCCTCGGCAGCAGTAGCGGCTTGCCGCTCCCTGTGGTTGCGCTCTTGGAAAGCGGACGCAGATTCCATTTGGAATGCTTTGCCTTTTACGGGACAAGTCCTGTTTGGCCCTCGTCTGGACGCAATTGTGGCCCTGCAGGCAGCAGCTACGTCTGCGTGTCTGCCATCGGCTACAGTCCCATCAGGGTCTGGGACTTTGTTTTTTCGGCCCTGTGAGGCCAGGGTAAGTCTAAAATACAGCTTTCCAAGACAGTCAGTAGCCAGGAAATCTGCTCAGCCATAAGAACAGGCTTGGAGTACAAGATGTCCTACTCCCAAGTTGGACTATAAGCCTTCAGCCTCACGGGACGGGCCTCCTCTCGGGAGCCCCCAGAGTTGGAGGCCGGCTTCTCCAGTTCGCCCAGTGCTGGTGTCTGACCACCACGGACACTGGGGTAAGAGAAGTATTTTCTTGAAGGTATGTCTTTTCCTCCCGGTAAAAGCCTCCCAGAAGGTTTTTCGTTACAGGTCTTCTGTCAATTCAGAACTAGGCCCTGTAATTTTTGAGGGTGACACTCTATGCTCCAGGCAGGAGTTATAGTACCTATTCCGTTGCCCCAAAGGGGAACGAGGTATTACTCCATCCTCTTTCTGGTACAGACACCCAATGGGTCTTACCAGGACATTCTCAACCTCGAATCCTTCAACAAATTCTTAAGGGTTCCTCGGTTCGGGAGGGGGACCCTGCATTCCATCATTCAATGGAGCCTGGGAATTTTGTGGTGTCGTTGGATATATTCAGGGCGACTACCTGAATATCCCTCTTTTCTTAGCACACCAGTGTTTTCCTCAGGTTTGCAGTGGTCGATAAGCATTTCCAGTTTCTGGCATTGCCCCTTGGTCTGGCCTCCGCGCCTCACGGTTTACCAGGGTCATGGTAGTTATGGCAGCCCACCTGCGGAGACAGGGGGTCCGCTAGTTACCCTATCCGAGTGACCTCCTGTTGTTACACGGTCTCCAGAGATACTTCAGTGCCATATGCAACGGACAATATCTGTGTTGCTACGTTAGGGCTGACTGATAAACTGGAAATGGTCCTCTCTGATTCTTCACAGAGGATGCTCCATATCCCAACATCTGAGGATCTTTGTGATTGAGGAAAAGATCTCTGCATTACAGGCAAAGGTACGCAGTTGCCTGCAGAGTCGCCAAGTGTCTATTCACTTGGCAATGTGGTTCCTGGGTTCCAGGATGTCGCTGTTCGACATGGTGGAAAATACCCAGCTTCACTCTAAAGAACTTGATCCTCTCCGGATGGGATGGGTTGCCCCATAGGATAAAGTCAATAGGCTTTCCCCGGAGGTTTGTCTCTCTCTGGCCTGATGGCTGCAGAAAGCTCACCTAAACAAGGGGCACCCCCTTTGGGATTGCGGACAGGGTCCTTCTGACGACGGACGCCAGTATCCGTGGCTGGGAAGCATGACGGGTCCACGCTTGTTCCAGGGCAGGTGGACACCAGTAGTTTTTGCGCTTCCCATAAACATCTGAGAACTCTGAGCAGTATTCAGGGTTCTCCAGCATGCAGGACAGGTCCTCCACGGAAATACCGTGCAGGTACAGTCTGACAACGCCATCATGATGGCTTATGTAAACCACCTAGGAGGTTCCCGAAGTCAGGCGACACTAACAGTGGTGTCCCGAATTCTGGCTTGGGTGGAAGGCTATATCCCTGCCGTCATCGGCAGTGTTCATTCAGGAATCCTCAGATGAAAAGCAGGCTTTCTCAGCCGTCAAGACGTGCATTCAGGGAAATGTCCTCTTTATCAGGAGGTGTTCAATCTTCTGGTGAACAAGTGGAGCCTTTCAGAGATGAGACTCTTCTGATAGACGTAGGCAGGTCCAGTGGACCTTCCAAGTTGTGTACCTCGTCCCTCCGTTATCCCTTCTTCCTCCAGTAATAGCAAGAAGGAGGCACGCTCCTGCTGATGGCTCCAGCGTAGGCCAGATGGCACTATTACTCAGATCTTCGGAGCCTCTCAGTTAACACTCCGAAGCTGTTGCCTCTACGCCCGGACCTGTTGTCTCAGGATCCTGGCTGATCCCCAGACCTGGGTTGTCTGTGGTGGAGACTGCCCTCTTAAGGTCTAGGAGTTTTTCCAGCTCTATAGTTAACAAGGGCTCTGTCCATGCTAAGAGCTCGGAAGTTTTTATCTGCAAGAATTTACCATTAGGTATGGTATACTTTCTTTCAGGTGTCGCCCTAGAGGCTAGGCTCCCTCGGGTATTCTGGATATCCAGAGGTTGGCTTTCCTACAGGTGGGCTTAGATAATGGTTTTCGCCTTGCTTACCTCAAGGTGCAGGTGTCTGCCCTGTTAGTATGGTTTCAGCGTAGGATTGCTACTCTTCCTGATGTCCGCACCTTTGTGCAGGGTGTACGTTATATTCAGCATCCTTTTGTTCCACCTGTGGCTCCTTGGGATTTGGCTGTGGTCCTTAGGGCTCTCTGAGGACCGCCATTTGATCCACTGGGCTCAGTGGATTTCAAATGGCTTACGGCTAGGACTGTATTCCTTCTGGCTCTTAATTTGGCCAGTAGGATCTCAGAATGGGAGGCTCTGTCATGTAGACCTCCCTTTTTCTCATCTTTCCTAGGAACAGGGCAGTGCTTGCCTTTACTTCCCCAGTCCTGTCTGCTGGTGAGGCCTATTTGGCTGTGGTACGGACGCTAATAATTTAAGTTGACCGTACCAGTCCATTTAGGAAATCAGACTCTCGGTTTTGTCCTTTCTGGTTTCCATAAAAAGGGTTGGCCTGCCACTACGCTAACTTTGGCAGGATGGATTCACAGGTCTTCCTGTTCCATCCTCTATTAAAGCTCTTCCACTAGGTCTCTGGGTCCTTCGTGGACAGCTCGACGTGGCGCTTCAGCGGTGATTGGCAGCCACGTGGTCATCTGTCCATATTTTTGGTAAGGTATTATGCTTTTGATACCTTCGCCTCTCAGGATGCTTCCTTTCGGCGGCGTATTCTCCTTTCTGCACAGGAGCGTCCCCACCCTTAAAGGATACTGCTTTGGGACATCCCCAAGGTATCCTGTGGATACCCTATGGACCCTAAAGTAGAAAATATGAGATATGGTAAGAACTTACCCTTGTTATCTCTATTTCTACGAAGTCCATAGGGTTCCACAGGACTCCCACCCTGTCGCACCTGTACTGCAGATGGGCTTTGATCTGGTCACCGGTTTCTCCGTCTCCTTCTGGTGAGAATGTGATTCTTGTGTGTTCCAGACTGTCTTCTCTCTCTTTTTTGCTCCTGCTCCGGCCTATGGCTTGTTACGAAACTGAGTGGCCTGAGGCTCGGGGGCGGGGTATGGGAGAGGGACCCCAGTGCATCCTGGGAGGCTGAAAATTTTACTCTGTGGTGCCTGGATGTCTGCCGCCATCGCCTATACCAAAAGGTATCCTGTGGAACCCTATGGACTTCGTAGAAATAGAGATAACAAGGGTAAGTTCTTACCATATCTCATATTATTAGTCTGATTTGTACACTGTTTTTTTTTTTTAATTATTATTTAAGGAGAATGTTAAAAGCATTGCCTTTTGCTTTCAGCTTCTTCTATATAATTCAATAATTGTGATGTAAATATAGTCTCCAACTCCTTTTTCAGTCATTTACTGGGGTGTCCTTGGCATTGCTTTGGTACTATTTCTTGAACACTCTGTAACTGTAGAGTAAGACGGAGCACAATACTCAACAGCATACATCCAATATGACTTCAGTCATTTTTTTTGTTTGTTTGGTCATACTCTTGTATCGTTAGCACTACTGTGAAGTCTGTTAATGGTGTATTCTTTTTTCCATATATAAAAGCAGGAGGCAGCAGGCTGTATGCTTTTATACCAGTCATTGATCCCTATAGGGACTTTTACTCCCTAAGGATATGTGAGACTCCTTTTCAACAAGTACATTAATAATGCTAAAGACTAATCCAAATCCTATTTAGCACTGAAGGACAGCAAATAAGTAAAAAAAAAAAAAATAGTTATCGAACCACCATCAGCAGCATGCGAGAAGGCTGGTCTGTAATGGCACCATTGCTTTTACCCAAGATGAAGTTGGGTATCTGTTTTTAAGTCCTCCCACCTGTATCCTGTGCACCTCATAAATCCACCTACATATGGCAGTATCATTTAAAGTATATTCTTTTGTCTACTTAAGGTTAATTAGGAAATTTCATAATCTGCTTTGCTGCGTCTTTTGACCAGGAAGACCAAAGAAACAAAGGAATCTTAACTCTTAAAATGTGTATTATTGCAGCTTGTTCTGTTTATCTAGGCTATGTTAGCCCTCTTGAGTATCTGGTGCTGTGTAAGGAAGTTTACCAGTCCTACGTTTGCGAGAACCCACTGGAGTGTGGGGTTTTTTGAATGTTAAGGAATGATGATTTGCTTCACTGCATGGCACCACTGGCTCAGTATTTTCTACGTAAGAGATAATTTTGCTATTTACACTGATTCCCCTTTTTGTTTAAAGCTAAATTGCCATAATAACATTTATATACAAGTTATATGGTCTAAGAACCAACTTTTTAAATGATTTATAGTAAAGGATATAAATATTAACATAGTGATAACTGTCTTTGTTGGTTTTCTTCTCTAGGTCACAATTCAACCTGTTGCAAAATATGACTGGGAACAGAAATACTACAATGGCAATTTGATAGCAGTTTCTAATGCTTATCTTGCATATGCTACTAGAGGTATGATGAACATACTTTTTTTAAATTATGGAATCTTAACTAAAGTTTTCAATCCTAACCAAAACAATACAGTTAAAAAAAAATAAAAAAGATGAAAACTAACAATGCTCAGAAACTGGATGACAATTACTAAAGAGCTATGGTGCAATGCCAGTCCAAGAAAGAGAGAGCACACAAAGCATATAACACATTCAGTGAAATATCGGCACATAAGTAGAAATTCACGTTGCACAGATAGGCAGTGGAAACCATTGTCTGCATTGTCAAAGTATAAAGAAAAATAAGCGTTATGGTAGACTTACCGTTTGATAACTTTTTCTTCGAGGTCCAAAGGGTCTCCATGGATGCCATGGGGATAGTGTGGTTGGAGTGATCCAGGCACCAAACAGTTAAGCTTTCAGCTCCCAAGATGCCCCAGGTCCTCCTCCACATATACCCCACCCCAATCCACAGCTATTCAGTTTTGTAAACAAGCCCAATGCAGGAGAAGGAAGTACAATCGTACACCAGAAACACTCAGAAATGAGGGATTCCGTGACCGAAAGAAAACTTTCCCGATGCAGCTAGGTGGGTCGGGGTGGGTGCCCTGTGGACCTATGGACCTCGAAGAAAAAGTTATCAAAGGTAAGTCTACCTTAACTCTTATATTTTTTCTTCAGGGTCCATAGGGATCCACAGGGATACATGGGGATGTCCTATGGCAGTTTCCCTAAGGGTGGTGGGGATGCTCCTGGGCAGAAAAGGAGAATTCGTTGCCCAAAGGAAGCATCCTGAGAGGCAAAAGTATCAAGAAAAGTGAGGACAGAAGACCATGTGGCTGCCTTGCATAATTGCTCAACAGAGGCACCACAATGAAATGCCCACGATGGTCCCACAGACCAGGTAGAATGTGCTGTCGCTGTGTTTGGGACAAGGAGATCAGCCTGTGTGTAAACCTGAGATAGTCAAACATAACCATCGAGCCAGAGTTTATTAGCTGGCCATCCTTGTTTGTGAAACCATGTAACAAACAGAGCGTCTGATTTTCTAAAAGTGTCTATACGATCAATATAGATACGGAGAGCACGAACCACATCCAGGGAGGCTTCACCTTCAGAAAGGTCTGACGACTGAAAAGCTGGAACCACAATCTCTTCATTCACATGAAAACAGGACACTACCTTAGGAAGGTAACCCGCCCGTGTACGGAGGAACTGCTTCATCCTGGCGAAAAATTAAAAAGGGGCAGCGACAAGAGAGCGCTGCCAAATCAGAGAGACTGCATGCCGAAGAGGAGAAAGTGTCTTCGCTGTCAACCATGTCAAATCTACTGAGTCCAGAGGATCAAATGGGGGAGCTTGCAGCCCCTTGAGAAACCAGGACAAAATGAGTTCTGGTAGACTTGCCTTTGATAACTCCTTTTCTTTGCGGTCCACAGGGATACCATGGGGATATTGTGGTTGGAAGACCAGGCACCAAACCGTTAAAAACTTTGGCTCCCAGAATGCCCTGGGTCCTCCTCCATATATACCCCGCCCCTAGCCATAGGACTTCAGTTTAGTTAGCAAGCCTAAAGGCAGGAGAAGGCAAGAGGAGAAGGAAGAACAATCGTACACCAGAAACACACTAACAAAAGTTGAGGGAATCTGTGACCGAAAGAATAACCCAATGAAGCCAGGTGCGTCAGGGTGGGTGCCCTGTGGACCCTATGGACCTCGAAGAAAATGAGTTATTAAGGTAAGTGTACCATAACTCTAATTTCTTCTTCGGGGTCCATAGGGATCCACAGGGATACCATGAGGATGTCCTTAAGTAGTTCCCCTAGGGTGGGGGAAGCTCCTGAGCAGAAAGGAGAACTCGTCGTCCAAAGGAAGCAAAAGTATCAAAGGGATAGCACCTAAGAAGAGTGAGGACAGAAGACCACATGGCTGCATTGCATAATTGTTCATCAGAGGCACCATGACAAAAGGCCCACGATGGCCCTACAGACCGAGTAGAATGCGCTGTCACCGTTCTTGGGACATAAAGATCAACCCGTGTATACTCCTGGGAGATAGTCATGCTAGCCATCTCGCCAGAGTCTGTTTACTAGCTGGCCATCCTCGTTTGTGAAAACCATATAAAAGAGAAATGATTTTCTATATATCTGTTATTACCCAGTTTTGTTCTATTTATGTTTCCAATCGTAAAGTTCAATGGAATATGATGCGCTATATAAGAAACTGTTAATAAATAAATAGATTTTGTACGCTCCACATAGATACGGAGAGCACGAACTACATCCAGGGAGGCTTCACCTACAGAAATGTCTGGAGCATGAAAAGCTGGAACCTCAACCTCGTCACATGAAAACGGGAAACTACCTTACGAAGGTAACCTTCCCTTGTACGAAGAACAGCTCTATCCTGGTAAAATCAAAAATGGGGAGCGACAAGCGAGTGCTGCCAAATCCGAGACTCTGCAAGCAAAAATTGTCTTTGCTATCAATCCACTGCAAATCTACAGAGTCTAAAGGTTCAAATGGGAATACTTGTAACCCTTTAAGAACCAAAGACAAATCCCACGGTGCTACCAGTGGAACAAAAGAAGGCTGAACCCGCAGAACTCCTTAAGAAAAAAAAAAAAATTCTAAAATCTGGTATTGAAGCAATCTTCTTCTGGAACCAGGTGGAGACAAATGTCTGATCCTGCCAGCAGAAAAGCCAGAATCCTGGAAATTCTGAATACCTTAGGACAGTAGTTCCCAAACTTATTTGAATCACGGCGCCCTAGAGTATCAGCATTGTTTTCACGGCACCCCTAAGCCAAAAGTTTGTTACTGAGAAATTCAGAATAAAATGTAGTAAAGTGAAGTAAAATGTGCTGACCTGTCATCCTTAGGTTCAGTTATGTGGTAGTGGACAGGTTTGCGCTTCTGTTTGTCCACATATACACATTACATTGACCAAAAATAATTTCATTTGGTGCTAGACCACCAACCTGAGACACCCCAGGGTGCCGCAGCGCACAGTTTGGGAACGACTGTCTTAAGATCATATTCCTTATGAGAACACCATTGACCAAAGGAATGCCAAACTCTGTAATGCGGGCAGAAGCAGGGTTCCTTTCCCCTAAGCATCGTCTGCATAACCGAACTAGAAAACGCCTTTGTTTTTAGGATGGAAGTCTCAAGAGCCACGGCATCCAAGCTAGACGGGACAAGTCTGGATGTCGGCTGGGACCCTGCGTTAGCAGATTCTGCGGCAGAGGAATGGGATACGGACTGTCTACTGGCAGATTCTGTATGTTGGTGAACCAATGACGTCTGGCCATGAGGTCTACGTCTGGTATACCCCATTAGTTTACCAGGAGTTGAAAAACTCCTGGGTGGAGAGCCCACTCTCCAGCGTGTATGTCCTGACTGCTTAGAAAGTCTGCTTCCCAATTGAGTACTCCCAGAATGAATATTCCCGAGATGGCTGGAAGATGACATTCTGCCCAAATGAGAACCCTTGTCACTTCTTCCATGGCTGCATGACTTCTTGTGCCTCCCTGATTGAGGTAGGCTACTGTCGTCTCGTTGTTGGACTGTATCTGGACAGGCCTGCCCTGAAGCTGGTCCTGTGCCTTGACAAGTGCTTTGTATACTGCTCGCAGTTTCCGAATGTTTATTGGCAGATGAATTTCTTGATCTATCCATCTCCCCTGGAAAGTGTGATGACCTGTCACTGCCCCCTGATCTGCAAAGACTGGCGTCCGGGGTGAGGAGCACCCAATTTGGAACCCAGAATGGGCGACCTTTGTTTAGATGCTCCTTTTTTAGCCACCACAAGAGGGAGTGACAAACCTTTGAGGTGAGAGAGAGGTCTTGGACTGTATTGAATGATACTGTCTGTTCCACCTGGAGATAGTCAACCTTTGCAGAGGCCTGCAATGGAACTGAGCATAGCCCACCATGTTGAAGGTCGATACCATCGATCCCAGTATCTGCATTGCTGACGGGATGGATATTTATTTTGCGTATCAGCTTGTGTTTTTGTTTTGATAATGCCACAATCTTGTCCTCTGGCAGAAACACCCTTTGTGCCTGAGAATCTAGCAACGCTCCCAGATGAATCATCTGCTGTGTTGGAGAAAGTGATGATTTCTTCCAATTGATGACCCAGCCGTGCCTTTGTAGTCAGGCTATTGTCGGTTGAAGATGGTGTTGCAACACCACCGGAGTCCGTCCCAATATCAGAAGTTCGTCCAGATATGGCAATATTCTGACTCCCTGATGCCTGAGGTAGGCAGTCATGACCGCCATAATATTGGTAAATACGTGGGTGTCACAAGCCGCCGCACTGCTAATGCTGTGCAAAGCAAATCCGGGCCAGCGTTCTCTGAAACTCCGCCTACCTACTGTCCATCATTCTGAGATCAGCCCGGATTGGCTCCTGCGTCCATGACCTTCTCCTCTGGACGCTGCTCCAATGTCGGTGATAGCGTTTCATGTGTTTCCGGTTCTAAGCGTGGTCTTCTGTATCCAGTCGAGTTTCCAGTATCCAACCAGCTTTTATTGTTCCTGCCATTTGTGTCATCTAGGCGGCACGGTCCGCATTAGTACTACCTGCCGCTCGTGTCATCTTGGTGGCATGGTCTACATTCCTTCCCTCTGCCGTTTGTGTCATTTAGGTGGCATAGACCAGAGTGCGCAACCTAGCGTCCAGCGGCTTGTGTCAACCCGACAGCACAGGTCGCACATCAGATTATGCGATCTTGTGTACTGCCGCTAGTTTCATCCCGGCAGCACTAAGCGCACCTCAGCGTCCTGTGTATGCAATCTTGTGTACTACCGCTAGTGTCATCTTGCCAAGTCTTTCAGCCCTCAAGGCTGCTACACAGCCCAGAGGCCACAGCTAGCCAAGGCTGCTACTCTGCCCAGGTGCTGATATTTTGGCCCAAAGGCCGCATCGAGCCAAGGTTTTCCAGCCCTCAAGGCTGCTACTCAGCCCAGAGGCTGCTACCGGCCCAGAGGCCGCATCTCTTCTTACTAGCCCACAGCCAGCCAGGGCTGTTATCGGCCCTAAGGCTGCATCTCCTCCTCCTGGCCCACAGGCCGTAACCAGCCAAGTCTCTTCCAGCCCTTAAGGCTGCTATCGGCCCAAAGGCCGCATCTCATCTTACAGGCCACAGCCAGCCAGGGCTACTACCAGCCCAAAGGTCGCATCTTATCTTACTGGCCCACAGGCCACAGCCAGCCAAGCCACTTCCATCCCTCAAGGCTGCTACACGGCCACATCTAGCCAAAGTATACCAGCCCTCAAGGCTGTTGCAGGACTAATACCCTACTGTCTTAACTGAGCCTTAACAGCGGGGAGCTGTAGAAAGGCCAAAAGGTAGAGCCTGTAACTGGTAGTGTTGTTGAAGGACAGCAAACCTTAGAAATTGCTGGTGGGATGGAATAATCGGAACATGCAGATATGCATCCTGAATATCCAGGGAAACCATGTAATCTCCTGGCTTCATAGCCTAAATAATTGACCGGAGAGTTTCCATGCAACATTTGGGAACATGGATAAACCTGTTGAGGGTTTTTGGATTCAATATAGGGCGGTATGTCCCATTTGGTTTCTGGACCAGAAATAGATTTGAATAATAACCCCTTCCCTGTTGAGAAATAGGGACTGGCGTTATCACCTCTGCCTGCAATAGAGAGTGAATTGCTTCCTGAAAAGCCAAGGCCTTACCCACATCCGACGAAGGCTTCATGGCAAAAAACCTTTGTTGGGGTTGTCTCCTGAAAGTGAGAGCATACCCCTGAGAGACCACTTCTCGGACCCAAGCATCTGTAGTTTGATGCCAACAATCCGTAAACTGAAGAAGTCTGCCTCCCTCCCTGGGATCCCCCAGAAGGCCCGCTACATCAGGCTTACTGTCTGGCCGAGGAGCTGAATGTGTAGTCTGGTCAGACCCCTTAGTTCGTCGCTTTATCCTGCGAAAACTATTCGGTTTAGAGGAAGCCTGTCTTTTGTTTTTCCACTGAGGACAAAAAGACTGAAAAGAAACCTGCTTAGTTCTACTATATGACGTAGACGGCAGACCTGCTGACTGTGAGGTCGCCAGAGTACAAATTATACTATCCAGCTCTGCTCCATGAAAAGGTAAAACTTCCAGCGCCCTATTAGATGTTATATCGGCTTTCCAAGCTCTCCGTGCCACAACGTACGCTAAAGATGCCTTTAGAAGCTAAAATCTCAGTATCCACTGCAGCTCCTCCCAGAGAGGAAACATCTTCCTTTTACATGGAAGATATTCACCATCTGTTCTCTGGTAACGTTTGGTAGAAAATCTTCCAATGCTCCAACCTGGTAGTTGGTATCAGGAGGGTCTGGGTCAGTCTCCTTATATACCTCTCATTTGGTTAAGGCGGGGTATATATGGAGCCCAGAATGTCCCAGATCCTCATCTGGGACATTCTGGGAGCCAAAGTTTTTAACTGTTTGGTGCCTGGTCTTCCAACCATAATATCCCCATGGTATCCCTGTGGACCCCCGAAGAAAAAATACCACGGTGCCACCGTTGGGACAAAAGGTGGCTGAACTCTGCAAACACCCTGTAAAAAAGTTATAACATCCAACAAAGAAGCAATCCTTCGCTGGAACCAAACTGACAATGCAGAAACCTGTACTCTCAGGGTGGCCAGGTTGAGACCGAGGTCTAAGCCATCCTGGAGAAGGGGAAACCCTAAAAACCCTAGGGTCATTCTTTCTGTGGGAACACCATTGACCAAAGAATGCCAAACTCTGTAATAGATGCGGGCAGAGGGAGGTTTTCGTGTCCTAAGCATCGTTTGAATCACAGAGCTTGAGAAACCTTTTGCTCTTATGATTTCATTAGTCAAGAGCCGCGCCATCAAAGACAGACTGGGTAAGTCTGGATGCAGGCAGGGACCCTGCACTAACCAATCCGGTCATAGAGGAAGGGGAAACGGAGTGTCTATGGATAGATTCCCTATGTCAGAGAGCCAATGGCATCTCGGCCAAGCAGGAGCTACTAGTATCACTGCTCCGCCTTCCTGGTTGAATTACCTGAAGACCCTTGGGAGGAGGGGAATTGGAGCCAGCTTGAAGTCCTATTTCACTGCCAGTGAGTCCACGACTGCGGCTGAGGGGTCTTTGGTCCAGGACCCGTACCTGGGGATCTTGTGATTGTGACGTGAGGCCATGAGGTCTACGTCTGGTATACCCCATTAGTTTACCAGGAGTTGAAAAACTCCTGGGTGGAGAGCCCACTCTCCAGCGTGTATGTCCTGACTGCTTAGGAAGTCTGCTTACCAGTTGAGGACTCCTTTAATGAATTATGCTGAGATAGCCGGAAATGATGTTTTGCCACAATCCGAATGTTTGCCACTTCCCTCATGGCTGAGTGACTTCATGTGCCTCCTTGATGATTGAGATATTGTGGTCTCGTTGTCGGACTGGATCTGGACCGGCCTGCCCTGGAGCAGGTCCTGTGCCATGACAAGTGCTTTGTATACTGCTCGAAGCTCTAGAAAGCATATAGTCAGATTTTCCTGATTTGACCATCTTTCAGGAAAGGTGTGATGACCTGTCACTGCCCCCCATTCGGTAAGACTGGCGTCCTTGGTGAAAAGCACCCAATTTGGAATCCAGAATGGGTGACCTTTGTCCAGATGATCCTTTTGTAGCCACCACGAAAAAGAGAGACGAACCTCCGTAGTGAGAAGGATCCTCTGGGACCTTTTTAGATGATACTGTCAGTTCCATTGGGAGAGAAAACAATTGTTGCAGAGGCCTGGAGTGGAACTGAACATATTCCAACATTTCGAAGGTGGATACCATTGACCCCAGGACTTGCACAGATAGACTGGATACCCTTTCGATTGTGTAGAGATTTGCGTACTCGCAATGATAGGGCCGCGCTCTTGTCCTCTTGGCAGAAACACCCTTTGTGCCTGAGAATCCAGAAGTGCCCCCAGATGCATCATCCGCTGTGTTGGAAAAAGAGAGGATTTTTTCCAATTGATGATCCAGCCGTGCGTCTGTAGGCAGCTAATGGTCAGTTGGAGATGGTGCTGGAGACTCTGCCAATGTCAGAAGGTCGTCCAGGTATGTTAGTATTCCGAGTCCCTGACGCCAATGGTAGGCCATTATAACCGCCATTATTTTGATGAAGACCCGAGGGGCCGTTAATAGACCAAAGAGCAATGCCTGAAATTGGTAATTTTGTTGCAGGACAGCACACAGTAGAAATTGTTGGAGGGATGGCGTAATAAGTACATGCAGATACGCATCCTGAGTGTCCAGTGAAGCCAGAAAATCCCCAGGTTCCATCCCCAAAATAATTGACTGAAGAGTTTTCATATGAATCTTGGGCCACGGATAAACTTGTTTTAGGGTTTTCAGATTTAGAATAGAAACCTGAGACCCATTTGGTTTCTGAACCAAAAATAGATTCCTTGTTTGAAACACAGGAGCTGGGATTATCACCCCTGCCTGCAGCAGGGAGTAAATGGCCGTCTGGAGAGCCAATGCCTTGATAGAATTCGTTGGGGGTGTAGCGCAAAAAAATTTCTGGGGAGGATGCCTCCAGAAAGTGAGGGTATACCCCTGAGAGACCACTTCTCGGACGTAGGCGACTGTTGTTTGATGCCAGTAGTCCGCAACTTAAGAAGTCTGCCTCCACTGTAGGATGGTCCTCCTCTTCCGGAACATCATTTGATCCTCTGATGATGCGTCTGAATCTACATGCTGAGCAGACTGATAAAAGCATAACGTCCGCTAGGTGCCTTAGTGAGTACCGGACTGTTCAACATCCTACTGAGCCATACTCTGACTTGAGTGGGAAACAACATCGATCCAGGAAGGATGTATAGGGCGGACAAACATAGCATGCTTTGGGTATCCCATTAAAGGAGGCAGCGTGGGAGTAACCAAACAATCCACTAGCTATGTCATCACCTGAGACAAGGAAGACACCCAAGATGGCTCCTGTACAGGGGCTGGTAGACTGGACTGGAGGTGGTTCTTTGGAACCAACAGCAAACAACCATCCTGTATAAATTACTGAGGGGACAAACCTGCCAAACATGAAACCAGCACAGCACAGCACAACCTCCAGTTTCCCTTTTACCTTTTGACATATCAGTTATAAAAGGTAACAATGAAATGTAATGTAATGTGACAGCCTTCACAAATAACTAGTAAATGTGAAGTAAAAATGAACCCCCCCCCCACCACCCACCTGTAACAGAGGGATGAGGAGAAAAAACAGTGATAGTTATAACTGACAAAAATAAAAGGCAGTATCAACACAGCGCTAGCTCTCACAGTCACGTACAATGCATATGTAATTTAGTTGCAATAGACTCTGAATCAACTACTCAAACACAAGGCTTGGTAGGATATAGAGCACTATATACCTGACCCGGAGGAGAGGTATACAGTGAGACTGAGCCAAAACCTCCTGAGACCAAACTGATTCAGCAGAGCACCGATAGTGGACTCTGAGCGTCTCATATGCACAAGGAGGAGCGACCCAGACACGGGAAAACCCTTTGTTGGATCTACGACTGGGTCGGGGGAGACGACCTCCTCTAAGCTGCATCAACCAGCCGGGTATGCTTGCCTCATGGCAGCGGAAGCGGCTGCTGCCGATGCCCAGCGTCAGACTGTACGGCTTGGTGGTCTAGTGAGGGAGCGAACGACCCCGGAGCACTCACTGCAGCAGCTTCTGGTGTGTCTCCATCGCCGGAAGCAAGGACTGCTGCACGCGATTCCCCGTAAGCAAAGGAATCTCCTTACCTGACCTCTCCGTGCGTCTGATTGAAGTCCGGGCCCCAGCATCGCTGCAAGCAAGCTCTGCCGTGAACCGCCGAAATCACCAAAGACTTTACTGATGTTGTGGCGACTGCGGAGGTAGATTGAGTTGCAGTGCATGCGTCTTAACGCTCAGCGCTGCTAACTCAAAAACATAGAAATAAAATAAAACATAAAATAAAAGCTTGGGACTGAGCAGGCCCCTGTTACAGTATCCTGCCGCACCAAAACGAACAACTGAATGCCTGTGGCCAGGGGCGGGGTATATGTGGCGGAGGACCTGGGGCATCCTGGGAGCTGAAAACTTAACTGTTTGGTGCCTGGATCACTCCAACTACATTTATCCCCATGGTATCCCTGTGGATCCTGAAGAAGAAATCTATAAATCCAAAATTCACTAGACCTATAAACAGCTGGCTATATACTGGCAACTACCTGGCATCGGTCACACCCCCACAATAAAACATTCTTACTTAAATTCATCCACCCAACCCAAGCACTACCCAGCTTGATTCCCCAACCAGTGTCTCTACCTGCGCATATATACTGCATAATACTATAGGACAAGTGAATCCCTGCACCTATTAAAATAACATATAACAAATAACAAACCTATAACCTAATGAGCTTCTCAGAAATGTAAAATTAAAAAATGAGTATTCAAATAGTGTTCGGAGAAATCGAATTCCAACACAATTCAAAATAAAAAAAATATAATGATGATAAAATATAATTATTAAATTTTTTGAAGACCCAAATTGAGAAATATAGGTCTGAAATCGTGGCAAATAAATTAAAAAAATTAGAGACTGGAATATGACTATAAGAATCATACTGTCTATAGATGGCTATCAGGTGATGGCAGCACAGGACGAGTCGCATTTAGAGGTCATTCAAGACGTCCTTATAGAGATGTAAGGTTGGATACAACTACCTCCAATTTGACTTCGGATTCTTACAGTACAGATGCTAGACCCCCAGTGATTTTATAGGTATGAAAACGAGATCACAAGTTACAGATCTAATAAAAAAAACACTGCAGTAAATTTTTTAGATTTGTGTTGAATTCAGCGTATCATTGTTGATTCTGGGTTTTAGAACAAGCAGTTCTCATAATTTCTCATAATGATAATAATGATCTCAAATTGATAATTAGTGGGTACAACAATGTGTTACAATTCGCCTATGCTCGCATGAGTTGTTTATTTGAGAGAAATTGTTCTAATCTTCTGTCTTGAGTTTTAAAAAATATTTTTCTACATATTGAGTCACTTATTTTAATATCTTAATAAAAGTTCTATCTTGGGTAAATCATCTACACATGAGTGCCCCAAACTAAGAGGCTTCTTTTCTCTTTCTTATAGAACTTAATACTTTGCAAGTTTTTACAGGATATGACATATGTCAAGTCAAATTTCTTTGCAATTAGATCTACACCCAATACCCATCTTTTATTTGCCTACGTGCATGGGCAAAAAAAGCTATACTGTATTCTAGAGGCAGATTCAATTAGTTGTGGGACTTACTGCGGCTAACTTAATTTACTCCTTATTAGAAGTATCTATGATTTATCTCAGTACTGCAAAAATAAATTTTAAAACTGGAGCGGACATGGCTCAAAGCTGCAAAGAGCATATTATTTTGGTAATGTTTAGGGGAGGTGAGGGTTGCATCCTAGGCTTCGAATAAGCTGTAGTTAAAAACATTATCAGACATACGGTTGATCCAAAACTGACTCCCTATAATGACATGACTCATTTTGTTTTACTAATTTTACCAGGTTCCAATGGGTCAGCTATGATTCGTGTCTTAAGTGTCACAACGGCAGAACGGATTCTGCTGAAAGGTATTACTGGTAGTGTGTCAGACTTGGCATTTGCGCACCTCAACTCAAACCAGCTAGCATGTCTGGATGAAGCCGGAAGTCTCTTTGTGTGGCGACTGACCATGGAGAACGGAAAAATACAGTATCCTTTTGTAGAAGGTTAACAACCAGTCGCTCTAATGCTAAATAAAAATATTTATACAATATAATTAAAAGATAAACTAATAAGACTGCTGAAATGGGAGAGATTTGTTTATTTTCTAATATACTGTAGTAATAAATATAGAAAAAGAGAATGATATGCTACGCTAGTTTCTGCCAGTGATAAGCAGCACAACTTCTTAGGATGCCACTGGTGGGCTCCCAGTGGAACTTGCCTAATATAGGTGCCCATTTATTAAAGAGTTTTATCATATACAACGAGTTTAAAAACTTTTTTTCTATGATAAACTTTGGGGATCATTTGTCAACGAGTTTTAAGCACCATGAAAACATACAGATGTGTTATATATGTTTTGAGTGCTTACCTTTTATTTATGACTAGCAGATGTACCCGGTAAAAAAGCAAGTAACTGCACCTTGGTAAAACCATCTAGGCCTGCAGGTTGGGCAGGTGTAAAATTTGCAGAGATTTATATTTGAGAGAAGCGGTTCCAAATTCAGGGCATGATTCATTAAGGATTGCTATTGCGATCACAGCTCTGTAATCGCACGCAGGTCTACTGTGAAAATATGCTAATGAATGCAATTGCTATGCCGTCATAGACCCCACTGCCTCCTACTACCGCTATCTGAAATCCGTAATATCTTGCAAACCTCCATAAAGATCAGTAAGCTTGAGTACCATTGCTCCCTTACGCAGAATAACAGCCCTGACCCTACTTATAAATTGCACGCTGTAAGTACTCAAGCTGCGTATGCAATTGCACTGGCTAATTTATGCACGCCCATGCAACGGCGTTTAAACAAGCAGACACGCCTGCTTTTCTCTGACCACTCCCCTGTCACCACTCCTCAAACGCTCACTGCCTGTCAATCACTCTGCGACTGCTTTCTGTGATCTCAGTGGTGCCTTTGCGCGATGCAGTGCATGCTACTTCCGCAAAGAACACCTGTCTGCGATCCTTACTGAATCAGGCCCTCAGTCTACATTGCAGTTTACAAATTAAGCTGTCCAATATTTGAAGGTACCTGCAAAAGCAGTCAGTATTTACCCTGCATGAAAAACATACATATAAATGTATTTGTATCTGGAACAAACTAAGGGGTACAAACTTACTTGCTTTTTTGTTTTGCTCCCAAATCATAATCGGCCCCTGTAATGCTGAATTTTCCAAGAAGGCTCCAGATTTTTATAATTTGACTTCATCATTATAGTAAATAATACATACACCATTATTATACACTTTTACAATATTGTATATGGCATCACACTTTGGTATTTAAAGTGTAATGCTGGCCACACACACAGCGATATTTTACCCGATCTGGCCGATTCCGACACATTGGAACGACAGATCATGTAAAATATGGTCAAATTGAGAGTAAATCGTGACTCCCCACTCACGATACGTTGCGCGTCCACGCTGGTCGCACATCGCATCGTCCGATCTGCCATGCAGTAAGGCAGATCTGACAATCTAGGACACGATGCACTGTGAAAGTCTGGATGCAGGAGAGATCGTTTGAATATTGGTCACTAAATCGTGTGGAGATCGTGTGCTGAGCTGCCGGGGAGAGTTTCAAGGGAAATCATACACATGGGCTCATTGTGAGCACATCACTATGTCTGTGGCCAGCTTAACACTTTATAATCAATAATGTAAACAATTTTCTTATGCAAAAGTAGTTAGAAGACTGTTTTGAATATGTTTGAGCCACATTCAGAGGCTACTAACGAATGAGTTTCTTGAAAAAAAATATTTTAACTTGGATTTCCTGATGTAAATATTATTTACAATTTATTTACTATTTAGGGCCGGATTCAATTAGAGGTGAAAAGCCGCGATTGGCGATAAGCGCAATGTTTTCGCCTCATTCGCCTGTTTTGAAGCATAGTTTTTGCATACTTTCACAATGCACGTCCCTGCTTTTCGCCCTATTCAATTGCAAAGAAGGCGAAAACGTGCGAATGCAGCTTAAAGGACAGCTTTTTTGGGGGGAAATCAGTCTGTATCCCCTAAAAAGCATAACTGACATGGGGAATCAATATAGAAGTATGAATACTGCTGACAAGTGTTTCAGTCACTTTTGCAGCAGACTGAAACACTTGTCAGCAGTATTTTGCAGGAGTGGAACAGGATTATTGCTTCTGAGCAATCCTTACCTGGGAGTATAAATCCATCCACTATATAAAGTGCATCTACTCCAGTTTATTCTCCGCAAACAGATCTTAGGATCGTTTGATCAGTGTTCACATTTTCCTGACTATTAATAGGACTGATAATACAGTCATTTGATGATGTACCCCTGATGAAGTCCCATGTGGGGACGAGACGCTTTGGGTCGCCAACGTATTTTGACTAGTGTTTGATGTAAGCTCATCAGAGCACTGATTTTATTGAATAAATATTGTTCTTTTTTATTGAGATTGAAGTGTTTTATTCAAATAATAATAGTGGCCTTTTGGCCTGTTTGGGTGTATTTTTGGTGGAAGGGTATTTTTCAGGAACATTACAAGGAATCATTGCTAACCCTGAAAACAGGATTTATGACCTCTACAAAATCATTTAAAGACCAACAAAGGACTCAATAAATCTACTCTCTGTGAAAACGAAAGGGAGATGCATCCTTTGTGTCGACATCTAGGACTGATCATTGAAGTAGCTTCATTGCTGCATTAATTGTTGATTGTTTAATTATTCAGTTTGTGTTATTTACACATTTTGTATTTTAATATATTTTATATTTTGTACATTAGAGCGCCCTTTCTCTTCTTTCTTGGTTTCCATTTCCCTCCATATCTGTCTAACAGAGATATTAGGTGAAAGGTGCAGCCATCCACTCTATTAGATTTAAGTGTTGGTTACATATCAGTATCATCAATAATTTTAGCGCAAATAATAGGGTATCTTTGTGTGTGTGTGTATATATGTATATATGTATGTATGTCCAAATAGGTCCACACTCTCGTCTTCAATAATAAATTGCTGGGGTGACACACCCATATGGGATCACAATAATCCTCTTCATGCAAAAGTTGAAAAAAAGGGGGGGTAGCACTCACCAGTCTTCTTAAAAACATTTCTTTATTACATCTCAGTAAAAATTTTACAGCATTTCAAAATCCGACGTTTCGGTCCATGCACAGGACCGAAACGTCGGATTTTGAAATGCTGTAAAATTTTTACTGAAATGTAATAAAGAAATGTTTTTAAGAAGACTGGTGAGTGCTACCCCCCCCTTTTTTTTCAACTTTTGCATGAAGAGGATTATTGTGATCCCATATGGGTGTGTCACCCCAGCAATTTATTATTGAAGACGAGAGTGTGGACCTATTTGGACTAACTATCTATCTATCTATCTATCTATCTATCTATCTATATATATATATATATATATATATATATATATATATCTCTATCTCTATATAAAATATTCAATACAGTATGCTGCACTCACTTATCAGCGTGTATCCGGGGACGATAAAGTCCAAGGTACAAGGATGGGCACTCACCACTCAGTAGAAAATCTTTTTAATTACCCCTGGGTCTTCCTGGTGGTGGCGAATCTGTCTTCACAAAGGTCCTGCGGGACTGAAACGTCGACTTATGTGATGTGATCCGTGAGTAATTAAAAAGATTTTCTACTGAGTGGCGAGTGCCCATCCTTCTCTCTCTCTCTCTCTGTGTGTGTGTGTGTGTGTGTGTGTGTGTGTGTGTATATGTATATACACACATGGATATATACATATACTGTGTATATACAGTGTGTGTGTGTGTGTATATATATATATTTGTGTGTGTGGAGCCCCCCGACCGATGTCAAACAATTGATTTTCTATCGATGGTTGAACCAATCGGCCATCGATGGTACAGCTGTCAATGACTAGAACTACAGTATACCATAAAATTTTTTATTTTTATGGTGTTTAAAAAAAAAAAAAAAAAAAATTGCGTTGGCATAGTTTTAAAAAGATGTTCTTGACCTAGTTCAATCAAAAAAAAAAAAAAGACAATTTCGAAGCAGTGTTTGGAAAAAAAATTGTCAGTTAAGTGGTTAAATGCATATTTGCATAAGTGTGGAAAAATTATAAGCAATTTCTTTTTGTAAAAATACTTGCTGTAGTTAAATTGGGGGTACATTCAAATGGGTACTAGTATATTTTTGTGCGTATAAGGTGCAGATTAAATAAAAAAAAAAAAATACACCTGCAATCCTAAAAGCACCTGTTCAATCTATACAGCACCCCAAAATACCTGTCCCAGTACTTTAGACCAATTTTCCAACACTTTTCTAATTTTTGCGCCCCAAAAATGACACGTGTTTTTTAGGGTGAATTAAGATTTCTTCTTTTTTGCCTAATTAGTCATTAGAGGTGGTGTCCCAAGGTTTCTGAATGCGCCGAATGTGAACATCGGGCAGCTACGAGCGAACGCTTCTTAGCGTCCGGGTCTGAATCAGGCCCCAAGTCCCCACATTTTTACCCTAAATATGGATTTTGCACTTCTTTTCTCCTGCTTTTGGGTGGAGAAACTTTTTCGCCTGCTTTTGGCTATAGAGTTTTCGCACAGGCGAAAACGTCCTGGAAATTGAATAGGGCGATACTTGGGAAACTGGTGCAAACTTCGCCGATCATGGCTTTTCGGCTCTAATTGAATCCGGCCCTTCGTTCTAAAAATGGAGAGTTCAATGCCCTTTTATTGGTTAAAATACTAGAAATATATGGCTCATGAGTAATAAACTTTCACATGTACAAGTTATTGATTTTTTTTTTTTTTTGTATACATGTCTAAATTCAGAGTATTAAGTTTTATTTATTCATTATTCTTAACATGATACCTAGAGATGAGATTGTTGTTCACATACGAAGACCAGACAACAGTCAGTTAAATAGTCACCGTAGAATTATCTGGTGTCCTTATATTCCTGAGGAAAATGAGGATAATTCTCTAGAGGATTCCAGCCAGACTGTTGCTTTATTGCATGAAGATCGGGTAAGTTTCCCTTTGTTACCACTCGCTTACTAATCTCTGCGTATCACTGAAAAGTTATACTTAAAAAAAAAACCCCAAACATTACTTAATGCTTTTACACTTTAATGACCAGAGCACATTTCATTCAAAGCATACTGTAATAAGCATAAAAGTATAAGTAACTGTTTTATTATTTTGTGACAGACTGGTCTAATATGTTTTTAAGTACTTCACATGTGGGGAAAAATTCCTAGCAACCTGGAAAATTACACAACCTTAACCCTGTATAACAATGCAGAAGTACACACTTTTACACTGGTTATAGATACTGTTCTTCTGAAATGCTGTGTACAAGTATGTTGTGGCCATGAACTTTGAAATGAGTCTTGTCTGGGTAAACTGACTTACAAGCAGCTTTGATCTGAAATAAACCTTTAACTTTTAGAATGTAAGCTCTTACGAGCAGGGCCCTCTACCCTCTTGTGCTTCTCCCTACTTTCGTTTTATCTACTTCTTACTCACCACTAGGGCACCTAACACTTGGTTGCTTATGCTCTGCTTATCTGGGTGTTATGGTCGATAATGTAGCAATATATATTATCCATGTCCTCTATTGTATTGTTCTATAATTCGCTTGTCTACAACTTGTTTATGTACTTTGTAAGGCGCTGCGGAACATTTGTGGCCATATAAATAAATGATGATAACTTTTCATTGTGTGTAAAAATCCCTGACATATTTACACTATTGATCAATTAAAACTGTAATTAAATAAACCTGCTAGTGATAACTTCTGATTTTTTAAAAATTATTTACAATACATTGAAGTAGCACCTGCTGTGAACAATGTAAAGTCTTGACTTGTTAGTGTGTACGTATTTGTGTCAAGCTCCTGATTCCAGGACATGACTGCTTGCTAAACTTTTCCGTCAGTTGCGAATCGCCTTCCCTATATTACTTCATTGGTCCAAAGAGATGGAAAATCACTCTGTGCAATATCAGCTCTGTAGGGAGGATAGTACAGTACCTCCAAATGGTAGCACCGTAACAACTCATGAATGCGGTTGGCTGAGTGTGGCCTGGCGTTATCGTGCAGCAACCCAGGTAATGTTTTACGAATTGCCCTGCGCAACAGGCTCAATGCGTCACAATAGCGGACAGCATTCATTGTATCTCCCTTGTTGAGGAAATAAACAAGAAGCACTCACTTGTGGTCCCAAACCTCTGTTGCCATGACCACCTTCACTGATGGAGCTTATTTGAATTACTTTGAAGGTTGGAGCCAACTTTAGTATCACATGATGCACCCACGTTTCATTGCCTGTAACAATACGCTACAAGAACTGCACACCCTCTTCATGGTACCGCGTCAAGTGCATGAGAGACCATCCCATCCTATTGGTTTTGTGAACTTCCATGAGTTGCTTCGGTACCCAGCATGAACACTTTTTTTCTTTACCCCAGTTGATCATGAATGATTATGTACAAAGTACCAACTGAGATGTTAAGTCAGCAATATCACTAACTCTCATGCGTCTGTCTTCCTGAATCAGATCTTCAATGCAGCACAAATTTTCATCTGTAGTGGACGTGCTTGGCTGGCCGGAACGCTGCTCATCTTTATTTTGAACGTATGTCATGCCATTATCGAAGACAGTGCACCAAACCTGTTTCTGTGACATGACATTATCACCGTACACCTCGACAAGTTGGCAATGAATTTCACCTACGATGTGCACTTTAGACTTAGAAATCTGATCACACTACGTACCTCAATGTTTTACCATTTTTTTGCCAGCCCCGCCATCTTACAACTGATGATGTGACCGTATGACTGATATGAGGCACAGTCTAATGGCCGTGAGGGGAAGCAATGGTTAGCGGCACTTTAGACGTTTGAAATAAAGCACCACTGACCCGCTAGTGAGGTATCAACGTTCAGAACCTTCAGTTCTTTTGTCAGGATAAAGAAGACAATAAATAACCACTTACCTTAAATAAGGAACACCACGAGTGACCAAACGTCGGGAGCCCGTCGCAGAAGCGGCTGTCCACTGACTTCATTAGACTTTGACTCAACCCATCACCATAGAAACAAAAGATAAGCTGAACTACAGAAACCATATGGTTACCGTGAGTACTACAAAGGAGCTCCCCTCGTCCTCAATACGTGAACTCTCATATACTGCTTGAACAGGTCTATTTCTTAAGAAGTATATACAATGTAGAGGAATTAAGAAATAGTCTAATCAAAAGGATACTGTACTTTCCATCACAAACCAGAGAAGCTATGAGACTTGTAATCAATAAAAAGATTGGTTTAGAATGATTTTAAACTTAAATGATGTAGTACTACAGAAAACTTTGCAACTCCAACTGCTCATTTAGTCCCTTGAAAGCAAAAAGTCCACTGAGATTCTAATTTAAGTGATTGACGTGAACGATCTCACTCCTTAATGGTGGCATATGATCAATTATCATGTATCTGATGGATGCCAAACTGTTTTTCCATAAAATTTTTTGACACAGGTTAGTCACTGTGACCTTTTTCCAGTGCAGATCTAATAGCTCTGCGATGGAGCGCCATTCGTTCTTTAAACATCCTGTCAGTTTTGCCAATATAATTTTTACTGCACACTCAGGTAGTCTTGTACAACAAGGATAGAAATATACATGTCAAAGAGTGTCTGTCTGATTTGAAAGGCTTTACCTGTAAGCAGTGGCATAACTGGGGTATATGGAGCCCAGGGCAAATTTCACAATGGAGCCCCTTCCCCTATGTGGAAAAATGGGTGTGGTCACAAAGGGCGTGGTCACTTAAAAAAATGGGGCATGTCAACATGACACACCTCTCTCTCATCACTCTGAACATTCCTTTCCATTCCATATGCACCTTAATGCAGTGCCCCCAGTAGTGGCCCCCCTTATCCAGGCCCCCAGTAGTGCCCCTAATACAGTACCCCCAGTATGCAATGTCCCCAGTAGTGAAACCTCTTATGCAGGCCCTCAGTAGTGGTCCCCCTTCTGCAGCCCCCCATTAGTTCCCCTTATACAGTGCTCCCAGTAGTTATCCCCCCTATCCAGTGCCTCTTATACAGTGCCCCCAGTAGTGGTCCTCCCTATTCAGTTCCCCCAGTAGTGGGTCCCCTCCCCAGTAGTGATCAACCCCCCCCCGATGCAGTGCCCCCAGTAGTAGTCCCCTCCCCAGTAGAGGTCCCCCCCCCCATGCAGTGCCTCAGCAGTAGCCACCTCCCCAGTAGTGCCCCCAATAGTGGTCCCCCCCACCCCCGATGCAGTGCCCCCAATAGATAACACACAAGTTAAATAATAAAATAAAATACCACTTACCTTAATCCTTGCTCTGGCTCCTGCTCCCGCCGCCATCCGCACCACTGTAGTCCTCCCGGGCTGGCGCACTCTGCATTATGGAAGAGACGTCATGATGTGTCACCCACTGCAAGAGCCGGCAGATGGAGCTCATGAGTGAGCACCAGCCCGGCTCTTGCAGTTTGCGCAGCAGCCAATGAGAGTCTGTCTGACTCTCATTGGCTGCTGGCTGGTTAACACACACATCGCCGCCGTTCTGGGGCCGATGTGTGTGTAAATACAGCAGCCGGAGCCCGCCTCCCACCGCCATTGGGTAAATGCTCAGGGGGAGGGAAGGGGCTCGGCTGTGTGTGCAGCATAGGACAGTTGCAGGGAAGCCTAGAGCCGGTCTTGAGTAAATGAGCAGCGCTGACCGCACTCACTGCCATCAGCGCTACACTGGTTATCTAGGGCAGGCCGGTACCGATGGTTGTGCCACCAGTCCCACGGTGCCCAGGGCACGTGCCCCGCTCGCCCTGCCCTAGTTACGCCACTGCCTGTAAGTGGATGATGGAACAATGAACCACTATTCATATAGCTGCAGGTTATACAGTAGGCACATTTTAAAGTACCCTACCTCCTTCGTTCTTAATGTAAACTCTGTGGGAAGTTATTATTTTGATGTTACATTGGATTTAACAAGGATATCTTTTAAATTATTGCCCCATGTATAACATGTTGTTATCCTTTTATTTTTTTAGACTCGGTAGAGTTTTATCCCTTGTTATAATTGACCAGAAATGTTTTGTTTGTCTCTTTATTGTACTACTCATAGGGTTATAGTGATTAACCCATGGGATGACATCTTGAGGTTTTCTCAGTTTGGGCTGAAGGTGTTGTTCCCTTGTTAGCCCTCAATGCCTTCTCCTTTTGTTTTTAGAGGTTGTCTAAATCATACCCTCTAGTTAGATACTACATTACCCTAAGGAACTGTGAGTAGGGGAGTCCTTGTAACAGACTGTCTTGATTTTGGTACCTGCTTCTAGATAATTGATTGATTTATCATTATGCTCAAAGGTGAATTTAATAGGATGTTCCATGCCATTATGATTTGATAGCAAATCTGAAAGTTTGTCTAAATGACCATCCAGAAAATAACAGGTCGTCTATATATCGTAAATGAAGAAACAAGTGCTGACTACTATTCTTATGAGTGAAAAACAAGTCCTTCTCCAAAGTGAACATATAGCAGTTTGAAAAGGATGGAGCAACCGTTGAGCCCATTGCGCACCTGTCTAGTTGCAAGTAATATTTACCATCCAAGTAAAAGTTATTTCTGGTCAAAGCTAGTTCTAACAAAGAAATCAATAGATTAATGTTTGGTCCTTTATACCGAGGGTTATTGGTTACAATTTGTCTGATGGCGTTTAGTCCACTTTGATGCAGGATACTTGTGTACAAATTCTTCACATCTGCTGTACATTGTTCCAAATCCTCTGGTAATGTCGGTAATGATCCTATAATTTTTGGAAGGGCTGTTGTATCCTTTAAAAAGGATTTTTCATGTTGTACACATGGTTGAAGTATACTTTCTAAATAGATAGAAATCGGCTGCTAGACCATCTAGCCAATATTTTTTTAAATGATTTGTGCACCTTGGGCACGGTATAAAGTAATGGGAAAGACCAAGGTCAAAATCAGTTTTAATTCCATGCTCAATAGGCCATTAGATGTTGCTTGTTCAGGCACTTTTCTGAATAGTAAAGTCCAGTCCCGCTTCAATTTCCTATATGTGCGGCTATCTGAGAGTTGACCATAGATTTCTTCCTTCTAATCTGTTAAATTCTGGATGGTTATAGAACCCCTCTTACCAGACAGTCTAATTACTGTCCTCATAGGTGTGTAGATCAATAAGAGCCTGACGTTCTTGTTTATTTAAATAGGAATATTCCTTGATGTCAACTTTCGTTAATACTGTGTCTTTCAAGAGTCTCGAAGGTTTTGATGGAATGGTTATTGGAAGGGGGGTCAAAACGTGAACCTGATTGAATAGCCTTAAGTTTTTCCTGGATTTTATCATGGAAGTGATTTTATCATGAAAGTAATCCTTTAATTTTAGTGATCTTTCCAATTTGTAATTTTCTATCTGCCACTGAAAATGGCAGGCAAAAAAACATTGCGCAGTGATCGCAAAATACGTGCTATATCGCGTTTTTACGCGCTACAAGGAGTGAGGACATGCTGTGAGTTACTGACCTGTGTTAACTGCAGCAGCCAGTAAAAGTCCTCAGTGTCTGCCCAACAAATCACAGCAGTCCTCAGCATCTCCTTGTCCAATCACCGCCCGAGCCCTGCTAACCAACCCCCCACTGCCTCCTGATTCCAGCAGCTGCTAGTTTATTATTGCGGTCTGCCGCTGGTGCTGATTGCAGGCAGGGCTCGCTGCCTCTCTCCAGGGGACCCTCAGCCTGTGTGTCCCTCTGCTGCATGTAATTGGCCCTGCAGTGTCTGGTCGCACAGGGCTAGCTTCAGTGCCGTACTTTTGCGGCCGAAACGGGAAACTTGTGTCTGGCGCAGTTGACGTTACTGTCAGTGCATTGTGACTGGGCAGCTCACTCTGCTGTTCTGCCTCAAGTCTGCCCTGCAGCTTCAAGCTTTTGGCTGCAGGTATTTGTGCCCCTCCTCCCATCATGTGCTGAATCCCGGGCCACAGAATGACAGTATGACGTCCTCTCCCCAAAATGCATAGGATTTCACTCAGAGGCAAGCTAACTGGGATGATCTACAAGTGAAGGGGATACCATCTGAAGTCCACCTGTGGCTGTCCACGCTGGAGGCCAGGGAGGTGGACAATGCTTGGAATAGAACTGACCTGGAGGTCCTTCCCTACCCAAAGCACTGTCTTCTGCTAACCCTCTCCTTGCCTCCAATACTGCCCGAGCTGTTATCTACCCTTATCCCCTCCCTATCCCAAGTACTAACTTCCTCTATCCCAACTGCTGTCTGCACTTAACCTCAGCTCCACCCCAATTTCTCCCTGCCTCTGCCTCCAGCTCTACCCCAACTTCTGTTTACCCTTATACCCTCTACCCCAAGTGCTACCTAACCCCATCACTGCCCAAGCTGCTACCTGACCCCAGCACTGTCCCAACTACTGCCTGCCTAAATCCCCCATAATGTGATGGGACCCAGAAACAGTGGCGTAGGACCCCAATTTTCAAAAAGTGAGGGGTTTCTGGGATCCACAATTTTTTCTGCTCCGCTCGATTGCATCTCAAGAACATGTGTACGTCAATTACTTAAATTAGAATCTCAGTGGATTTATCGGCTCAATACCCTTGCTTCCAAGGGTCTAAATGAGTAGTTGGGGTTGCAAAGTTTTCTGTAGTACTACATCATTTAAGTTTATAAAATAATTCGAAACCATCTTTTCATTGATTAACAGTCCCATAGCTTCTCTGGTTTGGGATGGAAAGTACAATATCTTAATTCCTCTACAATTTATTTTATTTATTTATTACCAGTTATTTATATAGCGCACACATATTCCGCAGCGCTTTACAGAGAATATTTGTCCATTCATATCAGTCCCTGCCCCAGTGGAGCTTACAATCTGTATTCCCTACAACATCTGCACACACATACACACTAGGGTTAATTTTTGTTTTGGGACCCAATTAACCTACCAGTATATTTTTGGAGTGTGGGAGGAAACCGGAGTACCCGGAGGAAACCCACGCAAGCACAGGGAGAATATACATGCTCCGCACAGATAGGGCTATGGTGGGAATCGAAGCCACGACCTCAGCACGTACAATATGTGTGTGTGGGTGTATATATATATATATATATATATATATATATATATATATATATATATATATATATATATATATATAGAGAGAGAGAGAGATATATACTACGTCCAGTCCTATCATTAGACGAGCGACACAGGCCCTTTGGCCTATTGTATCGTCAGACAGGGATCTTCCTTTTGCTAGAAGTAGACCAGTAGCTGCTTTCAAACGGGGTAGAAATCTCTGGTTAGGGCTGATATTACTCATATTGATAAGAAAGTGGCCCCTAATGTGTACGTAAAACCACCAGGATGCTATAGATGTTGTGGTTGTGCCACATGCACCTATCTCAAAGTTTGTAAAAATTTTAAGCATCCCCACGGGAAGAAGGTATATGACATCAGATTTGTTCTACGGATCATGTAGTGTACGTGATTATATGTCCCTGTGGTTTATACTATGTGGGCCAAACCATTCGAAAGTTTTCAGAACGAATGGCGGCCCACCGGTCAGCGATTAGATTGGCATTGAGTGGGAGACGCATAGATCAATCGGTTGCCAAGCACTTCATGGCAGCTGGTCACAGTTTGGCATCCTTATGTTACTTCATGATTGATCACGTTCCATTGTCTTTGAGGCGTGGTGATCGTGCCAAATCATTATTGATTAAAGAATCAAGGTAGATAATGCGATTGAACACCATTTCTCCTATTGGTCTGAACGAAAAAATTAACTGGAATAGTTTAGTTTAAACTTTAGCCATGAGTCCTGCAGCATAATATTTTGTCCTTAATCATCTATGTATTGTATATTACTATTGGGTTGTTTGCGATATGTATTCTGTGTACTGAAGGCTTAACCACAGTTTTTATTATTGTTGTGCACTGTGGCTTATGTGTTCTCTATGCGTGCCCCTCAGCCAACACAGTACATCAGGAAGTCGCTGGTGGAGCGCAGAGACCGTGTATCATGGAACGCATGCCTATGGCTTGCCATGGAGACGCGTCCTGCGGCACCCGGAAGTGACGCGGATGTCTGTGTGACGGGCGGTGGGTGGACGCGTGATGAGGAGGATGAACCACATGCTGCACCTAGGGTAGTTGGGAGGGGTAAGTTTTTTATGTATTGTCCTGTATATATGTTCTTCTGTTTGATGATGTGGTCCTGATGACGGGGCTTTGGTCTTGAAACGTCGACCAATACACGTTGTTTTTGCATAATCCCCCTGAGTGCCAGTTCTTCTATGGATACGGTATTTATTACTCTCTGTGCACTGGAGGATTGTTTTTTCTATCACTGAGTGCCGGCAGTTTGTGTGTGTATATGTATATGTATGTATATGTATGTATATGTATGTATATATATATATATATATATATATATATATTTGTATAGGATGTATAGAACGGCGCTCAGGTTCAGCTTTCCAAATTGTATTGTACCGTAGTGAGAAAGTTGTGCAGTCCAGTTAGTGCTAGCAGGTGTGACACTTTGATCCCTTTTGGTGAAGGTGGCAGCAGTCTTCCCGTAATCCTGAATGGCAGTCAGGGTGAATGTGATCTGGAGATAGGGTATGGAAAGAACATGCGCCTAATAGTGTAGTATTTCAGAAAGATTTTGCACGTGCTCGAATAAAGATGTGCGTACCAAAAAATAAATCTTTAAGGCTTATCTGTAGGTGTTTTACTGGAACCTCATATGGTGAAGTGGTTTCACAACTCCAGGGTGACCAGGAACCTTAAACAAGATTGGCTCAAATCGAGCCAAAATACGCATACATAGTGTAGTAATTTATGTCCCAAGCAGATAATATGGTGAAGTAATTATAAATGCGTACCGGAATGTAACTTGAATTACTGCATATAGTACTAATTTACCTCTTCAGGCTTGTCTGATGGCCCCAACTTTAACAAGTGCAGGTGGAGTAGGTCAACTTGAATCAAACAGAAAGTGACTCTTACTCAGGGGGGCTTAACATCAACAAGTGGTTTAATGACACTTAATACATGGGGAATACACGGTACACACAGGGTTAGAAAACATAGGAATAAGATTAAAAAGATGCTTATCTGTGTAATCAATAACGTCGAGAGGAGCTGCAACAGGGGTCCCAACGCGTTTCGTCCACAAGGACTTCCTCAGGAAGTATAAATGGAGTATAATATTGTCTTTTGCAGGAGAACCACAAGTACCAGCAAGCGGGGCATTACTGGCCCGCTGGTACCTATGGTACCCTTGTAAAAAAAAATATAAACAGATAACGTTTGATTTATTATTTTATTGTTCTGCACCTTCACCTGGGGGGTGGCAACCTTTGAGCTCTGTTTCATGGCTGTCGCCTGCCCCAGGACTTTCACGGCGACTTCACCTGGAAGGCGCCGCCCATACAGGGCTTCCCTGGCGTCTTCTGTCTTCGGCAGCTCTTCATTGCTGCCACACGACCGACGGACTGGCTGGACAGCGCCTCGCACTGGCTTTATATAAGCCATCCGAGGGGGCGGGATGATGACGTCGTGAGCCGTGGTTGGCTCGCGGCAGTCATCTTTGAATTTCAAAAATGGCGCTCAGGCACCATTTTTTAAATGGTCACGCGCGGTTCTCACCATTGAAGTTAATGGTGAGAACCGTTCATTGGCTGAGAGGCGGAAGGCTTGCCTCTCTCAGCCAATGAGTGCTCAGCGGCGGGGTTTCCATAGTGAAATCCCGCCGTTAAGCTTTAATTCGCATAGTACTGTCCTTGTAGGACACTACTAATGTCCGTGGGTCCGCGGATTGCCTGCTTTGGACCGAAGAGGACTGATCCACGCATAGGAGACGGTTAGTATGGATATTTTTTTTCCCAAGTACCCTATGGATAATCGACTGGAGAAGTGGATACATAGGTGAGTATGTGTGAGTGCATGCATGTTTAATAAACTTTTGCTTTGTACAGTATGTGTGTCCTGTGTTATTTAATTATTTATTTTGCTGTAGAACTACAGGTACCAGCGGGCCTGTAATGCCTAGCATGCTGGTACTTGTGGTTCTCCAAGTACCAGCATGCGGGGGAGGGGAGGCTTGCTGGGACAATATTTAATTTCTATTTTCATCTTCGGGGTCCATGGGGTCCACAGCCATTACGTTGGGGTATGAGTCCCGGTCAACCAAACAGTTAACACAAACGAGCTCTCTGCTCCCAGGATGCACCGGGTTTTCTCATATACCCCACCCCCTGCCTCAGGTAGCCAGTTCTTCCTGTTTGGTGTGTTCACCACATAGACAGTGGGACTGCTGGAGCAGTCCTGCAGACGAGTAACCAAAAAAAAAAAAAAGAGAGTTTTACTTTCTATCTCAGCGGGTGGTCTGAGCTGTCCTGGAAGCAGCCTCACACCTGATTGGAGGCGCACCAGCCACGCGCTGCAACTACCTCCTTCGGCGCCGCACCGCTAGCCTCGGCAGGTCCTTGGCAGGGGATTCGGCAGGGGCTTTCTGGCCCTGCACCGCAACCCGGATCAAGGGGATGGCAGATAAGCAGGTGGTCGCGGTGGCCGCTGATGCCGGGACCACGTGGCGGTCCGGCCTCCGGCGGTGAGACTGGCCGGAGGCGCGCTGCAGTCAGGAGGCATACGGCTTGTTCTCCTAGTCTAGACCGCCGGGATTTGATGTTCCTGACCAGCCGGGGCTTGTGGAGGCTGCAGGTCAGTTTACCGGGCAGGTCCAAGCAGCATAGGGGAGGTACGCTTCCCCGGCGGCCCCTCCTCCCAATCCACACGCTAGTTCAGTCCTCTGGCACAGTTGATTGTGGATTGTTTCTCCCAGCCTCCATATAGGGCAGCCAGAGTGTATGTCAGTTGCTCTCTGAACGCTGCTCCTACAAGAGGGACGCTGGGCAGTCTCCCTGTATATCTTGCCTACTGCTGGTCTAGGTTTTTACAGGGCTCTATCCTGCCTAAGCTGAGGCTGATTATGGTAGTGAGAGCTTATATGCATATGGCTCGCAGAGTTTTTATGCATGACATGTGATTGTTTATGGATACTGTTTCTTCTGTAAAAGAACTGTAATTCCTGTATACGGTCACTGTCTCTACCCTTCCCTTGCTACAGGTGTATGGGTTGAGAGTAGAAAGCAGCACATATACACTCAGAACCAGTGGCATAGTTGATATGTCTGAGGGTCAGGTGGTGGGAACCCTGTTGCTGATATCCTGTGTAGCCTGCAAGGCAGGTCTGTCCCCACAGGACTTTCTACAAAATGGGCTTTGTGGGAACTGTTTCAGACAGCCACCACATCAATTAAGTTTGCCTGTTTCAGGCCCTGAGCCTCCTTGGGCATCATTTTCTCAGGTTATGGCTCAGGTGGCGGAACGGCTGGCTGCCCCGGTACCACCGTTTTGGGGTTTGCCTCAGCAGATGCATCCTATGCCCATGATGTGGCCGACTTGGATGGACCCTGGTGCTGGTAAGGTTATGGCATCATCCTCGGGGGTTTTTCAGCCTCAGGCTGCCAAGCCAAAGCAGCCTAAATCTAGGCGACATCTACCGCCTTACATGGGTGAGTACTCGAGTGCCTCCGAGGATGAGGAACAGGCACAGGACTCTTCGCAGGAGTCTAGCTCCAAGGTGTGTGATGATCATTTCCCAGTAGCCGATGTCCCTTTTCTGATAAGGGTTGTAAAATCGGTGTTAAATATCGAGGAAGGGGATCTTCCGCTTAGGAAAGCCCCCCTGTTCAAGCGCCAAAAAGTGGTTAAGGCAGAATTCCCAAAGTCTGAATATTTATCAGAACTTATGGAGGAAGCCTGGGTCCGTCCGGATAAGATAAGCCATTCTTCTAAAAGAATGGCGCTTCTATATCCTTTTCCAGCAGAGGACTTTGCCAAGTGGGAGAATCCACCATCAGTTGATGCACATGTGGCACAGCTGATTACACGTACCACTTTGCTAATCCCAGCAGTTTAGCTGAAGGAAACCATGGATAGGAGACTGGAGTCTTGTCTCATATCAATTTTTTCGCTGGCAGGAACGGCCACCCGCCCAGCTATGGCCACTGCCTGGGTAGCAAGAGCTTATTGAGGAGTGGGCCAAAACTCTAACGGAGTCTTTACCAGATGCCTCTAAGGAGCAACTGGATATGATCTCCTTTATTAGAGAAGGGGCCTCTTATTTGTGTGATGCCGCCTTGGATGCAGGGATCCTTTCCTCTAAAGTTTCAGCTGAGTCCGTGGTGGCACATAGGATCCTCTGGTTGAATGATTGGAGGGCAGATGTCTGGTCCAAAAAGGCCCTAGAATTCCTTCCATTCACAGGAGGTGTGCTCTTTGGTCCAGAACTGGACAAAATTGCATCCTCCATGGCAGCCTCAAAGATGGCAGGTTTGCCATCAGCAACCTCATCTAAATTGAGGAGGGCGTACTTTTGGGGGTTTCGGCCGCAGGGCAAGGCCAAAGGTCAGCCCTCAGCGAGATTTCCACCAAGAAAGGCAGGACCCAGGAAGCCCTGGCAGAACAAACGTCCAGGATCTAGGGTCCAGGATAAACCAGTGGCCTGATGGGATGGGCCTCCCCCTGGGGGATCCCAGGGTGGGGGTCCGACTACTTCGGTTCTCAGAGCCCTGGCACCTCACGATGGAGGATGCCTGGGTTCGGGGAGTTGTTTCCCGAGGGTACGCCCTGACGTTTTGGAGGACTCCTCCTCAAAGGTTCTATTGTGTAAACCCGCAGGTGGGTTCAGAAAGAGCTTTGGCCCTTCAGAAGGCTATTCTTGCCTTACTAGCATCAGAAGTAGTGATTCCGGTACCAGAGAACCAGTTCCGAGAGGGGTTTTTACTCCAATCTGTTCTTGGTTCAGAAACCGAATGGGTCATACCGGTCTATTCTGAATCTGAGAGAGCTCAACAAATTTGATCGAGCCCCTGGGTTCAGGATGGAAACATTACGATCGATTGTGTTGGCAATGGAACAAGGGGACTATATGATGTCCCTAGACATACAAGATGCCTACCTTCACATCCCAATCACACAGGCTCATCAAAAATGTCTTCGTTTTGCGGTAGGGGAGGAACATTTTCAGTTCCAGGCCCTGCCGTTTGGCCTGTCCACAGCCCCTCGGGTATTCACCAAGGTGATGGCAGTGATGATGGCATGCCTCAGGCGCCAAGGCGTCATGATTTTGCCTTACTTGGACGACCTCCTGTTGCTGGGGCAGTCCCCACAGCAGTTACAGGATCATTTGAGGCTGACAGTATCGTGTCTGTACAGTCACAGCTGGATCATAAACTGGCAAAAGTCGTCACCCTGTCCAGTACAACAGATGTGTCATTTGGGAGCGAGATTGGACTCCGTGGTGCAGAGAATATATCTGCCGGAGGAGAAGATCCTTGCTCTACAATCACGAATACGCAGGTTGCTTCGCAACAGGCAAATATCCATTCTAGTAGCAATGCAGGTCCTGGGGTCGATGGTGGCCACTTTCAGGATGGTGGAATACGCTCAATGCCACTCCAGACCACTGCAGCAATTCATTCTGTCTTGCTGGAACAAGGATCATCGCACGATCAGGTCCCAGCTGCTGCATCTCTCTCCAGAGGTACGGTTGTCCCTGACCTGGTGGTTGCAGACAAAGCATCTCAGGCAGGGTCGCCCCTTTTGGTTGTCGGATTGGACATTAGTCAAAACCGACGCGAGTCTTCAAGGTTGGGGGGCGATGACGGAGTCACACACTTTCCAAGGAAAGTAGTCAGTGACGGAAAGCCGGCTACCGATAAATATCCTGGAACTAAGAGCTGTATTCAAAGCTTTAGTGCAGGCTCAGGAAATCTTAAAGGGCAAGTCGGTGCAGATACAGTCGGACAATCGCACCGCGGTCGCCTACCTAAATCATCAAGGGGGCACGAGGAGTCGGGCCGCCTTGGCAGAGGTATCAAGAATCCTGTTATGGGCAGAGACTCATCTGCCCACGATATCTGCCGTGTTCATTCCAGGAATCCTGAATTGGGAGGCCGATTTTCTCAGTCGGCAAGAGATAAATGCAGGGGAATGGGCCCTGCAACCACAGGTTTTTTGGAACCTTGTGGACAGGTGGGGTCTACCAGAAATAGATCTGATGGCATCAAGAAGGAACAACAAGGTTCCCAGGTACCGATCCTGAACAAGAGAGCCGAGTTTGTAGACGCACTGACAGTAAATTGGCTTTAAAAGCTGGTATATCTGTTTCCCCCGTTTGCTCTTCTGCCCAGAGTGGTCAGAAAGATCAAACAAGAGGGCAGCACCGTCATATTAATAGCTCCGGCATGGCCGAGACGGCACTGGTTCACAGATCTACGGTCTCTCTCCATAGACACTCCATAGACACTCCATGGCCTCTGCCATTGAGACCGGATCTGTTGCTACAGGGTCCTTGCTGGTACCCGGATCTTCGTTGGCTATCTTTGACGGCATGGCTCTTGAGGCCTCCGTCTTGAGGGAAAAAGGGTTTTCCGAGTCTGTTATACGGACGATGCTGAAGGCACGGAAACCATCCTCAGCCCGTATATATTATAGGGTTTGGCATACTTTCTTTCAGTGGTGTGAACTGAAAGGGTATGATCCACATAAATTCCTGATATCCAGAGTGTTGGATTTTCTTCAGAGCGGTATGGAAAAAGGGCTACGCCTGGCCTCTTTAAAGGTACAGGTGTCAGCTCTTTCAGTCTGGTCCAACATAAAATTGCTCTGCTGCTGATGCCCTTTACATCCTTCTGGGTCCTGGGCCCCGCCACCGCCTGCAGAGGACAGCCATCTTGGTGCACCCAGGTGAAGCAACAGTGAGTACACCTGCTGGAGGCTCCTACTGAGGCTGCGCAAAGAATATTTCTATCTCTATAATGGCACAATTGTGAGGTAATAGTTTAAAAACTGTAACTTTCTAATTTACCTGAACACTAAAAGACTCTTCCCTGGAACAATAGCTACCTAATAAAACAGACCCAAAGTCATAACCCCCTACCGTGAGTTATGCCTTCCCAAAAATCCACCATAGAGAATAGCAGAAAAGTGGTCCTAACAGAGTGTCAGAAAAAACTGACAGTTGGAACTTTAGATTACTCCCAAATCCTAATTTTTTTGCCTTGAAATTTGGCATGCAGCACCGAGCAACTGTTCCACCCACCCATGCCAAATTTTAGCTCTGTACCTCCTATAGCTTTTGAGGTGTAACCCCCTAAATACCGAGACCCCCCCCCCCCCTCCTCCTCAGTTCTCTATGGAGATTTCCGTTTTTTTCGATTCAGCCTTAATGGAAGGGCACGACTGTGCCATTGTAATATATCTCTATCCCAGGGTTCACTCTTCCCTTTTTCTGGTGATGATTTATGGGGGACAAATCCAACTTATTTTTCTCTGAAAAGAAACCCTCTCACCAAACACAGCAGAATAGATGTTATCGGTCTTTAAAAAAGATACATTTTTCTTTCATAACAGAGCTTATGCAACTTCGCTTTAGGATGGTTAAAATTCCAACTGCTACCATAGCCCAGATCTGGGTAGGTGCCTCTTTTATGGCAGGAGGGGAATCCTCCAATTTGAGGCTGTTAAAGTAAAATACAATTTTTTTCAATATAAATGACTTGTTCAGAGGTATATTTTTCCAGTATCCAAACGCAGTTGGGTATTTGGTCAGGATTAATTGTGTCCTCCATGCTGAGAAATACAGGCAGGTACTAATCCATCATCCGGTGTCTGATTGGCTCCAAATGTATTGTGCAGCAGGACAACGACTCCAAACATACAGCCAATATCATTAAGAACTATCTTCAATGTAAAGAAGAACAAGGAGTCCTGGAAGTAATATTATGGCCCACACAGAGCCCTGATCTCAACATCGAGTCAGTCTGGGATTACATGAAGAGCATCAGGGTTTGAGCAAGCCTACTCCCACAGAACATTCGTGGTTAGTTCTCCAAGATGTTTGAAACATCTGCCGAATTCCTTCAAAAACTGCGTGCAGATGTACCTAAAAGAATTGATGCCGTTTTGAAGGCAAAGGGTGATCACACCAAATATTGATTTGATGTAGAGTTCTCTTCTGTTTATTCACTTTGCATATTGTTAATCAATAAAAATGAACTTCTATTTTTGAAAGCAGTCTTACTTTACAGCAATTTTTCCCACACCTTCCTAAAACTTTTGCACAGTTACGTATGTGTGTGATATATATATATATATATATATATATTTTAGTGGTATGCGGCGCTAAGTCCCGTAAAACAAGTCACTTATAGTTTATATCTCAAGTGAAGCACTCCCCAGGCTTGAAGGGTGGCAGCTTCTTCTCCCATCAACTGTAGTTCCAACAGCTTCAAATCCTATAAAATACAAAAGTGGATAAAAAGCGCCTCCTAGTGCAATATTGTACAGAACCGAGGTACCCTTCACCAGGTAAATCACCCTGTGTGTGGTGGAGGTGTACCTTTATAGGGTGGAATTCACCACTACTTTCTCAACATGAACAACCAATGTATGTCCTCGGGTTCCACACTCTCAATCCAGCTGGATATCTCATATATATATATATATATATATATATATATATATATATATATATATATATATATATATATATAGCGCCAGCCATAGTATGAATACATTAAAGAAAAAAGAGGAGAAAGGACCATAGTGTAACAATTAAACACAACAATTTTAATCAATAATCAGGACAAAGTAAAATGCCCGTTTTTAAAAAATAATTTTAAAAGCTTATCTGTGAAATATGTTGTCACATCACAGCATCCACTGGTGGAGGATAAAGTCAGACACCACAGGTAGCCTCAACGCGTTTCGTCCATTTAAATTTCTCTGGACTTCAGGATTATAACAAACAATCATAACAGTTACCTATATATAACCTAAACAATCTGTATAATTAATGGGCGTGAGTACCGCTTCCCCGCAATTACAAATTGCGTTCCAATAAACCGGAAGTGACCCGGAAGTTGGTTTCAACTGCCGGATATGGCTTTTAAGGTTCCGTTTTGTTACGGTTCCCTTGACTGATGTTTATAGCCCCAGTGTAAGCGGAACCCCCGTAAGAGCTCGCTGGCGCACTAGATAAGCTGAATTGGTCACAATGCCATCAGCGCCAGTCGCCGCGTGTAGCTCCGGCGTGGTCCACGCATAACTATATAGATGGATAGAGAGATATATCTATCTAACAAAGTTGGGTCCGGCACTCACTATATCCCTCATACTTTACCCCGTTGCCCTCTTGATATCATGGCAGCCATGAAGTATTAAAGATGTGAATGGAAATTAACAGCATAAACCAGACAACAGCCTTTAATGTGTCAACGTTTCAATAGAACATTTTCGTCAGGACAAAGTGTATAGTACTACTCACCACTTAAATTTCCTCCCCCTCACCATGCTGATCATGTCCTCCCACGGGCAGCAGACGTGCTCCTGATGACAACACACCATGTGATACCCATCACCACTGTCCCAGATCACATATACAAAAGTTAAATATTAATATAAAGTTGCAGTAGTTAGGCCTACTATCAATATACTATAAATATGGTTTAAACTACCTGGTAGGAAGTGCATTTTAAACATCGTGCATTTTATCGAATACGATGTTTAAAAAATACGTTTTTATAAAATCGTGTTGGATAAGTTTTAAAAAGATGTTGCTGACCTAATTCAGTCATAAAAGAAAACGACAAGTGCTGAGCGGTTTTTGGGAAAAAAAATTGTCAGTAAAGTGGTTAAAGAAAGTGGTTTTGCGACACCCTCCTGTAATGAATACCGAAATAGAAACCAGACATTACCCCAGAAGTCCTCATCTACCAATATTACCCACATTGAAACAGCACGTCCCTATGACCCTAGTTTGTATCCCCAGAACCCTCAAGGCTGTATCCCCAGCACCTACACCTCCGTGTCTACAATCCCCAGCACCTACACCCCCATGTCTACATCCATAGTACTTGCATCAAGTCTGTGTCCTAAGCCAGGTGCCTGTTTTGGGTCCTGCTGATAATCCTAGGCACATTATGGGGGTAGAGTCTGTGGGCTTGTGTGAGCCAAGGAGCAATATCAGTGGCCATCATCCTATGAAAGCTTAAGCCACATTGACCGCACATACGTGGCCCGGGGCTGCATGAAAACTGCACAGCCGATGGAATCATGTGAATCCGGCCCGGAGGACACAATCCCAGCTCGCTCCTGCCCCAGGCAAACTGTAACCAGGCAAAGGGAGGAGGAAGCGGCAGTACGAACTCCACTGAGATGAGCACGGAGAAGGTGGCGGTACAGGGTGGAGGAGGCACTGTGGGGAGAGACGTCATTATGTCTCTCCCCACACTCATTGCAGGAGCTGGGACAAGCTGAGCTCCAGAGAAAGAGAGAAGGAGCTGCCTAGGTGCACCGCTACATAACATACATGGCAGTGGGCTCCTGGCAAATACAGATTGCGGTGACGGCCAGTTCCGCCCTAGGGCGTCTAGCGCTCTGTGCTACAGCACCGGACGCACCTCCGTAATTACAGCCCTGTATATATAAAATATAATGTGTATGTATTACACACACTATATTCTGTTAGCCGCGGTTTTTATGGGTGCAAGTTTTGACATGCATTTTGTGCGAATTAGTTTTCACCACCGCCTGAGCAGGTGGAAATCCCTATTTCAAGGTAAAATATCAGGACTTGGTTCAGAACCACTAGGACACCCTCCCTAATGACTAATTAGGCAAAACAAGTTCTTTAACTTCATTTAGCAAATAATGATGTGATTTTTGGGGTGAAGAAGTACAGGAAAATGGGTTATTTGATGTGGGACAGGTATATGTGTGAGCTGTATGAATGGGTGTTTTTAAGGTTGCTAGTTGGGTGTAACCTCTGAGGAAGCTATTGCTTGACAGGGAAATGCGTTAGCTGAACACTTGATGTTGCTATCTTTTGGACTCTTGTTCCTGCTGCATCGTGATGGGTCCAATATCCTGGGACTTCTGTGAATTGGTCATCCCCACTGTTTCATCAGCCCACTCTGCACTTTGGGATTGCTCTTTTGAGCTCCACCTGCACTAAGCTGCAGTCAAGTTCATTCATTGCTGTGAAACCTTTCACACCCCATTGGATTCTGTGGATACAGTTCAACCAGAATACCCTGCAGTTGCCACACTGAACGTTGTGGAATTTATCACGGATTGGACTCTATGAACATGGGTAACTATACCTGCAGCCACATTGTGGCCATTTGAAAAAATTGTGTGTAAACACTGTCAAATCTAGCAGCTACGATAATTTCCAAAAAAAAAACCTTCAGTGTATATCGAATGATGATTATCCTGAACAAAATGGGGCTATACTTCTCAGAGAAAAAACGCTGGGTAATAGTACACAAAATGTTTATATATCTGATAATACTTGCACTGGATCAGAAAAAACCTTAAAATTATGTTTTTCAATAAAAAAAACAATCTTTAAAAAAATGCAATATCCTAAAAAGAATTAGTCTCCCTTAAAAAACTTTTAACATCCAACGATGTAAAGTCTATGTATGGAAAGAGAGTGGCTTACTGGACCTTCAGGGACCCAACATTAAATGGCACAATCAGCTTCGTCTAGAAAGGTAAGTGCTTATTCCAGAGGAAATCCTATAGTGCCTGGTTATGACTCTGCCGAGATCTGCCCGCTTCTTCAAGTGCTCACCCTGACGAGCTCGTGGCTTTCACCCACGGCTACCGGCTCTCGCCCCCGTGGCTGATGCTCCGTGTGCAACAATTAATGTGGAAATTCCAAATGCTCCTGCTCTCCCCCGACAGCTGCCACTTGTCGGTTCTGCCACTCTTTCCGTTCAACTCAGATAGTAATAATAAGGTGTATTATCATGTGGACACCGTTCAAGTCAGCTGCCGATGCGTTTCCACCCTCCACGGGTCTTTATCAAGGCACAGCTGACTTGAAAACTGCCCCTTCCTTTTAAGTTCCCTACAGATCTGGTATACATATTCCTGGTGCCATATAAAAATACACATTCCAGGGAAATCCTTCCTATAATTCTCTATTATTCATTACAACTAACCTGAATGTTAAACAACACTTATATATCAAAATAGAGTAACACCTGCATAAAACTGTCCGACAAAGCTTATATACACATCCAGCAACTTGTATGGATTTTTTTGATGGAGCAACCTATACCTAAACCATACTCTAAACAATCTGGATTTTTTGATAGAACAGCTACATGACTGATGCTAACCGCATTAATGTATAGGACATGCAACACACACGTGTTGCATGTTCTATACATTATGTCTAACTGCACGTAATAATCTCCCTATTATTTGTGTATCTAAATGGAGACAGTGCATACCATATAATGGGAATCGGTATGAAATACTGCCGGCAGCATGGCCGGTGGTTTGATCACAGGCAGCACGACAGCGCTGGAATTCCCGATCGTCCTCAGGTAAGTAATAACTAACCTCCCCCTCCTTAGGGGTGCCTAACCCTAACCTCCCCCCCAAGTGCCTAACCCTAATCCCCCCTGCAAGTGCCTAACCCTAACCCTCCCTCCCCCTAGCCTAACCCTCCCAGGGGGGGTGCCTAACCCTAAGTCCCCCCCAGGTGCTCTAAACCTAACCCCCCCCCCCCCGCGGCTGCCGCTCGCGGCGCCCGGCATCCCTTCGATCGGGATACCGGGCGCCTGAAACTTACGTCTGCATTTTGCAGCTTTTGCTGCTGATAGTGTCCTATGTTGTGTCAGTAGCACTTGAAAGCATTGCCTCCACTGTGTGTGTAAGAAAATGTGATTATCACAGTGAAGAAACTGGCATGCATTGACAAGCTTTCCTAGTACTTAGACTATGTTATAGTGTTACTCTGAGTAAATAGTGGTAACATATATAATCTACTCCAATACTACTACTTGTGATTAAACCTTGCAGCTGGGCATGAGGAACCCACATTAGACACTCAGTAATGTTAGTCTGAGTGAGTAACAGTTTATTAAACTAATTTTGCAGCCCTATAGAGGGAGCTACAACAATAGCACTGTATTGTATTAGGTATAATTAAAACCAACAGGGGGTGCCACATTCTGAGCACAAACCAAACACAGTACCATACTGCACAAATAAACCCTATAGCTATACAAGGGAACCCTTATATTTGGGTTAAGCAATAATATCAACTAGGGCACTAAGGTGTCGACATATTAATCAGGTTAAATACCATAAAATCTCTATTGGTAAATTATGATGCAATCCAATAGGGGGAGCTGTAATAAGTAATTTCAACCAGCCAAATGTGATGCAATTTAATAGAACCCAATAGGGGGAGCTGTAAGATACAACCCTTATTAATCAAGCTGATTGTGCTATATACTAGTTATTATAGCTTCCTTCAAATCACTGGTCGTTTATATATCAGTTGAATTAGCATTATAACTCATGAATGTATTTTGCAGCCCCATAAGAGGAGTTAATATAATATAAGTATAACCTTTATAACCCTTATGGGAGACGCCACAATAGAGAGATAACATACTTACCATATAAATTGAAGTTTAATTTGTGGTGTACACCATTTAGTACAAATGTTAATGCTTTTTGATTGATGTTATCAACGCCTCTCAATATAACACTTCTTAAAGACTATCAAACCTATTAATTTATTTGATTGCTGCAGCTGATTATTTATTTCTTAACTTAATAGGGGACACTAAGATTTGTATCAGGAACTGGATACATGTTCCCATGTGACAATATTCCATGAATACAAATAGGTGGCCCTCATAGAGGACATTGTGCATAATTTAGCACCCATTAAATCAACCTGTTTTCCTTTTTACATTTAACAACCAATTGTGTAATGGCATACCATAATCAATAGATGGCAGCATAATATCACCAATGGAATTTATATTTTTGTTTATTTTCATTACAGTATATCTAACTACAATTGTGGGTAGTAAATGCAGGGCTAATTGATTTCAATTACATAAATATATATAATTCACATGTTATGATTAATGACACTGGAGACAACAACATTTAATAGAATCTTCACTCAGAAACATAACCTAAAGGGAGACAGAGACAAATGAATTATTAATAATTTAATATCAATTGATGACACACGTTTGTTTCAATGTTTTTATTATATTTTTTCTTGGAATATTTCACTAATAAGGCGGAAAACTTTTTTAAATAATGTATTTAATAAAAGTTATATTTTATATACAATTATCCTCTATGTGCGCCAACAAAGAGACAATACTCTTTTTTCTCTTTTTTTTTTGTATCCTCTTATTTATTGTCCATGGCAGCACCCCCATAGAATGATTTCATATGTACCAGAAATTGTCTAATTGGGGCCATTACACAAGTATATATATTTTTCTTAAACCTAAACCTAGTGCAGAAGTGCTTCCCCAGCCCTCTACCCCTAGTTTTAATAGTCTAGATATAGACGCCTGTCATTTAACCCACGCCGGGATAAAGCAGTTGGGAAGCCGGCTATCGGGATCACGTCAGCCGGTTTCCCGATTGCATACCCATATAATGCCCTGCATTCTAAGCATATAGATGGCTCAAAACTTAATGTAATTCTTCCAAAGTATATAGACCTATTACTGATGGAGTGTGACATGAACCACTTGGTCTCAAAATCGCCATTGAGCCCCCTAGGTTGTAAGGTCCTAAGTTAATGAATCTACTTCATCTTGGCTTTGGCTAACATGACTTTAGGATCGCCCTGTCTTAACTTTTTCTCCACACTTTCAATGGCTATAAAACTCACTATATTATTAATTGAGCAGCCATGTATGACTTTAAAATGTGATGACATATGATGAGTGTCTAGCCCCCTTAAGAACGTTTCTCAGATGTTCTGATATCCGAGTCTTAAAGGGGCGGCTCGTTCTGCCAATGTATTGTTATTAATGCTACATTGTATTACATATACAATGTTGCTACTTTTGCAGGTTAAGAATTGCTTAATTTTGTAGCTCTTTTTAGTGACACTCGAGGGTAAAGCTTACTATTTTACTACCGTCACTGCTGGTGACACTTCTACATTCCATACATGTGCCGCATCAGAAAAAACCTTTAGAAGTTATTCTCGTACCTATTCTCTTAGGTGGTGACATAGCACTCCTCACTAACACATTTCTCAAATTAGATGATCGTTTGTATATCACTACAGGTTTGTCAGGTAATTAATTTTTTTAAAATTGGATCTGCCTTTAAAATATGCCAATATTTAAAACAGTCTCCAGCTTTCTATAATCTTTACTAAAGGTAGTTTCGAAGGAAATGGAAAAATCCTATTCCTGTTTTCTCAACTTTTTCTACCAAAAGATCCTCACTTTCTACATCAGGGTCCATAGGGTATCCACAGGATACCTTCGGGTATAGGTGATGACGTCAGGCATCGGGCACCATAGAGTTAAGTTTTCAGCCTCCCAGGATGCACTAGGGTCCCCCTCCTATACCCCGCCCCCGAGCCAAGGCATCCCAGTTTCGTTTGGTGCCGGCCGGAGTCAGATGCACCTGTTAGAGGGGGGCTAAGAAGAGCCCCTGAAGTTTTTCTACAATGCAGCTGTGGCTGCACATCTGGAAGTACAGCATGATCAGTCAGTTCTGACGTCCATGCTGTCTTCCCTACACCCCCACCGGTACCAGAACGCCGGTACCGATCCGGGGATGCTGGTAAGCATCTGGGGTCACAGCTAACGGTGACCCCAGATGTTTGGGACCATGGCCGGATATAAGGGGGACAGCAAGGTAAGCAGCGGGGTCCCACGGTTGGGACCCTGCTGAACATGGTCCAGAGCCCCAGGCAGGGGGCTCCCTGGGGACTGGCTGCAGCGTGGAGCCAGGTACTAACCTGCGCTTCCACTACCCCCCTGGGACAGCGGACTGTGGCAGAGCGGTAGCGCTGCGGCGTCCCAGGGGTTAAATGCATGCCAGGGGAGCGCGCCTTCCCTGTCTCACAGCCGGCGCCTCCCCCGCTGCACACAGCCCTCTCTGCACACGCCGACTGGCCCTGTGGCAGCGCTCCTCCCCCAGGCCGGCCTCCTCTATGCTCCTCGGTGGCCATCTTTACAAGCGCATGGTGAACGCTGCTGGAAGCTTGGAAGTGGTGGCATCGCGGTCTGGGTCCCCCGGCATACCTCTCCTCCGTTTGGTTCAGGTCTGTGTATGCAGCGCTGTGTCCTACCAGACTGTGTCTGCGTAGTTGATTATCAGAGCTGATAGTGCAGGAATTGATTTTCTTTGCATTGTATGTGACTTCTGCTAGCGCTGCTGCCTGTACTTTCATTTTCTACTGTCAGCCATTTCAACTGTCCCTGGTCTTTTCTGCTAAAGCCCTTGCAGTGCGGTGATTGCAGGGTGGTCTCACACTATACTAACAAGTATCAGTGAGAGGGGTCACATACTTATGTCTGAGAGTGACTTTCCTCTCCAGCTTCTGTGTACTACGTGCAAGGTACCGATAGCGGAGGGGGAGTGTTGAGCGGAGGGGCTATGTCGGCAGTGTTATTTATTCGCGCGGCCAATTACTGTCACGACACCGGTACAGGAGCCGCCCTGGGCTTGTTTCGCAAAAGCGCTTACAACCCTGGTGGGCCAGTTAGCTCCGCACCCTGCATTCTCACAGATGGGATTGTCCCAGCAGTCAGTGGTGTCGTCACCCATGCAGGGTTTCCCTAGACAATTGATGGTACCCCACAGTCTCCCTATTTCTCCTCCCCAGGTCTCTCAGGAGCCTGCGTGGGTTAATTCACTGACAAGTTCTGTACAGCACTTGTCGGACGTTTTACAAGGGGAGTCTGTGTTGCGGCCACATAAGCGGCCGGTGGCGTCTCTGTCCGCTCCTTATGAGGATGACGACGTGACGTCTGATGATGGGGAGATTCTGGATCTTTCGGACCAGGAACCTCTCCATACTAAAGAGTCGGACGCTAGGTCCAAGGTATATATTCCTGGACTCATTCGGGCAGTCCCCACAGCTTTAGTGATTGAGGACGAAGATCCTCCGGTGTCCAAATCTAAATATGCTTTTTTTTTTTAAGGATATTAAGGGTGATGCCACAGTGTTTCCTCTTTCGGGTCAGTTAGTGGACCAATTAGAGGAGGCGTGGAAACAGCCTGGCAAACGATATCAGCCGCAGAGACGCTTGGCGGTGGCTTATCCGTTTGCGGATAATTATTTTTCTAAGTGGGAATCCCCTCTACAGGTGGATTCTCATGTGACACGCCTAGTCCGTAGTGCCACATTACCCATGCCCTCCATGTCTTCCCTGAAGAATGCTACGGACCGTAAGGTGGAGATCTACCTAAAGTCCGTTTATTCCCTTGTGGGGGGGGGGGGCAGCTAGGCCAGCTATGGCCATTTGTTGGGTAGCCAGAGCCATGGAGCGCAGGGCTGATACTTTGGAGGCGTCTTTCGATTCCGACTGTTCGGCTGAGCAGACCGAGTTGATAGGCAATCTCCGGGACTCGGCCACTTATATCAATGAGGCGGCCTTGGATATCAGTACCCTGGCGTCTCGGATTTCTTCGGCAGCTGTAGCTGCTCGTCGCACCTTATGGTTGCGATCTTGGAAGGCGGACGCTGATTCCAAAAAGGGCTTGGAAGCTTTGCCTTTTAATGGAGAAGTCCTGTTTGGTTCGGACCTGGACAAAATTGTAGCCACGCTGGCGGCAGCCAAATCTGCATGTCTCCCATCTGCTGCAGTTCCTTCCAGTTCCGGTACGTCGTCCTTTTGGCCTTATAGGGCCCAGGGTAGGCCTAAAGCACAGTCCTTTCCTCGACAGGCTGGCCCCAAAAAATCGTCCAGGCCCCGGAAGCAGGCCTGGAGTACCAGACGTCCGGCCCCTAAGCCAGATGACAAGCCTGCGGCCTGATGGTCCGGGCCTCCCTTTGGGGGATCCCAAAGTGGGAGGCCGCCTGCTGCAGTTCGCCCAGTGTTGGTCGGTTACCACGACAGACACTTGGGTTCTCGAGGTGGTTTCTCACGGGTACGCCCTCTCCTTTCGGCACAGGCCCCCGTCTCGATTCTTCACCACGGGTCTTCCATGAGACTGGAACAAAGCCTTGGAACTGCGGAAGGTTTTGCACACTATGCTCCAGGCTGGAGTTACAGTGCCTGTTCCATTCTCCCAGAAGGGCCAGGGTTTCTATTCCAATCTGTTTTTGGTGCAGAAACCCAATGGGTCGTTTCGTCCGATCCTCAACCTCAAAGCACTCAACAAGTCTTTGCGGGTGCCGAGGTTTCTGATGGAGACCCTGCGGTCCATCATTCTGGCGCTGGAAGCTGGGGATTACATGGTGTCGTTGGACATACAGGACGCTTACCTGCATGTCCCTATTCTTTTACGCCATCAGCAGTTCCTCAGGTTTGTAATCCGCAGCGACCATTTTCAGTTCCGGGCGTTACCTTTTGGGCTGGCGACAGCACCACGGGTATTCACCAAGGTGATGGCGGTCATGGCGGCCTCTCTGCGGCTGCAGGGAGTCCGCATGTTACCGTACTCGGATGACCTTCTGTTGGTGGCAGGATCTCCACAGCTCCTTCTCCGCCACTTGGACCTGATCATTGCGGTACTGCAACGGCACGGCTGGTTGATAAACTGGCAGAAGTCCACCCTGATCCCGTCTCAGAGGATTCTGCACCTCGGAGCCTTATTGGACTCCGGACAGCAAAGGATCTTTGTGATGGGGGAAAAGATCTCTGCCTTGCAGTTGAGGGTGCGCAGTTGTCTGCAGAATCGCCGTGTGTCTCTGCACTCGGCGATGAGGTTACTTGGCTCCATGGTGTCAGTATTCGACATGGTGGAATATGCCCAGTTTCACTCCAGACCTCTGCAGCAATTGATCCTGTCCAAATGGAATGGACTGCCTTAGAGTCTAAAATCCCAGACGATGGTGCTCACTCCGGAGGTTCGCCTGTCTCTAGCCTGGTGGTTGCAGACGACCCATCTCAACAACCCATCGTCCGTTCTGGGTGGCGAATTGGGTCCTGTTGACAACGGACGCCAGTCTTCGGGGCTGGGGAGCAGTCACGGGTCCACACTTGTTCCAGGGCAGGTGGACTCTGGCAGAAGCGGAGCTTCCAATAAATATCTTGGAGCTCCGCGCGGTTTTTAATGCTCTCCAGCAGGCACATCGGGTTCTCAAAGGTCACCCAGTGCAGGTCCAGTCGGACAAGGCTACCACCGTGGCCTACATAAATCGGCAAGAAGGAACCCGAAGTCGGGCGGCTCTCGTAGAGGTGTCCCGGATCCTGGTTTGGGCGGAGCGCAATCTCCCGGCCATATCAGCAGTATTCATCCCGGGAGTCCTAAACTGGGACGCGGACTTTCTCAGTCGCCAGGACGTTCATCCGGGGGAGTGGTCTCTGCACCAGGACGTCTTTCAACTTCTGGTGGACAGGTGGGGTCTTCCAGAGATCGACCTCATGGCGTCACGGCACAACAACAATTTGCCGGTGTACGGGTCTCGCACAAGAGACGAAAAGGCATCTCTGGTGGATGCTCTGTCCGTCCAGTGGACGTTCCGGTTTGCTTATCTGTTTCCTCCGTTTTCCCTTCTTCCATGGGTAATCCGGAAATTCAAACTGGAAGGAGGGACGCTCCTGTTGATGGCTCCCGCGTGGCCCTGGAGGCACTGGTTCTCAGACCTCCAGGGACTGTCTGTGGACATTCCTCTGCGGTTGCCGTTACGACCGGACCTCCTGTCACAGGGTCCTTGTCTTCACCCGGGCCTGACTCGGCTGTCTTTGACGGCGTGGCTGTTGAGACGGCCATGTTAAGGTCCAGGGGGTTTTCCAGCTCTGTAGTGCAAACAATGCTAAGGGCTCGGAAACCATCCTCTGCAAGGATATACCATCGAGTGTGGCATACGTTCTTCCAGTGGTGTCGACCGAGAGGTTAGGCTCCTCGGGATTTCCTTCTGTCTAGAGTGTTAGCCTTCCTGCAGGAGGGACTGGACCATGGGCTTCGCCTTGCGTCTCTGAAGGTGCAGGTGTCTGCCCTGTCCGTCTGGTTCCATCGTAGGATTGCTGCAATCCCTGATGTGCGCACCTTTATGCAAGGTGTTCTCAGGATTCAGCCACCTTTTGTTCCAACGGTGGTGCCTTGGGATTTAGCTGTGGTCCTGAGGGCTCTCCAGGGACCGCCGTTTGAACCACTGGGCTCAGTGAACCTCAAGTGGCTGACCGCTAAGACAATTTTCCTTCTGGCCCTTGCTTCGGCCAGACATGTTTCTGACTTAGGGGCTCTCTCCTGTAGACCCCCTTTTCTGATTTTTCATAGGAACAGGGCGGTGCTGCGCACTCGTCCTGGTTTCCTTTCTAAAGTTGTTTCCAGCTTTCACATCAACGAAGACATCGTTGTGCCGGCTTTTAACTCACCCGATCTTTCAGTGGGTGAGGCCACTTTGGACGTTGTGCGGGCCTTAAGGATCTATGTTGACCGCACTTCTTCGTTTAGGAAGTCGGACGCCTTGTTTGTCCTCTATGGCTTCCGTAAAAAGGGTTGGCCTGCTTCAAAACAAACGTTGGCGGCCTGGATTCGTATGGCCATTTCAGAAGCTTATCTTCATGAAGGCCTTCTGGGTCCTTCCTCTGTGAGGGCTCATTCCACTAGGTCTGTGGGTCCTTCGTGGGCTGCTCGACGTGGTGCCTCTGCAGTCCAGATCTGCAAGGCTGCCACATGGTCTTCGGTCCATACCTTTGTGAGGTATTACGCATTTGACACCTTTGCCTCTCATGATGCTTCCTTCGGGCAGCGGATTCTCCTTTCAGCACAGGAGCGTCCCCACCCTTAAAGGATACTGCTTTGGGACATCCCCAAGGTATCCTGTGGATACCCTATGGACCCTGATGTAGAAAATATGAGATATGGTAAGAACTTAACTTTATCTCTATTTCTACGAAGTCCATAGGGTTCCACAGGACTCCCGCCCTGTCGCACCTGTGCTGCAGAGATGGGCTTTGCTCTGGTCACCGGTTTTTCCGTCTCCCTCTGGTGAGAATGTGATTCTTGTGTGTGTCCAGATCTTTTTTTATCTCTCTTCCTTCTCCTCCTCCGGCCTATGGTACGTAACTGAGATGCCTTGGCTCGGGGGCGGGGTTTAGGAGGGGGACCCTAGTGCATCCTGGGAGGCTGAGAACTTTAACTCTATGGTGCCCGATGCCTGACGTTATCACCTATACCCCAAGGTATCCTGTGGAACCCTATGGACTTCGTAGAAATAGAGATAACAAAGGTAAGTTCTTACCATATCTCATATTTTTTATGCTATCTATATTTTGATGGGTCTTAGCTATAATCTCCTTTTTATACCCTTTAACCAGAAATTGTTCTTTTAAAGTTTGTACCTGTTCCTTATATATGTCCTCTTTGATACAGTTGCGCTTTATCCGACTAAACTGACTATTGTGTACTCCCCTTAGCCAGCTTGGATGGTGGCTGCTATCAGTATCTATAAAAGAATTACTGTCTGTAGGTTTAAAAAAAAATTTTGTGCAAAAACTTTGATTCTTTAATATACACTGTTAAGTCCAAGTAGTTGACTTGTGACTCACTGATGGTATACGTCAATACAACACCAAAGCTGTTAGTAACAAGACTTTCTTGAAAGGCAGAGAATGTATTTATGCCCCCTCTCCAAATCATAATATCTATGTAAGGATGTGCAAATCTTTGAATCACCACCTAAGAGATTAGGTACAAGAATAATAGTAAAATAGTAAGCTTTACCTCGAGTGTCACTAAAAAGAGCTACAAAATAAAGCAATTCTTAACTTGCAATAGTAGCAACACTGTATATGTAATACAATGTAGCTGCAATAAACAATATGTTGGCAGAATGAGCCGTCCCTTTAATGGTGCATACACTTGGTCAGATTTGTCAGATGAACGATTGAACGATTTGAATGATCTGAACGATTTGACCAACGATTTGAACTATGAACGATTTTTGACTCCATTAACATGACTGAAATCGTCCAAAACTGACAGCAAACACATCAGATGTCAGATATCGTTATCTGACCATCGGGAACGTTCATCGTTCAAACATGTCAGATATGTCAGATTTTTCTTCAGATATGAACTTTTGAACGATTTTTTACATCGTTATCGTTCAGATCTGAAGAAAAATCTGACCATATGTATGCACCATACGACTCGGATATCAGAACATCTGAGAAACGATCTTAAGGGGCTAGAGACCCATCATATGTCATCACATTTTAAAGACATACACGGCTGCTCAATTAATAATATAGTGAGTTTTACAGCCATTGCAAATGTGGAGAAAAAGTTAAGACAGGGCGATCCTAAAGTCATGTTAGCCAAAGCCTAGCTGAAGTGGATTCATGAACTTAGGACCTTACAACCTGGGGGGCTCAATGGAGATTTTGAGATCAAGTTGTTCATGTGACACTCCATCAGTAATATGTCTATATACTTTGGAAGAATTACATTAAGTTTTGATCCATCTGTATGCTTTAGAATACAGGGCACTATATGGTACGCACTTCCTCCATTTAATACACAAATAGGGAGATTGCTATGTGACGTTATACATAATAGCTATTTTTAAATATGTGGGTGTTGCATATTCTATACATTAATGCGATTTATCATCAGTCCTGTAGCTGTTTTTCTATCAAAAAATCCATACAGATTGTTTAGAGTATGGTTTAGGTATAGGTTGCTCCTTCAAAAAAATCCAGACAAGTTGCTGGATGTGTATATAAGATTTGTCGGATTGTTTTATGCAGGTGTTACTCTATTTTGATATATAAGTGTTGTTTAACATTCAGGTTAGTTGTAATGAATAATAGTTTTATATGAAGGATTTCCCTGGAATGTGTGTTTTTATATGGCACCAGGAATATGTATGCCGGATCTGTAGGGAACATAAAAGGAAGGGGCAGTAATAATAAGGTGTCCACATGATGATACACATTATTATTACAATCTGAGTTGTACGGAAAGCGTGGCAGAACCAACAAGTGGCAGCTGTCGGGGGAGAGCAGGAGCATTTGGAATTTTCACATTAATTGTTGCACATGGAAGTTCAGCCGCGGGTGAGAGCCGCGAGCTGTGGGTGAAAGCCACAGGCATGTCAGGGTGAGCGCTTGAAGCGGGCAGATCTCGGGTAAGAGCCGAGTCTGATCTAGACATCTACCGCCCAGGAGAAATACCATCCTGGTCATAACCTGGCACTATAGGATTTCCTCTGGAATAAGCACTTACCTTTCTAGACTAAGCTGATTGTGCCATTTATGTTGGGTCCCTGCAGGTCCGGTAAGCCACTCTTTCCATACATAGACTTAACATCGTTGGATGTTAAAAGTTTTTTTAAAGGAGACTGTAATTCTTTTTAGGATATTGCATTTTTTAAAATATTTTTTATTAAACATTGTTTTTTATTGAAAAACATAATTTTAAGGTTTTTTTGATCCACTGCCAGTATTATCAGTTATATAAACATTTTGTGTACTATTACACAGTGTTTTTTTCAACCTTATTATATAACAAACGTTGTGGCCATTTAACTATGATATACAAAAAAGCAGTAAAAAGGAACAATATGAAATGTTAGCAACTGTATGGTTAAAAACATTTTCCATAATACAAGTGTCTTTAATGAACATACTATTAAATTTTAGGAATTTTTTAAATTTATAATTGTTTTCTAATAAAAAGGAATTTTTCTAGTATTCTTCAAATATTTATATAAAAAACAATCACACGGCTCTGAAATGTCTTTTACTGTGTTTTATATATTAACCACTAGATGGTTGAAGTTTGGTTTAATATAATTACACCTTATAGCGCCACTCTTTTCTAGTGGATATAATTGTATATAGCTAGGAGTCTACCTAGTTAGCGGCAGCTACCAAAGGTGATAATTTTACATTTTCATTTACTTGTATTTTGCTAATTTACAGCAGCATTGGAATGCTTTTAATAAAGTGGACATTTCAATATCAAAATTATTTAATTTGCAACCATCGTTTGGGGTACCTTTTTGATAGCGCCTTGTTTTACCTTTTGCTGACTAAAGTCTATATTTTTTGCACGCACACACACACACACACACACACACACACACACACGATCTGATTAGTTAGTAGCAACTTAAGCTAGCAGTATGTTTTTGCCGTGTGGAAACCCATGCAAACACAGGGAGTTAATATAAATGTAACAAGTAAAAAAGAGGACTGCCCAATGCTGTATTAAACCTTGTGGAAAACTTACATAAATGCATTTCTGTATGAAGAACCATGTATATAGTAATAGATTTAGAATTCAATATTATACATTACAATAATACAGATTGAATGGTAAATGAATAAATCATTGCACGTATATACAGTTAAAGGATTGTATACCCAGGGATGCTAAGGGGACGGGGGGCGAGTAGTAATTGCCGGGGCTTGCTGGAGGGGCCCGGCACCGCCCCCCCCTTTACCTGTCAGCAGCCCAGCACACGTTGAAGTGGGAGACTGCTCGTTGCTGCTGAACAGCAGCAAGAGATGTCTCCTCTGTCTGTGGGGGGAGTGATCACACCGATCATGCCCCCCCTAAATTTGCGCCAGGCTGAGGGACACAGAAGCGCCCGCCCCCCCCTGTGCGCAGCGTCGCTGCAACTAACTTTTTTATTTTCTAAGGAGACGTGGCCACGCCTCCCGCAATTAGGCCATGCCCCCTTCCCCCAGGCCAAGGCCGGCTCTTAATGGCCCTGTGTATGCCGCATATGTGTGAAATAAATCAGTCCACCAGAAATTTGCTGTAAATACTTGGTACTCCTTCACTGGTTAAAATTACTTTATTGTCATGTATGGTATGCAGATATAGTTACTGGTGCCACTAGGTCCATGCAAGGGATAAGGAAATAGTTGCAGCAAGGTTTACAATAACTTGCAGCCTGTACAGTTCCTTGTTGGTGCAAATATCCTATGGCTTGCCTCTGGGGAAGCTGCCAGGAGACAGGGAAATGTGCACCAGTGCTGATAACCACTGGATGTATTACTCCCATCACTGGAAACAATAACTTGTCTCTTTGCCGACTAGAAAACCCCAAGTCCACTTCGGATGATTCCAGCAAGTTGTGTGATATTTGCCCCAGCCAAGTTATCCTACACCCTGCTGCAACTATTTTCATATCCCTTAAATGGATCTAGTAGCACCGGTAATTATATCTGCATACCATACGTGAGTATGAAGTGACTCATATGTAGTATATATTAATCAGCAGATAATGTTTATCATTAACTATCTGATGATTAATTTATACCTATAGTTAATTTATACCTATACATAACCCTATCATGTATTAAACTGTCCCTTGTTCCCCACATTCAATCTGTCGCAAAATCATGTTGCATACATCTAAAAAAACATATCCAAAAATCAACCATATCTCACACAAGACACTGCAAAAACTGTAATGCATGCACTCCTTATTTCCCGCATTGACTATTGCGATGGTCTCCTTACTGGTCTTCCCAAAAACAGGCTCTCGCTATTACAATCCATTATGAATGCAACTGCGAGGCTGATCTTCCTTGCCAAATGTTTGTCTGCTGCTCCGCTCTGTCAGTCCCTCCATTGGTTGCCGGTTTTCTACCATATTCAATACAAAATATTTTTACTTACACATAAGACTATTAACCAGACCACACCAACATACATCTCTTCACTCATCTAAAAAATTTCACCCAACCTCTCTGCTCAGGACAAGATCTGCGTCTCTCATCCCTACACATTACTTACTCGCATTCCTGGTTACAGGACTTTTTTGGGGCTGCACCCACTCTATGGAATGCCTTACCATGCACAATAAGACTTTTTTCTAGTCTCCAATCCTTCAAGCGTTCCCTGAAAACTCGCCTCTTCAGACAAGCTTATCAGATTCCAGAACCGCCCACACAACCACCTTAGCTCCATATCTAATTACATCCCCTTTCACAGTCCACACATAACCTCACACATTGACTTTCTTGCACATCCTCCTGACATTTGCCCGCCATTCCTGTGTGACTGGATCATGCAGCCCACCAAGAAACTCTGCATTCTGGCTGGACCAAAATGCAATATATAGCACCTGTCCTTGTGTATCAATGCCTATACCCCTATAGATTGTAAGTTTGCGAGCAGGTTCTTCCTACCTACAGTGTATATCTGTAAATAAATAAAATAATAAATATCACAAACAGGAATATTTGCACTGCATGTAGTGTGATTGTAACATCCAATTATATGAGTGCTCTGCTTATTAGGTTAGAACCTTATAACAAGTTATTGAAATATAGGACGGTATTGAGTAATTCTATCTTTTACAGACACTCACTTCAATATATATTCAGTGTATATTGGGCAGCACAGACTGTGTAATGGTTAGTATTGCTGCCTCACAGCACTGAGGTTGTGGGTTCCATTCCCAGTATGAAGCTAACTGTGCTTGCGTGGGTTTTCTCCGTGTACTCTGGTTTCCTCCCACAGTCCAAAAATGTAATTGGCCACCAACAAAAATTATTGTGATTGTGTGCATGTAATAGGGATTATACATTGTAAACTACACTGTGGCAGGGACTGATGTGAATGGCCAAATATTCTTTGTAAAGCGCTGCGGAATATGTGTGCACTATATAAATTACTGGTTGTAAATAAAATAAATATAAATTGCTATATTTTGTAAGCATATATAACACACAATGAATCTTCAAATTTAATTCATATTTCTATTCTTTATTAACACAATTTGTATGTTTCTTTGAATGCTGTCTTTAAATCATGTTTCGCTGGATATATTTTATTGAGACTTAGTAAAAGTTTAGATTTCATGTACAATTTGTGCACCATACAAGACGATCCTTCCTCTTCTTGTTTGTTATATACTGTATTTCATTGATTGTCATAGGCAGCACCCCAGAGGTCTTAAGAGAACTGTATCAGAAATACAAATTCAGGGCACTTATAGAATTTGAACTTGTACAGAAGTTTATTTTGTGCTCCTCTACAGTCTAGACAGGAAGTTTGAACACCCACTTGCAGGTATGTAACTTTGCTCCTCCTGTTCCCCTTTCTTTTTGCCTGTTTTCTAGTTTAGACTAGAGTAGAGAATTTTATTTTTTTCTCTAAGCAGGACTTACTACTTTGTTTCCCCAGCAATGCGCTTCCTTGAACCACTGTTCTGTGATGGGGTGACACCCTGTGGGGAGGACTTCGTGCACTGACTTGCTAAGTGTGGTTCCTGTTATCCGTTCCGTCTATGGGCCATATTCAATATGGGTCGAAAAGTCCAAGGTCAGACTTTTCGCCCTCATCGCCGTTTTTTGCAGGGATAAAGTATCGGGCGCGTGCCCACTTATCCCCGCATTCAATTAGGATCCGTCAAAAATGGGACCAGGCAGAAGGGTAAGTATCAAAGTCCTTGGAATTTTTGGGAAACCATCCTGGCACCCGCCTAAAGATGGTCTGACATAGTGGATCACTATGGGTACCTCCTATTTGGCCTGCTGAAGGTAGTCAGGGTTTTTAAATAGCCGCGGCAGGTGCATAAATGCGGCTTTGGTAGAAGTGGTTTTTTTTGGGGAATAAATAACTAGTCCCATCAAATTTGGGGTACATGAAAATGGGTGCAAGCATATTTTTAAGTCCCTAAAATTTTTTTTTTTCAATTCTTTAAAAATGCACCTGCCAAACTTGATTAACAATTTTGCTAGTTTAAAACTTTGTTCCCCAATAATTTTGTTTTTGCCCCCAAATTAAAGTAAATTTTTTGGGGTGTCCAGAAGATTTTTTAACTTTTTTTTTACACCGATTACTTTTAGGCTGCAGGCTATTTTATTTAATTCTTAAACATTAAACCCCAATTCTGCACTTTTTTCGCCATGTATTACATGGTGAAAACTTATCCCGTTTTTTAACAAAGACTTTTTGCACCTGAGAAAAGTCTTTTGTAATTGAATATGGGGATAAGTGAAACAGGCAAAAATTACATCATCGGCGATAAATTAACGCTGATAACGGACTTTTCAAACCTAATTGAATATGGCCCTATGCTGGAAGTTAGGATGGACATGTAGTCAGTGCTGGTACCGGGTAAGGAAGCCATAATACATGTTAGCATGTACACTGCTATCCCATAATTCTTTGCGAGTCCACATATGCACAACATAGTCGTAAAGCAAGGTGTCGGGCTCCTGAAGATGCCTGCAAATAAAAATTCTTGAGATGAAATGGGTGAAATGGTGTACTAAATAGCTCTGTCACCATCTCAGGAATTTTTCTGACAGTGGTTCCTTTCTTAATCTAGAACAGTGGTTCTCAAACTCTGTCCTCAGGACCCCACACAGTTCACTTTTTGCAGGTCCCCTAGCAGCTGCACAGGTGTATTCATTACTCGCTGACACATTTTAAAAAGGTCCACGGATGGAGCTAATTCTTTAACTTGATTCAGTGTGGAGACATGGAAAACGTGCACTGTTTGGGGTCCTGAGGACCGGGTTTGAGAACCTGTGATCTAGAAGACCAGGCCCATGATGGCAAAAATGTTCATCCCCTGTGCGGTGTACTTGGCAGGCAAAATACAAGAGGATAGCAGATTGTCTCAGTTTACTTCAAGTCCATTTAAGAGAATGGGCCTTGTATGAAAAGGTTGGCTGCCAACATCTTCAAACATTAAGATAAATTAATTCTATTCATGTCACCTAGACACCAGAGCAAGGGGAATAGATGCTCTATCAATGCCATGGTACTTTCAGCTGATGTGTTCCCTCCTTTTCCTCATTGCCTACGCTGTACAAAAGGTCAGGAATAAATCAGTGGAGGTCTTAATAGTTCTTATGTTTTGATGTAGTCCATGGTTTTCAATGGTGTGGCAAATGCTTCTGTATCCTCTATTTCTTTGGATAAATCTTCTGCACTAGGGCCCTATTTGTCAAACCCTAATGTTCTCTCTTTGAGATTGTGGAAGTTGATATGGTTGCTTCTAATGCAGGTTCAGCGGTGTCTACAAAATTGAGGTGGTATTTAAGCTAGGAAACAAGTAGTCTTGTTTTTACTATGGAATTAGACAGTAAAGTGGTACAAACTTACTTACACCATTATTTTTTACTCCAAGCAGTAAAGAAAATTTAACCTAAAAAGCATTTTGTGGCCCCTTGGGATCTTAATCTAGTCCTGCATAAAAATAAATGTAATAAATAATAATAATAAATGTAATAGTCTGATAAATTGATCCTTTTGTCTACCTCAAGTGGCTTACACTTAAATTAAGCCACTTGAGAATAAGAGAATAACGTCCTGTGGTCGAGGTAGCATTTTTTGAAAATATATAAGGACCAATTGATGTCGCAAACTAATTTTATTTTTCTACCTAAGGTAGTGTCTACTTCTCATGTTATATGTCCTTCTGTCTATTTGCAACCAACTAACAAAGCAGAAAGTTTACCTACTATGTTGTGTGTTAGGAAGATTTCTGTGTACGTTTCAGAAGAAAAAAATTGAGTAAGACTTTTTTTTTTGTTCTTTCTGTGGGATTTACTCAGACATGCTCAATTCAAACATACTGGGTGGATCAAGATTTCATTGTGCAGGCTTACAATGGGACATAAATGAGATGGCAGAAACTGTTAAGGGGGGAATTCAATTGTATTTTTGGGAGCCCAAAATAGTGGGCACCCGTCAGAACAATTCAATTGTTGCTATAATCGGGCATCCATTACTTTTGACATGCCAAAAAGCACCAGGTTTAGCCACGCAAAGCGGCTTAATCATAGACTTATTGAAAATTTTTGCTCGCCATCTCAGGAGTCTGCGAGCAGAAATGTGCGGATCTGCAGCTATGGGTGGCCAAATGGCAGTATTGCTGCCGGTATGCGCCATCTAGTGGCTGGCGTGAAAAAACTAATGAAAGCCCTTCTAATGGCACATTCCACAATGGTGACTACAATATCTTGGTCACATTATGTTCTGTTTGTGACGACTTCTGTTAATGGTCAGTTTGAAATGTAAATGTGTAACCAGTTTTTTCAATAAAAAAGTGATATTTGCCTTACCTACTATTTGTGTTTAATCTACTATCTTACATATAAAAAGGACGCCACTGAATGACCTACTTCCGGGAACCAGGAGCTGGCGTTGCTAAGCAACCCATCGGCTTGCGGTCCAAACTGGAAGTATCCACCGCGACCATGTCGGGAGCATACTGAACTGAGAGGCAAAACAATCACATGTATAAAAAACATATAAAAAAAGACAAACAATGTCATAAAAACAAGAGTACATATTAATGCAAACATACAGATATAACATTAACAGGCATAAGAAAAAGCATAGGGAGGCCCTACACATCATCAATCAAAACAATTTTTTTTTTCTTTTTTTTAGTTGATTAAGATGATCACCTTTATGTTATGACTGACATTGAGCATTTCTAGGAAATTAAATAACAGTAATAATTTTATGTATAATAAGGTATTATGTTGAGCCATTTTTAAAAGCTGTTCGTATCTCAGCATTCACAGATGAAACCAAAGCAAATCACAGCAAACTTGCAATTTAGAAGAGCAACTATTGCATGCTATTGTATTTTAGCATCAATAAAAATTTGAAGGTTATATCTGTGTCAGTATTATTTAAAGACCTGTTAGTTGAAAAATATTAAAGATTAATGCAAATTACAACTTAAAATAACATTTAAGCATTGTATGCAATATTTGAGAAAGTTCAAATGTAAAACATACTTTTTTTTCTGTTTACTTTAGGCTGAGGTGTGGGATCTAGACATTTTACGAGCAAGTCACAGATCATGGCCAACAGAAGTCACCGATATCAAGGAGGGATTCATTGTTGTAAAAGGACACTCTGGGGTAGGTTCCGTTTATTTTTTTGCAAATGATTTTATTGATGTTCTGTAATGGTTTACAAACAAGTTATATCCAAAATCTTAGCCGGTACTGACAATCCGTGAAGACGGGATGTAGGAGATTCATCATTGTCTTAAGTTTTGAACATTTATAGATAGATATAAATGTAAGTTGTATTTACGTGATAACATTACCAAGCAACGGTGAGGCATTTAAGAGATTAACAATAGAAAATAGACATGGTACTCCATACACCATCTATAATTTAAAGCGTAGGGTGGGGGAGAGACAAAGGGAAACACACTAGAGAGGGGGGAGGGAATATAACCAGAAATGGCACCATCGATTCAGCTTAATCCTTTAGACCACAGGTTATCAGACTCTGTCCTCAGGACCACAAAGAGTGTTTTTTTTTTTCCGGGTCTCCTCACAGAATCATTTAGCTCCACCGGAGGATCTTTTAAAATGTGTCAGTGAGTAATGAGTACACTTGTTCCCCCTGCCAGGAGACTTGAAAAATGTGAACTGTGTGGGATCCTGACGACAGACTTTGAGAATTACTGCTGTAGACTATAAGCAAAAACTCTTATAGAATACATACAAAATTGAGGTGTACAAGAAGGGGAAGGTAGCAGCGTATTAAGGGGGTCTATTTACTAAGCAGTGTTAGGGGACAGAGAAAAGTGATAAGGTGCCAGGCAAGCAGCTCCCAACTGTCATCTCACAGGCTGTGTTTGAAAAATGACAGTTGGGAGCTGATTGGCTGGTACCTTATCACTTTTCACTCTCTCCTAACACTGCTTAGCAAATAGACTCCTAAGATTCTAAGGACAATTTGTGAGTCAAATTCCGTTCTGTAGGTTCAAACAGCATTTGAGCTTCGATTTTGTGTCATTTCATCGAAGGTATCTATATACTGCTCCTATTTTCTATAAAATTTCTCTACATATTTGTTTACATCAGGTAGAGTAGCCCGTCTGTCAAAGTAAAGCAGTAGTAATATCTTTAACTTCATTGAGGGAGGGGGCCGATTTTGAAGCCCAATGTAGAAGTATTATCTTCTTCGCAATAGTAACCAATATAATGGATTTCTTGTCCTGACCTAGGTCCCAATTGTTGAAGTTAGCACAAAGGCGTGCTAGTGGGTCAGATATTAAAGAGAAAACATAGTATTAATGAAGCCAACCACTTGATACCAAAACTTCTTAACCTTCCCACAATCCCACATACAATGCATGAATTTAGTTGAGGCAATACGACATTTTGCACAAGCTCTGGACTCATTGGGTACCATATGTTTGACTTGTGCAGACAAGATATTTGCCCTATGTATAGTGTACCTATGTATGTGTACCTCCTGTAAATAAGCTGACTGTGGCCACTTTAAGGTGTTATCATAATGTTTAGCCAGATCGGAGTGTGAGAGCAATTTCGGAATGTCAGATCACCATAAGTGAAACAGTGCGTCCCAATGTGGTTGTGTAAGATTATCCTGCAGAAGAGGACAAAGATATTTGGTACGAAACGGTATGAATGTAACTACTCTCTGAAGTGAACAAAGGATCCTAGGATAAAAGTTTGTATGTTGTTGCATTCAGTGTTGATTTATAATGTTGAATTTGCAGAAACATGAAAAATTGTTGTTTTGGAACTTGGTATTGCTGCTGCAGATCCAAGAAGGAAAAGAGATTGCCTCCAGGATCGAATACTTTGGAAGTACAAGATAGCTCTTTATCCCTCCAGCAAAGAAAAGTGTAGTTGGATAGAAAGGGTGGGAAGGAAGGATTGCCCCAAAAGGTGACATATGGAGAGCTACAGTGGTTTCTGTGAAGTTTCTTATTAATATGAATCCATGCATGATGAGTGGCTATTTTAAAATTGTAAAAGAGCTAGATGAGTGGAGCAATTAATGCCAGGCTCTATCAATATATATACTTTTATCCAGGAGCCAGTCACGGATATACCTGAAGAAAACTGTCAAGGAATGCAGATCTGGAGTGCCCATTCGTCCTTTGTCTCGCATGGATTGTAGTTTAGTAAAGACTATCCTAGGCCCCTGTTTTGCCACAAGAACTGAGATATATCCCTATAAAAACCACAAATGTCAGATGGTAATAGGCTAATAGGAATCATTTGCATTACATAAAATAGTTTAGGATAAATAATGCTTATCACCACTGCCATGCAGCCCAGTAATGAGAGGAGGAGGAGGGTTTTCCAAATATCCATTAGAGCAGTGGTTCTCAAACTCTGTCCTCAGGACTCCACACAGTTCATGTTTTGCAGGTCACCCAGCAGGTGAACAGGTGTAGTCATTACTCACTGACACATTTTAAAAGATCCACAGGTGGAGATAATTATTTCACTTGTGATTTTGTCAGGAGACCTGGAAAACATGCACTGTTTGGGGTCCTGGGGACCGAGTTAGAGAACCTGTGTGCTAGAGAAATAACTTTTGAGAGCACCGTACAATAGATGGTCTTTGTAGAGTTTGGAAAGGTAGAATTAATGTGTATTCTTAGATACTTAATCTTATTAGGGACCAGACGAAAATAAATTAAGGGCCGTATTCAATTAGGTGCGAAAAGCCGTTTTCGGCGAAAACTTATCCCCGTATTTCCCGGTGCGGAAAGTCAATGCAGTGAACTCTGAGAAAAAGTTTCACCTACGAATAGCAGTCGGAAAAAAGTGCAGAATTGGGGTTTTGGAGTGCAGACGTCCGGAAACCACTCTGCAACCTTAGGACAGAGCCCAAAGGTAAACCGTGTCAAAAAAAAGTTTAAAAAATACTTAAGGACATCCCTAAAAAGCACTTTAATTTTGGGGGCGAAATAACCAAAGTTGGGGGGCTAACTTAAAAACTAGCGAAATAGACTCCAGGGAGGTCCCCAAGTATGCACCAGGTATTTTTAAGATTGCAGATGCTTGCGTCAGTGGATGTTTTAATGTTTTTATTTTAAACTTCACAATAGCAACTTTTAAATATGCTAGCTCCCATTTTCATGTACCCCAAATTTGCTGGGATTAGTTTTTTTTTTTTTTTTTTTTAAATATTGCTTAATGCCATTCTTCACCACTTCTTCAAAGACGCTAATAGCAAGCTTTTGGAAAAAATAAAGTACCCAGAATAGCTTTATTAGGGGTACTAGAACAACCCTATAGTGTCCCTATGTTAGTGCATCTATTCGGGGGTCCAGGCATTTTTCCCCATTTTCTGACAGGACTTTTCGCCAGGTCCGAATTCGCCGGGTGCCGTTTTTGCCGATTCCTAATTGAATACGGGGAAAGCGGGGACGCGCGCGATACTTTTCCGCAGGTAAAACCAGCGATGATGGCGAAAAGTCCGGCATGCAAAAAGTTTTCGACTTTTCGCACCTAATTGAATACGGCCCAAAATGAGGAATATTCTGAAACAAGGCAAGAGACACTTATAGGGAGAATTTAGCAACGTTAATCTTGTACCCAGAATAGTCTAATATCCATAGCAGCTGGGATCGTATTTACTGGGTCAGACATGACGAGAAGCATGTTGTCTGCAAATAATGCGACTTGAGTAACGTTGCCAACCGAAATGCCTCTTACTAAGTTAGATGTACGCAACACAACTTCCAAAGGTTCAATAGCTAGGTTGAATAGAAACGGGGAAAGAGGGCATCCCTGCCTAATAGCTCTACATATGAGAAACGGGGAAGACAGGTACCCATTGCATGAACACAAAAGATTAAATACCACCAAGGTACTCAACAGGTGCTGGAGTGAGGAGTTCAACCAAGCGCTAAAAAATAAGTTACATATATAGATTAATAAAAATATACATATATGGCATTAGGATTCATTAAGAATAGTTTATTAGATATAATAAAATGTCACTATACTTTTGTACTGTTTTGGATAAACTGATAAACTCACACAGTTCTGACGTGACAAAATAAAAAGGCAAATGATCTCACCCACAACTTTTAAGTCTGATATCTGCCTGTTCATTTACAGCACCTGCTTGGTGGACACTGGGGGTGCCAAGAGATGCAAATTTTAGGACTGTCCACTGGATAATGATTTTTATCACCACTAGAGGAATATCCCTTTAATATGTTAATCTACAATTCAGAATGATGGGTCCTCAAATCATATGGTGTCCATGTGTGGTATAGTCCAAACAAAGATGATATATATTTACTCCCAGTTGGCTTTGTCCTTTTTGGTCCCAAGGCTGGTTCAGGTTGATCGATGGTTATCCGGAACAAATAAGTCCAATAGGATAAAAATTGGTTGAGGGTGACAATCCCTGGTGGTCCCTCAGGCGTTTTGCTGCATCAAGATGCAGCCTTTTCAAAGGTGTCCAATAAGTGTGCAAGATGTGTGTACTATCTTGTGCACTTATTGGGCACCTTTGAAAAAGCTGCATCTTGATGCAGCTTAATGTGTTGGGAAACACCAGGGATTATCACGCTCACCCAATTTTTAGCTTATTGGACTTATTTGTTCTGGATAACCATAGATCAGCCTCAACCACTGGCTACACCTCTCAGCATCTTGCTGTATTGAGTTTGTATTGACCAGCCTCAAATCTTATATTGGGTAACTGGCTACACACTCCGCAATTAATTTATAAGTAATGTTAATTTGCACTTCAGTGTATAGTATCTTTTTCTGATGTGTGTTTTTTTCCCCTTAGTTAGCTTATTGATGTATAGACCCAGATCTTTGCTTAAGCTTGGGCATACACGTACAGCTAAAATGTTTGTCAGACTGACAGACATTTTATTTGGCAACCTGCCAGCCACAGATGTCCGCGGCATACACTGTGAGATTTCTCAGTGTATTAGCTCGACATCTGCGCTCCGCCCCCGGGGGAGGAGACTTTTCCCTGTTCCTTCCATGGGAAGGAACACCGGTAATGTCGGTCTGTCGCCCGCGGCTGGGCATACACTGCCCTATGTGGCCGACAGGTTACCCCCTAAATATCGCATCAGACGGGCATGCTGGACAATCCGGCATACCCCACCGAGCAACATTTAACCCTTGGTCGGCCGCGCACACGCTACAATTATTGGGTCGATCTGCGGATCACCCTGATAATTGTAGCGTGTATGGCCAGCTTTAGTTGTATGTGCTGTTTGTTTGCTTAAGTTAATTTATTGCTAGCCATATTAGTGGGAGTGTTTTGGGGGTTGTTAGCAATCAGTGGATTCACATACCAGGTCTAATATTCAAGTTTCATTATTAGGCTGTAGTGCCCAATCTCATAAGTGCCCAATTTAAAAGTGCACTTTGCATTTTTAATCGAATATTGGCGTTATACTGGCATTAAACTGAAGTGAAATAGAAGTAATAAAAAGATCTACACACATTCAAGAACCAAAACTGTACTGGAACAAAGTTTAAACAACCACTGTGAGTTCACAATGTCCTTACTGCATGATCCATTAGCCTACATAACCAGGACTTTCATCACTGGACTTTCTGTTTAGACACAACAAAAACCTTGTGCCTCAACTGCTACTATTTATGCTGGCTCTGTGCTTTATATATAATCTTAATGCATACGGTATCTGTGTTAATGTCAGCTTACCTCTCTAATAATGTCTTTTTACTTTAGCTCCTGTGCCTAGTCTTACATCATCTAGCTACTACCACTGTCTACTTTATTCTTCACTTTCTACTAACCTCAAATCTCCACTTTTATTATACTCATTAATACATTTTTTTTGTACAGACACCTTTCCCCATATTGTACTTTTTTTTTGCATTTCTGGAAATGTACACTTTCTCTTACACTCCTTCATTCCTACTTTCAACTCTTTCTTCCCCTATTTACCTAATCCTTACCATGGCCATGTATTCCTCAACTCTCCTCTTCACTAAATGTCTACCTAATCTTTTGTTCTGCCCCTTGCTTCCACCTTTTATCCTTTCCCCCTTGTCTCCTCTACTTCCTTCTCCCATTTTCTCCCCTGCTCTGTTTGCCTTCCTCCACCTCTTCTCCCACTATTCCACTTTCATTCTCTTATACCCCATGGAGGCCCTACTACAAAACTGCTAATTTCTCCTCCCACCCTCCTCTCCCTGTCAATTCACCCCACCTCCATCCACATCTCATTAATCTCCCTCCCTGCCCACCTCCTACAGGTTCCCCTCCTAGCACTGGAGCCCGCACGATCACTACACTCTATTTATCTTGGTCCCCCAAATTAATCTCATCTCCACGTTGCAGCAACCCTGATGATCTCATTCACATCTCTTCCACCAACTCTGTCCCTCTATCCTGTGCCCTCTGGAATGCCAGATCAGTCTGTAATAAACTGGTCCCCACCCATGACCTTTTCATCTCCAACTCTCTGAATCTCCTAGCTATTACTGAAACCTGGATTTCACCCTTCTCCTGCAGCTCTCTCCTCTGGGGGCCTCATCTTCTCACCCCCCCCCTTTGCGGCCTGGGGTTCACTATGGGGGTGGTGGTGGGCTCCTTCTATCCCCCGGTTACCAACTCATACCTTCTGAACCATCCCTTTGCATTCTCTACATTTGAAGTTCATGCCATACACCTCTTCCAACCAGTACATCTCCGAGTAGCTGTCATTTACCGTCCTCCTGGCCCTCCCTCCAAGTTCTTTGACAACTTTGCTTCCTGGCTTTCTCTCCTCAGATCTTCCCTTCATTATCCTAGGTGACTTCAATATACCAATTGATATCCCCACAGAATCCTCTGCCTCCAAACTCCTTACCCTCACATCTTCATTTGGCCTCTCCCAATGGACCTCCTCTCCCTCCCATGCGAGTGGGCATTCGCTTGATCTTGTCTTAACTCACTGTTGTGATATTTCTGATTACTCCAATTCCCCATTCCCCCTCTCTGACCATCACCTACTCTCTTTTAACCTAACCCTTTCTCCTTCCCCTCCTCTACCTCCCTAAAGCCACCATCACTAAGCATAACATTGAGGCTATCGACAGTCTCCTTTTTCTTCCTTGCTTAACTCTCTTCTCTCCCCTATCCTCTCTCTCTCTTGCCCTGAACAAGCTGCTTCCCTATGCAACGCCTCCCTTACTTCTGCTCTTGACTCTGTTGCTCCAGGACCACTACGTACCCTCCCAGATCCACATCTCAACCCTGGCATTCCAAATGCACCAGATATCTTCAAAAGTGTTCGACAGTGGAGAAGATCACGCTCTAAGGCAGATTTTCTCCATTTAAAATTTATGCTGTCATCCTACAGTGCTGACCTTTTCCTCTCTAAACAGTCATATTTCAAGAACCTCATCTCCTCCCAGTCCTCAAATCCCCAGCGTTTCTTCTCCACCCTCAACTCCCTACTATGCCCACCCCCTCCTCATCTCCCTTCCTCGCTCTCTGCCCTTGACTGTCACGACTCTGGGGAAACTGACCACCTGTGATGGAGCAGGCTTCGCTGGTTGGGATAGCGGCAGCACTAACAGTGGCGGTCTGAGATAAGTCTTCCTCATAGAACGGCACAGAGTAGAATAAACAGGTCACAGTAACAATGGATGTAGACAGACTGTGTTGGAGCAGGAACTGGATACGTGATGATTAGGATTAAAGTACGGAAATTTATTAGACTTACACAACAGCAGAAGACTTTGGTTCAGATGTTTAGAACTTAAACTCAGAGATGAACAGCGGGAGTCCGAAGTCAGATGTACTTAGGAAATTCAGCTAGACAAATGCAGGAGACCTTGTTCTGTTACTGAGTCCGTATACTGTTCTGTAGACACTGAAGTCTTCACGTAGTAACGCTGGGTTGACCCCAGGTAACTGAGACTGAATCCTAACTGAGGCAGACTCAGTTAAAGTTATAGCAAAAGTCCTAGAGCAGAATACTGAGCTATGCTCAATATAACAATGGCTTGGAAGTAACTTCAGAGATACTGAACTGAGTTCAGACAAACGATAGCTAAAGTTCACTAGGTCAGGAACAAACGTAGATTCGACAGGAGCCAAAAGGAAACCTTTAGGAGACATTGCACAGACGCTGACTGAGAGTCCAGGAAGGGTTTAAATACAAAGTGTCTGTTGCTGGTTGGACAATTACTCACAGCTGACCCAGAAGCAGGGCAGGATTGGGAGATGCGGAATCAGGTGACCAAACCAAGATGGCTGCTCCCATGATCCGGAGAAGTCAGCATGGATGCAAGGAACAGTACCAGGTAGTGAAGATATCCTCGGTTAAGTAATAACAGTGAAAGAGTGGCTGGTAGCGGGGCTGAGTGGTAATCTCCCCAGCAGCGTTAAGTCCCATGCGGCTGACTCCATTCAGCATGCGGGGAGAGCGGGCACATAGCAGAGTGTGCCAGAACTTGATTAGAAGGAGCGCGACTGTCTGGACCCTCTGTAATGATCCGGCAGCCCTCCTGACATTGACTTTTCTATCTACTTCATATCTAAAATTGATTCCATATGTTACAACATCATATCCAACCAGTCCTTCAGCTCTCCACCTCCTCCTTTCCCGGAATACCCCTCCCCATCCATTTTACAGATGCTGACATCCTTCTCCCTTGTATCTGGAGAGGAAGTCATGGCCCTCATCCTGTCTTCCCCCACCCCCCCTTCCACCTCCCCCCCTGACCCCTCCCCTCCCATCTCCTCCGCTACTTTTCTCCGCTACTTTTCTCCTTCTGCCTGCTCCCATCTGGCCCACCTCCTTAATCTTTCCTTCTCATCAGGCACTGTCCCTTCTGCATTCAAGCATGCCCTTGTCTCCCCATATTCTTAAAAAACCTACCCTTGATCCTAATATTCTCTCTAACTACCGACCTATCTCTCTCCTCCCTTTTGCCTCCAAACTCCTTGAGCGCATTGTTTACAACCACCTTACCACCTTTCTTTCCTCACACTTCCTTCTTGACCATTTTCAGTCTTGCTTCCGTTCTCTCCACTTCACTGAAACTGCCCTCACAAAAGTCAGCAACGACCTCCTTGCTGCCAAATCCAAGGGCCATTACTCTCTGCTCATTCTCCTTGACTGATCTGCTGCTTTCGACACTGTGGACCACCCTGTCCTGCTGCAAATCCTTCACTCACTTGGTCTACCTGACACTGCCCTCTCCTGGCTGTCCTCCTATCTCTCTGACTGATCTTTCTGTTTCCTCTCATGACTCCTCTACCCCCTCCCCCCCACACAACCTTTTTCAGTAGGTGTCCCCCAAGGGTTCTGTTCTTGTACCTCTCCTATTCTCCCTGTATACTTCCTGAACTCATCGGCTCTTTTGACCTCCATTATCATCTCTATGCTGATGATACTCCTCAGATCTACCTTTCCTCCCCTGATCTCTCCCCCTCTCTACTGACTCGTATCTCCTACTGTCTCTCTGCTATCTCTTCCGGGATTTCCCAGCGATTTCTTAAACTTAATATGTCTAAGACAGAGCTGTTCGTCTTCCCACCCTTCACCATAAACTCACTTCCCACTATTTCTTTATCTATTGATGGCACAATGATCTCATCTAGCCCCAAAGTGTGCTGTCTTGGAGTCATCCTGGACTCATCCCTCTCCTTCAAACTACATATCCAGAACCTCTCACAGTCCTGTCGTTTTCATCTAAAAATATTTCCAAGATCAGACCCTATCTCACCCAGGATGCTACGAAAACCCTCATACACTCACTGTTCATCTCAAGATTGGACTACTGTAATCTCCTATCTGGCCTCCCCAAATCCCATCTCTCTTCTCTCCAGTCTGTCCTCACTGCTGCTCCTCGGCTCATCTTCCTCTCCAAACGCTCTACACCTGCCTCCCCTCTCCTACAAGCCCTCCACTGGCTCCCCTTCCCTTTCAGAACCCAATTCAAGGTTCTCACCCTCGCTTACAAAGCCCTCTCCAAATCTTCTCCCATTTATACACTACCGTTCAAAAGTATGGGGTCACTTAGAAATGTCCTTATTTTTGAAAGAAAACCACTGTTTTTTCAATATAGATAACATTAAATGAATCAGAAATGCACTCTATACATTGTTAATGTGGTAAATCACTATATTAGCTGCAAACGTCTGTTTTTAATGGAATATCTACATAGGTGTATAGAGGCCCATTTCCAGCAACCATCACTCCAGTGTTCTAATAATGCATTGTGTTTGCTAAGCGTGTTAGAAGACTAATGGATGATTAGAAAACCCTTGAAAACCCTTGTGCAATTATGTTGGCACAGCTGAAAACTGGTTTGCTCGTTAGAGAAGCTATAAAACTGGCCTTCAGTTGAGCTAGTTGAGTATCTGGAGCATCACATTTGTGGGTTCGATTATACTCTCCAAATGGCCAGAAAATGAGAACTTGCATGTGAAACTGGACAGTCTATTTTTGTTCTTCGAAATGAAGGCTATTCCATGCGAGAAGTTGCTAAGAAATTGAACATTTCCTACAACGGTGTGTACTACTAACTTCATTTAACAGGCTCTAACCAGAGTAGAAAGAGAAGTGGGAGGCCCCACTGCACAACTGTGCAATAAGACAAGTACATTAGAGTCTCTAGTTTGAGAAATAGACGCCTCACAAGTCCTCAACTGGCAGCTTCATTAAATGGTACCCGCAAAACGCCAGTGTCAACGTCTACAGCGAAGAGGCGACTCCGGGATGCTGGCCTTCTAGGCAGAGTGGCCACGAAAAAGCCATATCTGAGACTGGCCAATAAAAGGAAAAGATTAATATGGGCAAAAGAACAGACATTGAACAGAAGAAGATTGGAAAAAAGTGTCATGGACCGATGAATCGAAGTTTGAGGTGTTTGGATCATGCAGAAAAACTTTTGTGAGACGCAGAACAAGTGAAAAGATGCTGCAAGAGTGCCTGACTCCATCTGTCAAGCATGGTGGAGGTAATGTGATGGTTTGGGGCTGCTTTGGTGCTGGTAAAGTGGGAGATTTGTACAAGGTAAAAGGGATTTTGAATAAGGAAGACTATCACTCCATTTTACAATGCCATGCCGTACCCTGTGGACAGCGCTTGATTGGAGCCAATTTTCTCCTCCAACAGGACATTGACCCAAACCACACCTCCAAATTCTACAAGAACTATTTAGGGAAGAAGCAGGCAGCTGGTATTCTGTCTGTAATGGAATGGCCAGCGCAGTCACCAGATCTCAGCCCCGTTGAGTTGTTGTGGGAGCAGCTTGACCGTATGGTACGCAAGAAGTGCCCATCAAGCTAAGCCAACTTGTGGGAGGTGCTTCAGGAAGCGTGGGGTAAAATTTGTTGAGTTAATCTGAAGAAATTTCACCCCACGCTTGCTGAAGCATCTCCCACAAGTTGGATAAATTATATGGGAAAGATTTCTGGACTGCCCACCCTAAATATATATATATATATATATATATATATATATATATATATATATATATATATATATATATATATGGGAGGTGCTACCTGATGAGACTAATTGCAGGCACAAAAACAGACAAATCTCAGGTGTACAACTCCAAATTATTGATAATATATAAATAATATATGGGGGTGTTCTGCGCACTGGATTTGAATCGTAGTATGTTGGAGACCTACCCTACAGAGGTTACTTGGATATGGTGGGTAGGCCCATAACCTTGGCCAAGATTATGCTAAAAACCTCTATTGATTGCAAAATTGCATTTATATATTACCTCAACAAATTAAAAGCTAGAATGCCAAAGGTCTGCAATTGCTGCAAAAGGAGCATTCTTCGACGAAAGCAAAGTTTGAAGGACAAAATTATTTCAATTAAAAATCATTATTTCTAACCTTGCCAATGTCTTGACTATATGTTCTATTCATTTTGCAACTCATTTGATAAATAAGTCAGTTTTCATGTAAAACACAAAATTGTCTGGGCGACCCCAAACTTTTTTAACGTTAGTGTATCTCTGATCTAATCTCCCTTCACTCTCCTGTCCGCCCTCTTCGTTCAACTAATGCACGCCGCCTTTCATGCCAACTGATTACTTCCTCTCGCTCTTGCCTCCAAGATTTTGCCCGTGCTGCTCCACACCTTTGGAACTCTCTCCCTTTCCCCGTCAGACTCTCCACCTCTCAACAATCATTCAAACTGGATCTCAAGACCCACTACTTCATTAAAGCCTTCCAGCTCTCATACTAACTTGCTGCTATATGCTCCTTCCTCCCCGTCTACCCCATCTGTGTCACACTTGTTTGTCTGCCCTTCCCCTTTAGAATGTAAGCTCTTATGAGCAGGTCCCTCTATCCTCTTGTGCTTCTCCCTACTTTATTTTATCTACTTCTTTCTCCCCACTAGGGCACCTAACACTTGGTTGCTTAATCTCTGCTGCTTATGTGGGTGTTATGGTCGCTAATGTAGCAATGTCTATTATCCATGTCCTTGTCCTGTATTGTATTGTACTGTAAGTCTTTGGTTACGTATTTGTTTATATATTTTGTTAAGGCGCTGCGGAAAACTTGTGGCGTCATATAAATAAATGTTGATAATAATTACCAGCCCTTGGGACCAAAAAGGACAAAGCCAACTGGGAGTAAATATATATCCTCTTTGTTTGGACTATACCACACATGGTCACCATATGATTTGAGGACCCATCATTCCGAATTGTTGTTTAACATATTAAAGGGAGATTCCTCTAGCGGTGATCAGGATCATTATCCAGTGGACAGTCCTAAAATTTGCATCTCTTGTCCACCACAAAGGTGCTGTATGTGAACAGGCAGATATCGGACTTTAGGGTTGTGGGTGAGATAATTTACCTTTTTATTTTGTCACGTCAGAACTGTGAGATTATCTGTACCCTATGCATAATTCAGACATAGTATAATAGGCCTAACATATAAACTGCTGACCAGAGACATTATAGAGCCACCAAAGGGGAGTGAGAGGAGAATTGGGAGGAACACACAATCGGAGAGAGAGACCACAAACAGAATGGACAGGGAAGAGAATAATAAGCAGAACACACTATCTTGAAATGCAAAGTGTTTGTGAAATAAGCATTTCAGGTAATAAAGAAACAGAATCTTAAAGAAACACACAGGTCATCAGACGAGACTTCCAACTACATTCCATTTACATATCGCAATATGTCTGCAGTGCCCGTCTAACCCCATTATTATAACATTTTAACAATAAGCAGGCTGCATTGTAAGAAAAATGAAAGCAAATTCAACAAACATTGACATGAAAGAATGTTGACCATCAAAACACAAATTAAACATTTGATAAGGTAGCTAAATACTTAATCAACAAAGGAACACATGCTGTAATATATTTGTGATGTAAAAAAAAACTCAGAGTAAAAAGTATCATCAGATGAGAGCAAGGATTCTCACAGATCCAAAATGTTATCTGGGGTGGTAGATTTATTGACAGTTTATTATTTATTAACAGTTTCTTATATAGCGCTGCAAATTCCGTTGCGCTTTAGATATGACAGGACCACTGAACCTTCAAAGCAGGTAATTAAGAAAGGGAGTCAGATGTCCTGAGTAGCCACTTGTTCCTTCTGATGATATGCTGCAGCATCATCTGGGTTGCAAAAATCTTTGTGTCAAACCTTCGAAGAGACTCAGCCTGGCAGGATAGATTATTATTATCCATTATATGGCGCCACAAGGGTTCCGCAGCGCCTTACAAAGTACAGAAACAAATGAGCACACAAAACAACAGTTATTAACAGTACAGACAATGCAGGACAAGTACATGATTTATAAACAATGCTGCATAACACCTAAATAAGCAGCAGGGTGTCAGTAACCAAGTTTTAGGTGCCATTGTAAATTAAAGTAAAAGTAAGGCAAGAAGAAGCACGTGAGGGAAGAGGACCCTGCTCGCGAGAGCTTACATTCTAAAGGGGAGGGTCAGATAAACAGGGGTGACACAGATGGGCAAGATAGTGAGGAATGAGCATAGAGTAGTGGGTTAGGATGAGCGCTGGAAAGCATTGAGGAAGAAATGGGTCTTGAGAGCCCATTTGTAGACTAAGAGCCAGGAAGCCAAGTGATGGAGGAATTTTGAACGAAGGCCAGGGAGACAAAAAAATGGCAGCTACTTGAAGACGTTGGAAGAAGCAAATGTCATGAGTGTCGAATGGAAAGAATGAGATGGAGGGTTCAGAAGGTAAGACTTGGTAGGAGTGACCCAAGGATAGCAGGCCAGGGTGTGTGAGAGAATGTAAGGCTCCCAAAGGAGATAGCTGCAGGAGCAGTGGTGTAAGATGGGTAAATTCAGGGTTTGGTGATGGCAAGGAGAATCAAGGCGTTGCAGATGAAGTGCTCATGAATGGGGACCAGTTTATTATAGACAGAACTGGCTTTCCAGAGGGAACAGGAGAGAGGGACAGAGTTAAGAGGCAAGAGGAGAATGAGATTATTAGGGTTGATGTAGTGTGGAGGTGATATTGATCTAGAGAAGGGGGATAAGGAGTGTGGGGGTATGTGGCTGGCTACTGAATGAGGAAGGGTGACAGCAGGTGGTGGGTAAGGTGGAGGTTTAGTGTGGTGTGGGGGGTGGGAAGAGGACAGGTAACTTGGAGAAAAGAGAGGGTGCAGGGTTTAGTGGTGGTGCAGCAGGACCATGGTGGAAGAGAAGTGAATAATACTGGAGTTGTGGGAGATGCAGTGGAGAGACTTACAGTCAGGTGCATAAATATTGGGACATTGACAGAATTTTCATATTTTGGCCTCTATTCACCACCACAATTGCTTTGAAATGAAACAAACAAGATGTGCTTTAACTGCAGACTTTCAGATTTAATTTGAGGGTAATTACATCCAAATCAGGTGAACGGTGTAGGAATTATAACGGTTTCTATATGTGCCTCACACTTTTTAAGGGGCCAAAAGTAATGGGACTATCAACTGAAAAGCTATTTCATGGACAGTTGTGGGCTATTCCCTCATTATTTCATTATCAATTAAGCAGGTAAAAGGTCTGGCGTTGATTCTAGGTGTGACATTTGCATTTGGAATCAGTTGCTGTCAACTCTCAATATGAGATCCAAAGAGCTGTCACTATCAGTGAAGCAAGCCACCATTAGGCTGAAAAATCAAAACAAACCCATCAGAGAGATAGCAAAAACATTAGGTGTGGCCAAATCAACTGTTTGGAACATTCTTAAAAAGAAAGAACGCACCGGTGAGCTCAGCAACACCAAAAGACCCGGAAGACCACGGGAAACAACTGTGGTGGATGACAGAAGAATTATTTCCCTGGTGAAGAAAAACCCCTTCACAACAGTTGGCCAAATAAAGAACACTCTCCAGGAGGTAGATGTATATGTGTCAAAGTCAACAATCAAGAGAAGACTTCACAAGAGTGAATATAGAGTGTTTACCACAAGATGTAAACCATTGGTGAGCCACAAAAACAGGAAGACCAGATTAGAGTTTGCCAAACAACATCTAAAAAAGCCATTACAGTTCTGGAACAACATCCTATGGACAGATGAGACCAAGATCAACTTGTACCAGAGTGATGGGAAGAGAAGAGTATGGAAAAGGAAAGGAACTGCTCATGATCCAAAACATACCACCTCATCAGTGAAGCATGGTGGTGGTAGTGTCATGTCGTGGGCATGTATGGCTGCCAGTGGAACTGGTTCCCTTGTATTTATTGATGTTGTGACTGCTGACAAAAGCAGCAGAATGAATTCTGAAGTGTTTCGGGCAATATTATATGCTCATATTCAGTCAAATGCTTCAGAACTCTTTGGACGACGCTTCCCAGTGCAGATGGACAATGACCCGAAGCATACTGCAAAAGCAACCAAAGAGTTTTTTAAGGCTAAAAAGTGGAATGTTATGCAATGGCCAAGTCAATCCCCTGACCTGAATCCGATTGAGCATGCATTTCACTTGATGAAGACAAAACTGAAGGGAAAATGTCCCAAGAACAAGCAGGAACTGAAGACATTTGCAGTAAAGGTCTGGCAGAGCATCAACAGGGATGAAACCCAGCATCTGGTGATGTCTATGGTTCCAGACTTCAGGCTGTAATTGCCTGCAAAGGATTTGCAACAAACTATTAAAAAGTGAAAGTTAGATTTAGGATTGTTTAGTTTGTCCCATTACTTTTGGCCCCTTAAAAAGTGTGAGGCACATATAGAAACCGTTGTAATTCCTACACCGTTCTCCTGATTTGGATGTAATTACTGTCAAATTAAATCTGAAAGTCTGCAGTTAAAGCACATCTTGTTTGTTTCATTTCAAAGCCATTGTGGTGGTGAATAGAGGCCAAAATATGAAAATTCTGTCAATGTCCCAATATTTATGCACCTGACTGTATAGGTGCAAAGGCCTTACGCGGTCAATTCCACCGAAAAGTCATGAAATATGTAGTGCTCAGAGCCTTCCCAGGTGAGCGATTGTATCTTCCTAGAGGCATTCTGGAAAGCCATTTTATGGGGATAAGACATCTAAATAATGTCACTCTTGGTCGGGATGTAGGTGAGGAGGCTGCTTTCCCAACACTCTACACTCTTTCAATCTCTACTGTAGGTCTTGGCACTCGGACTGTGCTAATTCAGGGCCCTTCACAGATTCAGGAGCAACAATTAGGCTGATATTGATCCTACGAGAACGATTTTGTTAATCGGCAAGTTTATTGCACAAGTGATAATCTTTTTCTAAATTGTGTACAGTGTGTTTTAGCTGTCACATCCTGAAAGGTGTCAAAACATTTGTGCAGCTTCAGAAACTCGTTGAGAGAGACATTGAAGCTGCTGTGTAATAGATACTACCTGCGTCAGAATGGGGGCCATGGTGTTCTTTAAGGCCTCCACTTCATCTTCATATGGGATGGAAGTATCTGAGGCATTACGCACCTGTATGGGATCAGCTTTCTTTGCCACCGGAGTAATCGAGGCTTTCCGGGGCCATATTGGGGTCAGCCATTCTCTTCTCCTGCCTCTGGGGTTGCGGGACGGGTATTAGCGGCGGTGGAGGAGATGAGAATTTCTCCATTGTCAGGCATTTTTTTTTATTATTTATTTTTTTTTTTTTATAGAGTTTAGGGCTAGAAAACCTGCTGTAGTTAATGAGTAATGTTGCCCAATATCACAGATAATCAATGTGAGGCTGGTACTGGAAATAAACTTATACCTGTATTAAATGTGGTTAGGAGATGGCCATACATCACCGCTATTGACTTGTGTGCAGTCAATTTAATTTCATATTACTTTGCAGCAGATGGTATAGGGTTCTGCAGAACATGGTATGAGGCATATCCAAGTAGCGCCCATGGCGATTCAATTATCTGCTAATACCCCATAGCTTTTCTCCACGTGGTAAATACTGTACCTAATTAGATATGCCCATATGAGTTGGGCCAACATATACGTTTTATAATAAGAGGTCAGTATATAACTAGAGTGTGCTACAATGGTATTCAGAACTATTTTCATAGCCATATGAAAGTAGTTATTTGATTTTGCAATGTAGCGAAATGGACATCTGGTGAGCTCTGAATAAGTATAGGATACATGGTAACATCATAATTTTATGTGCATTGGTAGGCCCAATAGTTATATGATTTGTTGCTCAAGAACATATTGCAGGGTTTTAAACACATTTAGCTTGAAACTATATTTCTACTTCAGGGTCCATAGGGTATCCACAGGATACCTTGGGGTATAGGTGTGACGTCAGTCGCAGGGCACCAAAGAGTTAAGCTTTCAGCCTCCCAGGATGCACTAGGTCCCCCTCCTATACCCCGCCCCCGGGCCAAGGCACCTCAGTTTAGTTTGGTGCCCGGCCGGAGTCGGGTGCACCTGTTGGAGTGGGGGCTAGAAGAGCCCCTGAAGCTTTTTCTTCATGCAGCTGTGGCTGCACATCTGGATGAACAGCATGGACAGTCAGTCCTGACGTCCATGCTGTCTTCCCTACACCCCGCTGGTACCAGAACGCCGGTACTGATCCGGGGATGCTGGTGGGCGTCTGGGGTCACAGCTAGCGGTGACCCCAGATGCTCCGGACCATGGCCGGATTCAAGGGGGACAGAGGTAAGCAGCGGGGTCCCGCGGTGGGTCCCCGCTGATCACATGGTCCTAAGTCCCCAGGCAGGGGGCTCCCTGGGGACTGGCTGCAGCGTGGAGCCAGGCGACCAACCTGCGCTTCCACTACCCCCTGGGACAGCGGACCGCAGCAGAGCGGTAGCGCTGCGGCGTCCCAGGGTTTAAATGCATGCCAGGGGAGCGCGCCTTCCCTGTCTCACAGCCGGCGCCTCCCCCGCTGCACACAGCCCTCTCTGCATGCTGCCGACTGGTCCTGTGGCAGCGCTCCTCCCCCAGGCCAGCCTCCTCTCTGCTCCTCGGCGGCCATCTTCTCCAGAACGCATGGTGAACGCTGCTGGAAGCGCTGAACGGAAGCATCGTGGTCTGGGTCCCCCCGCATACCTCTCCTCCGCTGTGGCTCAGGTCTGTGTATGCAGCGCTGTGTCCTACCAGGCCCTGTGTCTGTGTAGTTGAGTAATCAGCGCTGTTAGTGCAGGAATTGTTATTTCTCTGCATTGTATGTGACTGTGCTAGCGCTGCCTGTAACTTTTCTTCTCTAAACTGTCAGCTTTATTACTGTCCCTGTTCTTCTGCTAAAGCCCTTGCGGTGCGGTGCTGCAGGGTGGTCTCTCGCCTATTTAATACTTAATTGGTGAGAGAGGTCACATACGTGGTGCCATCATGTCTGAAAGTGATTTTCCCCTCCGGCTACAGTGTACCACGTGCAAAGTACCGTTAGCGGAGGGGGAGGGTAGCGCGGAGGGCCTTTGCCGGCAGTGTTTGTCCATGGCGCGGCCTATTACGGTTACAGCACCGGTACAGGAGCCGCCCTGGGCTTGTTTCGCTCAGGCGTTAACAGCTTTAGTGGGCCAGTTAGCTCCGCAGCCCGCGTTTACTCCGATGGGTTTGTCCCAGCAGTCTGTGGTGTCGTCACCCATGCAGGGGTTCCCACGACAATTGGTGGTACCCCACAGTCTCCCTATTTCCCCGCTCCCGGGTTCTCAGGAGCCAGCGTGGGTTAACTCCCTGACGAGTTCTGTACAGCACTTGTCGGATGTGTTGCAAGGGGAGTCTGTGATGCAGCCTCATAAAAGGCCGGTGGCGTCTCTGTCCGCTCCTTATGAGGATGACGAAGGGACGTCTGATGATGGGGAGATTCTGGATCCTTACGATCAGGAACCTCTCCATACTAAGGACGCTGATGCTAAGTCCAAAGTATATATTCCTGGACTTATCCGGGCGGTCCGCCCAGCCTTGGTGATTGAGGACGAAGTTCCCCCAGCGGCTAAATCTAAGTATGCCTTTTTCAAAGATGTGAAGGGCGATGCCACAGTCTTTCCTCTTTCGGGTCAGTTGGTGGACCATTTAGAGGAGGCGTGGAAACAACCTGGCAAAAGATACCAGCCGCAGAGACGCCTGGCGGTGGCTTATCCGTTCGCGGATAATTATTTTGCTAAGTGGGAATCCCCTCCACAGGTGGATTCTCACGTGACCCGTCTTGTCCGTAGTGCCACATTGCCGATGCCATCCATGTCCTCCCTTAAGGATGCTACGGACCGCAAGGTAGAAATCTGTCTGAAGTCCGCTTATTCCCTTGCAGGGGGGGCAGCACGGCCGGCTATGGCCATTTGCTGGGTTGCCAGAGCGATGGAGCGCTGGGCGGATTCATTAGAGGCTTCTTTTGAATCCGACTGTCCGGCCGAACAGGCGGAGTTGATTGGCAATCTCCGTGATTCGGCCACCTACATCAACGAGGCGGCTCTAGACATTAGTACTCTGGTGTCTAGAATTTCTTCAGCAGCGGTAGCTGCTCGTCGCACCTTGTGGCTGCGATCCTGGAAGGCGGACGCAGATTCCAAGAAAGGTCTGGAAGCGTTGCCGTTTACCGGAGAAGTTCTCTTCGGTCCGGATCTGGATAAGATTGTGGCCACGCTGGCGGCAGCCAAATCTGCTTGTCTCCCGTCGGCCGCTGCTCCTTCTGGTTCGGGACCATCGTCCTTTCGGTCATCTAGGGCCCAGGGCAGGCCCAAACCACAGTCGTTTCCTCGACAGGCTGGCCCTAAGAAATCGGTCAAGCCCCGGAAGCAGGCATGGAGTACCAGACATCCGGCCCCCAAGCCAGATGACAAGCCTGCGGCCTGACGGTCCGGGCCTCCCTTTGGGGGATCCCAGGGAGGGAGGCCGCCTGCTACAGTTCGCCCAGTGTTGGTCGACCACTACGACAGACACTTGGGTTCTGGAGGTGGTTTCCCACGGATACGCCCTCTCCTTCCGGCACAGACCCCCGGCTCGCTTCTTCACCACGGGTCTCCCATCAGACCGGAACAAGGCTACGGAGCTGCGGAAGGTATTGCACACTATGCTCCAGGCTGGAGTTATAGTGGCTGTTCCATTCTCCCAGAGGGGCCAGGGTTTCTATTCAAATCTATTTTTGGTACAGAAACCCAATGGGTCATATCGTCCGATTCTCAACCTCAAAGCACTCAACAAGTCTTTGCGGGTCCCGAAGTTTCGGATGGAGACCCTACGGTCCATCATTCTGGCGCTGGAACCTGGGGACTACTTGGTGTCATTGGACATACAGGACGCTTACCTGCATGTCCCTATTCTTTTGCGCCATCAACTGTTCCTCAGGTTTGCAATCCGCAGCGACCACTTCCAGTTTCGGGCGTTACCTTTTGGCCTGGCAACAGCACCACGTGTTTTCACCAAGGTGATGGCGGTCATGGCGGCTTCTCTGCGGCTGCAGGGAGTCCGCATGTTGCCGTATTTGGACGACCTGTTATTGGTGGCAGGATCTCCAGAGCTCCTGTTACGCCACTTGGACCTGACCATGCTGCAACGGCACGGCTGGCTAATCAACTGGCAGAAGTCCACTCTAATCCCGTCTCGGAGGATTCTGCATCTTGGAGCCTTATTGGACTCGGGACAGCAAAGGATCTTCGTGACGGAGGACAAGATCTCTGCTTTACAGTCAAGGGTGCGCAGTTGCCTGCACAGCCGCCGGGTGTCCTTACACTCGGCGATGAGGTTACTGGGCTCCATGGTGTCGGTGTTCGTCATGGTGGAATACGCCCAGTTTCACTCCAGACCTCTGCAGCACCTGATCCTGTCCAAGTGGAACGGGCTGACTCAGTCTCTGAAGTCCCAGACGATTGTGCTCACCCAGGAGGTTCGCCTGTCCCTTGCGTGGTGGTTACAGACGACCCACCTCAACAAGGGACGTCCGTTCTGGGTTCCAAATTGGGTCCTGTTGACAACGGACGCCAGTCTTCGGGGCTGGGGAGCAGTTTCGGGTCCACACTTGTTCCAGGGCAGGTGGACGCCGACAGAAGCGGAGCTTCCAATAAATATCTTGGAACTCCGTGCAGTCTTCAATGCTCTCCAGCAGGCACAGCGGTTTCTCCAGGGTCGCCCGGTGCAGGTCCAGTCGGACAACGCTACCACCGTGGCCTACATAAACAGGCAAGGAGGAACTCGCAGTCGGGCGGCTCTCGTAGAGGTCTCTCGGATCCTGGTTTGGGCGGAGCGCAATCTTCCGGCCATATCAGCGGTCTTCATCCCGGGAGTGCTAAATTGGGAGGCGGACTTTCTAAGTCGCCAGGACGTTCATCCGGGGGAATGGTCCCTGCACCCGGACGTTTTTCAACTACTGGTGGACAGGTGGGGTCTTCCAGAAATCGACCTCATGGCGTCCCGGCACAACAACAAGTTGCCGGTGTACGGGTCTCGCACAAGAGACGAAGGGGCGTCTCTGGTGGATGCTCTGTCCGTCCGGTGGACGTTCCGGTTCGCATACCTGTTCCCTCCGGTCTCCCTTCTTCCACGGGTAATCCGGAAATTCAAACAGGAAGGAGGGACGCTCCTGTTGATAGCTCCCGCGTGGCCCAGACGGCACTGGTTCTCAGACCTTCAGGGTCTGTCCGTGGACAGTCCTCTGCGGTTGCCGCTACGACCGGACCTTCTGTCTCAGGGTCCTTGCCTTCACCCGGACCTGACTCGGCTGTCTTTGACGGCGTGGCTGTTGAGACGGCCATGCTGAGGTCCCGGGGGTTTTCCAGCTCTGTGGTGCGTACCATGTTACGAGCTCGGAAACCGTCTTCCGCGAGGATATACCATCGCGTGTGGCATACGTTCTTCCAGTGGTGTCGACCGAGAGGTTATGCACCGCGGGAGTTTCGTCTGTCTCGGATTCTCGCCTTCCTGCAAGCGGGACTAGATCATGGGCTTCGCCTTGCTTCTTTGAAGGTACAGGTTTCGGCCCTATCTGTCTGGTTTCACCGTAGGATTGCTACAATCCCGGATGTGCGCACCTTTATGCAGGGTGTTCTCCGCATTCAGCCGCCCTTTGTTCCACCTGTGGCGCCTTGGGATTTGGCTGTGGTCCTGAGGGCTCTCCAAGGACCGCCGTTTGAACCACTGGGCTCAGTGGATCTTAAATGGCTAACAGCGAAGACTGTTTTCCTTCTGGCCATTGCTTCGGCCAGACGTGTTTCTGAGTTAGGGGCTCTTTCTTGTAGACCCCCTTTCTTGGTTTTTTATGGGAACAGGGCAGTGCTCCGCACTCGGCCCGAGTTTCTTCCCAAAGTTGTTTCCCAGTTTCATGTTAACGAGGAAATAGTTGTTCCGGCCTTTAACTCACCGGGTCTTTCCGTGGGTGAGGCCTCTTTGGATGTTGTGCGGGCCTTAAGGACTTATGTTGACCGCACTTCTTCGTTTAGGAAGTCGGACGCTTTGTTTGTCCTCTATGGCTTCCGTAAAAAGGGTTGGCCTGCTTCAAAGCAAACTTTGGCAGCCTGGATCCGTATGGCTATTTCTGAAGCTTATCTTCATGAAGGCCTACCGGTCCCTCCTTCTCTGAAGGCTCATTCCACTAGGTCTGTGGGTCCTTCGTGGGCAGCTCGACGTGGTGCCTCGGCAGTTCAGATCTGCAAGGCTGCTACGTGGTCTTCTGTCCATACCTTCGTGAGGTATTACAGGTTTGACACCTTCGCCTCTCAGGATGCTTCCTTCGGGCGGCGGATTCTCCTTTCTGCACAGGAGCGTCCCCACCCTTAAAGGATACTGCTTTGGGACATCCCCAAGGTATCCTGTGGATACCCTATGGACCCTGAAGTAGAAAATATGAGATATGGTAAGAACTTACCCTTGTTATCTCTATTTCTACAAAGTCCATAGGGTTCCACAGGACTCCCGCCCTGTCGCACCTGTGCTGCAGATGGGCTTTGCTCTGGTCACCGGTTTTCCGTCTCCCTCTGGTGAGAATGTGATTCTTGTATGTGTCCAGATCTTTGTTCTCTCTCTTCCTTCTCCTCCTCCGGCCTATGGCTTGGTAACTAACTGAGGTGCCTTGGCCCGGGGGCGGGGTATAGGAGGGGGACCTAGTGCATCCTGGGAGGCTGAAAGCTTAACTCTTTGGTGCCCTGCGACTGACGTCACACCTATACCCCAAGGTATCCTGTGGAACCCTATGGACTTTGTAGAAATAGAGATAACAAGGGTAAGTTCTTACCATATCTCATATTTTTTTCACCCTAGTATCCAGTTGTGACTTAATGTATAACTGGTTTAATTGGTAATGCCTCTTATTTAGGGTAAATTCTGAGTCTGAGCAGAAATCCTGTAAATAAATGTTTAGTAGTGAGGCTGTGATATTAACAACCATAAGTTTAGTATCAGCTGTATGCCAATTCTTATTTCTATAGGTGCGTATCCACTACCCGATTTTAGCAGGCGATTGAACGATAACGACATTCGTTATCATTCAATCACTTGCAAATCGGGCACTTTAATGTTAAAAATGACCAGTGATTTGCGCACCCACTGGTCGTTTTTGACATCTATCATTGCCCGAACATGCTGGTCAACCTGACTACGACGTCAGGTTGCCCATGTTCGGGGATGATTGATGTGCCTACACTGAATGACTGAATGTTCAGTGTAGACATCACAGAAAAACGACTGCACGATTACAATGCCGTAATCGTGCACTCGTTTCACAGTCGTCAAATGGATATGCACCTTTAGTGCAGTAGTTCCCAAACTTTTTTTGAATCAAGGCGCTCTAGACTATCAGAATTTCTTTACGGCACCACATGGCAAGGATTATTAACTAATTTGTGTTTATCTGTCATGCTTAGGTTCAGTTATGTGGTGGAGGTCAGGGTTGTGCTTCTTTTAGTTCACAACCGTATATTATGATAGGCAAAACCAGTGCTGGTGGCTGCCAATCACATTGACCATATATAATTTTATTTGATCCTGGACCACCAACCCATGGCACCCCCTGCAAATGCCCTGCAGCACACCATTGTGCCCCGGCCCCCAGTTTGGGAAATACACTGCCTTAGTGCCTGCCATAATGTCCTTGACATGTGTTGCCAAAACAACCAGTTGTTTAATGCTGAGTGCTAAAATTTATTGGGTATTTGTGTCAACCGTACCTTGTAATATTCTTTATTAACTACCTCTAATGAGAACTCGGTATTACAAATAGTAGCTGAAGGTGTAGGGTAAAGCCTTCTAATGCATTATAGAAGTCTCCTCTAATCCCAAAGTGCCTGAAGTTAAGATGAAAATAGTGATACAGCTAGACCAGGGGTTTTCAACCTTTAAGACCATGTGGGCCACATTAAAAAATTCAACGAGGGCCACTAAGCTATACTGTGATATTTAGACTCTAAATTTTAGAAGGATTCTAAGACCTTTTCCAGACTCATAAGGCCATAATGAAGACTTCAGAAGATAATTTTATTATAATAATGAACAAAACTTGGTCTGTTTACCTTTTTACAATAGTATGTTTGTCAGTACAACAGTAGAACAAATAACTAATAAAGACTCACTGTATACACTCCAGCATGTGTATGCTTGTAGGACAGGTTGTTTCTATGAGAAGTGCCTGCTGGAGGTTGCTGGCCATAAGGATGTATCTGGCTTCCGTGATTAGTGCGGTCAAGTGGGAGAACCGCGATAAGTGGCTGCGCTGTCCAACAATGGAGCTTGCTGGATGGCTGCACTCTGCACTGATGGAGACGCATGTGCTGCTGACACGGAGGACACATCAGAGCCTCTCCCCGCCTCCTTCCTAGCAGCAGAGACTTTGGTTAACCCCTTCAGCGCCAGCATCCCCGCCACCAATCCCCCCCCCCCACCCCCAACCTGGTCCATGGGGATCAGTCCACAGGTGCCCCGGTCGGCAGGCAACGGGGAACAGCTCCACGGGTTTGAGACTCCTGAGCTAGACAAAGTATTTGATTATTTGCAGAGAGCTAATGCAAATTATTCTGAATCAACATACTGCAGACAATATATGCCTCATCAGCGGCATCTTCTGCTCTGTTACTGGCAGCCTATCGCTGCTAGCGACTGCTTTCACATAGCGGGGACCTTGCAAAACCTGGAAGGCTTCGCTAAAGCCAGAAAGGCTGCTGCCCTGTCCTCAATGCAGGCAATTGGGACTGTATCGCACTTGCCAACTAAAGATGACGAGAGCGATACAGTGACAAACAGCGGTAATCTTAAAGGAGGGCATAACTTCTAGTGAGTGCTAAAGGGGTTATGTCTCTTGCAAATCGGGAGGAGACGATGTCTTAATCGTACAATCGCACAGTGATATCGCGTAGTGGTTACGCGGCTTTAGCTTGTACCTAGAATTTATTTATTTTCTGTTTTTACAGAAGCGCTTCACTCCCTGTAAGGTGGCAGAGCGTGTTAGTTTTAGAAGGCTAGTGTGAGCTCTAGTCCTGCTCTGACTACTTTCTCTGTCGGACCACTGAATCAGCTGTGCTGGTGTAGGGGTTCTACCATGCCCAGACACATTACTGAGAAGGCACTGGGTTGGGTAAGAGCAGTCACAGGCTACCCTGGTCTTGCTGGGCTGCAACCCTTTCATTGTCTGACCTGGCATACGGCACCACAGGTTCCTGACTGGGTGTTCCTGCCGCTTCCGCTAGCTCACTGTGGCTTCTGCCGACGCTACTCTGTTGTTTTGGGTTTATTTTTTGCTTGGGATGTGGCCTTTGGCGGTGTGAAATCGCCGTTCAGACCCTGCCTTTTATGCTGCACTGCAGCTAGCTCAACTCCCAATCCTCCTTGGCGGGCTCACAGGAGTCTCTCCAGCGCCATTTTCTAGCAAAGCAGACTGGCTCAGCAGTCTGTGGGACATGCTGCATACAGTGGCAGAAATAAGGCACTTTTGTGGAATTAACCATTGTGCACTCAACCAGGATTTCTGTGACACTAGCTTGTTTTTACTTATGCATATTGTCTTTACGTGGAGTTGCTCAATTTAATGTATGATGCACTTCTTACGTTAGGTGCCTACTGAGCTGCCAGCTAGACAGTATTATGCAGTATTCCTGATATTAAGGATTTAGGCAGGCTGTAATTGTTAACAGATAGCCTCCTGCACTATTCCTGGGTCAGGATTTAGGCAGGTGGTTTGTTTTCCTGTATTATATCTATAATAGAATAACATTTCAGGGAAACCAGAAAAAGCTTCCAAAATTAAGCGCAGCTCTGCTTTGTATTGTTCATGTTCTACTTGCCGAAAGAAGTTGCCCAAGGGTTGCACGGAACCAGGTACTCTGTGCAGCATGCAACACCATGGCCGAGCAGCCTGGAGGATCCGCGGACATGTTGAGTGACACACTTCCTTGTGCACAGTTAGTCCCTCAACCCCTATCTGATCTTCAGATGAGCCACCATGGGCCCATAGTATGGGGAAGTGTCTGTCGGAGATGGCTGCATCTATTAATAAGATGGCAGCATCTGCTGGGGGACAAGGCTAGCAAAAAGCGGGCCTTACAGTCCCCATTAAGTTTTCCTGTTGATTTTGACTCTGCAAGCTCCTCATGAGGGAGTGGTGGAGCCTGATTAGGAAGATATTTTAGGTTGGGTGGAGGATTCCCCTGCTAGTTCAGTTGTCTGCCATTTAATTGACGTAGTACGCCAGACCCTACAGATACAAGGCACTGAAGTCTATCACTGCTTCTTTTGTTAAACGTAAGAAGAGGCAGGTGTGTTTTTTTTTTTTTCCAGAAATGCCAAAGGAGACTTGGTTCAAGCCAGACACACAATTTCTGACCCCTAAAAAATGTCTGTACTTTTTATCCTTTTGCAGACTTGGACACAAGGCCTTGGGAGGTCCTACCCGGGGTGGATGCACATATTGCCTTGTTGGCTAATGCCACAGTAATCCCTATGGTGCAATCTGTTACCTTTAAAGGATCACACAGATTGGGAAAGCGAGGCTGTGTTGAAGTCCATGTTCATCCTTACGGGTGCCTCCCTTAGGCTCATATGGTCTCAGGAATTCAGTCTGAGGAGGATACTTTTGAATAATTGACTTGAGCAGAGCAGATCCCTGAAGATTTAGCTTTAGTGGATGACGCTTTGTTGGATGTGATCTCCATGCAGTCACGGATTTCCGCATTAGCGGTTTCTGCTACATCGATCTGGCTTGGGTCTCTGAATTCCTATTCCAAGTGTACTTTGGAGGCGGTCCCCTCTAAGGGGGTTCCTTTTTGGTTCAGAACTTATCAAATTTTTATCACAGGATACTGGTAAGGGCCCACATACTCAGGTTTCCGGGACACCTGGCTTCAGTCTGCCCTGGATCTTTCGGTGAGCAGCATTGTGTCCAGAGGGTACATTCTGGAATTTGCAGGTCCCATACCACAATGATATTTTGTCACTTCTCTTTCCCAGGATCTGTCCAAAAGGAGGTCTCTTCTGGAGTCTGTATGCTCCCTTTCAGACTCCTGTAATATTGTTCTGGTTTCTGTTCGCCAGCAAGGTCTAGGGTTTTACTAAAGATTTTTTTTCTGGTGACAAGCCGGACCTCCTCTCTTCTCAGAGGATGGTGTTCTTGGTTTTACGGTTCCACAATCTGTATCAACGGATCTTTCTCCCCTCGCAGAAAATTCAGGACCTCCAGTCCATGGTGAGGTCCCTTCTGGAGCTGCCTTGACTGTAATTTCTCCGGTTTATACAACAGCTGGGGAAGATTGTAGCTGCTTTCAAGGCAGTTCCATTCTGGAGATTTCATGCTCAGACGCTTCATAACCAGATTCTACGTTGCTGGTTCAGGAAGTATTTTCGCCTGGACAGACAACTTTTCAGTCTGTCTCTCCAGGCACACCAGCCACTACTGTGGTGGCTCCACACCTCAAATCTGACCAGGGGTTCTCCATTTCGATTTGGAACTGGGTGCTTGTCATGACAGATACCGGTCTGACGGTTTGGGAAGCAGTCAGTCTGGACCAGCACTTTTTGGGGTCTTTGGTCCACCACAGAGTCTGCTCTCACCATCAACATTCTAGAGTTGAGTGATCACCAATATTTGTGAAAGGCCAGCATGTTTGGTTCCTATCAGACAGTGCCACAGCCGTGGCATACATAAATAGGCAGGGCGGAAATCAGGCCATAATGGTAGTGTCTTATATCCTTCATTGAGTTCCTGCCATATTGGCCATCTACATTTTAGAGGTGAACAACTTTGAGGCAGATTTTCTAAGTCGCCACAACGTTCATCCCGGACAATGGGAACTACACCATGAGGTGTTTCTGGAGATCGTGAACAATGTAGGGAAGGTCTGTCATAGATTTCATGGCCTCCTGCTTGAACAGGAAGCTTCCTCTGTATGGAGCTTGGTCAAGGGTTCCTTGTGCAGCATTTGTGGACACCATGACTGCTCCATTGGTCTTTTTCACCTCTGTCAAAGCTGCCCAGGGTTCTTCAGTGTCATTCAGAGGCTCTTCCAGTCATTCTCTTAGCTCCAGTCTAGCCTTTTCAAAAGTGGTATACTTTTTTTCAGCGTATGTTGGTAGAGGTTACTTACTGTCTGCCTCTTCTGCCAGACCTCCTTTGTAAAGGGCCATGTCTACTCTCAGGTTTGCCTCAGCTGGCTTTGACGGCATGGTTCTTGAAACCCAGATCTCAGGGGTTCTCCTGGGAAGTGGTCCAGGTCCATGATTCAGGCTCACAAGCCGGTTACTTCCAGAATTATTTTCTGCCTAAGTTCCATCGGAACCGGAACATTGTTCTTCTTGCCTTTCTGCAAGCTTCTTCATCCACTAGCTCTTTCTCATTGGATGTGGCCCGTGCTCTGCGGATTTGCCTGGACTGTACATCTTTTAGGCGTACGGAATCCCTGTTCGTGTTGGTTGATGCATCAAAACGAGGTTGGCTGGAATTAAAGAGTACCATTACTTGGTGGGTACCTCTACCATCTGCAAGGCCTATTTGTCCTTGGATATGCCTGTTCCGGCTTCTCTTCAGGCTCATTTTAGGCTTGTGCTGTTAAGGATTCCTGGGTGGTTTGCCATGGAGCTCCAGTGGAACAGCTGAAACCTGGACTACCATGCACACCTTTAAAAGCATTTGCCATTTCTATACATTTACTACAGTGGAAACCAATTTTGGGCGTATAGTTTTATGTGCGGCTTTGACAGACAGTACTCCTTCCTGTTAGCTTGCTTTGGCAAATCCCACATGTAAGTAAGGCATTGTCTCCAGATGGATGCAAGAAGAAATTGGATTTTGTGCTTACCGTAAAATACCTGCTTTGTAGTCTGTCTAGGAATGCTGTTTTTGTTATTATTGCATGATTCCATAGGTCGTCTATAGTTTTATGTTCTTTTTCCATATGGCTTTGTAGACGAACATACTGAGAATCCGATGGACGTGGGAGGGGTTAAAGGGGTAGAGTTTTGTTTTTATTATTTTAGTGCCAACCTCCTGGTGCCACACACTTTAACCCTCATGTAAGTAATGCAGTGTCCCCGAGATGGACTATGAGAAGGGATTTTCTCGGGAGCTCACCTTCTAGGCTTGGAGTGACAGTAATCACCTCAAGCTCATAATTATGTGGATCCCAATACAATTTTATGCTTTTGATAAGAAAAAAATATATGTAGCCTAGCCAGACATAAGGTAACTCCCATACATTCAATTATAGAAAATATTGCTTATCTGAACAACCAGTCCTGGTACTTAATTTTATACAAATATAGGAGGATATAGGTCCACTAAAAAGCTTAATGCTTTTCTGTCATGGCCCCTAAAGGTGCATACACACGTAAAGATTTTCTGTCCAACCATCCAGCTAGTTGATTGGTTGGTATGAAAATCTGGTAAGGTATGAAAGTAAATGATCAGCAATTTGCTCCTAATTGCCAGAAAACAGATGAAAATGGTCGTTTAGACAAGTTTGTTAAATGTTTGATCTAAATAATTTGTTCAAACAGTTTTTGTCCATTTTCTGGCGTTTGGGAGCAAATTGCTGATTGTCATTTGCTTTCATACCTTACCAGATTTTAATTCCAACCAACCAACTAGTTATATGGTTGGACAGAAAATCTTTACGTGTGTATGCAGCTTTAGACAGACGTCCTCATATAATATTTGGGGGATCTTATATCGGAATACTCTTATTTAGCTTTGGACATAGTAGTACTGCACTAGATGGTGGTGTTTCTCATTTTTTGCTTTAGATTTATCTATTGACTTAAATAACATCAGTTTTTGTTTTTTTTGAGCCCACCTGCTGTCATTGTCGTGTAAAAAACTCGCTATAGCGCGTAACTGCGAACATGGTTGTTGCTCCTTTTAAGGCTTAGTGATTTTCTTTGGTAATTGACTTCTTCTGGATTTGGAAGAGCTTTGTTAGTCTGTTTTAGTAGTGGTGCTGCTTCATTTGATGAAGATGCAGACATGGGACTTCCAGTTCCTGCTTTGAAGATCTCCTTAACCTCTGCTGTGTGTGGTGTTTTTTTTTTTTTTTTTGTCTAGCTTTAACTTTTGAGGTCTCCTATTGCTAATTTATACCATGTATGTCCTCAGCGTTTGCTTCCCTGCAATGCTTAAATTAGCTGACTACGACTGTAGATGAACAGAGCTACGAGTAGAGAATTTAACCTCACGTGCTAGTCAAGCCAGAGGGCCTGATTCAGAGCCGGACGTTCTGACCAGAACGCTCGCTCTGAATCAGGGCCCTCCTCCATTAAAATGGAGCGTCGTCCTGGACGCCAAAATCACTCCCGCTGACATCACTAGTGATGTCAGTGGGGCCGGCTTCAGACGGTAGGCGTTCCCATGGGAACGCCTCCGTCTGGCAGGCACGCCCCCGACACGCCCACAAAAGGGGGCGTGCTGTCAGTCACCATTGACAGCACGCCCCCTTTGGTGCGAGACCCGGAGCGACAGCTTGGCTGTCGCAGTCCGGGTCTCGCGCATAACGGAGCTCCCTCCGTCGTGCGCATACGCAGTGGGGAACATCGACCCACTTGCGAGCGTACTGCCGCTTGCGAGTGGGTCTGAATGACCCCCATAGTCCAGACTATTTATGGTTTTTGAGTACTTTGTGGACATTTTTTTTTCAAAAACCAAAAAATAGAGGAAAGGTTAATCTTTTCATACATTATCTACCAAAATGTTTTTCTTTGTTAGCTATTTTTTTTTTATTACATTTTTTTTTAATGTTGCATATGGGAAATAAGAATTGTCAGGAATTTTACAGTGGTTTTTATATAATATGTGCTCTCCATAACACATTTCACAGCAAGAATGAAATTTAATTTTTATATGCATCATTATCTCTTAAGAGAGTATAAATATTTTGATAAACACAATATTAGATTTTAGAATAAAAAAATGCTCAATTGGGTTTAGTAAAAGCTAAATTTTAAGTACGTCAAGTTTTCAGGAAGAAATCATCATCATCATGTATCAGCACATTAAACTAAACCTGTTTTTAGCTTATTTTGTGTTCTCTTGTCCACAGCGTCTGAGTGAGGGCGCTCTTTCCCCTGATGGAACTGTTTTAGCCACTGCTAGTCATGATGGCTTTGTGAAGTTTTGGCAGATATATATAGAGGGACAAGATCAACCAAGGTATTTTTTATCTGTTGTAAATGTCTTTCTTTAATACTGGAGCATGAAATAAAGTTGTATTTAGAATGCTGCAATTTTAAAATGTAATTTGCATTTAACCACTTAACTGACAAATTATTTTTCCAAGAAACGCTCCAAAATTGTCGGTTTCTTTTATGATTGAATTAGGTCAAGAACATAGTTTTAAACTTATCCATCACTATTTTATTTGAAAAAAAATTATATTTTTTTAGCACACCGTATACCATAAAAATAGCATTTTTTAATGTTCTACTGTAGTGGTGGCCATTGACAGCTGTACCATCGATGGTTCAACCATCGTTAGAAGCCATCAATTGTTTAGCGATTGGTCGAGATCTGTGTACACCACAACTGCCGATGTTTCCTAAACATCGATTGAGGTTTGCCATCAATGGTGCAACATTGATGGCCACCAGCAATGGCAAACCACTTGTTTTCAGTCAGACCATCGATGGTTTGCAAACCATCCATTGCCAGTTGCCATCCCTATTCAGAGGCTCTGTGATATTTATCGATATATATCAAAAAAGAATATATATATATATATTATATACTGCTCCAGTTTACACACACACATACTGTGTGTGTGTATATGTATATATATATATATACACACACACATCTATATACTTTCATCTATATATACATATATACAGTACCTTGCAAAAGTATTCAACCCCCTTTGCATTTATCATGTTTTGTTGCCTCACAACCTGGAAATAAAATGGATTGTTTGAAGGTGTGCATCATTTCATTCACAGAACATTGCCTACAACTGTGAAGTTGTGTTTTTTTTTATATTGTCAATCAAACAACATTTAGGACAACATAACAGAAAACTTCAGCGTGCATAACTATTCACCCCCCTAAAGTCAGTACTTTGTCGATCCACCTTTTGTGGCAATTACAGCTGCAATTCGCTTTTGGATAAGTCTCTATGAGCTTGCCACATCTTTCCCCTGGGATTTTTGCCCATTCCTCAAGGCAAAACTGCTCCAGCTCCTTCATGTTGGATTGTTTGCGCTTGTGAACAGGAATCTTCAAGTCTGACCATAGATTCTCAATTGGATTGAGATCTGGGCTTTGACTAGGCCAGTCCAACACATATAAATGTTTCCCCTTAAACCATTCGAGTGTTGCTTTAGCAGTATGCATTGGGTCATTGTCCTGCTGGAAGGTGAATCACCGTCCCAGTGTCAAATCACAGGCAGACTGAACAATGTTTTGCTCAAGAATATCCCTGTATTTAGCACCATCCATCTTTCCCTCGACTCAAATCAGTTTCCCAGTCCCTTCTGCTGAAAAACATCCCCACAGCATGATGCTACCACACCATGTTTCACTGTGGGGATGGTGTTTTTGGGGTGATGGATATATTGGGTTTGCGCCAGACATAGCGTTTTCCTTGGTGGCTGAAAGGTTAAATTTTAGTCTCATCTGATCAGAGCACCTTCCTCCATACATTTTGGGGAGTCGCCCACATGCCTTTTGGCAAACTCAAATCGTGTCATCTTATTTTTATTACTAAGTAAAGGCTCTTTTCTGGCCACTCTTCTATAAAGGCCAGCTCTATGGATTGTACGGCTTATTGTAGTCACATGCACAGATACACCAGTCTCTGCTGTGGAACTCTGCAACTCCTTCAGGGTTACCTTTGGTCTCTGTGCTGCCTTTCTGATTAATGCCCTCCTTGCCCGGTCTGTGAGTTTTGGTGGGTGGCCCTCACTTGGCAGGTGTGTTGTGGTACCATGTTCTTTCCATTTGATGATGATGGATATATGCCCTTTTAAAAAAAGGGGCATCATTGGGGAGGAGGAGGCATCATTGGGGAGGAGGAGGAGCTGAGGCCGGATGGAGTGTGCTGGGCTGCCTGGGTACATGGAAGCAGCAGCCAAAGCTGCGGCTGCTGTTTCCTGTACATAACAGTGATCACTAGTGTGATCTGTGATCGCTGTAGTTCCGGAGCCGTAGCGGGAGGGTGTCACGCTAGCGGGAAGCCGGCGGACACCATGCCAACCGCCGGCTTTCCGACTGCTTAATCCCGGCAAGGGTTAAATGACAGGAGTCGAAATCCTGACGCCTGTAATTTTGCCTATTCCGGGAGACCGGCGCCTGGCATCCCGATCAAAGGGATGCCTGCCGCTTACAGCCGCGGGGGACGGAGGGTTAGGTTTAGGGCTCCCGGGGGGGGGGGACTTGGGGTTAGGCACCCCCATGTGGGACTTAGGTTTAGACGGCGGGGAAGGGGGGTTAGGTTTAGGCATTGGGGGGAGGTTAGGGTTAGGCACCCTAAAGGGGGGGAATTAGATTAGTTATACTTACCTTTCTAGACGATCAGGATTTCCTCCTGTCGGGCTGCCGTTGCCGGGATTTGCGGCTGGCGGTAAGCCATACTGATCCCCCGCTAGCGGCCCGGATACATAGCAGCAGCTGCTGCTCCTTCACACATAGTGATCACTGTAGTTCCGGAGCCGCAGCGGGAGGGTGTCCCGCTGGCGGCCCGGATACATAGCAGCAGCTTCCCACAGACGCCTAGTGGGCATTTCTGACTTGTCGTATCAGATACGACCACGTCAGGGAAAGCCCAGCCTCGTGTGGTCATATCTGATACGACCGTGCCAGGCTAGTGGTTAAAGATGCAAAAATACATATGAGTGGAATTAGAGAGATCACATTACTGAAAAATCACCTATCTAATCTATGTATGTAACATACATAGATTATAAAGGTGATTTTTCAGTAACGTATATGAAGTGGTATAATAGAGAGACGGTTAATGATGAATAATCTTTTAACAGTTAACAACTGTGTTTTATTATTTTTCAGTTTAGTTTTTTTTTTTTCATTTTTTTGTTGCAGTAGTTTGCATTTTCATTGCATATTGAGCATTTTTTGGGACATTATTTGCATCTCAGATGTCAACACGGAAACAGTGCTAGGGTTTGCCATCCTTTTTTGTGATTGCATATCACAATTCAAAGTTAACACTCACAAATCATTGCAGGTAACCATAGGGTTATAAGAAAAAATAGTCTGTGCAAAATTTTCCATGCACAGGTGTTAGCTTGTTGTCTAGCACATACCCTGTAATTGGGAAGTAGTTGGCATCCCGGCGTCCAGGATGCCGATGGTCTAAATACTGGCGCCGAAATCCCGACCGTCGGCATCCCGGAGGTTAGTATCGGGATGTTAGCATTAGGTAGCGGGGTTAGGCACTAGGAGGAGGGTTAGGCATTGGGGAGGGTTAGGATTAGGGTGTGGGAAGGCGGAAGTTAGGTTTAGGTACTAGGGGGGGAGATTAGGTTTAGGCACCGAGGAGGGGGTCTTAGGTTTAGGGTGCGGGAAGGGGGAGGTTATGCTTAGGCACTAGGGGGGTAGGTTAGGGTTAGGCACTGGGGCAGGTTAGGGTAGGAGTTAGGGGGGGATACTTACCATTAAATCCTATGGGTGTCGGGATGCCGCTGTGGGTATTCTGACCAGTGACATCCCGACAGCCGGGATTTCATACCCAACCCCTGTAACCAACCTAGTAGATTAGTGCAAGCGTGTATAAGTAACAATTTTAAATTAAAAATTAATTACTGATTTTGGCCTGGTGAATGAGTTGGATAGACAATACATTTAATTGAACACCTTAAATTATATTTAAGAATAATTATTACCAATGGTACTCTGCACCTTATATTGCTAGTTTATTATCATGTCTTTGCGTCTGTCACCAAATAGTTAAATAAATTAAGAGCTCTCACAATTTTTCCTAAATTTTACACCTTCACACATCATTGTTGGCTACTCCTAGGCAACTTTTACATCTATTTGTTTTGCAGATAAATGCATCTTGTTAATTGATTTATAGTTTTGAAAATACACTAGCGTTTACCCGCAGCTTTGCTCGCGTGGATGTCTGTTATTGCTCAACGGATCTAATTTTACAAAGACAGTAGTGGCATTTAATATTGTGACATATATATTTTATATTGTAGTCATTGATCACAAAATGTCTTTGAGCACAATAATTATCCACAATTTACTATGTTTTATGTAAATCACAAATTACAATTCAAGGGGCAATCAATCTCACAGTCCAGTGTAAGTTCACTTTAGTCAAACAAATCTAATCTTGTACAGTGTTCTCCCCTGGAAAATGTTTCCAGCCGGGAGGAATCAAGAAGTAACTGAGTGGGGGCCTTAATAATAGCAATAATAACCTGTTTTAACCCCTGACTTGATAATGATTTAAACTTGAAATAACATTTTATATATTAATTCTCCTCTTCTTATTAGAGGCCCAATCGTCGGATTATGAAAAAGCTTCGTCTCTAGGATCTGGTCCTTTTTATACAGCTCCCACATACTGTCCCCACTTGCAGGCTTCCAAAGTGCTGGGTTGTAGGCTGTTTCTTGCCGGGTGGTGCACCCGCAAAAAACATCCTGGGGAGAACACTGCTTGTAGATCAAAAATCTGTTGCTACTTAACCTACAGTAACACTGAAATGTTAAAGGTAATGTGCAGCGGCTCTATGATATCTTGTATTTGTCTTGGTGTGTCATCTATTTGATTGACATGTATACTGCATCTACATAAGCCAAGATAAGATTAGTGCTTAATATATAGTTGGATTTCCCTGCAAAATAGATATTGAGATTTATATATGCCTCTATGAATAGATCACCAGCGGTGATCGCTGCACCGCAATTTTTCCCACCCGGTGGGGACGGCACCCGCTATGTTGTTTTAGTGAAAATGGACAGGACGCCGCGCCCTGCTAAAACAACCTAGTGGGGAATGCTACATATAGTCATTTTTTACTTGAGAAGCCTGTGTAAATTCTGATAACTTTTTTTGTCTACATAGTTCATAAACCGTCCCCAAAAAATTATATTTATGTAAATCTAGTCATTTTTGGCTTTAGGAGCCTGCACACTGCACCTGCCTAGTGTCAAGCATCTGGCTTTTCCTTTATTGCTCCTCACCCTAATGTCACATTGAGATATTGGTTTCTTTCTAGCTGTCTAAGCTATACAATTTTGAAAACACAATCCAAATTCATCCTTTACTTGAAACCTCAATTTGAAGGTTTTTTTTTTTAATGTATTGTTTATATTTTGCACTTTTTGTTCAGGTGTCTCCATGAGTGGAAACCTCACAATGGAAGACCAGTGTCTTGTTTACTGTTCTGTGACAACCACAAGAAGCAGGATCCAGAGTAAGCTTTTTATTTTTAATATGTTATTTATTGTATGCATTTGGAGTAGCAAAGCAGAATAAATAAAATGAATGCCAAGTTGACCTAAATGTGTTTGACACAAGATACCAGGAAAACAAGCAATCCTAAAAATAATTTCTACTGCAAAAATTTTAAATATGCCAGTTTTCTGGCCTTACAAAACTGGCTGTGGACAAGGAGCGCTAAACAGAAGATTTTACCCCGCCCCCTCCCACAAAAAAAAAAAAAAAATCTACTTTGTAGCACCTCAACTGGTCAACAGGCAAGTAAAAGTCCCTCAGCAGGGATATTTTCTGTAATGAAAGTTCCCAGAGCCGTAATTGCCCATAGCAGATTAGCATTGTGTCAACTCTACAGAATAAAGGTATTTAAATTTCAAAGTAGTCCACTGAGCAACTCAGTGGTATGTGAAATCCCACAATTTGTGGTATTGCATTGGTTGCGTAGTCGACAATTAATGTACATAGTTTAGATAGTTGATAGGAGTCACAAAACTAAAATTCATCTCTTATTAAGATAGCACAAACTAGCATTCTTTGTCGGGCATGAACCATTGATTACCTGTATGGCAACCTAGAGTGACACGATTTTAGTGTTCCCACTAGGGTGTTTTAGCAGGGCGCTGTGCCCTGTATAATTTTGAAGGGGCAAAATGCCCTTTTAACGACGCCCTGCTAAAACAGCCTGCCTTCTGCCTTCCCCACACACGTGCCGCAGTGTCCCATGGGTGGGATAAGTTGCTGTGCCTGTTTGCCACACGGTGAGTGCATGCCGTGCGCGGCATCTTTTCACCGCAAGGGGAGAGCTTGGGTGGAAGCCCAGCACTTCCGTAAGTGCTGGGCAGGCCCCCAAGTGTGACAACTTAAAGGCGTGTCATAAGGTCACACTCCTGACCCTTTTTTGGGAGCACGCGCAATTCCAGCATGCGCAGAGACTCCCTGCCCGTACCCTCATCGGTCTAGCAGGAACACTATGATTTGTATGTACAGATGTGTCCTCATACACCATTGCCAGCCTTAAGCCAAAAAGCCCCTCTCGGCACCCCAGGTCCTGTGAGACTCGCTGAGCTTATTATTTGGTCAAATGTGCATCCTATTCAAACTAATAAAACAACTTGATGCAACAAACTTCTTTGCTAGATGACACTGATCAATTTAATGTGTGACATTTGTATGCGAATCAGTCTGAATATGTATATGAAGTGCTACAATGCAGCGGCTGTGGCAAGTTCCGTTGTGGTTCATCGGCGACTTTGATTAAAACTAATTTCTGTCCCTTCCTCTCTAGTAGAGATTCAGTGATCGCGGTGCGCGACAAAATTTGTGGGTCCCAGGGACCCACCACTTTTAAAAAATGGGGTCCTACCGGACCCTTTCTGGGTCCCATCATAATTTATGCTTTAGAGCTCCCCCATATGCCTCAGACCTCCCCACATGCCACCACACATCTCCACATGCCCCTAAAATGCAGATCTGATACCCCCAACAGCATCAGATATCCCCACAAGCCCCTTAAATGCATGTTTTAATGCCTCCATGATCTTTCAGGTAATGACTTGTCTGTTCACAAAACCCATAGTGAATAAGTAGGCTTACCATATCTTCCCTTTAAACTGGGACACTCATGGATTACACAGGTTCTGTGGCTCATTAAAACCAGGTGAAATCTAGGCATGAAGTCAGCCAGTCACAGAACCTTTGTAATTAATTCACGTGTCCCGTTTTAAAGTGATATTATGGTTAGCCACTTTAGGTAATAGGCATAGTTATCAAAGGATAAATGCCCGGTCTTTACACATTATTTCGCACATTAATGCCCTTTACACATTATGCCACACAGCAAAGCCCAGCCTTTACACATTATGCCATGCAGTAATACCCCTTACAAAATTATGCCGCACGTTAATACCATTTACACATTATGCTGCACATGAATGCCCTTTAGTCCACCTGTGCAGTGCCCCCAGCAGCAGTCCCCGCTGTGCAGTGCCCCCAGCAGCAGTCCCCCTGTGCAGTGCCCCCAGCAGCAGTCCCCCTGTGCAGTGCCCCCAGCAGCAGTCCCCCTGTGCAGTGCCCTCAGCAGCAGTCCCCCTGTGCAGTGCCCCCAGCAGCAGTCCCCCTGTGCAGTGCCCCCAGCAGCAGTCCCCCTGTGCAGTGCCCCCAGCAGCAGTCCCCCTGTGCAGTGCCCCCAGCAGCAGTCCCCCTGTGCAGTGCCCCCAGCAGCAGTCCCCCTGTGCAGTGCCCCCAGCAGCAGTCCCCCTGTGCAGTGCCCCCAGCAGCAGTCCCCCTGTGCAGTGCCCCCAGCAGCAGTCCCCCTGTGCAGTGCCCCCAGCAGCAGTCCCCCTGTGCAGTGCCCCCAGCAGCAGTCCCCCTGTGCAGTGCCCCCAGCAGCAGTCCCCCTGTGCAGTGCCCCCAGCAGCAGTCCCCCTGTGCAGTGCCCCCAGCAGCAGTCCCCCTGTGCAGTGCCCCCAGCAGCAGTCCCCCTGTGCAGTGCCCCCAGCAGCAGTCCCCCTGTGCAGTGCCCCCAGCAGCAGTCCCCCTGTGCAGTGCCCCCAGCAGCAGTCCCCCTGTGCAGTGCCCCCAGCAGCAGTCCCCCTGTGCAGTGCCCCCAGCAGCAGTCCCCCTGTGCAGTGCCCCCAGCAGCAGTCCCCCTGTGCAGTGCCCCCAGCAGCAGTCCCCCTGTGCAGTGCCCCCAGCAGCAGTCCCCCTGTGCAGTGCCCCCAGCAGCAGTCCCCCTGTGCAGTGCCCCCAGCAGCAGTCCCCCTGTGCAGTGCCCCCAGCAGCAGTCCCCCTGTGCAGTGCCCCCAGCAGCAGTCCCCCTGTGCAGTGCCCCCAGCAGCAGTCCCCCTGTGCAGTGCCCCCAGCAGCAGTCCCCCTGTGCAGTGCCCCCAGCAGCAGTCCCCCTGTGCAGTGCCCCTAGCAGCAGTCCCCCTGTGCAGTGCCCCCAGCAGCAGTCCCCCTGTGCAGTGCCCCCAGCAGCAGTCCCCCTGTGCAGTGCCCCCAGCAGCAGTCCCCCTGTGCAGTGCCCCCAGCAGCAGTCCCCCTGTGCAGTGCCCCCCGTATGCCTGTCAGTCCCCCTGTGCAGTGCCCCCCGTATGCCTGTCAGTCCCCCTGTGCAGTGCCCCCCGTATGCCTGTCAGTCCCCCTGTGCAGTGCCCCCCGTATGCCTGTCAGTCCCCCTGTGCAGTGCCCCCCGTATGCCTGTCAGTCCCCCTGTGCAGTGCCCCCCGTATGCCTGTCAGTCCCCCTGTGCAGTGCCCCCCGTATGCCTGTCAGTCCCCCTGTGCAGTGCCCCCCGTATGCCTGTCAGTCCCCCTGTGCAGTGCCCCCCGTATGCCTGTCAGTCCCCCTGTGCAGTGCCCCCCGTATGCCTGTCAGTCCCCCTGTGCAGTGCCCCCCGTATGCCTGTCAGACCACCTGTGCAGTCCAATGAAGGAATCTGCCCCCTAATAGGTGTGAGTAACCTGGGCATTAGGCCCAGGCCACTAAAGGGCAAATATGTGGGCCCTCTAGTGACCTGGGCCTAATGCCCAAGTCACACACCTATTTGGGGGGCATATACCTTCAATTGGGCCTAATGCCCCCTATGTTGCCCGGACCTTGTGCCCGCCTATAGACCCACAGACCTATTGCGTGAATTTATCCCACGGGCCTAGTGCCCGACAACCCTGGTGGTCTAGGAAGGAGTAAAATACCGGTGGCCCAAGGCCGCCTACCGGTACGGTGGAAGAGACTGCGGGGGGGAGCTTCGTTAGCTCTTTTGCTTTCCTCCCCCGCAGTCCTCTTCGGTCCTCAGCTTCAGTCTTCTGCCGCTGGCCCGTCCTGGCTAGCGGCACCGCCTGTTCCTTCTTGATCACGTCGTCTTCTGGCCTCTTGCGCGGCTGCCGGAACTGTTGCCGCGCTGCTCTTCTCTTGTCTTTGGGAGGTCTTCAATCCTCCCCTCCGCTGATGGACTGAACGCTCCCGCTCAGCGACGTCTATTCAAGACACCGCGAGTGGGCGGGGCTATGACGCAGCGAGCCGCAATTGGCTCGTCGCGTCTGCCTCCTATTGGCTGCTGGACCGCGAGCCAAAAGCTCGCAGCCAGTGCCAAACAACCGCCGCCGCTACTTGGCTTCCAGGCAGCGAGCTCCGCTCAGCTCGCGCCCGGAACCAAGCTTCTCCCGCCGCCACTGGTGGAAGGGACCAGGCGGTCCCTTCACCATGTACCCGCCGCGGTGGCATACCCGGCGCTGGTAACAAACACTGTCCCAGCGCCGGGCACGGACGCTGTGCCGATGCTGGGATTAGACACTTGATCCCAGCATGGCTTTCCGCAGCAGCAGCCAATGAGAGTCTATCTGACTCTCATTGGCTGCTCTAACAGACAGCGCTATGACTGTCTCTGCAGGGGGACGCGCTGTGCTTTAAAAAAAAGTACAGCGCGTATTTGCGAACTCTGGAGATTGGGTGGTGGTTTGCTTTGTCTTCAGTGCGAATAAGACGGTACACCGCTCAACACGGCTCATTTGTGCCAGGTGTCTCGCCCCGTATGGTGCATTGAGGCTTGGTGTATGAGGACACATCAGTATGTGAACGATATCAGATCAAAAATAATTTGATATTTAATAAAGTGGTGAAAAAGGTTTCATCAAGGTATTCATTTCATAACTTAAACTTTTTTTTTAAATTGTGTGATGTTTACTTTTACAAGTTTCATTGTGTTAACAAATATTTGTGTTGTCAATCTAGGACTAGTTTTCGCTGTAGTAGAAACCATCCCAGGCTGCATGACAATTAAGGGAGGGAACTTGCTGCTATTTATTTTACGTTTTATCCAATATATTGAAATGTTCAGTGATTGCTGGGCATTGGGAAGCATTCTTTGTATGAGAACAAACTGCCCAAGACACCCACTGTAAGCTCTAACCAAACACCAGTCCAGCAACACTGATAATAAGATATGAAGAGTGCATTATTATTTTTAATAATATTATCTTGTTTTGCTCTTTAGTGTTCCTTTTTGGAGGTTCCTGATCACAGGGGCAGATCAGAACAGACAACTTAAAATGTGGTGCACCGTTTCCTGGACATGCCTACAAACAATCCGGTGAGACATGTTAATTGTCATCTATCCCATCATACAGATGTGTCCTTGCTTATCTAGCCTCAATACGCCATGCAGCGCGATATGCCTTACATGAGTGAGCCGTCAACTCTGCTAGTGTCAGGTGTCTCTTTATTGCCACAAATGTGTCTAATTCGCAATGCAAATAGGATGCACCAGGAGACAGTGCTGATTTATTTGAAATGTGACACTTGTTTATCTGTGTGCGACTGAGACTGTAAATGGAACTTGGCATGGATAAAAGCTGTGGCCGCTGCATTGTAGCACCTCGCGTACTGATTGAGACACTCAGTTGCAAGCAGATATGCAAGTGTCACATATCAAATTCATCAGCACATTCTTCTAGTGCATCCTAGTCATATCACATTGCAATTTAGGTCCGTATTCAATTAGACACAAAAATGTGAAATCAGCAAAAGTTCTGCCTATTGCAGCTTTTGGCCTGTTTGCGTCTTATCTCCAAATTCAATTCCGGGATCAATTCGTGTAAGCGGAAACTCAGTGCACAGTTGGCAAAGTGTCTCCACTAAATGGCAGGAGGAAAAAAGTGCAAAATCTATGTTTTGGGGTACAAATGTGGGGAATTGATGCAGAACCCCCCCCCCCCACCACCCAAAAAAAAAAAGACAAATCAGCAAAAAAAATATTTAAAAATACCTTAGAACACCCCAAAATAGTACTTTCATTTTGGGGGCGAGAAAGTAAAAAGTGGGGGGACAAACATAAAAACTAGCAAAATGGGCTTCTTGGGGGGGCTGCAAGGATGGGTCAGGTGTTTTTGGGATTGTAGGTGCATGCAGCAGGTGGATTTTTCGTGTTTTTTAAAAGTTCACTTTAGAGACACAAAAATATGCTAGCTCCTATTTTCAAGTACCCCAAATTTGACTGGACTGCTTATTTTCAACCAAAATACTGCTTTATACCATTCTTCACCACTTTTACAAAGACGCTAATGGCAAGCAATTTACACAACTTAAGTACCTACATTTTTTTTATACGGGCTAATAGTACACATCTGTATTGATTTCCTATGTTAGTGCATCTTTTTCTGGGGTACAGACTGATTTCCACCAATTCTTTCAGTACTTTTCGCCTGTTCCGCATTCGTCGCTTTCCATTTTCGCCTGTTTTGGAATTGAATTAGGCGAAAAGTGGAGATGTGCATAGAATGAATTTGCCTCTGAAACAGGCAAATGAGGCGGGAAGTCGGACAGGCGAAACCTGTCCGACTTTTCGCCTGTTATTGCATTCGGGCCTTAGACTAATTTTTGTCAAACAAGGGTTAAAAAAGATGCCCGGCGCTACCAGAGTCTCACAGTGACTGCAGCAAAGACGAGTGAGGAGACATCTGTGTATCTTTTCTGACATGGACAAAGGAAACCTTGCAACAGTATGTTTGCTATTTTAATTAGTGTATCTGGTCATGTGGTCGACATTCAGGATGTTGACATGGACATTAAGTCGACAACCATTATGTTAATACACAGAATCAGAATGTCATAATTTAAAATGTCAGCACCAGGATGTTGACATATCGTTGTTTTTTTTGTTTTTTTAGCAGTAAAGGTAAAGCCTTAAATATTTATATCATCCTATTCCGAGGGTGTGGTGTAACTAGTTGATGTTTAGAAACTGTCGACCTTCTGAATGTCCACTAGTTGTACCTTTAAATAGCACGGCACAAATATACAAGGCTTTACTTTTTAACTGCCAAAACAAATTTTTATATTTCTCTAATATCAGACTTTTTATTGTGCTTTTTTTCATTAAAACATGTCTGTGGACCTCAGTTTAATCGATTAAGACCACCTGCTTGTGATACTCTGAACACAGTATTCAACTTGAGCATTTTGCATTTATCTTAGAGGCGCTTCCGTATAAAAAAGGGAACCCCGTCATTCCATCACCTGTCCTAAGTGATGCTATTAGGATGTCCCTTTTGGATAGCAGACCAGGTAGAAGCAGATAAAACATTTATTGAAATGACTGAGCACAGCAGTTCCAGTTTACTTTAATGATATATCAACACTATAAAATATCAGGAAGCCCCAGCCACTTTTTTGGTTTATTATAGCTGCTCTTGAGGAACAGTACTGTATGATTATTTTTTTCTTTAAATACTGATTCACTATAGGCACTAGAGAGTTAATCTGATTGGCTCTGCCCCCTCCCCCCCACACACATACACTTAACCCCTCCCACTTTCCTGAAACCTCAGTTCTTTCCTAGTGCTCCTTAGTTAGCCTTATTTAATTTTTTTGATTTCGCCACAGCTTCTGTTTACAGGGCTCAGGCAGGCAGAGTGGGCCCCAGTAGATGGAAGGGCTTGTTTGAGGAGTTGTGGGCTATGGGGGAGGAGTGGGGGGGGGTGGATTGGGTGTGACTTACTGTATCAAAGGGATACTGTTTGTCATATACAGGCTGTTTATATAGCACTCTGTTATTGGGATCAGATTTTTCTTTTCATTTCAACTGCTGTGTTTTGTTTCTGAGAATACGCCTACACTTTTCCACTGTGATCTTGGACAGAATATATTCACAGGTGTTCCCGGAGGATACATGTGTTTAGATTTTTTTTTCAGCTGCTGTGTTTTTGTTTGCGATACATAAATATATAAAGAATGGGTTTCCTGCATATTGCCACTGTGAACTTAGGGCAGGTTATATGTACATATAGGTATATTTATTTATTTCGAATTCCACTTGGGTTACCTCAGTCTAAACAGGGCTCTGTCTCTGCACTGTCTTATTCTTGTTCTATAAAGCTGATGTAGAACCTTTGCTAACTCTTGGGAATGGATAACGCTAGCTGCAGGCACTAGGAGATAATCCAAGTCTCCTTATTGATTAGACAAAAAATATAGGTATGTGCCTGCACTTACCTTGATGGTTGTGTGATAGTGAGCTCTGGTGAACATGTGGTAGATGTAGGGTGACTGATATAACCCCCTATTTATTAGTACATTGCACACATGCTTAAAGAGTTAACTTAAATTCAGTATTTATTTAGATAAAATTATCTGGAGCCACAATGCTCCTCTCTAATATAATGGATACTGTTCCAGTAGAGAGAGAGAATATATATATATATGTGTGTGTGTATGTATATGTGTATATATATATATATATATATATATATATATATATATATATATATACACACACACAATATATATATTTATGTTGATAGATCAGAACCGGTCTTCTGTAATTAATCACCAGCCCAAGCTCATTAGTGTATTTCAGACCCTTGCATTACTGAGATCTCAGGAGACAGCATAACCACCAAGATTCTTTCTGGCTGTATTTGCATGATGTACAATAATATAAAGCAGCGTTCTCATATTAGCAACATATCAGAATTTTCACACATTATATCTCACTATAGGAGTCATTGTTATTTGTACATGTGGGAGTGTTAGGGGGGTAAGGATACACAGTCTTAGTCATAACACTATCTGCATGTTTATACATTCAAGGTTCTTCAGCTCATAGCTCAGCAGAAATCAGTCTTTGTGCAATATTACACATTTAAAGCTATGAATACTTAAAGCAACACACCATCTCGTGACAAGATGGAGTCTTATGTGGATAGCTTAATAACAGATTTATCTATATATATATATATATTAAGAAAGGGAGTTTATTGACTGTGGGCGACCAACCTGCTAGTAATGCATAGTGATATAAATAAATATATACAAAGTGCTAAGTGCAAACGTGCTTAAAAATCAACCTGAGCAAAGAATTAAAATCATAAAGTGCTTTGTGCTTCAAGCAGCCTAAACAAATGAAGTGCTTAGTGCAATATATTTGCTTTTAACAGCATAAACCAATACAGTGAAAAGAGAAGGCTAATAGCATAAAAATAAATTTAATAGAATTTGACAAAAATAAAATGTACACAATAAAAATAGACACTCTGGTTCCTAATCAGGAGTGACCACCAGAGGCAATAAATAAGCGATAAAAAATAAAATCAATTTCAGAGGTAAAAGAAGAGTTTTAGCTTATCTGAAAAAATGGATTTGAGAGGGTCTGGATGTAAGTCTCAAGGGCAAATAGTAAGGTCCCAACGCGTTTCGTCCGTTGACTTCTTCAGCATTCAGCATTTAGCATGGTACTAAAAATGGCGCCACACTCCCTCGTTGATATCAGTGATCCGGATTTTATATGTAAAATGTTCCTTTTACAATACACCTCCTGTTGTAGCAGTGGCAGCCTTCAACTCTCCAGTAGACCGTTGTTCATAAGGTCATAGGTAATTTATGGAAAACAAAAAGGTGAGAGAACAAGCGCCTTATGGTGTAGTAATTGATGGGAATTAATTATATAAATAGTAAGGTAATCAAATATGCGTACCCCAAATGTCGTAAGAGCAATCACGTAGTCAGTATCTTTTAAGTCTTCATTCAATAGACCCTTTGAACATGGGACTATTGAATGAAGACTTAAAAGATACTGATTACGTGATTGTTCTCACGACATTTGGGGTACGCATATTTGATTACCTTACTATTTATATAATTAATTCCCATCAATTACTACACCATAAGGCGCTTGTTCTATCACCTTTTTGTTTTATTTATATATATATATATATATATGTGTATGTGTGTGTATGTATGTATATATGTATGTGTATATATATATATATATATATATATATATATACACATACATACACACACATATACAATGCTGGCAAGTCTAAGCAGGGTTTAATCATGAAGACAGTAGGAGAAAATTATAGGAAATAACGTATAATTGTGAATACCTTAGCAGCAGCTATGCCGGCTTGTTTGCCTTCTGCTCCAGCCTCTTCGGGGACTCGGACTCCCTCCTTTCAGACCTATTGGGCCCCAGTCCTTTCCCAGGCCATCCACCACCAAATAATCGGCTAGGCCTAAGAAGCAGCCCTGGAGTACCATGCGTCCAGCTGCCAAGCCTGATGACAAGCCCTCCACTTGATGGGACGGGCCTCCTCCTGGGGGACCCCAGGGTGGGAGGCCGACTTCAGTTCGCCCAGCACTGGTGTCAGTGTCCTGGGTGAAGGAAGTGGTCTCTCTGGGGTATGTCCTCTCCTTCCACAGAAGGCCTCCCCATCAATTCTTTTGCACAGCTCGGACAAGGCTTTAGCTATTCAAGAATTGGTACAATCCATGCTGCAGGCAGCAGTCATTGTACCGGTCCCATTGTCCGAAAGGGGAACGGGTTAGTATTCCAGCCTTTTTCTAGTCCAGAAACAAAACTGTGCTTACTGTTCTATTGTCAATATCAGGAACTAATACCTCAGGGTGCCCAGGTTCAGGATGAAAACCCTACGCTCAGTTATACTGGCTATGGAACCTAGGGATTTTATGGTATCCCTGGATATTCAGGATGCATACCTGCATATTCCGATTGTTTCAGATCACCAATGTTTTCTCAGGTTTGCTGTGTCACAACAACATTTCCAGTTTCAGGTTGTGCCGTTTGGCCTTACAACTGCACCTCGGGTGTTTACAAAGGTCATGGGGGTAATGGCAGCCCACCTGCGGATGCAGGGGATCCACCTGTTACCATACCTGGACGACCTCTTGCTACTAGCAGGGTCCTCGGAGGTACTTCACCACCACCACTACCTGCAGCTAACGATATTTGTGCTCCAGGTACACGGGTGGTTGATAAATTGGAAAATGTCCTCACTGATTCCGCCCCAAAGGATGCTCCATCTGGGAGCCCTGTTGGATTCACTACAGCAAAGGATTTTTCTGACAGTAGAAAAGATCTCCACTTTGCAGATGCGTGTATGCAGGTGCCTTCACAATCGCAGTGTGTCAGTCCTTTCAGCAATACAGTTACTGGGATCCATGGTGTCGACATTTGACATGGTTGAGTATGCCCAGTTTCATTCCCGGGCTCTGCAACAATCAATCCTCTCCAAGAGGGACAGATTTCCCCATCATATACGGACTCAAATGATGGTGCTCTCTCTGGAGGTACGCCTATCTCTGACATGGCGACTACAGACAATCCACCTCACCAGGGGGCGTCCCGTTTGGATCTAGGACTAGGTCCTTCTGACGACGGATGCCAGTCTTTGGGGTTGGGGCGTAGTGACAGGTCCACACTCCTTTCAGGGAAGGTGGACCGTAGAGGAATCTGCGCTTCCAATCAACATATTGGAACTTCTTGCAGTCCTCAGGGTCCTACAACAAGCCAGGCTTCTGCTTCACGGAAAGCCTGTGCTAGTGCAGTCAGACAACGCCACGACTGTAGCTTACCTAAACCATCAAGGAGGAACTCTAAGTCAGGCGGCAATGACAGAGGTGTCACACATTCTGACATGTGCGGAAGGCTATCTACCAGCCATATCGGTGGTGTTCATTCCAGGTGTGCTGAATTGGGAAACTGACTTCCTCAGCCATCACGACGTGCATCCAGGGGAATGGTCTCTTCACCAAGAAGTGTTTCTTCTCCTAGTGGACAGGTGCGACCTTCCAGACGTGGACTTCATGGCCTCCTTATTAAATCAGAAGCTGCCTCAGTACGGGTTCAGGGCAAGAGATGCCAGTGCTCTCTTGGTGGACGCTCTGTCAGTCAAGTTGACTTTTCAGTGTGAGTACCAGTTTTCTCCAATCTCCCTTCTACCTCGAGTAATTCGGAAGTTCAAACAAGAGGGAGACACTGTCCTCCTGGTGGCCCCTGACGTCTGTGGTACTCAGATCTTCGGAATCTCTACATCGACCCTCCGTGGCTGTTGCTTCAACGTCCGTTCCCGTTGTCTCAGGGTCCTTGCCTCTAACCAGATCTGGGTCGTCTGTCTTTGACGGCGTGGCTCTTGAGACTTCTCTCTTAAGGTCAAAGGGTTTTTCCGGCTCTTTGGTTAAAACCATGCTCAGAGCAGGTAAACCTGCTTCTGCTCGAGTTTACCACAGGGTGTGGCATACCTATTTTGAATGGTGTCGTCCAAAAAGTTATCACCACCAGGTTTTTAGGATACCCAGAGTGTTGGCTTTCCTGCAAGCGGCTTAGACCTTGGTCTCCGTCTTGCTACACTGACGATCCATATCTCGGCCCTTTCAGTGCGCTTCCAGCGAAGGATTGCTCTTCTTCCTGATATCCGCACCTTTCTGCAGGAGATCCTTCGTATCCAGCCTCCCCTTTGTCCCTCCTGTAGCATCTTGGGATTTGGCTGTTGTCTTTAGGGTCCTCCCTTTGAACCACTGGGCTCAGTGGATCCCAATTGGCTTACTGCCAAGACTTTGTTTTTCTTCTTGCCATTGCTTCCGCCAGAAGAGTTTCTGATTTGGGGGCTCTCACCATTTCTCGTTGTTCACAGGGACAGGGAAGTGGTTCGAACTCGTCCTGGGTGCCTTCCTACGGTGGTCTCTAGTTTCCACATTAATGAAGAAATTATTGTGCCGGCCTTTAATTCTCCAGACCTCTCGGCAGGGGTGGCCTCATTAGATGTGGTACATGCCCTCAAGTTTATGTTTATCGTACCAGTTAACTTCAGAAATTGGACTCCTTGTCTGTTCTTTATGGTTTCCACAAGAGAGGATGACCAGCCAATAAACAAACTTTGGCTAGATGGCTTCAAAAGACTATCTCTGAGGCTTACATTCATGAGGGCCTTCCAGTCATGCCCTCTGTTACTGCTCATTCTACTCGGTCTGTGGGCTTTTCGTGGGCAGCTCGTAGTGGTGCCTCAGCTGTACAGCTTTGTAAGGCGGCCACGTGGTCTTCTATTGAGACCTTTTTTGAGGTATTACTCTTTTGATATCTTTGCCACACAGGATGCTTCCTTCGGGCGGCAGATTCTCCTTTCTGCACAGGAGCGTCCCTGCCACTGAGGATACTGCTTTGGGAATCCCCAAGGTCACCCTGTGGACCTTCTATGGATCCTCAAGTAAAACTTACCCTTGTTATCTCTTTTTCTACAAGGTCCACAGGGCACCCTCTTTGACGCACCTGTGCTTCAGTTGGGCTTTGCTTTGGTCTTCCGTTTTCAGTCTCCTTCTTTGTGAGAATGTGATTCTAGTGTGTTGCAGACTGTCTTCTCTCTTTCATCCTCCTCTGGTCTTTGGCTTGCTACGTAATTGAGGAGCCTCCGGCCTTTGGGCGGGGTATAGGGGGAGACCCGTTGCATCCTGGGAGAAGAATGTACTGCGTATGGTGCCCGGATGACTCTGCATCACCTATAGCCCCAAGATCACTCTATGGACCTCGTAGAAAAAGATATAACGAGGGTAAACTCTTACCATACCTCTACTTTTTTATGTTTCTACACTGAAATTTGGCATGCAGCACCGAGCGACAGTTTTGATTGTCCTTGCCAAATTTCAGGTCAGTACCTCCTATAGCTTCTGAGGTGTAGCTCCTTAAACACCATGCCAGCCTACTCCCCCCTCCTTCCCCCCAACCAACCCTGGAATTCTCTATGAGAAATAAAGCATTTTTCGATTCAGCCTTTATTAACACTTGCCTGGTATGGTTGTATCAGATACAAATATAACAAACTGGACTTTACCTGATACGACCAGTCAGAAATGCCCACTGGGCGGCTGCGGGAAGCTAATCTACCCGCAGCCGCCTATATCGGAGGGTCCCTCTACACTCGCAGC